>JAPQVY010000111.1:32908486-33532772 GCA_028535165.1 Quercus tomentella | reverse complement strand
ATTTTCTTTAACAAAGGCAATATATATAAAAGAAATTAACCCATATAACATGACGCCACTATTAACATCTAATGAAATATGAAAGTGTGTGGCAATGGCTTTCTACATCAGTTTCTTCATACGGTGTGCAGAGAGTGCATGGTAGTAGTGTAGTGCATGGTTTTGTACAATTTTAACTCTTGAAGTTGTTTTAAAAGTCTCTCACATATACAAACTATGTCAATGGTGAGCAAAATCTCATAGGTTCAAATTTTTTTTTAAGGGTGGTGAACAACTCATATTAATTTAATTTTAATTTTAATTTTTTTAGGGTATATATATGGTGAGCAAAATCAATGGTAAGCAAGATTTTTATTTTTTAAGCAAAATCAATGGTGAGCAATATTCAATGGTGAACACCCTTTTTTCTTTTTGAGGAAGCACATGAACACCCTGAATTCAAGGGTGGCTCTATGTGTGTGTGTATATATATATATATATATATATATATATATAAACTATGCCAATGGTGAGCAAAATCTCATGGGTTCAAATAAATAAATATATATATATATATATATATTTTCCCCAACTCAAGGTGTTCATGTGCTTCCTCAAAAAAAAAAAAGGTGTTGATGTTAACACCTGACCAATAATTTATTTTAAAATATATATATTTAATATCTTATCAAAAATATATTATACACATTTTTTTTTTGTTTTTTTTTTTGTTATATATAGCTTATCAGTAACATAAGGCTACTCAGCTGCTCTCTCTATCTCTTGTGTTCTCCACGTTTCTCATTATCCATGGCTTCAACAATTCCACTTGATACCTTGAAGGCATCACTTGTTCATCCACCTAAGGTAACAAGTGTGAAAGCACTAATTGAATCAACTGACTTCTCCTCCCTCCCTTCGTTTTACACCTTCACTCATAATCTCCATGATGAACCAATATCCGATGATCCAGATGATTCAATCCCCATTATCGACATCTCTCTTCTTGTTTCTAGTACCCCTGAAGAACAGTCCCAAGTCATCCATCAACTCAACAAAGCCTGCTCAGACTGGGGCTGCTTCATGGTACGTACAGTTTATCTTTTATGCATATAACTAAAATTTGTTTTACGTGTTTATAGTTTTTGCTTGTAACTAAGATTTGATGAGGGTCTTAGGTGATTAATCATGGTGTGTCGGAGAGCCTGACGAAGGCAATGATAGCGTCATTTCAAGAATTTTTCGACTTGGAACAGTTCTGCCTCAAGCTTTGCACTTGAAATTCTTTCCAACTAGGCTCTGACTTGGAACAGTTTTGCCTCAATCTTCTTGGTCTTCTCAGCCAAGAAATTATTCTCAAATCTCACTGCTCCAATGGTCTGATTTGCTTCATCAAACTTTGTGGAGATTTCTTCTCGTTCAAGCTCCACTTCACTAAGCTTCTTGGTGGCCAACCTATACAATTTCTCATGCTTTTCTGAGACCTTGTATAACTTTGCATAGGTTGTGTGGATGTCGTCTTGCTCATCCATCTTTTCAAACTTAGGCTCCACCAATTCCTTTTCTTCATCCACATCTTCAACAATCCCTTCAGTAGGATTCACAGTGGCAGTGAAGGCATTTAGAATTCCATCATCCTCATTATTAGAATCATTCTCAGGCTCAGTGTCGCTCAACGTAGCAGCAAGTGCCTTGCTCTTCCTAATAGTCTTGAGATACGTAGGACACTCTTATTTCATGTGACCGAAGCCCTGACAACCAAAGAACTTTGGTCTTGAGGGAACAGTGTACTGACCGCCATCCCTAGCATCCTTCTTCCCTTTATCTTGACTCTTGAACTGCGAAGAACTGGATTGCTTTCGGTCCATGTTAAATCCTTTCGCGTTGGCATTCTTCATAAAATTCATGAACTGCCTCGTGATATAGGATTTCATCTTAGAATCTTCATCGTCTGAAGACTCATTAGTGTCACTGCTCTTGGTTTTCAATGCCATGCTCTTGCTCTTACTTGATTTCCCGATCCTTGCCAGACCCAACTCATAGGTTTGTAGATTGCCAACCAACTCTATCAAAGGAATTTTGTCAATATCCTTTGATTCCTCAATCGCGGCGATCTTGGCATGAAATCTCTCGGGTAGAGATCTAAGCACCTTTCTCACAATCTTAGATTCAAAAATGGTTTCCCCAAGATTAAAGGTTGAGTTCACTATGTCCTTGAGCTTGGCATAGAACTCATCGAATGACTCATCCTCCTCCATCTTAATCTCTTCAAAGCTCGTAGTAAGCCTTTGAAGTTTTGAATCCTTGACAGCCTTGGTTCCTTCATAAGTTAACCGAAGAATGATCCATGCTTCCTTAGCAGTTTCAGTAGAGGATATCTTCTTGAACTCCTCATTCGTGACTGCACTGAATAGAGCATTCAATGCCTTGCTGTTGAAGTTTTCCGCCTTAATCTTAGCATTATCCCAGTTGGCCGGCGCTTCCATAGGTTTAATCTAGCCTATCTCCACAGCTTGCCACACCATTTCATCTAATGACTGCAAGAAAGCTCTTATGCGTACTTTCCAGTATACATAGTTAGTGCCATCAAATAAAGGAGGTATAATAAGAGACTGTCCTCTATCCATGACAAATAGGGGTCAATGGATCACACAGCAAAGATTAACCCTAATCAGAGTGTGCCTGCTCTAATACCACTTGATAGGCCAAGAATGTATTGACCCCTTGTGATAAATTAACCAATTGATTTAGCCAAATTAATTAATTAATTCAATTAACATGCAAAACGCGTGGTAGCACAAACAAATCACCAACTAAGTAAATATGCAGTGGAAAATAAAGTTGACACGGTGATTTGTTTAAGAATGGGGAAAACCAACACGGCAAAAACCTCACCAGGTGATTTTAAGGTCACCACTCCCGAGAATCCACTATTTTCAAAACAAGCGATTACAAGTAAAGGAATCCCAGTACCTTATACCAACCTACAGTCGAACCCTTATCCCAATATCCAATTGGACTTGTTCTGTAGTGAAGATCTCTCATTTTCAATGCACGGCTCCCAATACGTGACTAACCAATTTGATGCGCGGATCCCAGTAGACGGCTTACTTACCAACTTGAGAAAGATATTGGCTGCAAAGTTCTTCAGATCATCACATGATGAAGATCACAAAGCTCCTTGGTTACAAAACCCTACGGTGTACAAACACAAAAGCTTCTTCACGAGAAAGATGAGTTAGGGCAAATTCTGTTTCCGGTCATAATTTGCATGAACACTATTAGGACATATGTGATTCAATTATAGGAACATATGTCACTATTTTATGTAATTGGCTAATCCTTTGACAAAACGCACTTTACTTGTAATTGGGTAGATCTAGGATGTGTTTAATGCTTCAAGAAACAAGGTTTCAAGTTCAAGTGTTAAAGCCATGCAAGTTTGTCCAAGAATCAAGTCAAAAAGTGTAGGATTTTAAAGCTCGATAGCTAGCATCTATCGAGTTTAAAGAGAGTTGTGTTTGGCCTATCAAACACGACTTTGCTTCATACTCATGCAACCTTTAACGGCCCTTAAAATAATCCTTATATATGTTTAGGGTTGTGAGAAAAGAAAGCCCAAACATTTACACATGGATTGGATGAAAATTAGAGCTGAAGATCTGTTTTTCATAAACCTCAATAGATAGCTTATCTATCGAGCTAGTTGTTGAGTGTCGAGCTTCAGCAGCTTTTAAACCTCGATAGATACTAGCTGTCGAGATTTAAAATCCAGTACTTCTTCACTTGTTTCTTGGACAAACTTGCATGGCTTTAACACTTGAACTTGAAACCTTGTTCCTTGAAGTATTAAACACATCCTAGATCTACCCAATTACAAGTAAAGTGCGTTTTGTCAAAAGATTAGCCAATTACATAAAATATTGACGTATGTTCCTAACATGATTCACATATGTCCTAATAGTAACATTGAGACCCTTTCTCCTTTCATTTTCGGCCTCTCACTCCTCAAGAATTAGATGGTGTGATTCCCAGCTAACCCCGCCTCCACCAACATTGACAACCCACAAACCCACCACCATACAAATCACAAAAAATCAAACCCATCCAAGATCCATTCACACCACCAAAATCTTCAACACCATACCAAATTCTTATATAAAAAAATAAAATGAGAAAGAAATAAAGAAGAAGAAGAAGCTGAGAAAGAAGAAAAAAAAAAAAAAAAAAAGCAGCTAAGAGAAGAAACCAAAGTGAAGAAGAAAGAAAGAAAGAAAAGAAAAAAGAAAAGAGAGAAGAAACTAAGAGAAAAACCCAACCTGAAGAAGAAAAGAAACAAAAGAGAAAAAAGGAAAGAAAAAGAAAGAAGTAAAAGAAAAAAGAAGAAGAAAGCATCAAACATCACTTTAGTACGTTGGGAGAAAAAAGTGAACAAGAGAAAAAGTGTGGCGGAGCACATGTGTGGTCTGACTGTGGGTCCCACCAATTGTATTTTATTACCAAACTGCCATTAAACTCATAACTCAAACATCTGAAGACACCAAAATTGTGTTTTCAGTTTCCATTATCTAAACTCAAAATTTTGAGTTTTTGAGTGATGGAAACAATCATCTAAAACCAAGCCAAACACTTTGTCATCTGTGGGACTCACTTGTTTTGAATGATGGATCATGAAAACTGAGTGATATCACTCAGTTTTCATGCTATCCAAACAAGCTGTAAAATGCACTACAAATGTCCAGAATATCCCTAAAACCTCCAAAATGACCACAATACCCCCCAAAATTTTTTAAATGTCCAAAATACCCTTGAAACCTTTAAAAATGACCAAAATACCCCTAAACCTAAAAATGACTAAAATGCTATTAAAACCTCTAAAATGACCAAAATACTCTTGAAACCTTTAAAATGACCAAAATACTCCCAAAACCTCTAAAATGACAAAAAGAAAATACCCCACATTTTGACTATAAGGGATAAGATTTAACAATAATTTAAAAAAAAAATTTAAATTATATTCAAACTAAAAGTCTATAATCAAACATTTCTAAACTTAAATCCCACACAACCCAGGTTTTTATTTTTGTTTTTTTCCTCAAGTTGCATGATTTAACATAATATCATATCATCACATCATATACTATATTATATAATAAAAGTTGGCATTTAGCTGTGGTTGCGTTAAGTGACTACTCTCACTAATTAGTAAATTAATTATATATTTTTTGTTAGCATATATTTCCTCAATTAAGGGATAATATTTAGAAACTATTTAATTTAGATAAAAATTCATCATTTAAATTTCAACAAATTTAAATTCTTATAAACTAAAAGTTTATTATAAAAAATTTCTAAACTTAAAACCCACACAACAACCCAAGTTTTCTTTCTTAAAAAAAAAAAAAAAAAAAAAAAAAAAAAAAAAAAAAAACCCCTAATGTTTTGACCGGGGGATAAGATTTAACAACAATGTAAAAAAAAATTTAAATTCTATTTGTAGGGATGTTAAGCCCAGCGATATATATGTCTGTGTATATTGGGCCGAAGGCCTAATCCAAGGACATGAAGTAGTCCGAGGAGGGGCGAACATAATCAGAGGAGACGTGTTAGTAAGTGAAGAGGTTAGTTTTGATCATATAGGTCCATGAGGATGGTCCGAGGATGAATCTCTCCTCGGCTGAGCAAAGTTGAGGTCCGAAGTGGTGGTCTACCGTCTAGGGCAACGTTCTAGGAGATTCTATTGATATGGATAAGCATCACAGAAGCATAGAATGGAGGGAAGTCCTAAAATATCTAAAGAGAAAGCTGCTACCACCGCATTGAATGCTTTGCACCTAACCAACTAGCTGCATTAATGTAGAGGTGATACTTGAACAAGTAATTTTCAGCCTTACAGCTACTACTAGAGACTTCAGGAAGGTGTTGATGGGATAAGGATCAAATACCAGCAGTCTGCCCTACACGTGGAGGGTAAAGAGGAAAGAAGGAAGGGAGTATAAAACAAAAAGAAGACCCTGAAGAATGAGGATCGAGAAATTAAGGGAAAAACATTGTAGCAATCAAGAATTGAACTTGTAATCTAACTTGAGAGTAATACATAAGAATTGATCTCCTCGGATTGTACCGAGGATGATTTTATTGAGAATAAACCAGTTTATCTTCATTTTCTTGTCATTTGAATCCACTTTACTTGTTGTCTGATTCATTAAAGCTCAGTTTTCCAATCCACTCTCTACAAATTCATTGTATTGGGCTTTTTGGGCCCAGGTTCATTTATCATTTGGGCTGGGGACTCAAATCTGGTCCTTACACTATTCAAACTAAAATGCTACTGTCAAAGATTTATAAACATAAATCCCACACAACCCACGTTTTTGTTTTTGTTTTTTTCCTCAATTTGCATGATTTAATAATAATTTAAAACAAATTTAAATTCTATTTAAACTAAAAGTCTATTATAAAAAATATCTAAACTTAAAGTCCACACACCCCATGTTTTTATTTATTTATTTTTTTTTCTCAAGTTGCATCTTATTAAATTAATATTTTATTAGGATATTCAGTTACAAAGCTCTTGACTAAGGGATACGATTTAACAATAATTTAATTTAGATAAAGTTTTATAATCTAATTTTTAGAAATTTAAGTTCTATTCCAACTATAAACCTATTATCAAAACTTTCAGAACTTTTATATATTCAGCCATGACTTTTCAATAAAGTCTCTCTTAAACAATAAGTCATTCCTATAATTAAATCCCACACAATACACCCTACATTTTTGTATTTGTTTTTCCAAAATGCAAGTTACGCTTATGTTTGAATATAATAAATTCATCTTAATTATTGTTATTTACTTCTGAATTTGCATGCAGGATATTATGCCAAATGAAGTTTACTATAAAGAAGCAAAACAATAGACCCCCATTTAAGTTCTTGGTTCTTTTACGTAAGTTTTTATTTATTTTTTTATATTCTCAATTTTTGAACTCTTTTGTGTATGTTTTGATTTTTGATTATAGTTATTGTATTTATTTTTTTATTAAACTCTAAACATTCATAACTTAAAACAATTTTTTATTAGAATTATTTATTTATTTATAATTTATTATTACTATTTATTAATTCATAATTTAATTTTAATTATTTTAAAAATTTTGAGCTTATATATGAATCTTCATCAAGCCGTGCATTGCACAAGAATAATACTAGTTTGACAATAAAGTAGCCTATATAAACATGATTATTGCTTATACGTAACATAACAATATTGCCCACAGCCACTCAGCTAACTCTCTCTCTTTCTTATGTTCTCCTCGTTTCTCCTCATCCATGGCTTTAGCAATTTCACTTGATACCAAAACCTTGAAGGCATCACCTGTTCATCCACCTAAGATAACAAGAGTGAAATACGCACTAGTTGAAAACAAATACATGAAATTTTATAATTGGATATTATTAACAAGTACCTTAAGGCTTAAGGACACATGTTAAAAATGAGTAAAATGTTATTATGAGTGTAATAGATAATTTATTTTATAAAAAAAATACACTTGTTAATGATACATTGGCTTACACACATGAAGTAATATGTACTTTTTTGGATATATGCATACAATTTGACTTAATTTTTTAAAAGATAGACATGTTAAGATGTTCCTTAAACGTACATGCTAAAGATTAATAATTGTTCAATTATGAGTTGTAATAAATATTTTCTTAAGGAAAATTACACTTTACCACCCTAAACTATGTCCTAGACTACACTTTGCACCTTAAACTATTTGAATGCACAGTTTGCACCCTAAACTATGACCATTGTTACACTTTACACCCTGGAGTTAGTTTTATTGTTAAGTTGGACGGAAATATGAAGCATGACTTGCACATGTGTATTGCTTAAGTGACACAAACTTAAAAGACAAAAAAACCCACTCTTCCCAATTAGTTTAAAACAAAACTTTTTTTTCCATCTCTCTCTTGTGCTTATCTGCCATTCAGCCCCTCTCCCCAAATGAAAATCCCTGCAACCCTAAATTCCCAAATCAAAATCATCTTCGGCACCACCATTGCTCCATAACCACTACACCACTGCTCCACCACCTAGTATTTTTTTGCTATTCATATTTATATAATTGGAAACGTGGTCTCTTTGGTGTGCTTCAAGGATGGGAGGTGTGCAGATATGGATGACAATTGACATTCTTCTTGGTGCCTAGGGAAGGAATTTGCTTACCTGCAAATGAAAATAGCTTAAATTGCTTTACTCCGCTTCTTCCGATTTAAACTATCTGATAATACAATACAGGACAATGTTCACTCTTCATATTGATGGAGGCCTCCATCTTTGTGCAATTTCTAGGACAAAGTCGTAAACTCCAATCTGTGAAGAAAAATAAGTAAATGACGTTCACTTTCATGAACGCAATTTGCAATTGATGCTCCTGTAGTGTGTAATAAGGGCAGTTGAATTCGATTTTTAGGGTATTAATAAATGGATTGTGTACAACGCTTTTCAGCTGAATTTCTCTATCGTCATTTGATGTGTTTCCAAGTATAACGGTTGTAAGGGCACGAAACTTAGGGGCCCAAACCCACTTAAAATAGTGAGGCCTGTACCATCCAATTAGGCCCAAATAGATAAATATTTGTTAAGAGAGTGGGGAAAACAAGTCAGGCTCAAGTCCGAAGATTCGAATAGGAAGGGAATGAATGGAAGTTAAAAACAAATAGTATTAATGGTTCTTCTCAAGTCCGCCCGAGGACAATTTTCTTACACAGGGATATACACTGCTCTCTCTCTCTTTTTCCCTACTGTTCTTGTTCTAATCTCTTTCCCCTGATTTTTTCTGGATCCCCTCATCTGGAAGTTCTCTTCCTTTATATACTCCTATGTTTCTTGCATCCTAGCCCTCTATCTGCATCCCTTTAGGTTCTCTATTGGACACTTGTCCCATTAGACTCCTGTTGAAGGTGGTAGAAGGGGCTGCTTAGCTGTGAATCTACTGTTCAAGTGTCATTTCCTCATCAATGCAGCTGATAAAGCTATTGCCAATCATTTAATGCGGAGGTTGTAGGTAAGCTTTCACAAGAAACTTCTTTCAAATACCTTGACTTTCTCCTTGAACGCCATTCTCTCCACTCAAGTTTCCAGGAGATATTTTGTCCCCTCCCTCCTGCTTTGTGGGCAAACCCACTCCTCGGGTTCAAAGTGCTTCCACCAAATGAACGAATAATGGTCATAGCAGTCTTAGTCTTCCTTGGTCCTCGGTTCCCCACAACGGTGGTGGAGTAGTGGTGGTGCCAAAAATGTTTTGATTTGTGGATTTAGGTTTGTAGGGATTTTGATTTGGGGGAAGGGGTTGTTACACACGTGAGAAAGAGATTAGGAAAAAAACTGTTTTTAAATGATTGGGAAGAGGAGGGTTTTGGTCTTTTAAGTTTGTGCCACTTAAGCAATACACATGTGCAAGTCACATGCTTCATATTTTTGTCCAACTTAATAGTAAAACTAACTCCAGGGTGCAAAGTGTAACAAGGGTCATAGTTTAAGGTGCAAACAGTGCATTTGAATAGTTTAGGGTGCAAAGTGTAATCTGGGGCATAGTTTAAGGTGGTAAAGTGTAATTTCTCCAATTTTTTAAAAATAAAATACACATGTTAATAATCCATTGGCTTACACACCCAAATTTATTGTGGTCGTATATGCTTTTTAGATTTAAGTGTAATTTGACTTTATTAAAAAAAATGTATAAAAACATTATTTATTAAAACATTTATTATATCTTAACCACGATCTTAGTGATTAAAAAAATTCTTTAAAAAAATTATTTAGTATTGCATTTTTCTTAACAAAGGCAATATATATATATATATATATATATATAAAGAAACTAACCCACATAACTTGATGCCACTATTAACATCTACTGAAATATGAAAGTGTGTGGCAATGGCTCTCTGTATTAGTTTTTTCATACTATGTGCAGAGAGTGGTAGCAGTGTAGTACACGGTTTTGTACAGTGTCAACTCTTGAATTTATTTTAAAAGTCTCTCACAAATACAAACTATGCCAACGGTAAGCAAAATCTCATGGGTTCAAATTTTTATTTCGAGTGTTCAAGGTTTTTTTAAGGGTGGTCAACAATTCATATTAATTTTTAAAAATTATTTTTTTAGGGTATGTAATTTTTCCCCCAACTCAGGGTGTTCATGTGAACACCTTGGTCAATATCTGAAATACTAACTTCCCACAAAGTATCTCTTATACTTCTTTACATCATACAAAATTCATTTCTCACAAAGTAGCCATACGTACTTCTCATATATTTTTCCATACATATTACAAGATCCATATCCGACAAATTATCTACATATACTTCCTCATACATCTTACAAATTACGTATCCCTCAAAGTACCTATACACATTCCTCATACATCTTACAAATCCATTTTCCCACGAAGTATCTATACGTACTTCCCGTACATATTACAAACACCATATCTCACAAAACATTTATATTTCTTACTATCTCCATACTTTCCAAAATATACCAAACACTCTTTCAAGAGCAAATTACAAAAGCCCTTCCAATGGAAGGTATATAAACATCAAATACTAAAAGCCCTTCTCCAAGTAGGCACAAAGATTACATTTTAAAACCCTTCTCACAAAAGGCATACACTTCTAATACTAAAAGCCCTCCTTATGAAAGACACAAATTTATAATACTAAAAGCCCTTCTCATTGAAGATAACATCACTCATATTTTACTAAAAACTATAAAAAGCATTACATAGGGAAAATCATTTAAGTGCATGATAAATAGGATAAACTTAACCAACCTCTACACATGGCTGGACATACTCTCTCTCCCTCTAGTTGCACCCATTTTCCCCTTTCAATCATGAAGTCACCATGAAAGGACTCATAATATCATACTACAGTGCATATATATATATATATATATATATATAGAGAGAGAGAGAGAGAGAGAGAGAGTTAGGATTAAGTTACATCTGATGTAATTCTGAGCAATGTTACATCATTCAATAACTTGTTATAGAATTAATATTTTGAAAATCCAACCGTTGAATTATATATTCTATATGTTCTTAACATTCATGCCAATTTTCATGTCAATTGGATGTTATTTACCATTTGATCCATAAACTCATCTTTTATGCATTATTTTAACTACAAAAACTTGAATTTAAATAATTGATTAATGATATGACTATTAATCTTTGATCATTTTTAAATCTTGCAAGCATAAAGAATATACAAAGATAAAGTAATCTAACGGTGGATTTGTCAAAATTTACATCCAATTAAAAAATATTGAGTGGTGTAACTCTAAGCAATGTTACACCACTTAATATTTTTTTAATTGGATGCGAATTTTCACAAATTCACCTTTAGATTACGTTATCTTTGTATATTCTCCATGCTTGCAAAATTTTGAGGTGATCAAAGATTAATAGCTATGTCATCAATTAATTGTTTATTTCAAGTTTTTGTAGTTGAAAATAATGTATAAAAGATGAGTTTATAGATCGAATGATAAATAACATCCAAGTTTACACCAGGTACATATATATATATATACACACACACCACTGAACACATGCTTTTTTAAAAAAATTTAAAAAAACAATGTGTTTCTATACTGTATTTGCTATTCTTTCTTTGTATTTTATATACAAAATGAACAACTAAAATATATACCAATTCTAGTATAGAAGAGTGTTTCAAGTTTAAAACCTAAAAATAGTTAGATGAAAATATTTTCAGAATTATAAACTTGTAAAAAATAAAGACACACATACAGTAAGAAAACATTAAAATAAATAATAATAATAATAAATAAAGTGTTAAGAAAATTATCTCTACTATGTGTCAATGAAAAAGAAAGGGAGGGGAGAGGACATTTATTTATGTTTTTGTCATGGTGACTGACTTGTCGACTTTTAGAAAAAAGAAAAAAAGTATATATGGTAGTGTGCCTAAATTTAAGGATATGAATGAGAAGTTATAGTAGTAGTTTTATAGTGAGTCTTTTTTTTTTTTTTTTTTTTTTTTTTTTTTTTTTTTTTCAAAATGAAGAAGAAGATATTTGAAAAAAAAAAAGGGGACAAAAGAAATAGATAAGTCTTGATAAAGGAAAAAAGAAAAAAAGAAAAGATAAGTAAAAACTTTGATTGAGTTTTCTAGTAATTGAAGAAATATGGGAGAGTTGAGTTTGAAAATCAATAGAAGAGTGGTCATATTTTGTAGGCCATGTTTTACGTGGGAGTTAGAAATGTATTTTTGCTATATTATCCTCTAATTTTGTCTCTATTTAAACGTTGGGTGCAGAGGTATTTTTGAACCAAAAAAAAAAGAGAGAATTCTAAACAAGGGAATCTCCTTCAATAATATATATATATATATATATATATATATATATAAACTCTGACTTTTATTTCTTTAATTTTTTTTTGTGAGTTGCGGGGTGGGGTGGCCGAGGAATAAATAAATAAATTCATAAGAAGATTAGTAATTATAATTTATAAGCATCTTAGATAATTGTTGCATAAACAGCAAGTAGTTTGCCTTCACTAAAACAACTAGTAGCACTTGGAAACTAAAAAGAATGTACCACTTAGTGATTGACCGAATCTATATCAAATACTATATAATAAAAGTTTGGCTTAGAAAACGTGGTTGCGCCAAATGGCTTCACCAAATTGCAAAAATTTTATTAGATTTAAATATATATATATATATATATAATTTTTTTTCATATCAACGTTATTATTATTTTTTTTAAACAATCATATTACACGTATACAACTACTAATAGTCTAATATCAACGTTTAATTTTATTTTTTAAAAGCACCTCATGGATAAACACAAAATTATAATTATTCTTATCGACTTTTTTCTATACATCTCTATCAATTTTTTAGATAAATACAAAAACTTAGTGTTAGGTTTTGAGTTTGTAATGTTGGCAAACCATGACAAAAACTAAGTCTCATTGGTTTAGAATGGTCTACATTGAAGTCCAAGTCAAAAAAACTCAAGTTTGGAATGAAAAAAATGAGTTACAAGCTATTTTGTTCGATTGGTACTCGATCGATCGAAAGTCGCATATCAGCAAAAAATCAGCAAACGTAAAAAGCCTATAACTTGATCGTTTGAAGCCCAAATTGCGAGCCATTTTTTCCAGTATTTAAAGGACATTATAAGCTAACCCTAGTGAGGGTTTTCAGAGCTTTTAGAGAGATTAGAGTGCATCCTGTGCCTCTTTTGTAGATCTAGGGTTTTGTACCCAAAAGCTTTCTAATGTCTTCTACCGGTATTATTCCTTGAAGAATCTCAAGATCTGGTGTTGTCGAAGTTGCTGCATATAAGATCAACGTTTAAGGAGATCCAAAACCTTTGAGTGGAGTCTCAAAGTCATAAGCAGGTGAGCTTGTGTTGTTGCAAAGGCCAAGGAAAGAAGTAGTCCGTGGACTCGGAGCTATCATGGGGTCGTGGTAGTAAGTTTTCTACTCGAGGTAGTAATAGAATGTTAGTGGTCTAAGTTCTATTGTACAAACTTCAATTCTTTCATAGTAGATTTGCTTTTTACCTTGAGGATAGCTAGGTTAAATCCTTCCCAGGTTTTTTACCGGTTTGGTTTTCCTAGGTCATCATATCATTATATTTTTTTATATTTCTGCTACTTTACAATGATATGATATATTTTTGTTAACCTAGATTTGAATAATTTGACTAAGTAATCACTTAGCTAATTAACTAGGTTAATCTTGTTGTGTTTAAGGGGTCTAAAAACGTACACTTAGTTTTTGTTATCTTTTGTTTTTTCTTCACTCTTTTTGCTAACATTGCACATATATTAGACTTCATTCTCTCAATTTCTTCTCCGTAACTGTTATTTTCAATTTCATCTTCATAACTTTTTTTTTTCAAAAATTGCATAGCTTTATAATATATATATATATATTGGTAATAGGATTTGAACCCATGTTCTTGAGGCAACAAAAAAACCAACTAAATTTGCTAAAGATGAAAACGATGTACACATACGGCTAGAGGATGTCCCCCCCCCCCCCCCCCCAATTTCAAACCAAATTCTTGAATTAGCGTTTTTGTATTTAATTTTCTTATTCTTTGTAAGGAATTGATTTTATTGCATGTGTTTTTTGATAAAGTTTATGATAGCTATTGGATTCTCAATCTTGCGCCACGTGTTGCATCTTATTTTTAATTTTTGTACCAAGTAAATTATTTAGTGTAAAAATCGAAGAGTCCAAATCCAATTAGATTCTAAATTGGATTTCAATTGAAGTCCAATTTTGCGCCATGTGTCCATTTAATTTTTTAATTTTTGTGACAAGTGAATTATTGGGTGCAAAAATCGAAGAGTCTGAATCCATTAAATTCTATAATATATATATATATATATATAATTAGACATGGCAAAACGGGTCAGAGAATTCTAACCTGACCCGACCCGAAAAATACCTGACCTGAACTTGATTTTTTTGACCCAAAGTAAAAACAGGTTGACCCATGACCCAACCCGTGTTTTTTGTGGGTTAACCCGACCAGACCCGCGACCCGACTCGAACCTAAACCATTTTTTAAAACTTTTTTTTGGTAAAAAAATAATAATAAAATTAAGACAATATTGGTTTAATTGTTTGTTGTGAGTTTTAAGGAAACAATTGAAACATTTACATAACTGCATACAAATTAATTGAAAGATGAATGGTTGAGTATTTTGTAATGAGTAAAGATTTTTAGATATCAAATAGCAAAGTACATGCCAAGATAAGCTGGTTACAGTAGAGTTAAAAATATAGATTTAAAATTGTAGACATGTGTGAGAAATATTCACAAGTGTGAAAATAGTGAAGCCAAAGTATCAAATTAGAATAAATTATGAATGCTTAGACCTATTTTGTAACAATTTTTGTCCAAAATAAATGGCTTTCCAAAATAAATTATGATATTTCCTAGAGTGTATGTTACTTATCCAATAAGTCATTTGTAATTTTGTTTTATATTTTGGGATGTTGATATTGTGTAGAAATAAAACTTGTGTATTTGTTTTACTTATCTTTGTGTTATTTTGTTTTAGATAGCAATGTTAGGATTTGTATAATTTTAAAATTATTGAATAAGTATTAATAAGTTTAACTGAGTTCATTTTTGATATAAGTGGTGAATTCAAAGTAATGCATTTGACATCAAGTAATGCATTTCACATCAAGTAATTTGTTACATGACTTTCCAAATGGCAAATATATGTCGTTTTCTTTATTAAAAAAAAATCATGTGAAAAATACGGGTCAACCCGACTTGACCCGCAACCTGATTGACCCGAACTCCTTTTTAACCCGCTTAAAGTTACCCGTTTTTGACCCACAACCCGTTTGACCAGCAACCCGATTGACCCGACCCGCCTGTTTTGCCATATCTAATATATATATATGAGAAGTCATTATATATTTTAGAAATTAATGGTTTAAAAATGTGTAAGCTAGCTAATACCATGTATAATTAATTTGAAATTTTTCTTTAAAAAAAATTTATAATTTAAACTGTGTAATTGTGATTGTTTTTAAATGTACCCATGCATATGCATAGAATTACCATGCTAAGCACTCTTCTGTGCAGGTTCACGAGTACATTTGGGGGAAAATATGGAAGCTAAATGTACCACCAAAACTGCGTACGTTCATCTGGAGGGCATGCTCCAACTGCTTACCCACACGCGATAACTTGCACAAGAAGCAGGTTAGAGTTGAGTTGAGTCCACCTGCGAGATTTGCCATCAACAACCTAAGACCAATAACCATCTATTATGGGAGTACCCGTTTGCACAGAATGTGTGGGATCTGTTTAGAAATGCAGGAATGAGACCACTGAAATTTTTCTTCTTTTCAAACAGATGCAGCAGAAGCTAAGCTCATTGGAATTGGAGAGATGGGAAACCACAGCATGGGCAATCTGGAATGCAAGAAACAGATACTATTTTGAACATGTACAAGTCCATCCGAACACAATATTTGAAGGTGCAAGTCTTTTGGAAGAATATCAAAGAAATGATGGCTTCACAGGTCTGACGGGTTTTCGCATAGTTTTACTGGGGCTGGGGTTTTTTTCCTTGTATTTCCTCTTTGTTTCAGAGACACAACTGCATGTAGTTGGTGTTCCCCCCTACTCTAGTTTTTCACACTAGCTTTACTTGTAATCTTTCTTTGTTCAATAAAGAATTGGCGAAAACCACATTTTTGTCCCTACATTTTCACGCAATTCCCACTTTGGTCCCTATATTTTATTTTCACCGCTTTAGGTCCCTATTTAGAAAAACGCCTTTCATTTTATTCCTTTCCGTCAATGCCCTAACGGTAAAGTCCTATGTGGCAGACGAAACTATTAAAATAATAACAATAAATTTTATTTTGGCATTAAAAAATGCCACATCAGCATCTAAATTAAAAAAAATAATTTATTAATTTTAACTAAATAAAAAAAATTAAAAACCAAAAAATCACATGAATTGAGATCTAAGTGTGTCTTGAACAAGAACAACAAGAACACAAACCCAGATCTAAGAACACAAACCTAGAAATTAAAATCCAAAAATTAAAAATCTCAAAATCACCATTTTCTCAAAGTACCAAATCAATCCAAAAATACAACACAACCAATCCAAACAAAAAAATCTCAAACTCAGAAAAAACCCATCTCAAGCAAGTTGAACCTAGCAAACCCACCTCAAGCAAGTTGGATTTTAATTAAACAGAGCCTCACATCAAACCCACTTCACTTGCATCCTCCACAGCCGCTACAACTCCAAGCAAGACCTCAAAGTAAAAAAGGGATTTCTTTTTTACTTTTAAAAGAAACGAAAGGAACAGAATTTATAACTGTCAAAAACTGTAAACTAACCTCGGCAGCGAGATACTCGAGGACGGCGGCGAGGTAGACAGGGGCGCCACCGCCGACGCGTTCGGCATACTTGCCGATTTTAAGGAAATGGGCGATACGGTCGACGAGGAACTGGAGTCCGGCTTTGCTGCTCTGAGATGTGCTCTTCTTGGTGGTGCCTGTGGCAAGAGATTTGCCTCTTTCGGCCATTGAAGAAAGCGAGAGAAAGAGAGAGAGATTTTTGGGAATCAAAGAAGGTTTGAGAGGGAACTGATTGCGTGTGTGAGTTTCTTTGAATAGTGTGAAATGTGAGAGAAGATGTGGATAGTGTAGGCTTTGAGGTCTTGCTTGGAGTTGTAGCGGCTGTGGAGGATGTGAGTGAAGTTGAGTGAAGTGGGTTTGATGTGAGGCTCTGTTTAATTAAAATCCAACTTGCTTGAGGTGGGTTTGCTGGGTTCAACTTGCTTGAGAGGGGTTTTTCTGAGTTTGAGATTTTTTTGTTTGGATTGGTTGTGTTGTATTTTTGGATTGATTTGGTACTTTTAAGAAAATGGTGATTTTGAGATTTTTAATTTTTGGGTTTGTGTTCTTAAATTTGGGTTTATGTTCTTGTTGTTCTTGTTCAAGACACACTTAGATCTCAATTCATGTGATTTTTAGTTTTTAATTCTGCTTTTAATTTTTTTTTATTTAGTTAAAATTAATAAATTAATTTTTTTAATTTAGATGCTGACGTGGTGTTTTTTAATGCCAAAATAAAATTTTTTATTATTATTTTAATAGTTCCGTCTACCACGTAGGATTTTGCCGTTAGGGCACTGACGGAAAGGACTAAAATTAAATGCGTTTTTCTAAATAGGGACTAAAAGCGGTGAAAATAAAAGATAAGGATTAAAGTGGGAATCGCGTGAAAATGTAGGGACGAAAATGTGGTTTTCGCCTAAAGAATTTCTGTTGTTCTTAGCTCCAAAAAAAAAAAAAAAAAAAAAAAAATCAATTAGAAGGAACGACAACGTATCGAGAGAGATTGTTAAATGAAGCACATGTTCATGTCACGTGTGTACACTAATACAGTTTAAATTAGACACATGTCTGTTTCTTATTGGTTGTATAATTAATAAGTTTGTTTGTTATAGCTAATCGGGAAGTTGTTCCATAATCCATTACGTTTACGCAGTCTCTTTCTTCCTTTTCTTCATAATCTATTCTATATATAAGGAAACAAAGCTCATACATGTAATTACAATTATTTCTCAATACTATGACCATAAACTATTTTATAATATTTTTACAAACTGTTGACATAGTCAATTTCTTATTAGTTTTCATCTAGACCCACTAATAAATCACTTTTTCATTTACTTATAACCACTCACAACATTAGCAGTTTGTAAAAAAAAATTAAAGAAAATTTGTATCTCTAGCATTTAGACATGGCAAAACAGGCGGATCAAGTTGGGTTTGGGTCAAGTCAATCGGGTTGCGGGTCAAAATGGGTAATTTCAAGCTTGGGTCAATCGGGTTGTGGTTCGGGTCAGGTTGACTCGTATTTTTCACATAATTTTTTTTTTTTTTTTTTTAATAAAACAACATGTATTTGCCATTTGGAAAGTCATGCAACAAATTACTTGATGAAAAATACATTACGTTGAATTCACCACTTATATCAAGAATGAACTCAGTTAAACTTAGTAATACTTATTCAATAATTTTAAAATTATACAAATCCTAACATTGCCATCTAAAACAAAATAACACAAAGATAAGTAAAACAAATACAAAAGTTTTATTTCTACACAATATCAACATCCCAAAATATAAAAAAAAAAATTATAAATGACTTATTGGATAACTCATTTGACAAAGAATAAAAACATATACGAAATTTACAATCTTGAAAATTAATTTTATATGCATTAAAAAAAATTAATTAATTTTATAATCTATTATCAATTGTGGTTGACACTCTATTTCAATTTGAGATATACATTAAGGCTGCGTTTGGCTCTATGTAAATCGAATGCAGGAGAAAGTGAATTCCGAGTATTTGGTTTTGCAATGGAAAATAGTCTGAAAAAAGATTTCCGGTGTTTGGTAACATTCTGAAAATGCTATTTTCCTACAAAATTTTCACATTTTCTCAGCTTCCAAACAAATTTTATAATAGAAAATTTCAAAATATACACATAACACAACCAAAAATCAAAATAAAAACATTTTATTCACAAACTCGGTGAGAGGAGGAAGAAAGAGTGAGAGATTGAAGGAAAGAGAGATAGATCGGGAAAGAGAGGATCAGAGTGGATGGAGGTGGCAACGGCCAGATCGGGTGGGTTTGGGGGTGGAGTGGAGTGGGCTGGTGGTCGGTGGTGGCCAGATCGGCGACGTTGAGCAAGAGGGAGAAGAAGAGTTGAGTTAGAAGAGAGAAAAAAGAGGAAGCTTGGCCGATGCGTGATCTGGGCAGTGGGGCGACGTGATCTAGGCGGTGGGGGTGGCACGATCTAGGCTGGCCGGAGCTTGGCTGAGGTGAGCTTGGAGATGGGTTTTGGACTGTGTGAGAAGTGTGCTTGAGCTCTCTCTCTTCGCGGGTGTGGTGTCTGGAAAATGGTTGAAAGTAAAATCAAAGCGTAAACGATTTTACGCTTTTAGTGGGTTATTTTACAGTCAACAAGTTGCTGAATTTCCGTTTGATCGTATTTTCCGTGGGTACCAAACACACACATGGGTGTAAAACAGTTTCCTAAAAGCGTTTTCATGTGAAACAAACGCAGCCTAAAGTTTGATTGTTTATTTAATTATACATAGTCTCTTTTATAAATATCATATCATTATTAAGAAACACACACTCTAGGAAATATCATAATTTATTTTGAAAAGCCGTTTATTTTGGACATAAATTATTAAAAAATAGGTCTAAGCATTCATAATTTATACTAATTTGATACTTTGGCTTCACTATTTTCACACTTGTGAATGTTTCTCACACATGTCTACAATTTTAAATCTATGTTTTTAACTCTATTGTAATCAAATTATCTTGGCATATACTTTGCTATTTGATATCTAAAGATCTTTACTCATTACAGAATGCTCAATCATTTATCTTTCAATTAATTTGCATGCAGTTATGTAAATGTATAAATTGTTTTCTTAAAGCTCACAACAAACAATTAAACCAATATTGTCTTTATTTTATTACCCAAAAAAAAAGTTTTAAAAAATGGTTCGGGTTCGGGTCAGATTGACCCGCAAAAGACATGAGTCAGGTCACAGGTCAACCCGTTTTTGCTTCGGGTCAAAAAAATCAGGTTCGGGTCGGGTCAAAAAATTCTGACTCATTTTGCCATGTCTACTAGCATTACTCTTTCCCATTCTCATCAATAAAAGCTTTCAAATTTATTTAAAGAGTGAGACTTTAATAGCAACGTTCAAAAACTAAAATCAAGGAACAGACTAACATCCATTGCTAAAATAAAATAAAAGACTCAAGTGATGAAATAAAGGAACCAAGTACAAAAAACTAAAATTGAGGACTCAATACTCTTATGACTTTGTGGGCAAAAAAGTAATTTAAGCTATGAATTCAAATTAAAACCAATAAATTTGTCACTTAAGATTTGTTGTAAAAATGATATGGACATTTCATTTCTCAAACAGAGAGTTATCCTAACTATACAATTCAGAACAATATAGATAAAAGTATAAAATACCGATAAGCATAACAATGGCGTGGATTCTATCCAACGTGAATTGTTCCTCATCACACGTTGCCGCTGATTTGTTCGATATATGTGGTCTGTGCCCCTTTTTTATTGTATTTCGACTTTCAAGCTCTTCTAGGTTTGATGGCCGCCATCGGGATAGTGAAATCAGCAACTTAAGATCCAATTCAGTGTCTTCAAAATTTATAAAAACAAACAAGATCATGATGGATCAAATTTGGTAAGAAAAGAGTGTCCCAGAAACTGATTCGTAAAAGATATGGGATAAGATTCGGGTTTAAAGTTGTTGATTAAGAACAGGTTAGTGTCATAAAAATAAAATAAATAAATAAATAAAAACAGATCAATGAATATGAACTCATTGGAACTTTAACATTTGGATTTATTTCTGTCTTTTTATCTTTAAAAAAAAAAATCATTGGAACTTGGAAGTAGAATCAATTTAAAACTAAGTCAGGGATTCTCGTGTAATGATTCAAAATGGAGTCAGGCTCCTTGCTTCAAGCTGCAGCTGGCTTACACAGCAGCACATGATAGATCACACGGACAAAATTGGCCTATGCCCTTTTCGGGCAAAATAAATAGCATTTTACCCCATTTTTCAAATTAATTAGGGAAATGCCTTTTTTTTTGAAAATTGACTTTCTCAAAATCGAGTTAAAAAAAAAAAAAAAAATTTCTAGAGCCCTATAGTGGTGTTTTAAGGAGCCTATAGTGACGTTTTAATGACCTATAGTGGCATTTTGTAACTTGATTTCCATGAAGTCGAGTTACATGCAATTTTTTTACCTATAACTCGATTTCATGGAACTTGAGTTAAAAAACGCCACTATAGGTTCTTAAAAACGTCACTATAGGTCCTTAAAAACGTCACTATAGGACTTAACTCGATTTTGAGAAAGTCGATTTTCAAAAGAGGGGCATTTCCCTAATTAGTTTGGGAAAGGGGGTAGAATGCTATTTATTTTGCCCGAAAAGGGCAGAAGCTAATTTTGTCCTAGATCACACCTATATGGTAGGAGTATTTGGATAAACAATTGAGATATGATTCAGGTTTTGTCAAATACAAGATCTTGTAATAAAATAATTATTACTATTCATTTGTTTTTTAACCTCACAAGAATAGAACCTTGAATTTGTATTCCACGCATTTGGTATAACATCTTAAGACGGTGGAATGAAATCATTTTAAATCAAATTAACTAAAATACCCTTATTATAATAAATAAACTTTTGAAGAGGATTAGTTTAATCATTAGGTTTGGGTTAATGCAATCTTCTATTTCATTTCAGTCGATTCTAAATACACCAAATATATCAATCAGAAGTCTCCACTTTCATGATCAAAACTAATCATCATAATTGATATGTTATAGTCTTATTAGATGAAATACCCAATTTCATCATTGACTATAAATGAACCAAGATTTATGAGTTTACAAGAAACGTGTGATTTAAATCTTCTTTATGCAAATATCATTCTCATACCTAAATCATGTACAATGCATATGTCATGGACTACGTGTAATGTCCATAAAGCTCAAGCACAAATAGTTTCAAGTAGATAAAACACTTTTATTACTCAAAGAAAGTCAAATAAATGGATTTTAGGCTTCACTCCTAATAGTGGTGGTGGTATTGTTTGTTGAGCTCTACGGTGGCATTTAATGTGACAGTGGTGGAGGAGGAGGTATGATTGGGATGAACAAGTGGTGTGAAAAAGAGGGAATAAGTTAGGTTTTTTTTTTTTTTTTTTTTTTTTTTTTTTTTTTTTTTAACTCAGGTGAAATGTGCTAATTATGGTCATGTGAGTAACTTATAATAGACCATCATGGCCTTCTTGGACTCTTAAACGTGCTTAAAATCGTGCAAGACAAAAAGGCACTAGTAGAAATCATTTGTGCAACAGAGTTAGAATCGCATGAAATTTGGTAGGCGCCTAAAAGGAAATGGTCTTCTAAGCAATAGTCGTTACTTTGCCACAAGATACCCCCTGGTTTTGACGAATTCCTTCGTTTAGCCCCTGAAAACCGTGATTTTACCGTTTTTAGTCATTTTTGTTTCCTTAATAACTTTTTGCTTAAAAGTCAAAATAAGGTCTCGCTTATTTTGGGATGACCCTTAAGATCAGTAGTTTATAATTTTGTATTTAACTTAATTTTACCATTTTTGGTAAAATTTGGTATTTTGCCACCTAATCTTGTAATTAGTACAAATTAGGGTTTCAAATGTTTCCTAATCATCTTAGGGTTTTACTTTCTCAATTTTTATATGTTTTGTAGTCTCCAAAGGCAAATAAGTTGATTATTAATAAAATACAAACATTTTGTCAATTTCTTTTTCTGGTGGATTCTAATTTTATCACCTTGTGGATTCAAGGGACTCCTCGTGGATTCGAGGTTTACTACCAGAAGCTAATAGTTTAGCTTCTGTTCCATCAAGAAAGTATCATATGTGCTTTCTTCGGAATTCTGTAACATCAATGAGTTAGGTGAATTCGACTGGTAGGTAAACTTTTCTCCCAATATAATAGTCGGTCACTACTCTTCTTTGCTTGAATAGTCAGTCACTACTTGTTCTAATTCCAACTTCGACCACTATAATATGATAGAAGAAATAGGGGGAATCTGGGCAAATGCCCTTTTCGTGCAAAAAAATCAGCATTTTGCCCCTTTTCCCAAACTAATTAGGGAAATGCTCTTGTTTTGAAACTCGATTTTCTCAAAATCGAGTTTCAATTTAAAACTCAATTTTTGGACAATCGAGTTCTAGCAAAAAAAAAAAAAAAAAAAAAAAATTTCTGGATCTCGAGCTCCATGAACTCAAGTTCCATGCAATTTTTTAAAGCCCTATAGTGGCGTTTTAAAACATGCAAGTTTTTTTCTTAAGTCTGATCGCTCCATAGGGAGCCCTATAGTGGCGTCTTAAAGCCCTATAATGGCGTTTTAACATACAAGTTTTTTTCTTAAGTCTGATCGCTCCATAGAGAGCCATATAATGGTGTTTTAAATACCTATAGTGGCATTTTTTATGGAACTCGAGCTCCATGAACTCGAGTTTCATGCAATTTTTTTTTTTTTTTAAATTTTACCTATAGCTGCGTTTCATGGAGGCTTATAGTGGCATTTTTAATGGAACTCGAGCTCCATGAACTCGAGTTCCATGCTTTTTTTTTTTTTTTTTTTTCTCTCTACCGTGGCTCTCCGTCTTAGTCTCTTCTCTTTATTCTCTCTCCTCTCTCCTCTATGACTCTATCTCTTCATCTCTCTCCTCCTCACCCCTCTCTCTCTTCCTCCTATCTTCACCACCTCTTCATTGCCGATCCGCTTCTCTTTCTCTTGGTTCTCAGTCACTTTTCTCACCTCTTTGTTTTTGTGTGTGTTCTATGGGTTTGGTGGCAACAATGGTTAGGGGTGTGCATGGGTTGGATTGGGTCAAATTGAGGGGATTTTTTAACCTAACCCACCATGGTGGGTTAAAAAAAATTCAACCCAACCCAACCCACTTGGATCAGGTTGGGTCGGGTTGAATCCATGAGTTGGACTTATTTATTTATTTATTACTGTTATTATTAAATTGAGCAAAATAAAATATATTCTACCCGCCACCTGAGTTGATAAACAAAATATACATAAACTAATATCTCAACTCAGTTATAAACAAATAGGAGTAGAGTGGGAGAGTGGGAGTGGGAGGTGGCAAAGAGAGAAATAAGATTGTTAGGGTTTGTGAAGTAATTGGGTGTGGGTTTCATGGATTGGTTGTTGTGGTGGTGGTGGTTGAATTTAGTTTTGAATTTCGTTGATTTGGTGGATGTGGTGGTGGTGGTGGTGGTTGATTTTGGCTGTGGGTTTCACTGTGGCCATGGGTTGTGGTTGTGATTGTGGATTGTTGTGACTAGTGGTGATGGGTTGAGGTTTTGCTTTGTTTTTTTCCCCCCTGTGGTGGGTTATGGTTGTCACGACAGTGTTTGTGGCTGGTGGTGGAGGTGGCTATGACTGTGGCTGTGGCTAGTAGTGATGGGTTGTGGTTTTGTTTTGATTTCTTTTTTTCTACTTTGGGTTGTGATTGCCACAATGGTGGTTATGGCTAGTGGAGTGGTGGTAGAGGTGTCTGTGGCTGGTGGCTAGTGGCTAAGGTTTTTGTGATTGTTGTTTTTTATTATTTTAATGATTTTTTTATATTATTTTATATGAAATAGTAAAAAAATAGAATCTTTAATGTTAGATATATTTTAAAGTGAGATGACAAAATAAATAAAATAGTTTTTTAAGATGCTAAAAGTTAAATTTTTTAACACCGTGGTTGTGAATGCTCTTAGAAGTTTGTTCTCCTCAATCAATATAACAATAGCCATTATAGTATATACAATATAATTTAGATTTGATGGTAAATTATGCTTCACCCACTCAAAACAATTAAAAGGTATTTTTTTTTCTTTTTTTCTTTTTTTCTTTTAGCGTGGTTATTACGCGCTTGTTTTTTTAACTGTTCAATGATTTCAATTAATTTTAATTGTTCAACGATTTCAAGAGTTATTACCTTTTTTTTTCCCTAACTTTTATTACCTATACAAATTTAGGAATAGTTTGACGTGTGAACAGCAAAATGTTGGAACTTGTAACCACGCCCCTTCTAATATGTGTTTCCTTATCTAGACCGAGTTTAACGATATAAACATGATTATTATAGATTATCATTATAATTTCAACAGCCACTAGGCAAGCATATAGGTATATATAAACATGGTTATAGCTTATACGTAACATAACAATATTGCCTACGGCTACTCAGCTATAGTTCTCTCTCTTTCTTGTGTTCTCCTCATCAATGGCTTCAGCAATTTCACTTGATACCAAAACCTTGAAGGCATCACCTGTTCATCCACCTAAGATAACAAGTGTGAAAGCACTAGTTGAATCAACTGACTTCTCCTCCCTCCCTTCGTTTTACACCTTCACTCATAATCTCCATGATGAACCAATATCCGATGATCCAGATGATTCAATCCCCATTATCGACATCTCTCTTCTTGTTTCTAGTACCCCTGAAGAACAGTCCCAAGTCATCCATCAACTCAACAAAGCCTGCTCAGACTGGGGCTGCTTCACGGTACGTACAGTTTATCTTATATGCATATAACTAAAATTTGTTTTACGTGTTTATAGTTTTTGCTTGTTAAGATTTGATGAGGGTCTTAGGTGATTAATCATGGTGTGTCGGAGAGCCTGACAAAGGCAATGATAGCGTCGTTTCAAGAATTTTTCGACTTGCCGGAGGAGGAGAAGAAAGAGTTTCAAGGAAACCATGTCATGGATCCAATCAGGTGTGGTACAGGCTTTAATCCTTCAATAAATAAAGCAAATTTATGGAGAGATTTTCTCAAGTGCGTCGCGCATCCTGAATTTCATTCACCTAACAAACCTGCGGGGTTCAGGTACATTTCTTTTCATTTCAGATTTAACATCCTAAATCATATCTCATATTATGAATAAAAATCCAGTTCTAAAGAATTAAGAACTTTTTGCAAATATATACAACATTGTATGCAATTTGTTCAATCTACAATGTAAATCTTACATTGCTTAATACAATGTAAACTAAGAATTTTCCTTCTTTTAATTATGATAAATTTATTTTACAACTAAAATTTCAATATTAAGAATCAGGCCATGGCCCATGCAATTCATAATGAATGGTTTATTTATGTTTTTGTTGACACAGTGAGATTGCATTGGAGTTCAGCAAAAGAAACCGGGAAGTAGTAACAGTATTACTGAAAGCTATTTCAAAGAGCTTGGGGTTAGAAGAGAGCTACATAGACAAGGCCGCCAATTTCGAGTTGGGTTTACAATTGCTCGCTGCTAACTATTATCCAGCTTGTCCAGAGCCAGAGAAAGCAATTGGCATCCCCTCTCACTATGACCATGGTCTGTTAACCATTTTGGTAAACAATGGCGTCTCTGGCCTTCAAGTAAAGCATAAAGAAAAATGGTTTAATGTCAATATCCATCCCAATGCACTCTTTGTACAAGTTGCTGATCATTTGGAGGTACATTTTGTCATGCTTCTGGAACTCCATTTTTACTTGTCCCCATGTGTTATTCATCTCCTCATTATCTTTCTCAATTACTTTTTTCTGTTAAGCAACTGTGCCAGCTAAAGTTAACTAGTAAGATCGGTCTGATACACAATTTTAGGTTTAAGGTGATAAAATATTTGTCATTCACATCAAAAAAATTTTTTGGTTTATTGCTAATAATATTGATCATGCAATAGCCTTAACATTAATAAGTAAAGATGGATTCACTTATAATCGAATTAATAAAATATTTTTTTAGATCAATTTTATTTGAGTATATTAAATACCAAAAAAAAAAAAAAAAAAAAAAAGAAATAAACATATGAATAATTATATTTTTGGTCTCAACAATTTAGGATAAATACGATTTTGGTTGTTCAAAAGTTCGAATTTGATCCTTGAATATTTAGAAAAAGAGAGGGGTGGGGGGAGTAATTTTGTTCTTTCGTTTATGAGGTCTATTAAATTTTGTTACTTAATTTGTGCACTCTTAAACATGAGGTTGGTTTGATTTTAGTCTTGTAAATATGAGTTTCTCAACATTCCATTAGTCACGTAAACAGAAAAATAAAAGAAGAAACAAAATTGTCCACTATGTATAATTTCAATGATTAAATAAAAAAACCGTAAAATTTGAAGGATTACATAATCAAACTTACACCAAATTTCATAATGGAAATTAGAAATTTCCCTAAACTTATTTATGTTAAATGTGACAAGTGACATGTGAGAATAAGTTTAAAGGTAAGAGAGAAAAATAGTGCTTTGATGATGACTTGATAACAAATGTTGCTTTTAGAGAGAGAGAGAGTTTTTATTTTTATTTTTTTTATTATTATTATTATTTTTTTACTTTCAGCCAAATTTGAACCATTTTTAGAAAAACATTTTTTTTTTTTTAAATAAGGACTGAGAACACCCAGAATTAAAATTATATGGGTTTCTTCCATTTGGGACATAAAGCAATTGTCTAAATACCCAAAAGGAAGAGTCGTAACAATGAAGCGAATAAACTAATGAGGGTTGGTTGTTTTCTTTTTTCTTTATATGTGTGTAATTATATAAATTTTTTATTTAAATATCATTGGCTTTATGTTTTTCACTTATCTTGTTCTTGACATACAAGCCTAATGAATATTTAACTAAATGAAATTTGTTTTGAATTAATCAAAATTTTCTAAATATAATGTTTCCCTGCAAGATTTTGAGCAATGGCAAGTACAAGAGTATTGCACACCGGGCACTTGTGAATAACAAAGCTACAAGGATGTCCATAGCTCTAGCACATGGACCATCACTAGACACAGTTATAAGGCCAGCACCAGAGTTAGCGGACAATGAAAGTCATCCACCAGCATATGTTGAAATGACGTATAGGGAATTTTTGGAATTGCAGCAAACTGGCAAGCTGAGATCTAAATTCCGGTTGAATAGTGAACAATGCAAAGCATTCTGAGCTAGTTGATTGGTTTACAAAACCAATTTCTCAATTTAGTTTAAATAAATGCTGTCAAATTTGGTTTAAATTCAATCTCTCTCTCTTAAATTAATTAAATTTCAATTTCGTCCTTAAAATTTTGTGGAGACACCAATTTTGAATTCCTATATTGTTAGGTAAAATTTCTTCTAAGCTATTTCAGCTTAGCATGATACATATATTGGTAGATAGGAAGAATAAGTACTTCTAAAATTTTCAAGGACGAAATTTCTAATTTTAAATTTTTGAGAGTTGAAAATTAAACTTAGACCAAATTTAAGATTTTCAGCCATGTTGTTCTCAATTCTCATGTTTGTTAGATTTAATATTTGGTAATAAATGTTATTTCTATTTATTCTGCATTTACGTAATAAATGTCATATTTATAGACATTGCAAGGACTAAGATTGTGGCCCAAGCCCACTTAAAGTAGTGTGACCCAGTACAACAAGCTCAAAACAATATATTTGTAAGAGAATGGATTCTATGAGCCAACTACAATGTAGAGCAAGTACAGACTTGAGAATAATTGGGCTAGCACTATAAACATAAGTGCAAGAGATGCAAATTTTGCATAAAATCTTCCTGGGGCAAGTCCGAGGAGGCGTTGTTCATTAAAAGTCAATGTTGATGCTTTTACAATGATTTTCAGTTTTCTCTTCCTTTCTCTTTTTCTGCGTTAGATGTGCATCCCCCTTCTTAGGGGAGTTCCTTGCCTTATATAGCCCCTTCCACTGCATCTCAACCCTCCATTGGTAAGTCTCAGGGGAACAATTTGGATGCTTGTCCCATCAGGACCCTTCTGGAGGTGGTAGAAAGAGCTGTGAGCTGTGAAGTCACTGTTCAGGTGTCATTTCCTCATTAATGCAACTAGCTAAGTTGGTGCAGAGTATTGAATGTGAAGGTGGGAGGTGTCTCCTTTAGGAAACTTCCTTCCTCCACCCCTATATGTCTTGTACTCTTTGTTTGTCATCTACTCCCTTATCCTTAGCTTTTCGAGGTGCCAGCTGCCATTTGGTCTCTTAGTCCTCCTCAGGTAAGTGTGATCCTCGGGGTCTGATTGCGTTTATTTGCTTGGGTTGGTAGGTTTATCTTCGGATTGGGTACCCCAGTCCTCGCCCCCCCCCCCCCCCCACACATATATATAATGGTGCAATTTAAATATTAATATAAATGTCACCTAAGATGCCAACTAACTAATCTTTAATAATAGCGAAAATTATAAAACCCCTTTCAATGTCTATTTAAACATGCACTTAAATCATGCTAGTTATTACTATATTCTTCACTTGTTCGTGAATGTTCTTAATTGCTTTTCACTTGCTCATGCACATCACTAAGTTGAATCTTAAATTCTTATCAACTTATTGGAATAAGTTATTATAATTTTCTTCATCACGATCCTAAGTTAAATATATATGATTAACACCAATCACACACAAGCACCATGTTCATCTTTCGAATTCCATGTCACGATCACATTCTATATCTAGGGTTGTCACCAATCATACTCAAATAACTTTTTTCATTTCAAGTTCTCTTTGATCCTTAAAGATGAATGATGGCATACTTTTAGGTGTGTTAGGTATTTAGACCCCTGGACACTCAGATTGATTAACCTAATTTATTAACCAAGTTGTTACTTTGGTTTGTTATGTAGATCTAGGTTAAACAAATAACAATCATATCACATAAAGCGGAAAAGTAAAGAAGACAAACGATATGATGACCCAAGAAAACTAATAAAAACGTCTAGTTTTAAGGTAAAAAAACCTATGAATGATTTAACCTAAACAATCCACAAGGCAACAATTTCACTAAATAAAATGGAAGTGTTTACAATAGATTTTTCCCTAAATCTAATGCTACCTCTTGTAGTATTTACTCACGTGACCACACGTAGCTCCGAATCCACAAACTCTTCTATTTGAATTTGTTGCACACAAACACTCCAATTTGTGACTTCGAGATACCACTCAAAGGTTTAGATCATCAGCAGTATTTGATCTTGTTGCAGCAACTTATCTCCACTGGTTCATGCAATATTAGTCTAATTTCCAATAGATGCTTGTTAAGTTAGAAGGTTACAGAACTTTATAGATCTCATAGGAGTAACTCACAAGTCTTGGAAAACTTGTATTAGGATTTTGCTTTTATACCTAGCAGTATTGGACTCAAACCCGAAACGTTTCACGGGCTTTCGGACCTAATTTAGAATCTGTAGAAATTACATCTCAATCGGTCGAAGGTGTCTCTCGATTGGTCAAGCAAGACAAATTTTAAATTCTTCTTTTTGCAGCTTGGCTATGTAATTAATTAATCAGATAATCGTTCATAAGTAAAAACAAACAAGTAAGACTTAAAAAAGAATAAGTATCATTTCTTTTCTACTTCTTTATGGTTGCACATATATCATTACTAGAAACATTGTGTCAATGCATAGACCTTTATCTCAATGAACAATGGTAAAAGTATATATCAGTTTTATGTGTGTGAGAAGAATCTGAGTGGTGAGAAACATGTAGTCAAATAATGTTATAATATGACTCCTCATTTCAGATTTAAAAAACTAAAAAAAAAAGGTATCAAATATAATTTTTCTTCAAACAATTTTAGGTAACTTTTATTAGTCTTTTTACTTGATGCTAATATATGATCACAAAATTTTGAACAGTTTCCAATAATTTAGACCTCCCTGCGTAGCCAGAGCTCTTACATGGCCATATGAAAAGCATCGACTTTGATTGGAGGTGAATTCCATTTAATGTACTTCTGCACCTGATTCACAAAGAAAAAAAATTTAGAAGATAAGCAATTTGTAATCGTAGGTCTAAAACACTTTTTAGGCATATCATTTCCCGCGTTGTCATGAAGTATTTTCCAGATCAAATTTCCTCAAAAGATGAACACTTGAAATTTACATTAATTGAGATTCTACGCTATCTTAATATAAGTGTATGTATGTGAAGTTTGTTAGGTTCTAAGTACTTAGGAACTAATGTATTAGAACTCTAATTTGTATTGTTGGCAAACCATGATCAAAACAAGTTTTTAGTCAAGTTTTTGACTTGCTCAAAGTATGTGTTTTATGTAAAGTTGGAATCGAGCTGCTGCAGAATTCATTGTGCAATTCAGTCTGGCTCGATCGATCGAGAATTAGGCTCGACCGATCGAAAGTCGGGCAAAATATTTTTTCTGCAGAATTTCCAACTCAGCCCTAAGCCCATATGACGTGTAGGGTTTTATGTTTTGCCCTAGGTATAAAAGGGAAACCCTAGCCACGTTTTTTATGTTGCTCTATTTGCTATGTGTGTGAATCTCTTGTGAGATCTGAAAGGTGGTTGCCTTCACACATGCTTAGGATTATCAAGAAGGAGATTTCATTGAAAGCTTGATGATCATTCAGTTACTACAATAAAAGCTTAAAGATACACAAGCAAAAGTGCTTGTACTTGCTGGAGAATCCAAGAAAGAAGGAGTCCGTGGTCTCGGAGCTATCACGTGGTCATGTCAGTAAGTTTTCTACTGGTGGGTAGCAATATGATGTTAGTGGTCTAAGTCGCTATTGTAAAACCTCGATTCTTTCATAGTGGATTTAAGTTTACCTTGAGGATATCTTGGTTAAATCCTCCTCAGGTTTTTACTGATGTGGTTTCCTAGGTCATCATATCTTTGTGTTCTTTATATTCCGCACTTTACATTGATATGATTATATGATTGTGTTAACCTAGATCTAAAATGTGGACTAAGTAATCACTTGGTTAGTTAACTAGGTTAATCCAATTGTGTTTTAAGGGGTCTAAAAACTCACAAGTGGTATCAGAGCGGGTAGCTCTTTTGTTGTAGATCTTTTGATCTCTGAGCTGATCCTTGACCCCTGTTGTCATGGAACACGGACACTCTCTGGTTATTCCTCCTCACTTTGATGGGAATAATTATGCTTATTGGAAAATAAGGATGAAAGCATTCCTAAAATCTATTGATGAGAGAGTCTAGAACTCCGTCGAATACGGATGGGAGAAGCCCACTACTTCTATTAGTGAATGGCAAACTTCTCAAAAAGAAGTAGAAGCGTTCAATAGCAAAGCTATGAATGCTATCTTTAATGCTGTTTCTATGGAGGAATTTAAGAGAATCTCTAATGTTGAGATTGCTCATACTGCTTGGAATATCTTCCAGACTGTGCACGAAGGCACAAAGGCTATTAAAATCAATAAATTACAGCAATTAACAACTAGATTTGAAAGCATTAGGATGTCTGATGATGAACCTTTTGATGAATTCTATGTTAAGCTTAATGATATTGTTAATTTTGCATATAATCTAGGTGAAATCTATGATCAACCTAAAATTGTTAGGAAGATTCTTAGATCTTTAACTGAAAATTTAGACCCAAAGTGACTGTCATCACTGAGAGCAAGGATGTGGACTTCATCCCTATTGATGAACTTGTAGGATCTCTTCAATCTTATGAGTTGGATCTACCCAAAACTAACAAATCCAAATCAGTGGCTCTTAAGTCAGTTGATGATGTTGATGTTGGTGGATTTGATGATGAGCTCTCTGCTACAGAGATTGCTTACCTTGCCAAGAACTTTAGGAATTTCCTTAGAAACAACAACAGAAGGGCAAAAGGTACGAACATTGCTGAACCTAGAAACTTTAGGAAGAATGATCCCACTAAGGTTAACAACACTGAAAAACCTAGAGAAAAAGTAGGTCAATCTTCCAATAATTCTATGGGTTCTCAATGTTTTGGATGTCAAGGGTATGGTCATATGAAATCTGAATGTCCTACATACTTGAGGTCTAAGGGCAAGGCTATGGCTGTAACCCTTAGCGATGATGAAGTTTTTGATGATGAGTCTGGTTGTGACGAGGATGGAAACTCCATTGCTTTCATTGCTACTACTGTAGTCAATGAAAGCTTGTCTGTTGAAAAGAACCCTTCTGATAGGGAACTCTCTGAGGATGCTAATCTTCAAGAAGCCTACAATAAACTTTGCAAAGTTACTGCAAAGGATGCTATGAGTGTTGAATTAGGCTTGAAGAAAATTGCATCTCTTGAGCTTGATAAGAAAAATTTGCTTGTGAATTTTTTTGATGCTACTGAACTTTTGAATAATGTGAAGTCTGAGAACATGCTTTTGCTTGAAAAAATTAAGAATTTGGAACATGATCTATCTGTTGCTAGAGAACAAACTGATAGGTCTGCAAGCTCCAAACTTGATCAATTGGTGAGTGTCCAAAAGTCTCTCTCTGACAAAACTGGCTTTGGTTTTGTAGAAAACATCTTTGTGCCTACACCCCATTCCACAAACTTTGTTCCTTCTTCTTCTTCCGAACCCCATGTGAGTGAGGTTGTCAAACTCTCTGTGAGTGAGGCTAAATCTATAGAAGTTACACCTCTTAGGAAGATTAGGGTTGATCTTCATGAGTCTAAACCTAAGGCTCCTAACTTTCCTAAGGGCAAGACACATGATAAGCCTGCATGGGTTTGTCATTTTTGTGGAAAGTCTGGGCACATTCGTCCAAACTGTTACAAGCTGCAAGCTGCTAAGAGAGCAAACAAACCAAATGTACCTGTGCCTCAAGCACAAGATCCTATGGTACTTATTGGTGAATTGGTAAAGGCTTTAAACCTTTATTCCAATCCTGGAGTTGGTAATCATTCTCATGTGAACAAGAACTCCAATGCTCGAGGTGCATCTAAAAAGTTTTGGATGCAAAAGGCTCAATCAAAATGAGTCCTTCTGACATGGTCCTTGTGCTTCATTGCTCTACTTTTTGTGATCATTGTTCTTTGGTTTTTGTTTTCTTTGTTTCTAGGATTTGCATTGCATATCATTCATGCATTTCATTCTAGGTTGTTTTTGTTTTCTTTTTTTTTTTTTTTTTAAAAAAGAAAAAAAGGAAGTAAATTGTGTTTTGCATTTATTTTCTTGGCATTGAAAACAAGGTTGGTCAATTTATTTTCACATAACATGTCTTTGTACCTTGTTTAGCTTGGATGAGCTTATTTATTGCACTTTACTAGTTGAAGCTTTGTAGTGCATGATGTGTGGGAAAGCTGTTTATAGTTTTTGATAACTTTGTCTTGATCTTGAAGTCACATGTCTTTGATTGTCGAACTTGACCCTTTGGAGAAAGGCATAAATAACCATCTCACCACTGTTCACTAGCCAATCCTGAACACCTTAGTGCATATCGTAAGATTTTGTGCTCGAGAAAGTGTAGCACATGCACAAAAAGAAAATAAGGTGTAGCCTCGGTTAAATTGCTTAAAATTGGTGTGTACATTATCTCGGCTAATTTAACAAGTTTCTGCTAAATTAAAATTTTTGTGTACAATATGAGGCAAATCAAGAAACTTACATGATTGCAAGCTTATGATCTAGGAGATGTGGGAGTTATATGATGTAACTCTTTAGGTGATAGTCTCTTTCAAACACTATGTGATGAATTTTGTAGACTTTGTGTTTGATTTCTATTCACATATCACCTCACATATATCTCAAGCTTTTGCTAGTAGCATACATTACACAAGTTACTCTTTGCTAAACTTTGTACATGTGTGTTTCTGGTTTGACTAACCAAGTTTGAAAATTCCTTGAGTTTTATGCAAAACATATTTGATGGTTGAGATTATAAGAGACTGGATTGAAAATCTTAATTTTGGGAAAACTGGGTTCAAAACATATGTTTTTGAAAAGCATTCCATCTCATACTCATGCATGTGAATCATAAAATTCAATGCTTTGAGGTGTTTCTGCATTACTTTGCTTTGTTTTTCAAAAACCTGTTTTTTTCCAGAATTTCGACTGATCGAAACTGTTTTTCGACCGATCGAAATTACGATTAAAAATGTTTGTGAGTCTCTTTTTCTTTCGATCGATGCTCGATTGGTGTTAGATCAATCGAAGCATTTTTGACCGATCGAATATGTTTTTCGATTGATCGAAAATCGTGTAGAGAATTTTTTTTAAACTGATTTTCACGTGTTCAAACTCACTTTATCAAAAGTCTTCAACTTTTTCTCTCTCTATATGACTCAGTCAAGGCTCCAATCCATTTTTTTGTTGTTTTCCTCCATTCTTTTTGCAAGGTTTTTCTCTCCCAAGGCCGGTAAGACCTTTATACCCTTCCTTTTGCATTTATTTTCACTTTTCATGCATCGAATCATGCATTATTTGGGAAATTTCGAACCTATGTAATTTTTGGGGTTTTTGATGAATTAAGCCTTTTCTTTCACAATTGATCAATGGGTTTTTGTTGGGGGATGTTATAAACATGATCTTTGGTGTTTAATTTGATCAATTTGATGTATTGTGAGAAATTGAAAATTCTAGGGCTTGAAATTACCCAATTTGGGGATTTTGTTCAAATTGAGTTTAATTAATAAAATTGGCTTGTTGGATTGATTAATTTGATCAGTATAAACTGTTTTCTAACTTCTGTGATGATCAATTGGTCAATTTATTACAAATTGGACAAGTGGTTTTTCAAAATTTTGGGGTTTTTGTTATAAACTCTATGCTCAAGCCAATTTTGTGATTCTAAACTTAAATTGTACTTGTTATCAATGCATTAGAGCATCCATCATGACATTTATCTGTTCATGCATCATATAGATTGTTATTTCTATATTTTTTTGTGCTAACTTGCAGTCTGCCCTTGGTGTTTTTTGTTGTTGTTGTTGTTGTTGTTGTTGTTGTTGTTGTTGTTTTTGTTCTTTCTCTTGTGTCTTTGTCCTTACCCTAGCACCATGCCTAGGAAGACTAAAGCCCATAGGACATCTTCCTCTTCTTCTGCTCCTTCCTCTGTGGGCACTTTGTTTCAGAGTGAGAAAAGCCAAGAGTTGTATGAGATACTAAACCTTAAGAGAAAAATTTGGGTTGAGCGTAAGGTTTTGTTAGATGAGTTAGATCCTGCCATTAGGGCCAACTTTGAGCGTCGGGGCTGGTTCCCATTTTTTGATATTGACTATCCTCTTCCTGCTACCCTGATTAGAGAGTTCTACTCGAACCTCTCTATCCATGTTTATGATTAAAACACTTTAGTCAAGAGTTGGATACGAGGTGTAGAGTTCACCATTACTCCTAGTGTAGTGGCTGATGCTCTTGGGGTACCCGTGGTCCCGAACCCTGTTTATCCTTATGATGAGTCTAATCCCCTAGACGACATCATGTCTTACATCACTGGTACTTCTATCCGGTGGGGTTCTGATCCTCGGATCACTTTTGCTGAGCTCATTGAGACTACCTATCTTTTTTTTAGGATAGCGTGTCATTCCTTGTGGCTTATCTCTCATCTGCACACCATTCATAGGAGTGCCTCTACCACTTATGCTCTTTTTCATCCTGTTTTCATTCATAAGATTTTGTTGTTTTTAGGTTTAGATGACTTCCCTACCTCTGAGCCTGTACACATTATTGCTCCCATAGGTGCCACTTTTCTTAGGCAGAGGGCTGCTCAGATGAGAGAGAGCTCTAAACGCCCTCCAGTTGACCCTTCTGGTACCGCACCCCCTCCTTCTTCTACAGGTACTACTTCTGGTAAGGCGTCTGCTAATCCTGTTGCTGCTGTTGCTGCTGCTATTCCTCCACCACCTACTTCAGATGACTTTGACATTTGTCGTACATTGGAGACTGTCATGACCATTCAGGCGGCTCATGGTCAAATTTTGGTGGACGTGCTTGATGAGCTCCGTGCTTTGCGAGTAGATTTGGCACATCTTTGACGTTTGCCTTTGCCACCTCCTTCTGATAATGGATTCTGATTGCCCTTTGGCATTCCGTCACAAAAAGGGGTAGTACTTTTGGACACTTGCAGAGGAGTTTTGTAGTTAGGGGGAGAGTTTTTGTTTGTTGGAGCTTGTGGAGTTTAGATTGTATCTAGGTGCTTCACTGTGTATGTATCTTTTTGGCTTTTGATATATTGTTTTTGGGTTATTCATGTTAGGGGGAGATACATTGTTATTTATGTTTCTTGTTTCACTACTCGTTGATTTATATTTATGAGTTATTCATGATATATGTCTTTGTTTTGTGTTTTGTGAAGTCAAGAATTTATTTTTTTTTTACTTGTAGTTTCCACACGTGTTTATGTGTTTGTTGAGTATTTCAGGAAATATACAGGTTGATTCAGTCATGCTGCTGTCTACACTTGTAACTGATGGATAGTAGTTAGGTTGGATTATTTTGTAATGGGCATTATTTTTGTAAAGGGCTTTTACTTGTAACTTTGAGCATTGTGTTTGAGTTTTGTCAAAGATTGCCAAAGGGGGAGTTTGTTAGGTTTTAAGTACTTAGGAACTAATATATTAGAACTCTAATTTGTATTGTTGGCAAACCATGATCAAAACAGGTTTTTAGTCTTGTTTTAGACTTGCTCAAAGTATGTGTTTTATGTAAAGTTGGAATCAAGCTACTGCAGAATTCATTATGCAATTCAGTCTGGCTCGATCGATCGAGAATTAGGCTCGACCGATCGAAAGTCGGGTAGAATGTTTTTTCTGCAGAATTTCCAACTCAGCCCTAAGCCCATATGACGTGTAGGGTTTTATGTTTTGCCCTAGGTATAAAAGGGAAACCCTAGCCACGTTTTTTATGTTGCTCTATTTGCTGTGTGTGTGAATCTCTTGTGAGATCTGAGAGGTGGTTGCCTTCACACATGCTTAGGATTATCAAGAAGGAGATTTCATTGAGAGCTTGATGATCATTCAGTTGCTGCAATAAAAACTTAAAAATACACAAGCAGGAGTGCTTGTACTTGTTGGAGAATCCAAGAAAGAAGGAGTCCGTGGTCTCGGAGCTGTCACGTGGTCATGTCAGTAAGTTTTCTACTGGTGGGTAGCAATAGGATGTTAGTGGTCTAAGTCGCTATTGTAAAAATTCGATTCTTTCATAGTGGATTCAAGTTTACCTTGAGGATAGTTAGGTTAAATCCTCCCCAAGTTTTTACCGGTGTGGTTTCCTAAGTCATCATATCTTTATGTTCTTTATATTCCGCACTTTACATTAATATGATTATATGATTGTGTTAACCTAGATCTGAAATTTGGACTAAGTAATCACTTGGTTAATTAACTAGGTTATTCCTATTGTGTTTTAAGGGGTCTAAAAACTCACAAAGTTTTTTCTTGAAAACTTGAATACCGATTCTTACTCCCTAATCTAGAAGAACTTGTAAGTGTAGAGTAACCAGCCCGTGCACCACATTTCTTTATATTAATCAATATGGTGCATGTTATGATAATGTAATTGATCTAGTAATCTTTTTGGAACAAATCAAATAAATTAGTAAACTTAATTTAAGTTACCAGGTTGTGTGAAAAGGGAAAAATGAAAATTATTTTAGCTAAAATGCTTTCTAGAAATTAAATCAGTCTTGAGAATAGTAGTTTAAATATTTAATTGTTTTTTAGAGAACTAAGAAATAGATAATGCCATAATACATGACCCAAAAATTCAAATTAATTGTGTTTCATATATAGACTTCCTTGTGCCATAAACAAAATTTATTAAGCAAAGAAATTAAGGCTAATTTATAGAAAACTTAAGGGAAGATGATATTACTAGGAACACATTCTTCAAGGATCGATATTGCTATACAGGTAGCAAAGTAATCGGTTGTAAGGCATGAACAGAAGCTCCAAATAAGTTCTACACCATCCTCTAAATAATCTGACAAGTCTTATTTTCCTGCAATATACAATAAATTTAAGGAGGAAAAAATGTTTACATCAATACAATATGAAACAGTCTTTGTGTTGTGTGGAAGATTATAAAGGTACAAAGATGAGTACCTCTGAAATTAACTTGACACAGTGATTTGTTTACGAATGGGGAAAACCAACACGGCAAAACCCTACTGGGTGATTTTAAGGTCACCACTCCCAAGAATCCACTATTATCAAAACAAGCGGTTACAAGTAAAAGAATCCCAATACCTTATACCAACCTATAGTTGAACCCTTACCCCAATACCTAATTGGACTTGTTCTGTAGTGACAATCTCTCCTTTTAATGCATGGCTCCCAGTATGTGACTAACCAATTGCACGTATCCCAGTATGCGACTTCAATCACCAACTAAAGAAGGTTGTTGGCTGCAAAGTTCTTTAGTTCATCCAGACGATGAAGATCAAGAAGCTCCTTGGTTACAAAACCCTACAGTGCACAAACACAGTAGCTTCTACTTAAGAAAGATGAACTAGGGCAAATTTTGTCTCCGGTCACAATTTGCTTGAACAAACTTTGCTCAACACTTGTGCAACTTGTGTCCTCTTTGACGGCCCTTAAAATAATCCTTTTATATGTCTAGGGTTGTGAGCAAAGAAAGCTCAAACATACAATCACAGATTAGAGTCAAAACAGATTTGAAACTATGACCTCGACAGATAGCTATCTGTCGAGCTGTTGTCGAGCCACAGGGCTAGAACTGCTCTTAAAGCTCGATAGATGCTAGCTGTCTAGCTTTAATGATAGGCACTTTCTCAGCTTGAATCTTGGACAGACTTGCATGGTTTTAGCACTTGGTCTTGAAATAAGGTTTCTTGAAATATTAAACACATCCTAGATCTACCCAAATACAAGTAAAGTGCGTTTTTTCAAAGTATTAGCCAATTACATAAAATAGTGACATATGTTCCTAACAAGTGAATCACATATGTCCTAACAATCTCCCTTTTTGGCAATCCGTGACAAAACCTCAACAAACAAATGAACATATGAGAGAAATCATAAATTACTCAACTCATATTCACTTGTTGAATACAATAAAATCTATCCTAACACAAACTCTTGAAAAACTTTGCAAGAAGAGAGTTTATGGCAAGTAGACTTTGACAACCTATATTTATGAAACACTTTAAACAAAACTCATCAAGGCATCTTTGTGTGAGACAGAAATAATAGATTGCATACAAGTAATAAGAAGCATGTGTATAAAGAGAGAAAAGAAACAACACATGTAAGGGTATGTGAAAGAAACATACATCAACATATAAAGAAAATAAGTACAATGTATGTCAATAATGGTCACAAGACTCATGTACAAGATATAAATGTATCTAAAAAGGAGAAAAGAAAAAGATACAAATAATCTTCCTACATCCCTCAAATATCAACACTCCCCCTAACAAAATCGTCCTATACTAACTCTTCCTCTAAGTATGACTACTCTCATATCCAAAACTACTCCCCTTTTTTTGTCACGAGTGACAAAAGGTAAGAATGTCAAGTAGACATCTCATCTGTACCGGAAGAGCTAGCATCTCCATCATTATCATCCTCAGATGCAGTAGCACCATCATTATCATCCTCATCCTCAGCCTAAGAAGCCACTAGAGTAGGTGGAGGAGAAGTCTCAGAAACGAAGCCACCCATGACCACCTGCCGTCATGCAATACGGCCAACACGAATGTTCACCTGATACAGCTCAGTAGAAAGTGTATCAAGGTGAGTATCCATGCGCTAAAGCTGCGCCATGATGTCTCTGAGAGTCACATCGCCCGTAGAAGAGGAGGGAGCGGATGTGGATGGAGTAGATCGAGATGGAGCCGAACGGGTGGGAAGAGCTACTGACCCAGACTTCCTCGACCTAAATTGCGCCTCGCTCCATTTAACGGTAGCGGCGTCTATGGCACACATGTAGGTAAAGTGGTCGGACGCTGGAAAGGGAACAGAAAAATGGCGTAAGATCCTCGTGATAGCGGAAGGGAAAATGAGCTTATCATGGGACGTCATATCCTTATAGACATCTATGATAGAAAGAATAAAGTGAGAAGGAAAATCTATAGTAAGATGCTCAAGAAGGGACAACAAAAATCGAGCATGAGGCTTTGTGACAGAATTATAATGAGAGAGAGGGTGAAGAACAAAAGTCATGACCATGTTAAAAAACCGAGGGCCTTTTGCAAAGCCCGAATAGTAAGTGAGCTGACGCTCATCCCACTCAGAAGGGCACTCACAAAAAGCAGATATAAGCTCGTCTTTAGACACAATCCTCAAACGATCACAACCAGGGTAGTCAGGAAACTCTACCCTAGGGACACAGAGCACATTTGCAACAATCTGCGGTGTGACAGCAATGTGCGTACCTCGAACACAAGTGATGAAATGAGGTATTGAAAAATCAAATCCATGCATGTTGGAGTAAAACTCCTGGATCAGCACGGATGAACATGTGACCGGGACGTCACACGGTGACTCCTAACCCCGACTATGAATGAGAATGGGTAGCTCAGTGTCGGCGAAGTTTGCCAGGATGACTTGGTGTTCAGAATGAATGCCTCGTCGAGAAAAGTTCTCCGAGAAGGCCTTTCAGGCATCCTCATCACAGAACCGAATAGATGAAGGAGTAGGATCAGACGAAGTGGATGCCCTAAAACGAAGAGGGTTCCGGGACGGAGTAGACTTGTGTTTGGGTGCCATAAACACAGACTAACGCAAACAGAAGAGAGAGGGAGAGAGAGAGACAATCAAAAAAGTCCCAAAAACAATTCAAGTATATCAAGATATATTGAAGAGAAAGAACATATGCATGGGAATACATGAACATGTGACATGCAATATAAAAAGCATCATAGGCTCAGCCCAATCCAATCCTACCAGCACACAATCAGTTGCACACATCTAAATGCATGATAATACTGTTATAATGCTCATGTGATGCAATGAATGAGGTTTAAAGATCATTTAAACAAAGACCCATCCCAAAGTTTCAACAAAAAATCAACAATTTTGAAAAACCCCAAAATTTTTCAAAAACCCCAAAACCTAAGTCTAAATGCATGAATAATGAGAGAAAAGGAGATCATACCAAGTGATTTGAAGCAAGGAAAGGCTGAAAATCACGTGGGTTTAAAGGTTTTGAGAGAGAAGTGGGTGTTTGGGAGGTGAGGAGACGAGTTTGTCGAGAGAGAGATCAAGAACAGTGAGAAAGAAATCGCGAACAACGCTTAAATAGGAACCTCATAAAGCTTGATCAATCGGGATGTGTCGAGGAGGTGTCGAGGTTTAAACGCGTGTCCAGCTATCGCGCCATCCATCGAGGTTCTGTCGAGGAACAATTCAACAGAAAAGTTTATAAAAAAGCTCAATCGATCCACCTAGCTATCGAGGACCCAGAAATTTTGTCGATTGATCCACCTAGTTGTTGAGAGGTGTCAAGATTGCGATAAAAAAACAGCTGAAGGGCTCGATAGATAAGCCAGGTGTCGAGAGGTGTCGAGGAGGTATCGAGATTGCTTAAAAACAGTTTTTTAAGAAGGGAAAAACACAGATATAAATGCAATCAAACATGCAACTCAACCAAGGATCCAAACAACATTTTAACCTCTCAAAAATATCTCTCAACAAGAAAAATGTAAAGCATTTTTATCCTAAAACACACACACACACACTAAACAAGTCTAACCAATTTTATATTCCAAAAACAAGTTAAGACAATTTAGTGAGCATACATTAACACATATAAACCTTGCGATGGCCAAATCACATTGTACCTACACATGTATCAAGAGTAGCAAAGAATAATATGTGTTGTGTGTGAGAAACATCACAAGATTGCATAATTGTCTACATGTTATGACGATTTAAGATATGAGAAAATCACTTTAACTAACACACAATCATAACTGTTTGATGGGGACTATCACCTTTAAGGTACATCCTATAACTCCCACATCTTCTAGAAGACACGCTTGCAATCATATTTGAAGCATTTTATTCTTTTTGCTTTTTATTTTTCTTTGCATATTTTTCTTTTAAGTAAACCATGCATGGGCATATAAGAGATAGAAAAGAAATACCCAATGATGTTAAACTTTTGACATTGCACTTTTGCTATGCCGAAGCATACAGATGTCATTTTATGATTGGCGGGCAACAGTGGTGAGATAGTTATTTATGCCTTTCTCTTAAGATTTTCTAGTCCTTCCCATCAAAAAGAGTGATACAAGTGTTAAGTACAAGAGATAACTTAACCTTACTCATCACAAACACGAGCCACAAAGCTCACTTGCTTAGTTGTGCATAGAGATGCTCATCTAAGCTACAAAAGATACAAATCTTAGAAAACTTTGTTTTAATGGTCATCCAAGGTACACAAGTACCAATGTACACATAACACATTGTTTTTGTATTTTTCTGATTTTTCAATTTTTTTTTTTATTTATGAAAAAACAAAATAAACAAAATTGAAAAATAAACAGGCAATAACATGTTAAGCAAAGCAAATCATAAAACTAAACTGACTCAAAACAAAAGCAAAAACACACAAGTTATGCAAACATAAACAAGAAGGGAGAGAGAGAAAAAGTGATAGAATCACTTGGAGTCATTTTCTTTCCATACCTTGGAAGAACCTTTCCGTTAAGTAAACCCTTGAACCGGCGGTAAAGGGGAAGAATTAAAACCGTTCAAGTTTGAAAGGAATATGAGGGCTTTAAGAAGATCTCCAAGAGGAGCAAGAGAGGATTGAAGCTAATTCTGATTTCCCGAAGCTATCATGTCGTTGCTTTGTTGAGTGGCTAACCACTTATAACAATTTGGTCGAGTATGACCAGCAACTCCATAATGATGACAGAGATGCTGCTTCTTCTATTTAGGCTTGTGAGAGTTAGCCTTCTTAGCCCTAGGATTTTTAACTTCTTCTTATCCTGCTTAGGGGGTGCTCCTAAAATAGATTTACCCTTGTCTATGTTCTCACTAGCTAATTTAGTTTTAACATCATTGTTCTCAATTTCAATATTATTAGCAGGAGGAACAAAAACAATAGTACTAGTAGAAGCAATATTAGGAGAAGAGAAATCATACCCTAAACCTGTTCGATCAGAAGCCGATTTCTAAATGCTGAGCATCTCATCAAGTTTTGTACTTGAAGTTCTCTCCAATTGAGCTCTAACTTGAAATAGCTCCGCTTCAAGCTTCTTGGTCTTCTCAGCCAAGAAATTATTCTCAAACTTCGGTGCTCCAATAGTCTGATTGGCTTTACCAAACTTTGTGAAAAGCTCTTCTTGTTCCAGCTCTACATCACTAAGCTTCTTGGTGGTCAACATATACATCTTCTCATGCTTCTCTAAGACCTTGTATAACTTTGCATAGGCTGTATGGATGTCATCTTGTTCATCCATCTTCTCAAACTTGGACTCCACCAATTCCTCTTCTTCATCCACGTTATCAAAAATCTCCTCAGTAGGATTGACAGTGGTAGTGAAGGCATTCAGGATTTCGTCATCCTTATTGTCGGAATCATCCTCAGGCTCAGTGTCACTCAAAGTAGCAGCAAGTGCCTTGCTCTTCCCAATGGTCTTGAGATATGTGGGGCACTTCTGTTTCATATAACTGAAACCTTGACAATCAAAGCACTTTGGTCCTGAAGGAATAGTGTACTGACCGCCATCCCTAGCATCCTTCTTCCCTTTATCTTGGCTCTTGAACTGAGAAGAACTGGATTGCCTATGGTCCTTGCCGAAGCCCTTCCCATTGGCATTCTTCATGAACTTCTTGAATTGCTTGGTGATGTAGGACTTCATCTTAGAATCTTCATCGTCTGAAGACTCATCTGTGTCAATGCTCTTGGCCTTCAATGCCATGCTCTTACTCTTACCTGACTTACCAATTCTTGCTAACCCTAACTCATAGGTCTACAGATTGCCAACCAGCTCTGTCAAAGGGATCTTGTCAATATCCTTTGATTCCTCAATCGCTATGATTTTGGCATGGAATCTCTCGGGTAGAGATCTGAGCACTTTTCTCACAATCTTGGGTTCAGGAATGGTTTTCCCAAGATTGAAGGCTGAGTTCACTATGTCCTTGAGCTTGGCATAGAACTCATCAAACGACTTATCCTCCTCCATTTTGATTTCTTCAAAACTTGTAGTGAGCCTTTGAAGCTTTGAATTCTTGACAGTCTTGGTTCGCTCATAGGTTGTCTGGAGAATGGTCCATGCCTCCTTAGCAGTTTCAGTAGAGGATATCTTCTTAAACTCCTCATTAATGACCGCACTGAATAAAGCATTCAATGCCTTGCTATTGAAGTTTGCCGCCTTGATCTTAGCATCATCCTAATCGGCCGGTGCTTCCTTCGGCTTGGTCTAGCCTATCTCAACGGCTTGCCACACTTTCTCATCTAAAGACTGCAAGAAAGCTCTCATGCGTACTTTCCAGTATGCATAGTTAGTGCCATCAAATAAAGAAGGTATAATTAAAGACTGTCATCTATCCATGACAAATAGGGGTCAATGGATCAACACAGTAAAGATCAAAACCTAATCAGAGTGCGCCTGCTTTGATACCACTTGATAGGCCAAAAACGTATTGACCCCTTGTGATTAATCAATTGATTAATTAGCCAAGTTTATTAATTAATCAAATTAACATGCAAAGCGTGTGGTGGCACAAAAAAATCACCAATTAAACTAAGTGCAGCGGAAATTAAATTGACAAGGTGATTTGTTTACGAATGGGGAAAACCAACACGACAAAAACCCCACCGGGTGATTTTAAGGTCACCACTCCCGAGAATCCACTATTATCAAAACAAGTGGTCACAAGTAAAAGAATCCCAGAACCTTATACCAACCTACAGTTGAACCCTTACCCCAATATCCAATTGGACTTGTTCTGTAGTGACAATCTCTCCTTTTGATGCACGGCTCCCAGTACGTGACTAACCAATTACGCGGATTCCAATACGCAACTTCAATCACCAACTAGAGAAGGTTGTTGGATGAGAAGTTCTTCAGTTCATCCAGATGATGAAAATCGAGAAGCTCCTTGGTTACAAAACCCTACGGTGCACAAACACAGCAGCTTCTACTCAAGAAAGATGAACTAGGATAAATTCTGTCTCCGATCACAATTTGCTTGAACAAACTTTGCTCAACACTTGTGCAACTTGTGTCCTCTTTAACGGCCCTTAAAATAATCCTTTTATATGTCTAGGGTTGTGAGAAAAGAAAGCCCAAACATACAATCACGGATTAGAGTCAAAAGAGATCTGAAACTCTATTTTTCATAAACCTCGACAGATAACTATCCGTCAAGCTGCTGTCGAGCCACGGGGCTGGAACAGCTCTTAAAGCTCGATAAATGCTAGCTGTCGAGCTTTAATGTCAAGCACTTTCTCAGCTTGAATCTTGGACAAACTTGCATGGCTTTAACACTTGGTCTTGAAACAAGGTTTCTTGAAGTATTAAACACATCCTAGATCTACCCAAATACAAGTAAAGTGCATTTTGTCAAAGGATTAGCCAATTACATAAAATTGTGACATATGTTCCTAACAAGTGAATCACATATGTCTTAACAATTTATATATTATTAATATAGTTACTTATTAATTTAATGACAAATAACAAGTAGAAGAAAGAAAGGTCAAACCTACTTTTGCTTTTGAAGACAAGTTGAAGTGTAAAACATACACATGTAGGTCTTGGAAAAATTATAATCTCAAATCTATAAAAAAAAATCTTGTCTTGGAGTGTGGGATGAAAGAGTAAAGCAAGAACAAAGGTAAAACAGCATACTAAACCAACTATCTTAGAGAGAGAGAGAGAGAGAGAGAGAGAGCCCAGGTGCAAATATGTAGAAGTCTGGTGGTGTGATAGTGTCCAATTAATTAGCTTGGTGATAAATTGTACATAATTGTAATCCTATTTTATGTGGTTCAAAAATACCCTAGACCATATGTTTAATAAGGAAAAAAAAAATTGAGAACAACCTTATAAAAATATATCTCCAACTTCACATAAAATACCTACAAAATAGGACACTCTTTTACTAATCCATGTCTTCAAAAAAAATTATCCAAAAATTAAAAAAAAAAAAAAAAAAAAAAAAAAAAAAAAAACTTCTCAGTCCCCTTTAATATTTCCTTCAAGACCATGTTCCATTTTTTTTTCTTTATCATGACTCATCGGTTTCTTTTATTTATTTATTTTTAAAATTTCTGATTTCCTTAATTCATAATCTTACGTACACTAGACCAAAAAAAAAAAAGCCTCATTGCACGTGCAAAAAGTGTCATCAGGCTAGTATATATACTAGACTTATCACACACGCTTTGCGCATGTAATAATGCTTTTTTGTTTTTTTGTTTTTGTTTTTTTGTTTTTTTGGTCTAGTATTATAATGTTTAAAATCATATATATATTTAAAAAGAAAGAGGCAAGGTAACATGGAATAATGTTTGAAAATGAGATATAGATAGCATCCTAAACTTTAGGCCGAATGGAGAAGATAAAGGAAAAAACCTGAAACTTAGGAACAATAAATTACTATTTTAACCAGTTTGTGTTTTTTATTTTAAAATTATTTAACTAAAAAATAGAGGTATTTTAAAGAGTTTAAGAATTTGTAAGAGGATATTTTAGTACGCAAAATATTGAAACTCATCATGTTATTAATAGTATATATATATATATATATATGCACACTGACATTTTTAAAAACAATTTGGGGGGCCATGGCCCCCTTCAACCACAATGTGGCTCCACCACTGCAAGTAATTAAAGCTTAGAGCTAAGCCATGTCCGTTTGCCCAAGACAAGCCATTGGCCCATTGTTACACATAGTGTGTATGTACACCTGCATACCACAGGAAATACTGCTTGCCCAATCTATCGGTTCTCTTATTCACATGTACACACCTATTATTTCTCACACATATTCACAAATGATGTGTGAAATAATTTTTTCTTAAAAATGTATAATGTTAGCATCATAATGTTTTTGCAATTTGTGAGTGATGGAGTTATGGACCTACCATTTGTATTTCATCACTCACGATGTGAGTAAATTGTGGGAAAAGTTGTAGCAAAAGTTATATTCTTAATTTCCTTTAAAAATATCCACATTTTATCACTTGCAGGTGGACATAAAACTAAAAACTAAAAAAAAAATGTAAAATAGTAGGTATCTGAATTAATCAAAATCTACTCTCTTTTTCGTTCAATCTTCTGTCCTTTATGTTGTCTTTCCTTCGTCCAATCATCTCACTACCCCAAGTATCGAGCCTTTAATATAGTCTTGACTCTTGACTAACCCCAACAAGGTAACAACGAACTCCAACCACTATTGCTTTCTTTCAATTTTAGTAGGCCCTCCAAACAAGGTAGTTTTGTTTCGGTTTAAATACTACCAGCCATATCGGCTCATTTTTGCTGTACTGGAGACAAATATTAAATTTTGGTCGGTAAATACATACCGAGCCGAAACAAATTCTTCGGATTCTTTCATCTTCTTGCAGCAAGAGAGAGAGAGAGAGAGAGAGAGAGAGAGAGAGAGAGAGAGAGAGAGAGAGAGAGAGAGAGAGAGAGAGAGAGAAAGAGAGAGCATCTGTTTAGATCTATGTAGGGGAAATTGGGAAAGAAAAGATAATGAGAGAGAAGAAGGGTAGAAGACCGAATGTAGGGGAAAGAAGAGAGTGGAGTTAAGTGGTGGTTGTTGCAAATTAAATGAGGGTTAGTATGAATAGCGAGGGAGAGAGTGTCATGTGTGTTTTCTTCTTGTAAATAGAGTCCCATGTTTCAACTTTTTACTAGAGATGGTCAAACCCAAACCTTTTTTTTTTAAGTGGCATAAACATTTGAAATTCATTTGAGTTTTAACTTAATTATTGCGGCAATTCAAAACGGTACATTGATATTGATTAATACTTAAATATTTTATTCTCTGAACCAAACCAAAACGATCTTCGATATGAAGTTTACTCTCTTGCTAAAAATATCATTGGAGAGCTAGTGATTGTGTGCCAAAAAATCATTACTCAATTCCCTTAGATTTTTTCTACTTTTTTCCTTCTCAAATTGTCATACTTTGAGAGGAGCTTAACCCAAGCACAACCTACAAATTTATTGAGTGTTGAGTGTGTCTTGGACATTGAAGCATTAAGCCTTAGCCAAATTCAAGAGGTGTAACTGGTCTGATAGGCCAAAAACGAATTGACCCCTTGTGATAAATTAACCAATTAATTTAGCCAAGTGAATTAATTAAGTTAATTAACATGCAAACACGTGGTAGCACAAACAAATCACCAATAAACTAAGTATGTAGCGGAAAATAAATTGACACGGTGATTTGTTTACTAATGGGGAAAACCAACACGGCAAAAACCCCACCAGGTGATTTTAAGGTCACCACTTCCGAAATTCCACTATTATCACAACAAGCGGTTACAAGTAAAGGAATCCCAGTACCTTATACCAACCTACAGTTGAACTCTTACCCCAATACCCAATTGGACTTGTTCTGTAGTGACAATTTCTCCTTTTGATGCACGGCTCCCAATACGTGACTAACCAATTGCGCGGATCCCAGTATGTGACTTCAATCATGAACTAGAGAAGGTTGTTGGCTGCAAAGTTCTTCAGTTCATCCCAACGATGAAGATCAAGAAGATGCTTGGTCACAAAACCCTATGGTGCACAAACACAACAACTTCTTCAGAAGAATGATGAACTAGGACAAATTCTGTCTCCGGTCACAATTTGCTTGAAAAAATTTTGCTCAACACTTGTGCAACTTGTGAACACTTTGACGGCCCTTAAAATAATCCTTTTATATGTCTAGGGTTGTGAGAAAAGAAAGCCCAAACACATAATCACAGATTGGAGTCAAAACAGAACTGAAACTCTGTTTTTCATAAACCTTGACAGATGCCTATCTGTCGAGCAGCTATCGAGCCACAGGGCTAGAACAGTTTCTTAAGCTCGATAGATGGCTAGCTATCAAGCTTTAATGACAGACACTTCTTCAGCTTGTTTCTTGGACAGACTCGCATGACTTTAACACTTGATCTTGAAACAAAGTTTCTTGAAGTATTAAACACATCCTAGATCTACCCAAATACAAGTAAAGTGCGTTTTGTCAAAGGATTAGCTAATTACATAAAATAGTGACATATATTCCTAACAAGTGAATCACATATGTCCTAACATGGTCAGTGTTGCAAGATCTAGAAAGCTTTAGAAGAAAATACTCAATGCATTCAGTTGGTATTTGAAACTTGGAGAGTTTAAGGACAGTGGATAGATTAGACTTGGATGGTTTCTTTGTTTATCCATGTACTCCAACTTATTTTCTTAGTGGACCAATTTAGCATGTTGAGCTACGGAGATAATTTTTAGCAAGGTTATTTCATTTTTCTCTTCAATGACACTTCCGGTGTTATCTTTTGTTTACATCATTTTACCTTCTGCCCTTACTTAATTGCCTAGTTCAATTATATTCATTAATGCTCCAATTTGGTAGTTTAGTTGATTGATCAGTTAATTACATGTAATATTTGCACTAATTGTGATTAGCTTAATATTAATCGAACCGTAATTAAAATTTGAGGTCTAAATCAACACCTAGTTATTGCCTAGTTCACTTCCAAATTAAAATTTCAATATTAAGATGGCCCATGCAATTCATAATTAATGCTTTATCTTTGTTTATGATGACACAGTGAGATTGCATTGGAGTTCAGCAAAAGAAACCGAGAAGTAGTAATAGTATTACTAAAAGCTATATCAAAGAGCTTGGGTCTGGAAGAGAGCTACACAGACAAGGCCACCAATATCGAGTTGGGTTTACAAATTCTTGCTGCTAACTATTATCCAGCTTGTCCAGAGCCAAATAGAGCAGTTGGCATCCCCTCTCACACGGACCATGGTTTGTTAACTCTTTTGGTGGATAATGGAATCTCTGGACTTCAAATACTACATAAAGAAAAATGGATTAATGTCAATCTCCTACCCAATACACTCTTTGTTGACATTGGTGATCAATTGGAGTTACATTTTGTCTTGCATCATGAACTCCATTTTAATTTGTCTCCATGTATTATTCATCTGCACATTATCTTTCTCAATTTCCTTTTTTTGTTAAGCAACTATGCCAGCTAAAGTTAACTAGAAAGGTCGGTCTGATACAATTTTAGGTTTAAGGTAATAAAATATTTGTCATTGTTAGGTTTTAAGGAATTAGGAACTAATGTATTAGAACTTCAATTTATAATGTTGGTAAACCATGATCAAAACGTTTTTAGTCTAGTTTTAGACTTGCTCAAGGTGTGTTAATATGTAAAGTTGGAATCAAGTGTTCTGCAGGATTTACTGCGTAAATCTACCTATCTCGATCGATCGAAAATTAGACTCAATCGATCGAAGCTCGTGCAGATTGTTTTTCTGCAGAATTTTCCAACTCAGCCCAAGCCCGTTTGACGTGTAGGGTTTTATGTTTTGTCTTAAGTATAAAAGGGAAAACCCTAGCCACGTTTAGAGGATGCTCTTTATGCTGTGTGTGTGAATCTGCTGTGAGATCTAGCGGTGTTTGCCTTCACATACACTTAGGGTTATCAAGAATCAAGATTATGTCAAGAACTTGATGATCAATTCAGTTGCTATTTCAAGAGGTTAAAGATATATAAGCGGGGGTGCTTGTGCTTGCTGGGAATCCAAGAAAGAAGTAGTCCATGGACTCAAAGCTGTCACGTGGTCGATGTTGGAAATATGAATGTACGCAGTGGAAAATTAACGGATCTACTTCATTCATAATTATTAACATGTACTACGTAAGTTTCAGAATTTAGGTATAAGAGAGTGTACCTTGGTGTGGTGAATTTCAAAAAACGAAGATCAAAAGTTCTTTAGAACACTTTTGCTCTTCACTCCAATTCCACTTGTGCCCAAGAAGTGTGATCTCTCAATCAGTTTTTTCTAGGGAGAATGAAAGAGAGTCTTACACTAGAAGTCTTAACTCTTAAAACATATCAACACATCAACTAGAAGTCTCCACTTTCATGATCAAGACAAATCATCTTAGTTGATATGTTATAGTCTTTGCAGATGAAATACCCAATTTCATCACCGTCTACGAACTAAAATTCTGAGTTTACAAAGAACTTGTGACTTATATCTTCTGTGACTAAATCACATAAATCACATACTATGCATCTCATGGACTATATGATAATGTCCGAATATTCATGTTACCATTATTTCAGATAAAAATAAAACAACTTTATTAATCACAACATTAAGTCATACATAATGTCATACATAGCATCATACAATAGGATTTAAGGGCACTAATCCTAACAATCTCCCACTTGCCCTAAAGACTATTGTGCACTAATCTAACTCCCATTCCCTCCAAATGTGACTCAAAAGTCCTTTGAAGAAAGGCTTTGGTAAAGGGATCTGCTAGATTATTTGCACTTTCAATCTTTGCAACTACTACATCTCCACGAGCAATGATGTCTCGAAAGATGTGGTATTTTCTCTCAATGTGCTTTCCTTTCTTATGATTCCTTGGATCTTTGGATTGTGCAACCACTCCACTATTGTCACAAAACAAAGTAATAGAAACTTGCTCCATTCTCACTACACCAAGGTCAGAAAGGAATTTCTTGAGCCATACAACTTCTCTTGCCGCTTCACAAGCAGCAACATACTCAGCTTCCATGGTGGAGTCAGCAATACAAGATTGCTTAGTACTCCTCCAACTTATGTCTCCACCTCCCAAGGTGAATACACATCTTGAAGTGGATTTTCTAAAATCTAGATCCGATTGAAAATTTGAATCTGTATAGCCAACGGGAATCAAATCCTTACACCGGTAAACAAGCATATAATCTCTCGTTCTCCATAGATACTTGAGAATATGCTTTACAGCTTGCCAATGTTTTGGTCCTAGATTTGATTAATATCGGCTGACCATGCCAACTAAATAACAAATATCTGGTCTAGTACAAAGCATGGCATACATGAGACTTCCTACTGCAGAAGCATAAGGAACTTGTCTCAATATATTTTCTTCCTCTTGAGTCTTAGGCCTTTGGTCATCAGACAAAGGAACTCCATGTCTGAAAGGAAGCAACCCTTTCTTGGAGTTTTGCATGTTAAACCATTCTAGAACCTTATCTATATATCCAGCTTGTGATAAGCCTAACATCTTATTCTTGCAATCTCGCCATAGCTTGATCCCTAGAATAAAGTTAGCCTTACCCAAATCTTTTATATCAAATTGACTTGACAACCAAACCTTTACTGATGACATTACCCATACATCATTTCCAGTGAGTAGAATATCATCAACATAAAGCACTAGGAACACTACTACTTTGTCTTAATGTCTTTTGTACACATATGGTTCATCAAGATTTTGTTCAAAACCAAATGATTTGATTGCTTAATCAAATTTGATGTTCCATGACCTAGATGCTTGCTTAAGTCCATAAATGGACCTTTTCAACTTGCATACCAAATGCTCTTAGTTCTTTGCTACGAAACCTTCTAGTTGCATCATATAGATTTCTTCTTCAAGATTGCCATTAAGAAATGCAGTTTTGACATCCATTTGCCAAATCTCATAATCATAATGAGGGACAATGGATAAGAGAATTCTGATAGATTTAAGCATTGCTACTGGTGAAAAGGTTTCTTCATAATCAATACCTTCTTTTTGTGTATACCCTTTCGCCACTAGCCTTGCTTTAAAGGTTTCAACCTTTCCATCTATCCCTCTCTTCCTCTTGTAAACCCATTTGCAACCAACAAGTTTAATGCCGTTAAGCGCCTTTACAAGATCCTAAACTTAATTGGAATACATAGAATCTAATTCAGATTTCATAGCTTTGACCCAATGATGTGCATCTATATCATTCATTGCCTCTTCATAAGTGTAGGGATCCGATTCAGCCTCTTCTGAGATAGCTTCATAAGTTTCTTCCAAAACTATAAATCTTATAAGAGGCCGAACAATTCTCCCACTACGACAAGGCACCTGTGTACTAGTCATCTCATGAGTAATATCTTGTGGAGTATCCAATACAGCCACACCATCCCTAGTTTCATCCATTGGTTGTTCATTTACAAGTTCATTCATTTCAACCAAAACAACTTTATTAGGATTAAAATTATTCACATAATCATCCTCCAAAACTTTGGCATGTGTACTAACAAACGCTTTGTTATCTTTATGATTATAGAATAAATAACCCTTTGTTTCCTTTGAATACCCTAAAAACATGCATACTTTGGTTTTAGCTTCCAACTTATCAAACTTCCTTTTCAACACATGTGCTGGACATCCCCAAATGTGGAGATATTTCATACTAGGCTTACGCCCACTCCACAATTCTTAGAGCATTCTCATCAGCTCTCTCATAAAAAATGCCATTTTGACACACCAAAAACCTACTTTATCATTTTAGCACATCATTTTACAATTCACCATTTATCACATCTTCTATTCTTCAATTCTATACATTAAAATAATATATCCAACACATTAAATAATATTAAACAAATACCAACACATTAAACTACAATCACAAACCACCAACGACAACGGCAATGGCAACGGCAAATCAACCTCCACAAACTACAATCATAATCACTAGATCTCCAACAAATTCCAAATCCAAAATCCTCAACAAAAGAGAAAAGAAAAAGAAAAAGAAACTCAAAATCTTCAACAAACACTGCCGGCCCACTACAGCCACAAACACCGCCGCCCACTATAGCCACAAACATCGTCGGCCCAAAACTCAACCAACCACCGCCACAACCACGACACCACCACTAGCCCAAAATCCCAACCCAACCGATCAATCAATGACCCAAAACCCACACATTGAAACCCACTACAACCACAAACATCGCCGACCTAAAACTCAACCAACCACAACACCACCACCAGCCCAAAATCCCAACCCAACCGATCAATCAATGACCCAAAACCCACACATTGAAACCCATCCCAAATCTCACACCCACGACCCGATTAAGAGATTTGAAGGTCGGCGGCGAGGGTTGTGGAGGTTAACGGTGAGGTGAGGCGGTGAGAGATCTTGAGCAAAGATGAGAGAGATCTTGAGTTGGGAGAACTGAGAGGGAAGAGATAGAGAGTGACGGAGAAAGAAGAAATGAGAGAGAAGAGAAAAGAATAAACTGATGAGAGAGGAGAGAGAAAAGAGAATAAAAAAATATTAAACCAAAATGGCATTTCTGTCCGTACGCTCTCATATTTGAGAGCGTACTGTAGCGTGTCTCAAAATTTTGAGACATTTAGCACACCTCATGATGCTCTATTTTTGGTGTTTGGTGTGCCAAATGCCAAATATTTGGCATTTGGCACACCTGATGAGAATGCTCTTAGGTGTGTTGGGAACAGATTTTGATGGAACTAAATTCAAAATATGCATTGCAGTTTTTAGTGCATATCCTCAAAAGGAAATTGGTAAAGTTGAGTAACTCATCATGGACCTAACCATTTCCAAAAGAGTCCTATTCCTTTTTTCTGCTACACCATTTTGTTGGGGAGTTCTAGGTACAGTAAATTGGGATACAATCCCATTTTGAATTAAGTAGTCCTTGAAATCCCCAAGAAGGTATTCGCTACCTCGATCAGATCAAATGGCTTTTATGCGTTTTCCTAATTGATTTTCAACTTCAGCCCTAAACTCTTTAAACTTTTCAAAGGCTTCGGACTTCCGTCTTATTAGGTACACATAACCATATCTTGAGTAATCATCAGTAAAAGTGATGAAATACTCATAACCTCCTTTTACTTGGGTTGACATAGGACCACATACATTTGTATGAACTAATTCAAGCAACTCTTGGGCTCTTCTACCTTTTGCATTAAAAGGTCGTTTGATCATTTTGCCCTCCAAACAAGATTCACAAACTGGAAATTCATCAAAGTCCATGGGCTCTAAGAGTCCATCTTTGATCAGTCTTTGAATTCTGTTTGAATTAATATGACCCAAACGCAAGTGCCAAAGATATGCATCATTAGTAGAAGGAAACTTTCTCTTTAATGATTTTACATGAGAGTCATTATCTAATTCAGAATTATATAATTCATGCTTCTCAAGAGTTAAAATATAAAGACCAGCCACAATATTGCCAGAACAGATAAACACTTTACCTTTCTTTATTACAACATTGTCTTTAAGGATAACACAATATCCATGTTTACCTAAATAAGTTGCAGGAATTAAATTCCTACGAACATTAGGTACCTATAGACAGTCTTCGAATATTAAAACCATAGACTCAAAACATAAATTAAACACTCCAACAGCTACAACCAGAATCCTGCTCCCATCAGCCAAAGTAAGAAACAATTCTCCTTCTTTAAGCTTTCTGGTCTCCTGGAACCCCTGCAAAGAATTGCAAATATGATTAGTACAACCTAAATCCACACACCAGGAATCCGTGGGATTTTGTACTAAAAATATTTCAAGGAGGAATGAACTTCTCATACCTTTATTCTTAGCAGCCTTGAATTTTGGACAATTCCTCTTCCAATGTCCTTTCTCACCATAATGGAAACATTTTCCTTTGATCTTCTTTCCTTTGTCAGCAACCCCAAAGGCAATTTGTTTACCATCTTGCTTGGTGAAGTCCTTCTTCTTCTTCTTCTTACCCTTGCCTTTCGACTTAGGTTGAGAAGTAAAAGCTTCAGCCATATTAGCATCAACACTAGAAGTACCAAAAATGCCTTCCACTGCTACCAATTTATTCATTAATTTAGACAAAGAATAAATCTTTTTGTTCATATTATAATTGAATCTGAATTCCTTGAATGATTCTGGTAGTGACTAGAGTGTCATATCCTCTTGGGATTCTCCATCAATATCGACACCTAAAACTTCCAAAGTATTCAGATTAGAGATCATTGTAAGACAATGCTCCCTAACTGAACTGCCTTCAGTCATTTTGGTATTATAAATTTGCCGCATGGTTTCTTGCCTTGCAGAACATTCTTGCTCACCAAACATCTCCTTCAAACCTAGCATAATGTCCGAAGCTAGTTCTACATCTTGCATTTGATGTTGTAGAACATTTGAGATAGATGCTAGGATGTAGCACTTGGCCATTTCGTTAGATTTTTGCCAATGATCATATCGTTGTTAGTGGGAGCATTTAATGAAGGAAAGCTAGGACATGGTTAAGTAAGCACATATTTGTGCTCTTTAGCTATAAGAACAATGTCAAAATTTCATTTCCAGTCAACATAGTTGGATCTAGTCAGTTTGTTTTGATTAAGAATAGTAACAAGTGGGCTAACTGATGCCATGATCAAATCTGAAAACACTAACATGAATATAATAAGTAAAATGGACATTATCAATTTTAGCATATAAGCATATAATATGGAACCTTAATAAAACCATAAAATAATATATGCAATGACAACCCAATCCATGTCTATAATTCCTTGGTAGCAAGTTTATTATAAACACATTAATTGATTGAGAACTATTCTCATTATTAGTGCTATCATGATAACTCTTATCATACACTAATAATATGCCGTATTATCTTTAGCCTCTAAGTAATAATGACATAGCTCCTTTAGGAGGTTAACATTACACTTAGTCTAGTGTACACCATTATCTAGAATCATGTGTACCTACATTTCATCTCCCTTATAATGTTTAAACTTGTAGTACCATGGAACAAAACACCCTCCTTTGGGATCGCGAGGCATATACGCCAAGACGAGGTGCTTGTCCACACTACTTTAAACAAGTAAGTTCAATCTTGTAGTACTATGAAGTAAACACCCTCCTTTGGGATCGTGAGACATATACGCCAAGATGAGGTGCTTACCCACACTACTATGAACCGATAATGGAGGCCGTGAGATCCAACCCTTGTATCTCTCTCCCACTAGATGTTTTAAAATTAAGGTTTTTATTTTGTAAACATGTGTAAACTAATCACACACAGTCTTGCACTTTATACATTTGAAAACACTTAGAAAAAAAAAATTCAAAATTCCCTTCATTGGCATTTTCTCAAGAATCTCGCGACTAAGCTCTTCCCGTGAAACTGAGTTAAGGCAAAATAGTGAAAACACAAATATCACGCAGAAACTTTTGTGACTGTCTTGCGACTGTTTCACTAGTAAAGCTTACCTGTGAAAAGTTTTGTGAAAATACAAAATTCAGACAGAAACTTTCGCTACTGTCTTGTGACTGTTTCGCTAGTAAAGCTTACCCGTGAAAGGTTTTGTGCTTCAGAGGCATTTTTCGCGAGTAACTTCGCGAGAAGCTAACCCGCAGAAAACCCGTGTTTTCATTTTTTGAAGGGAAAATCTTGAATAGTTTTCTACGGTTTTCATGAATAAACAAACACCATATGAACATGATAGATAGAATTTGATATCAAAACTTAATTTCATTAATGCTATAGCCTTAAGGTTCAATTTAACATACTTAAATTCAAATTTAAACAACATCATAACATCAATATCAATTTTCATCAAATCATAGTTTCAACAACCATGCAGAAAATTAAATACATAATCTTCTAATATCATGAAACTATTATCTCTAATTCCAAAACTCACAAAACATGTTATACAGATTGGAAATTAAAGACCGCTCTGATACCAATTGTTGGAAATATGAATGTACGCAGTGGAAAATTAACGGATCTACTTCATTCACAATTGTTAACATGTACTATGTAAGTTTCAGAATTTAGGTATAAGAGAGTTTACCTTGGTGTGGTGAATTTCAAAAAACAAAAATCAGAAGTTCTTGAGAACACTTTTGCTCTTCACTCCAATTCCACTTGTGCCCATGAAGTGTGGTCTCTCAATCAGTTTTTTCTAGGGAGAATGAAAGAGAGTCTTACACTAACATACACACCATTTCATGTTCTTAAAAATTATGTATGTTTCTCTCCACATAACTGATTATCTAATTGGGCTAGCCTTTTGGGCCTTTCCAATTGGGCTTTAGTGTGTGGCTTGGAGTGGGACCAAAAGGGAACAAATAAGACTCTAGCTCCAATGGACCTTGGGCTTTTCTGTTAACTCTTGACAAGTTCAAAGTTACCATTAATTATATTTAATACCACTATATAAATATAATTGCACTCTAGGCATTATTAATAAATTATATCCCAAGACTTTATTATACATGCAACCCCTTCATAAAATATTCGTAGTAATACAAAGTCATGAATATAGACTGCCACTTTGTAAATTACTACATCTTAATTCTTGAGTACCTAGTTTAATCATTTAAGTTATTCATCATATATTTATGAAATCCAATTTCATAAATATATACTTTATTAATTTCTTACCAAAGTGGTTAGGCCTAACTCTCTGAATAATCGAACCCATTAAACTTATCTCAAGGGAATATTTTATATCTCCGTTAAGAGACTATGAATTCCATCTTGAGAATATATGTTCCATTAGCACTAAATGTGGCTGCCCAACATACTAAGGTTTTGACCGTTACATTAGATCTCACTCCTGATATATCAAAGCAACCTACACTTTATGATCAGGTGCATTATTCTCTCAGGATTAAGAGTTTATGTAAATAGAAGTTGTGAGATTTATTATTCATTTGACAGTCGTTAGGAGAATAATAAATCTCACAGCAGTCCAGTTCAATATGTCTTAACTCTTAAAACATATCAACACATCAACTAGAAGTCTCCACTTCCATGATCAAGACAAATCATCTTAGTTGATATGTTATAGTCTTCGCAGATGAAATACCCAATTTCATCACCTTCTACAAACTAAAATTCTGAGTTTACAAAGAACTTGTGACTTATATCTTCTATAACTAAATCACATAAATCACATACTATGCATCTCATGGACTATATAATAATGTCTGAATATTCATGTTACCATTATTTCAGATAAAAATAAAACAATTTTATTAATCACAACATTAAGTCATACATAATGTCATACATAGCATCATACAACAGGATTTAAGGGCACTAATCCTAACAGTCGTGGTAGTAAGTTTTCTACTCGAAATAACAATAGGATGTTAGTGGTCTAAGTCGCTATTGTGTAAACTTCAATTCTTTCATAGTGGATTCGTTTTACCTTGAGGATAGCTAGGTTAAATCCTCCCTAGGTTTTTTACTGGTTTGGTTTTCCTGGGTTATCATATTGTTGTGTTTTTTATTTTCCACACTTTACAATGATATGATATATTTGTGTTAACCTAGATTTGCTAATTTGACTAAGTAATCACTTGGCTAATTAACTAGGTTAATCTAGTTGTGTTTTAAGGGGTCTAAAAACATACAAGTGGTATCAGAGCAGGTTGCTCTCTTGTTGTAAATCTTTTGATCTAAAAGCTGATCCTTGACCCTTGTTGTCATGGATTCTTGGAAGATCTTATTGCTAATATGCCATCTTGTCTACTTGTTGTTTTTGTCTCTTGTTGTTTTTGTTAAATCTTTCCTTGAGCATCTTGGTATAATTACATGTGATGATAATTATGTGTGTTATACTGCTTTAACCGCCTTAAAGGCACGTGATTCTTGTCTTTGGTATTTGGATAATGGTTATTCCAGGCATATGACAGGAAATAAAGCTCTGTTCAAGACAGTCTTTGAAAGAAAGATTAGGATAGTCACGTTTGGAGATGGAAGCAAATCTGTGATTAGAGGCATCGGAACTATGGACATTCCAGGGTTGCCGGTTTTTGAAGATTTCTTGTATGTAGATGGGTTGAAGGCTAACTTACTCAACATCAGTCAGATTTGTGATAATGGACTGAATGTTCTCTTCACTAAGTATGAATGTGAGATACTTGATGGAGGAGGTGACTGTATGTATATTGGTGTGAGAACAGCTGACAACTACTATGGTATAACACCGAGTATAAGCAACAAGTGTTTTAGTGCAAAAATCAATCAAGTTGACTTATGGCATCAACGGTTGGGACATGCAAGTCACAAGCAATTAGAGAAGATTTCCAGGTGTGATGTAGGTATTGGTTTGCCCAAGTTTGATAAGATAGAAAAGTGCATATGTGGATCATGTCAAATGGGTAAACATGTGAAGTCCAAACATCTGTCTGTAACTGAAATTCAAACTTCCAGACCTCTTGAGTTGTTGCACATTGATCTTATGGGTCCTGCCAGAGTTCAGAGTTTAGGTGGAAAGAGGTATATTCTAGTTGTTGTAGATGATTTTACTAGATATACATGGGTTGTGCTTTTAAGAGATAAAGCTCCTGAGAAGATGATACATTTGTGCAAGAAATTGCAAGTTGAGAAAGGTACTGTGATAGCCAGAATCAGAAGTGGTCATGGAAGAGAATTTGAAAACACAAAACTAGCTACCTTCTACAATGATCAAGGCACACATCAAGAGCTCTCATCACCCAAGACACCACAACAGAATGGAATAGTGGAACGGAAGAATAGGGTTATTCAAGAGATGGCACGTGTCATGCTACACAATAAAAAGATGCCTAAATCCTTCTAGGGAGAAGCAGTTAACACTGCTTGCCATACACTCAACCGAGTGTATTTTAGACTTGATTCCAAGCAAACTCCCTATGAACTCTGGAGAGGAAAGAAGCCTGTTGTCAAATACTTCCGAATATTTGGTAGTGACTGTTACATTTTACGTGATAGAGAGAACCTAGAAAAGCTTGATGCAAAGAGTGACAAGGGATACTTTCTATGATACTCCTCCACTAGTAGAGCATATAGAGTGTACAATCTGAGAACCAAAACATTTATGGAATCTTCCAATGTTGTGATCAATGATGAATTAAGTTCTGAAAGTCATTCAGAAAACAGTTCTCTAGTTCAAGAAAAGATCATGGAAGTTGATGATTCACTTCCTACTGATTATGTGGGGAAGCATAGTGAGGAAGAGTTGCTGTTGTTGAATGATACAGTTTCAGTACCATCAAGTTTAGAACCATCCACACCGGTTCATGAAACTCAACAAGAACAAAGTGAGCTTAGTCTTCCATCAGAACAGAAAGGTACCTTCACATCTCTAGTCAAAGGTCCATCTTCTAGAGTTAAGTTAAATCACCCTGTCACAAATATATTGGGTAGTCTAAATGATAACATGAGATTGAGATTAAAAGCCTTGAATGTAATTACTCACTTATGCTATCTATCCCAATTTGAACCGAAAAAGGTCGATGAAGCACTTCAAGATGCTGATTGGGTTAATTCCATGCATGAAGAACTTCAACAATTTGTTTGGAATGATGTGTGGAAATTAGTTCCTAGACCAAAGGGAGTAAATGAGATTGGAACTAAGTGGATTTTTAAAAACAAGTCAGATGAACATGGTACAGTTATTAGAAATAAATCAAGACTTGTTGCTCAAGGGTACACACAAGTGGAAGGGATTGATTTTGATGAGACCTTTGCACTGGTAGCAAGACTGGAATCCATTAGGATACTTTTGGCCATAGCAAGTCATCTGAATTTCAAGTTGTATAAAATGGATGTCAAGAGTGCTTTCTTGAATGGAATGTTGCAAGAAGAGATATATGTTAAACAACCAAAGGGTTTTGTTGATCCTTACAGACCGGATGATGTCTACAAGTTGAAGAGAGCCTTCTATGGTTTGAAACAAGCTCCCAGGGCTTGGTATGATAGATTGACTACATATCTCACTGAGCATGGATTCAAAAGGGCATTTGCAGATACTACTCTCTTCATAAGAAAGGATAAGAATTTTTTTGTTGTAGCTCAAATTTATGTTGATGATATTGTTTTTGGTGCTACTAATGACTCTCTTGCTCAATCTTTTGCAGATGAAATGAAGGCAATGTTTGAAATGAGTATGGTTGGTGAACTAACTTATTTCTTGGGATTGCAGGTGAAGCAAACGGACTCAGGAATCTATATCAACCAAGCAAAGTATGCTAGAAATCTAGTCAAGAGATTTGGAGTTGACAAGGCTGCACATGCTAGAATACCAATGGCTGCAAATAGAAGTATGATTGGATGTCTTTTGTATTTGACTACAAGTTGGCCTGATATTGCTTTTAGTGTTGGTGTATGTTCTAAATTTCAATCTAATCCTAAAGTTTCACATTTGAATGCTGTTAAAAGAATCATAAAATATGTTGTTAGAACTTGTGATTATGGATTGTTTTATAGCAAAGAGTCTAATCTGTCTCTTGCTGGATTTTCTGATTCTGATTGGGCCGGCAATGCTGATGATAGAAAAAGCACTATTGGTGGGTGTTTTTATGTAGGAGCCAATCTTGTTGCTTGGATGAGTAAAAAGAAAAATTATGTGTCTTTGTCTACTGCTGAGGCAGAATATATTGTTGCTGGAAGTTGTTGTTCACAGCTTCTTTGGATGAAAAAGCTTTTGAGTGATTATGGGATATCACAAGACACCATGGTTGTTTATTGTGATAATTCTAGTGCTATCGATATCTCTAAGAACCCTATTCAACACTCTAAGACTAAGCACATAGAGATTAGATATCACTTTATTAGGGATCTTGTTGAAAGAAAGATTGTGTCTTTTGAGTATATCCCTACTGAACGTCAGAATGCTGACATCTTCACCAAACCGCTTGATAGAAGTAAGTTTGAGACACTTCGTCAAGTAATTGGTGTGATTCTATGTCCCTAATCTTCTTTGGCTTTCATGGTCCTTATGCTTCATCGCTCTACTCTTTGTGACCATCCTTTTTTTTCTTTTTTTCTTTTTTCTTTTTTTTTTTTTTTTTTTTTCTAGGATTTGCATTGCATAACATTCATGCATTTCATTCTAGGTTGTTTTTTTGGTACTTTTCAAATAAAAAAAAAAAAAAGGAGAAAAATGGAAGCAAAATGTGTTTTGCATTTTTTGTCTTGGATTTAAAATCAAGGTTGGCCAATTTATCTTTACATAACATGTCGATGTACCTTGTTTAGCTTGGATGAGTTTATTTATTACACTTTACTAGTTTGAGTTTTGTAGTGCATGTTGTGTGGAAAGATGTTTATAGTTTTTGATCATATGATCTTAATCTTGAAGTCAAATGTCTTTGATTGATGGACTTGAACTTATTGAGAAAGGCATAAATAACTATCTCACCACTGTTTACTAGCTAATCATGAACACCTTAGTGCATATCATAAGATTTTGTGCTCGAGAAAGTGTAGCACATGCACAAAAAGAACATAAGGTGTAGCCTCGGTTTAATTGATAAAATTGGTGTGTACATTATTGGGCTTTAATAACTTCACAATCAAATAAAATTGGTGTGTACATTATCCGGGCTATTTTAATAAGTTTCTAATCAAATAAAATTGGTATGTATATTATGAGTCAAATCAAGAAACTTACATGATTGCAAACTTTTATTCTAGGAGATGTGGGAGTTATATGATGTAACTCTTTAGGTGATAGTCTCTTTCAAATTCTACGTGATGAATTTTGTAGAAAGTGTGCTTAATTACTATTCACATATCACCTCGCATGTACTCAAGCTGTTACTAGTTGCACACACTACACAAGTTACTCTTTGCTAAACTTTGTACATGTTATAGTGTGTGATTTTGGTTTAGCCAACCAAGGTTGAAGAATTTCTTGATATTTATGCAAAATGTGTTTGAAGTTTGAGAATTTAAGGAGATTTGATTGAAAATCTTATTTTTGGGAAAACTAGGTTCAAAATAAATGTTTTTGAAGAGCATTTTATCTCACACTCATGCATTTTATTCCTAAAATACTATGCTTTGAGGAGTTTCTGCATAAAATTGCTCTGTTTTTCAAAAAATTGTGTTTTCCAAATTTTTGATCGATCGAATCTGTTTCTCGACCAATCGAAAATGCAATTAAAAAATTGTTTTGAATCTGACCTACTCGATCGCTATTGGATCAATCGAAAGTGATTTTCGATCGACCGAATCTAATTTTCGATTAATCGAAAATCGTATAGAGAGTTTTTTAAAAACCTTAAGCTTTTCACGTGTTCTATCACTTTCAAACTTTTCAAAAGCTTTTGTCATTTTCCCTCAAATTTCTTCAAGGGTTTTTGTCCTCAAAGGCCGGTAAGACCATTATACCCCTCCTTTTTCATTTATTTTCATGTTTTTATGCATTTTTGCCATGCATTAAAGGGAAATTTCGAACCTAAGGGAAATTGGATTTTTTTGTTGATTTAAGCCATTTCTTTAGAAATTGATCAATGGGTTTTTGTTGTGGGATGATATACAACTATTCTATGTGAATTAATTTGATCAATTTGATGATTTGTGAAAAATTGGAATTTCTAGGGCTTGAAACTACCCGATTTGGGGATTTTGTTCAATTGAGCTTAATTTGATGAAATTGGCTTGTGAGATTGATTGCTTTGATCATTATTTTATGTTATCTATCTTGTGTAATGATCAATTTGGTCAATTTGTTGGATTTTTGAAAGTGGGTTTTCAAATTTAGGGTTTTTGATTTAAATTCTATGCTCAAGCCAATTTTGTGACTTTAAAGTGCAATTGAACTTATTCTCACTGCATTAGAGCATGCATCATCTTTTGATATTGTTCATGCATCGTATACAATTGCTATTTCTATATTTTTCTGTGCTAACTTGCAGTCTGCCCTTGGTTTTTCCTTTTTCTTTTTCTCTTTCTCTTTTGTGTCTGTCTTTTGATCCTTAGCATCATGGTTAGGAAAACTAGAGCCCATAGGACCTCCACCTCTACTTCTTCCCCCACCTTTGATAGTGAGAGGTTCCTGAGTGAGAAAAACCAGGAAGCATATGAGAAGCTGAACCTTCGTAGGAATGTTTGGGCTGAGAGGAAGGTTTTGTTAGCCGAGCTAGATGGTGAGATTAGGAGAAACTTTGACTGTAGGGGCTGGTTACCTTTGTTGGATGTTGATCATCCTCCTCCGACTACCTTGATCAAAGAGTTCTACTCGAACCTCTCTATCCACTCCTATGATTCTAACACTCTTGTGAGAAGTTGGATACGGGGTGATGAATACACCATTACTCCTTTGGTAGTGGCTGCTGCTCTTGGGGTGCCACTGGTCCAGCATCCGATTTACTCTTATGATGAGTCTCCTCCTTTAGATGATATCATGTCATACATCACTGGTACTTCTATCCAGTGGGGTTCTGATCCTCGGATCACCTCTCACGAGTTAACCAAGATTCACTATCTTTTCTTTCAAATTTCTTGCCATTCGATCTGGCCTATCTTTCATCTGAACACCATTCCTTTAGAGAGATATGCATTTTTGTATGCCCTTATCACAGACGCTCTTATGTGTTTTCCTCATCTTTTTATTCGTTCCTTGATTGAGGTTCATAGGAGTAGTTCTACTACTCATGCTCTTTTCTTTCCCGTCTTTATTCACCGGATTTTGTTACATCTAGGATTAGATGAGTTTCCGGCAATTGAGCTTGTTCATATCATTGCTCCTATCAGTGCCACCTTTCTTCGGCAGAGGGCTGCTCAGATGAGAGTAAGCTCTAAACGCCCTAGGGTTGAGTCTTCCGGTGTCGCACCTCCTCCTCCTCCCTCCTCTACAGGTGATACTTCTGCTGAGGCATCTGTTGATCTTGCTGTTGATGCTGTTCCCCCACCGTCTACTTCGAATGATTCAGACATTCGTCATACATTGGAGACTGTCATGACCATTCAAGCGGCTCATGGTCAACTTTTGGTGGACATGCTTGATGAGCTTCGTGTCTTGCGAGCAGATTTGGAGCATTTTAAACTGTCGCCTCCGCCACCTCCTTTTGGTGATGAGTGATTGCCCTTTGGCAATTCGTCACAACAAAGGGGAGTACATATGTAGGGAGATTTTATTGTTAGGGGGAGATTTTTGATGTTTTGGAGTTGTGGAACTTTTAGATTGTATTTTGGTGCTTCATTCTATATTTACATTTTTGGCTCATGATGTATTTTTGTTTTTGATTGGGTTGTCCATGATAGGGGGAGTTACTATGATGTATTTATATATGTTTCTTGTTTCACATTGTGCTACATTGATTATTGATTTATATTTATGAGGTTATTCATGATATATGTCTTGTAGTTTATGTTATGTGAAATCAAGAATTTATTTTGTGTTGTATTTTCCACACGTGTTTATTCGTTTGTTGAGTGTTTTAGGAATATATAGGTTGATTTAGTCATGCCGCTGTCTACACTTGCAACCGATAGATGGTAGTTAGGTTGAATTTGTTATGATGGGCAATATTTTTGTAATGGGCTATTTTTATGTAACTTTGAGCATTTTGTTTAAGTTTGTGTTTTGTCACGGATTGCCAAAGGGGGAGTTTGTTAGGTTCTAAGGAATTAGGAACTAATGTATTAGAACTTCAATTTGTAATGTTGGCAAACCATGATCAAAACGTTTTTAGTCTAGTTTTAGACTTGCTCAAAGTGTGTTAATATGTAAAGTTAGAATCGAGTGTTCTGTAGGATTTACTGTGTAAATTTGCCTGGCTCGATCGATCGAAACTCATGCAGATTGTTTTTTTGTAGAATTTTCTAACTCAGCCCAAGCCTGTTTGACGAGTAGGGTTTTATGTTTTGTCTTATGTATAAAAGGGAAAACCTAGCCACGTTTAGAGGATGCTCTTTATGCTGTGTGTGTGTGAATCTTCTGTAAGATCTAGAGGTGTTTGCCTTCACATACACTTAGGGTTATCAAGAATCAAGATTATGTCAAGAACTTAATGATCAATTCAGTTGCTGTTTCAAGAGCTTAAAGATATACAAGCGGGGGTGCTTGTGCTTGCTGAGAATCCAAGAAAGAAGTAGTCTGTGGACTCGGAGTTGTCACGTGGTCGTGGTAGTAAGTTTCCTACTCAAAGTAGCAATAGGATGTTAGTGGTCTAAGTCACTATTGTGTAAACTTCAATTCTTTCATAGTGGATTCGGTTTACCTTGAGGATAGCTAGGTTAGATCCTTCCCAGGTTTTCTACCGGTTTGGTTTTCCTAGGTTATCATATTGTTGTGTTCTTTATTTTCCGCACTTTACAATGATATGATATATTTGTGTTAACCTAGATTTGCTAATTTGACTAAGTAATCACTTGGCTAATTAACTAGGTTAATCTGGTTGTATTTTAAGGGGTCTAAAAACGTACAGTCATTCATTTAAAATTTTTGTTATATTTTGTTTATTGCTGATAAAAAATTTAAAAATAAAATTAATGACGCAATAGCCTCAGCAATAATAAGAAAAGATGGATTAACTTATAATCAAATTAATAAAAGAGTTTTTTGGATCAATTTTATATAAGTCCATTATATACGCACAAAAAAAAAAATGAAATAAACTTATGAGTAATTTTTAAATACATTTATATATATATATATATATATATAGATGGGTTCAAGTTACACCGTTTTTAAGCCATTGGATTTAAGTAGATCCAACGGTCAAAAAAAGACCCTCATTAATGCTAACATTCTTACAAGTATCTCATTAATTATCCCTTATTTATTGCATTTAATACGTATCTCTAAACCCAACAAAAGAAAACTTCTGACTCTCTCTCTCTCTCTCTCTCTCTCTCTCTCTCTCTCTATGTTTGGTGTTCAAGCCCTTTGTCCCTCCATTTGACTCTCTACATTGGTCCTCCACCATTGTTCCAGGTTAAAGCCAGAAAAAAAAAAAAAAAAAAAAAAAAAAAAAAAAAAAAAAAACCAATTGCATTAACGTGTTGTGAGTGCTCTGTTTCTATTGTGAGTACAAATCACATTAAAGCTCCACCATTGTTCCACCTCCACCATTGTGAGTAGTCTGTTTCTATTGTTCCTTTCTTTTTTGTTGTGAGTGCTTTGTTTATTTGTTTGTTTGTTTGTTTTTTTTTTTTTTTTTTTTTTTTTTTTTTTTTCTTTTCTAGAACACAGTAAATGGTTCAAAAAGAATCATGTGGCAATACAGATTTGTTAGAGCTCAAAATACATATTCAATAAAACCATTTTCTGTGTAGTAAATTTAGAGAAACTTACACTGTGACTTGCATCGTTAATACTTGGTAGTTCCCTAGTTACATCCCCAAGTTGTGAGTTCTCTAAAAAAAAACTTACACTGTGACTTACACTATTGAATAGTTGAAGAAATTGATAAACAAAAGACATCATTGAAGCTAGAAATGAACATATTAATTCTTTTTTCTTTTGCGAGAAAGAGACATGAACTTATATAAGTGGCCGATAATGATATAATAATGGACAAACAGCAATTTGCCAACCAATTAATGATTTTGATGATGCAACTGCTTTGGAGCAATTTAATAAAAAATAAATAAATAAATAACACTATCTGGTAGAAATATCTTGTTTTCATGTTCCAAATCTGTAATTAGACTGATGGAATATATATATATATATATATTTTTTTTTTAATTTAAAAAATCTCATGTTTTCAAAGTCAAAATTGAATTTGAATGTCAATTTGAGATGAACTTACACTGTGACTTACACTATTGAATAGTTGAAGAAATTGATAAACAAAAGACATCACTGAAGCTAGACATGAACATATTCATTCTTTTCTCTTTTGCGAGAAAGCGACACAAACTTATATAGGTGGCCAATAATGATATAATAATGGACAAACAGTAATTTGCCAACCAATTAATGATTTTGATGATGCAACTGCTTTGGAGCAATTTAATAAAAAATAAATAAATAAAACTATCTGGTAGAAATATCTTGTTTTCATGTTCCAAATTTGTAATTAGATTGATGGAATATATATATTTTTTTTTATTTAAAAAATCTCATGTTTTCAAAGTCAAAATTGAATTTGAGTGTCAATTTGAGTGTTTGATTATGATTATGTACATTTTTATATCTTTGTCATTTTAACATTCCATTAGTCACGTAAACAAAAAAATTAATAGAAACACAAAATTGTTCACATTTTATAATTTCAAGGACTAATTAAAACCCTTTAAATTTGAAGGGAAAAAATCAAACCTACTCCAAATTTCGTAATGAAAGGTATAAATTACCCTAAACTTATTTATGTTAAATGTGACACGTGTGAATTAGTTTGAGGGCAAGACAGAATAATAGTGCTTTAGTGGTGTTTTGTTAACAAATTTTGCTTTTAGAAATAGAGTGAAATTGTATGTGTAAGTGGATTATGTTAACCCGTTGCAAGATGAATTGAGAGAGAGAGAAAGGTATTTTTTTCCCTTTTAGCCAAATATGGACCACTTTTTGAAAAACTTTATATTGTTTTCTGCGATATAGGACAGAAAGCAATTGTCTAAATACCCTAAAGGAAGAGTCAGCCATGTTAAGTAACCTAGTTCATAATAGTAAGTAAGGTTTGTTAGGTTCTAAATGTTTAGAACAATTGGTAAATCGTGAACACAAACTTGTCCAAATATAGATCCTAGAGTCTATAGGTTTTATTAGACAATGCTCAAGGTGATTCAAGTCAAGATTCAAGAACATACAAGCTGCAGGAAGAAGATTTCATAATCTGTTTGGTTCGATCGATCGAAAGACAGGCTCGATCGATCGAAAGTCGTATCTACATAATTTTAATTAAACCCAAATAGCAGTTCAAGCCCATTAAGGATTAGGGTTTCTAATCTACTTCTCCCAGTATATAAAGGAAACTCTAAGCACGTTTTTATGTGGCTTTTTAGAGAGAAAAGAGTGTGCCTTTTTTGTATTTAGGGTTTTATTCCTAAAAAGCTCTCTTATGTCTTCTACCGGTGATATTCCTTGAAAAATCTCAAGATCCGGTATTGTAGAAGTTACTACCTTCTCTAGTCATCAAAGGTGCTGATGATCTAAACCTTCAAGGGTGGTCTTGGAGTCACAAACATGAGAGTTTGTGTTGCTAAACCTTTGAGTGGGATCTCAAAGTCACAAACGGGGGTGTTTTTGTTTTGCAAAGGCCAAAGAAAGAAGGAGTCCGAGGATTTGGAGCTTGCACGTGGTCGTGTCAGTAAGTTCAACTGGTGGGTAGCAATAAGAAGTCGAGCGTGGGGCCTTGTAAGTCTTATTGTATGAACTTCGATTCTTTCTAATGGATTTGCTTTTTACCTTGAGGATAACTAGGTTAAATCCTCCCCAGGTTTTTTACCGGTTTGGTTTTCCTGGGTGATCATATCTTGTGTTATTTATCTTTCCGCTGCTTTGCATGATATAATTGTTTTGATTGTGATAACCTAGATTTGTTAAATTTGACTAAGTAACAACTTCGCTAATTACCTAGGTTAATACAATTGTGGTTTAAGGGGTCTAAAATCCATCAAGTGGTATCAGAGCGGGTTGCTCTTTTTTGTTTTAGATCTTTTGATCTAAGAGCTGATCCTTGACCCCTGTTGTCATGGATAATTTGAAGTGTCTTTCTGATCATGTTTCTGCTCATACTTCTGTTGATTTTATTGATGCCTATGAAACTCTTCGTAAGGAATTATTGAAATCTTTGAAAATTGCTAAGAAATTCAAGGAAGAGTTAAAATTGGCTAATCTTGAAAAAGAGGAATTGGTTGTTAGATTAGATGAATCTAATAAAAAGAATGAATTTTTGAGAAATCAAATTTCCTCTCAAGATGAGAAGATGAAAAGCTTGGAACAAGAGTTAGATGAATCTAAAGCTAAAATTGAAAATTTGACTAGTACCAAGCTTGCTGTTGATAACAGAAGTGTTTTTGTTTCTCTTAAGCCTAAAACTGAGAAAGTTTATATCACTCCTTTCAAGAGGAATGATAAAGAAAAGGCTTATTTTGCTAGGTTAGACAAAGGTAAAAGTTCTGATCTAGATGCTGAAGTTTCTAAACCTAAGTCTAAACCTACTGTTAGAGAGCATAATAAATCTGTTTTTGTGCCTACCTGTCACCTTTGTGGTGCTATTGGTCATATTAGACCAAATTGTTCTTTGTTGAGGCAAGTACCTAAGCCTGTGACTGGAAACTTCACTAGGAATACTGATGTTCCTAAATTTGTTCCTGTCTGCCACTTTTGTGGTGTCCATGGTTACATTCGTCCTAATTGTCATAAACTGAAATTTAAGCATTCTGTATGTCAATCTAGGATATGTGATGATATTTCTCCTGCCATAAGTCCATATAAATTGTTTCATATTCTTTTGAAAAATTTGAGCTTGTTGGCTTGTGAAAGGAATTTGCAGGATTTCAGTCTTTCTCAGAAGATTAGTGTAATCCCTTAAATACAGTCTGCTTCTCATGGATTTTCACCTACAAACCCGAAGACTTGTGCTAGATGGGTGAGAAAAGATTCTCCAAGGTGAGTGTTGCTGACTTGTCCCTGATTTAATTCTTTCAATTGTTTGTGGACATGTCTTGTTTCTGTTTTTGGTTGTTTTGTTGTTTTAAGAATGTTTTTTATTTAATAAAAAAAATCCAAAAACATTGAAAAATTTTCAAAAAGACAAAAATATTTTATTTCGTGTCTTGTTTAATTTTTTTTTAGGATTACATGAATTATGATATTTCTCTTGATTTAGAACATGCTTGACATTGTGGGGAAACTTGAATAGCATGTGTTATATATGTGCTAAGCTATTTTTGATTTTGTGTGAGTATGTACTAATTTGTACATGTACTCAAGGGTTAATTAAGAAATTGATATTTCTTGTTTGTATACCCTCTATAGCTTAGTTAAGCACTGTCATGCATTGCATTCGCATTGTTCATTTAGCATAATATGTGCTTTTTTGTTTTTGGTCATATAGTTTTTAAAACGAAAAAGATTTTTGTGTTTTGTATTTCACATCTTGGATTTAAAATCAAGGATTGGCCATATTATCTTTACATAACAAGTTTATATACCTTGTTTAGCTTTGATGAGCTTACTTATTGCACTTTACTAGTTGAAGCTTTGTAGTGCATGTTGTGTGGGAAAGATGTTTATGGTTTTGATCACTTTGTCTTGATTTTGAAGTCACATGTCTTTGACTGTCGGACTTGAACCTTTAGAGAAAGGCATAAATAACCATCACACCACTGTTCACTAGCCAATCATGAACACCTTAGTGCATATCGTAAGATTTTGTGCTCGAGAAAGTGTAGCACATGCACAAAAAGAACATAAGGTGTAGCCTCGGTTTAATTGCTTAATGCTTAAAATTGGTGTGTACTATTAGGCTTGATGCCAAATCACATAATTAAAATTGGTGTGTACATTATCCTGGCTTTTTAATAAGTTTCTGAATAAATTAAAAATGGTGTGTATATTATGAGGCAAAATTCAAGAAACTTACATGATTGCAAGCTTATGTTCTAGGAGATGTGGGAGTTATATGATGTAAATCTTTAGGTGATAGTCTCTTTTAAATTCTATGTGATGAATTTTGTAGACTTTGTGATTGATTGCTATTTACATATCACCTCACATGTATCTCAAGCTTTTGCTAGTTGCACACACTACACAAGTTACTCTTTGCTAAACTTGATACATTATATTGTGTGTGATTTTGTTGTGGCCATCTAAGATTAAAAGTTCCTTGATTTTAATGCAAAATGTGCTTAATGTTTGAGTTTTTGAGGACAATTGGTTGAAAAACTTGTTTTTGGAAGATCTGGGTTGAATTCAAGTGTTTTTTTTTTTTTTTTTTTTTTAAAAACTTTTAATCTCATACTCATGCATTTCATTCATGAAATATTGTGCTTTGAGGAGTTTCTGCATTAAATTGCTCTGTTTTTCAAAAATTTGATTTTTCCAGATTTTCGATCGATCGAATCTGTTTTTTGATCAATCGAAATTGCGATTAAAATTTTTGGTTTGAGTCTACCTGACTCGATTGATGTTCGATCGATCGAAACTGAAAAATTTTCAGTTTCTATGTTTTTGACCAAAATTTTTTTCATGCATCATTTGTGTTTAGGATTCACATGCATTGCATTGTTTTTATATCCATCTTGCAGTTTTGCAGTCATAGCTCTCATTGTTTTCACACATAACATGCATACACTTTGTTACATTGGGTACTCAACTTGATAAAAAAATTGATTGATTAATTTTTGAGCTATGTACTTTCTTGTATATGCCTTTTTTTATGTGTGAACTGTAGAAAATATTTTTCTTAAGAGATTTGATGGATAATCAATGTGCAAATATTTTCTCTACTCATGCAACTGTTTATGAGTCACATAGTGCCATGTTTGCATTTTATTGAAAGAGAAAATATTTTTTCTTCATCTGTATCCTCAACTTAGTTTTTTTTTTTTAAACTTGGTTTGTGTCTTTTTATTTATCCCCACCCCTTTTATTTTTCCCCAAAACTGTTTTTCCCAAAACTTGTTTTGTTTTTCCTATTTTTATAGGGGGAGAAATTTTTTTTAACCTTTGTGGTTCTTAGGGGGAGTTGTTGTTCTTCATAGGGGGAGTTGTCTCTATTTTCTCTTACTCTGTTGCGTATGTTTTTTGTCTACCTTCTGCTTAGGTAGTCTTTGTCAATACGTGACAAAAAGGGGGAGACATAGATGACCTGTTTTGTTTTGTTTAAGGGGAGAATATAAAAACTTTTTGATGTATCTAACTTAGGGGGAGAGTTAGAATTTACTTTTGTTTTTTATATTTTGTTTCATATTATTGTTTATATGTCTTTCTTTCCACACATGTGGTGATGTGTTTGTTGAGTGTTTCAGGAAAGATAGGTGCATTTTGATCAAGATCTTCTGCCTCTTATTGGCAACTTCTAGGTTAGGAGTCTTAGATTGGGATTTGTGATGTAATTGGGCATTTTATTGTATTGGGTTGTTCTTGTACTTGAGCATTTCGTTTTGTATGAAAGTTTTGTCACGAATTGCCAAAGGGGGAGTTTGTTAGGTTCTAAATGTTTAGAACAATTGGCAAATCGTGAACACAAACTTGTCTAGATATAGATCTTAGAGTCTATAGGTTTTATTAGACAATGCTCAAGGTGATTCAAGTCAAGATTCAAGAACATACAAGCTGCAGGAAGAAGATTTCATAATCTATCTGGTTCGATCAATCGAAAGACAGGCTCGATCGATCGATCGAAAGTCGTATCTGCAGAATTATAATTAAACCCAAACAGCAGTTCAAGCCCATTAAGGATTAGGGTTTCTAATCTACTTCTCCCAATATATAAAGGAAACCCTAAGCACGTTTTTATGTGGCTTTTCAGAGAGAAAAGAGTGTGCCTTTTTTGTATTTAGGGTTTTATTCCTAAAAAGCTCTCTTATGTCTTCTATCGATGCTATTCCTTGAAGAATCTTAAGATCCGGTATTGTAGAAGTTGCTGCCTTCTCTAGTCATCAAAGGTGCTAATAATCTAAACCTTCAAGGGTGGTCTTGGAGTCACAAACAGGAGAGTTTGTGTTGCTAAACCTTTGAGTGGGATCTTAAAGTCACAAATGGGGGTGTTTGTGTTTTGCAAAGGCCAAAGAAAGAAGGAGTCCGTGGATTCGGAGCTTGCACGTGGTCGTGTCAGTAAGTTCTACTGGTGGGTAGCAATAAGAAGTTGAGCGTGGGGGCTTGTAAGTCTTATTGTATGAACTTCGATTCTTCTAGTGGATTTGCTTTTTACTTTGAGGATAATTAGGTTAAATCCTCCCCAGGTTTTTTACCGGTTTGGTTTTCCTGGGTGATCATATCTTGTGTTATTTATCTTTCCGCTACTTTGCATGATATGATTGTTTTGATTGTGATAACCTAGATTTGTTAAATTTGACTAAGTAACAACTTGGCTAATTACCTAGGTTAATACAATTGTGTTTTAAGGGGTCTAAAATCCATCAAGTGGTATCAGAGCGGGTTGCTCTTTTTTGTTTTAGATCTTTTGATCTAAGAGCTGATCCTTGACCCCTGTTGTCATGGATAATTTGAAGTGTCTTTCTTATCATGTTTCTGCTCATACTTCTGTTGATTTTATTGATGCCTATGAAACTCTTCGTAAGGAATTATTGAAATCTTTGAAAATTGCTAAGAAATTCAAGGAAGAGTTAAAATTGGCTAATCTTGAAAAAGAGGAATTGGTTGTTAGATTAGATGAATCTAATAAAAAGAATGAATTTTTGAGAAATCAAATTTCCTCTCAAGATGAGAAGATGAAAAGCTTGGAACAAGAGTTAGATGAATCTAAAGCTAAAATTGAAAATTTGACTAGTACCAAGCTTGCTGTTGATAACAGAAGTGTTTTTTGTTTCTCTTAAGCCTAAAACTGAGAAAGTTTATATCACTCCTTTCAAGAGGAATGATAAAGAAAAGGCTTATTTTGCTAGGTTAGACAAAGGTAAAAGTTCTGATGTAGATGCTGAAGTTTCTAAACCTAAGTCTAAATCTACTGTTAGAGAGCATAATAAATCTGTTTTTGTGCCTACCTGTCACCTTTGTGGTGCTATTGGTCATATTAGACCAAATTGTTCTTTGTTGAGGCAAGTACCTAAGCCTGTGACTGGAAACTTCACTAGGAATACTGATGTTCCTAAATTTGTTTATGTCTGCCACTTTTGTGGTGTCCATGGTCACATTCGTCCTAATTGTCATAAACTGAAATTTAAGCATTCTGTACGTCAATCTAGGATATGTGATGATATTTCTCCTGCCATAAGTCCATATAAATTGTTTCATATTCTTTTGAAAAATTTGAGCTTGTTGGCTTGTGAAAGGAATTTGCAGGATTTCAATCTTTCTCAGAAGATTAGTGTAATCCCTCAAATACAGTCTGCTTCTCATGGATTTTCACCTACAAACCCGAAGACTTGTGCTAGATGGGTGAGAAAAGATTCTCCAAGGTGAGTGTTGCTGACTTGTCCCTGATTTAATTCTTTCAATTGTTTGTGGACATGTCTTGTTTCTGTTTTTGGTTGTTTTGTTGTTTTAAGAATGTTTTTTATTTAATAAAAAAAAATCGAAAAACATTGAAAAATTTTCAAAAAGACAAAAATATTTTATTTCGTGTCTTGTTTAATTTTTTTTTAGGATTACATGAATTATGATATTTCTCTTGATTTAGAACATGCTTGACATTGTGGGGAAACTTGAATAGCATGTGTTATATATGTGCTAAGCTATTTTTGATTTTGTGTGAGTATGTACTAATTTGTACATGTACTCAAGGGTTAATTAAGAAATTGATATTTCTTGTTTGTATACCCTCTATAGCTTAGTTAAGCACTGTCATGCATTGCATTTGCATTGTTCATTTAGCATAATATGTGCTTTTTTGTTTTTGGTCATATAGTTTTTAAAACGAAAAAGATTTTTGTGTTTTGTATTTCACATCTTGGATTTAAAATCAAGGATTGGCCATATTATCTTTACATAACAAGTTTATATACCTTGTTTAGCTTTGATGAGCTTACTTATTGCACTTTACTAGTTGAAGCTTTGTAGTGCATGTTGTGTGGGAAAGATGTTTAGGGTTTTGATCACTTTGTCTTGATTTTGAAGTCACATGTCTTTGACTGTCGGACTTGAACCTTTAGAGAAAGGCATAAATAACCATCACACCACTGTTCACTAGCCAATCATGAACACCTTAGTGCATATCGTAAGATTTTGTGCTCGAGAAAGTGTAGCACATGCACAAAAAGAACATAAGGTGTAGCCTCGGTTTAATTGCTTAATGCTTAAAATTGGTGTGTACTATTAGGCTTGATGCCAAATCACATAATTAAAATTGGTGTGTACATTATCCTGGCTTTTTAATAAGTTTCTGAATAAATTAAAAATGGTGTGTATATTATGAGGCAAAATTCAAGAAACTTACATGATTGCAAGCTTATGTTCTAGGAGATGTGGGAGTTATATGATGTAACTCTTTTGGTGATAGTCTCTTTTAAATTCTATGTGATGAATTTTGTAGACTTTGTGATTGATTGCTATTTACATATCACCTCACATGTATCTCAAACTTTTGCTAGTTGCACACTACACAAGTTACTCTTTGCTAAACTTGATACATTATATTGTGTGTGATTTTGTTGTGGCCATCTAAGATTAAAAGTTCCTTGATTTTAATGCAAAATGTGCTTAATGTTTGAGTTTTTGAGGACAATTGGTTGAAAAACTTGTTTTTGGAAGATCTGGGTTGAATTCAAGTGTTTTTTTTTTTTTTTTTTTTAAAAACTTTTAATCTCATACTCATGCATTTCATTCATGAAATATTGTGCTTTGAGGAGTTTCTGCATTAAATTGCTCTGTTTTTCAAAAATTTGATTTTTCCAGATTTTCGATCGATCGAATCTGTTTTTTGATCAATCGAAATTGCGATTAAAATTTTTGGTTTGAGTCTACCTGACTCGATTGATGTTCGATCGATCGAAACTGAAAAATTTTCAATTTCTATGTTTTTGACCAAAAATTTTTTCATGAACATTTGTGTTTAGGATTCACATGCATTGCATTGTTTTTATATCCATCTTGCAGTTTTGCAGTCATAGCTCTCATTGTTTTCACACATAACATGCATACACTTTGTTACATTGGGTACTCAACTTGATAAAAAAATTGATTGATTAATTTTTGAGCTATGTACTTTCTAGTATATGCCTTTTTTTATGTGTGAACTGTAGAAAATATTTTTCTTAAGAGATATGATGGATAATCAATGTGCAAATATTTTCTCTACTCATGCAACTGTTTATGAGTCACATAGTGCCATGTTTGCATTTTATTGAAAGAGAAAATATTTTTTCTTCATGTGTATCCTCAACTTAGTTTTTTTTTAAAACTTGGTTTGTGTCTTTTTATTTATCCCCACCCCTTTTATTTTTCCCCAAAACTGTTTTTCCCAAAACTTGTTTTGTTTTTCCTATTTTTATAGGGGGAGAAATTTTTTTTAACCTTTGTGGTTCTTAGGGGGAGTTGTTGTTCTTCATAGGGGGAGTTGTCTCTATTTTCTCTTACTCTGTTGCGTATGTTTTCTGTCTACCTTCTGCTTAGGTAGTCTTGTTCAATACGTGACAAAAAGGGGGAGACATAGATGACCTGTTTTGTTTAGTTTAGGGGGAGAATATAAAGACTTTTTGATGTATCTAACTTAGGGGGAGAGTTAGAATTTACTTTTGTTTTTTATATTTTGTTTCATATTATTGTTTATATGTCTTTCTTTCCACACATGTGGTGATGTGTTTGTTGAGTGTTTCAGGAAAGACAGGTGCATTTTGATCAAGATCTTCTGCCTCTTATTGGCAACTTCTAGGTTAGGAGTCTTAGATTGGGATTTGTGATGTAATTGGGCATTTTATTGTATTGGGTTGTTCTTGTACTTGAGCATTTCGTTTTGTATGAAAGTTTTGTCACGAATTGCCAAAGGGGGAGTTTGTTAGGTTCTAAATGTTTAGAACAATTGGCAAATCGTGAACACAAACTTGTCTAGATATAGATCTTAGAGTCTATAGGTTTTATTAGACAATGCTCAAGGTGATTCAAGTCAAGATTCAAGAACATACAAGCTGCAGGAAGAAGATTCATAATCTATCTAGTTCGATCAATCGAAAGACAGGCTCGATCGATCGATCGAAAGTCGTATCTGCAGAATTTTAATTAAACCCAAATAGCAGTTCAAGCCCATTAAGGATTAGGGTTTCTAATCTACTTCTCCCAATATATAAAGGAAACCCTAAGCACGTTTTTATGTGGCTTTTCAGAGAGAAAAGAGTGTGCCTTTTTTGTATTTAGGGTTTTATTCCTAAAAAGCTCTCTTATGTCTTCTATCGGTGCTATTCCTTGAAGAATCTTAAGATCCGGTATTGTAGAAGTTGCTGCCTTCTCTAGTCATCAAAGGTGCTAATAATCTAAACCTTCAAGGGTGGTCTTGGAGTCACAAACAGGAAAGTTTGTGTTGCTAAACCTTTGAGTGGGATCTTAAAGTCACAAATGGGGGTGTTTGTGTTTTGCAAAGGCCAAAGAAAGAAGGAGTCCGTGGATTCGGAGCTTGCACGTGGTCGTGTCAGTAAGTTCTACTGGTGGGTAGCAATAAGAAGTCAAGCGTGGGGGCTTGTAAGTCTTATTGTATGAACTTCGATTCTTCTAGTGGATTTGCTTTTTACTTTGAGGATAATTAGGTTAAATCCTCCCCAGGTTTTTTACCGGTTTGGTTTTCCTGGGTGATCATATCTTGTGTTATTTATCTTTCCGCTACTTTGCATGATATGATTGTTTTGATTGTGATAACCTAGATTTGTTAAATTTGACTAAGTAACAACTTGGCTAATTACCTAGGTTCATACAATTGTGTTTTAAGGGGTCTAAAAACCATCAAGGTTGGTTATGCATTTAGTACTAGAAAAAATAGAAGGGGGGGGGGGGGGGGGTGGGTTGGTGATGGGAATAGGGTACGTACCAAACATGTCCATAAGGGTTGACCTTTTCGGCTTTTCCGTAAAACAAAAATTATGGAAGTTTCATAATTGCCTAAATAGCCAAAATGAAGAACTAATCCTATAAATATAACAAAATTAAAAATAGGGAAGGTGATCTCAACAATGAAACGGATACACAAATGAGGGTCGATCTGCCTTTTTCTTTTTCTTTTTTTCTTTATCTGTGTGTGTAATTATATAATTTTTTTATTATCTAAATATCATTGGCATTAGTTTTTTCACTTATCATGTTCTTCACATTTAAGCCTAATGAATATTTGTCTAAATGAACAATTTTTTGAATTAATCAAAATTTTCTAAATACAATATTTTCTGCAAGATTTTGAGCAACGGCAAGTACAAGAATATTGAACACCGGGCACTTGTGAATGACAAAGCTACAAGGATGTCCATAGCTCTGCCACATGGACCATCACTAGACACAGTTATTAGGCCAGCACCAGAGTTAGTTGACTTGACAATGAAATTCATCCACCTGCATATGTTCAAATAATTAACGTATAAGGAATTTCTGGAATTGCAGCAAACTGGCAAGCTGAGAAATAAATTTGGATAGTGAACAAAGCAAAACGGTTTGAGCTAGTTGATTGGTTTACAAAGCCAATTTCTCAATTTAGTGTTTGATAATAATAATAATAATAAATAAATGTTGTCAAATTTGGTTTAAATTCAATTTCTTTCTCTTAAATTAATTAATTTGCAATTTCCTCAAAATTTTAGAAGACACCAATTTCGAATTCCTATCTTTTTATGGTAAAATTTCTTCTAAGCTATTTCAGCTTAATATGATATACATATATTAGTCGATAGGATGAAGAATAAGTACTTCTAACATTTTCAAGGACGAAATTTCAAATTTCAAATTTTTGAGAGTTGAAAATTAAATTTAGACCAAAATTTAAGATCTACTGCCACGTTTTTCTCTCTCTTTTTTCTTCTTATGATTATATTTTTTGAGAAGGATGTTGTTCTCATGTTCGTTGAATTTAATATTTGGTAATAAATGTTGTTACAATATATTCTACATTTACTGTGTAATTAATGTTGTATTTACACATATATTCCTTTTTTCTTTTAACCCCATAATTTGAACTATTTCTTCTTAGATCTCCAAGCACTTTGTGCATGAAGAGGCATCAATTCAGCTGTAAGGCTCTTGGCTTGAAACCTCCATACATAATTCTTATTGATGTATTTATCTGTGAGACCTAATATTAGCCTCTCTTTTATCCAACATTATAGACTGGATAATATTGATACAACAAATTGTACTACATTATCTTTAAAAACCTTTGTAAGGTTGAATTTTATCAACTATCTTGTTGGCTTTATTCCGTGCCAAATTTGCTTGTATTTTAGCAATTAGTAACCCCGTATTTAGGTGGGAATTATGTAAGGGTAGTGAGTGAGAGAGTGTGAAGAAATGCTTAAGATTGTGCAAGGATGCAGAGACTCGCGGTTGGGACTCGCGGGTGACTCGCGGTTGGCAAGCCGCCAACTGTAGCACACGAGTGAAGTGTGCAGAGAAGATGAACAATCACACCAGTTGGAGCACTACAGGACAAAAAGTCTAGCCTGGCCGTTCTGTTAACTCGCGGCTTAGTCAAGTCGCGAGGCCAAGCCGCCAGCCAGCTCTGTTTTGAAAAACCTGACTCTTCGCATTCCACTCTCACCCTAGTATAAATACCCACCCACGAAATGTAGAGAGCTTCCAGAGAGAATTTTGAGAGAGAAACCCCAGAGAAAAATAAGATTGATTCATCCACAATCTTCACATAGAGACTCTTCAAATTCCTCTACTCTCTTCCTCTTCATTGTTACATCCTTGAGAGGTACATTACCAAAAAATTTTCTCACCATACCCATATCTGTGAGAAAGCTGTTTGGTGCTTTGGGAAGCAGTTAAGAAGGGACCAATTTCATATTGGTTGATGCTATGGTCAAGTAGCGGAATCCGGTAAGCTAAAGAAGAAATAGGTTCGGCGTAACCTCGTTGGAGTAGGAGCTTGGAGGGCTTACGTACATTGGGTAGATTAGGCTTGGAGGGTCTTCTGCTGTTCATGTATCCCAATTACATTCTTTAGTGGATTATTTACCGCTTGGAGGGCGGCGGAGAGGTTTTACGCCGAGGGCTTTGGTTTCCTCTTCGATAACACATCGTTGTGTTGTCCTTGTGTTTGCATCTCTCTTCCCTTAATCTTTGCCATTTAATTTCTGCTGTGGATGTGATTTTATTTGGTTTAGATTGTTTATCAATTCTGTATTAAGCTTATGTTCATATTCTGCACATTAATTGTTTGATATTAAGCTTGAATTGGTAATTTGTTAATTGGGGGTCTAAACGTTCATAGTGTTTTATACACTAATTGAACTTTCAACCTTTGTGTTAGCTTTTAAGTACAAGTAAATAGTCTATTGGCAAGGGTCAAACTCCCTTAAAAAAATGTCAAATGTTGTCGCAAAAAATTATTAGTGAGGGTATATGACCGTCAAAGGTCGTCGTATTTGCTCTTATTGCGAAAAGGGATTTTGCAACCACACCATTGCTAATAGTTAATTTATAAGGGAAATTCATTGTCTTTACTAAAAAAATCTACCCTAGCAAATATATTACCAAGCTACAAGAAAAGTGGACAACTTACTTTTATCAAGGGGATGCAGTTGTTGTGAACAACTATTTTTGAGGACATTTATGATCTAGCAATTAGTTATTTACAAATTTTAAATTGAGGACTTAATTTTTAGAAACAAATAATGGTAATCTTGAATTCATTTGGCCCTTGAAAATAATTATTGGCAACTTATTAGGAACAATAGTGACAACATTAAGTTGTCACTTAAAACATTTTTGCTAGGGGTTAAGCGACTCACTATTTTTTAGATTGCAAGGGACGTTGTTATCATTATGAAGTGATTTAGGACTGTTGAGGGCAATTTTTACATGCCACATAACTTTATTTCATTGGCAACCCACATCACATCAATATTATCATGTATATTGAGTAAATATCTTTTAAAGCTCAAAAGAGCCCATAATTACATAAAACAACATCAAAGCCCATGTTTCAAAACTTATGGTGGTGTTATCTCATTAAAGCCCATGGTTCAAGCTCATGGCATATCATCTCATTTTTCAGCTCATGATCCAAGTTCCTGAGTCTTATCGGGGGAACTTTGGAAGTCCTAGTTTGGAAGGCCAATAAGTATATTCATTAAAGCTCCAGTGGTTTAAAGTTGATAAAAGAAACATGTTGTTTGGCATGTCTTCTCCAACTTCCTAAACTATGACAAGTCAGTGTGCAATAGGTAACATTTGGTAAACCTCTTATATCACATAATGCTTAAAATGATAAAACTCCTTATTGCTCTTTACCTAAAACTTAATATTTATCTTAAAATATAAGTTTAAAAATCTAATTATACTATTTCATATAAATTGTATTATGATTATTTTTTAAATCAATCCCAAAAACATGCCTAAATCTAATTGGCTATCTCTATAATATAAGAAATACATTACATGCTCTCTTTGATTTCCAAGGTTTGGTCACAACACAAGGAGACTATAACTAGAACTCTAAAGCATCATCAAATATCAACTAATGAGTTTATTACTTACTAAAATTATATTGTAAAGAGGAAAATTAGCCAAAAAGTACTAGCATTAGCTTTAGCAGAACCTGCAGTAGCTCCAGCAACATTTGCAAAATCTCCTGCAACAGCATATGCAATTGAAACTTGTCCCAAAATGACATGATTAGCCCATTAATGCTCAATCCCAGCAGCTAGCTGCCATACCCTAAGAAGCAAGGATCCCATAAAACAAATCTCACCATTTTAAGCTAAATTTTTAGCTTCTAATTGCAGTACTAGAAATAGAAAGATCTCACAAAAGAGATCTTACCATTTTCAATCAAACCATGAATTAAATGCTGATAATTCTCTCCTGTAGCTTGACATCATTCAACTGTGTCAGCTGTTGTAACAGTTATTGTTGTGCAATTGTGTCTACTGTTGTACAACTGTAATTGCAGCTCCAGCAGCCTTAAAATTTGAAATTTCCTAACCAACTTAAAAATCACTCATTTTACTAAAGACTTTTCCTTATTTGCTAATTTTCCCTTCAACTAATTCTAATTTAGTTACATACTTGGCTCTATATAAAGAGGACCAAGCCTCAATTCCTTCAACACCATAACCCATCTTGTGCTCATTCCCTTGCTCTCCTATTATGAAAATTCATATGTTTTTCTGCCCATAAACACATCCATACTCCTCCTTTTCTTGCAAAAATATCTTATTAAACAAACACAACAACTCTCGCAAACACTACAAAGCTCATTTCTCACAAAATATTTATATATATTTCTCATATATCTTAAATACTAACTTCCCACAAAGTATCCCTTATACTTCTTTACATCATACAAAATTCATTTCTCAAAAAGTACCCATACATACATCTCATTTATTTTTCCATACATATTACAAGATCCATATCCCACAAATTATCTACATATACTTCCTCATACATCTTACAAATTACATCTCTCTTTCCTCATACATCTTACAGATCCATTTTCCCACAAAGTATCTATAAATACTTCTTGTACATATTACAAACATCATATCTATAAATACTTCTCCATACTTACCGAAATACACCAAGCACTCTTCCAAGAGCAAATTGCAATAGCTTTTCTCAATGAAGGTATATAAACATTAAATAATAAAAGCCTTTCTCCAAGAAGGTACAAAGATTTCATTTTAAAGCCCTTTTCACAGAAGGCATACACTTCTAATACTAAAAGCCCTCCTTTTGAAAGACACAAATTTATAATACTAAAAGCCCTTCTCATGGAAGGTAATATCACTTATGTTTTAGTAAAAACTAAAAACACAATACATGGGGAAAATAATTTAAGTGCACGATAAATGAGATAAACTTAACCAACCTCTGCACACGACTGGACATACTCTCTCTCCCACTAGTTGCATCCATTTTTCCACTTTAATCATGAAGTCGCTGTGAAAGGACTCATAATATCATACTGCATCATTGGACTCACATCATCATGCCGCTGGAATGTTATAAGTCCACTAATGTTATATGGTTGGATCCATAAACTATTTAAAGATAAGTCATTATGTCTTTATCTCTAAATTTACATTATTGAGTAAGTAAATTTACTTCATTATCACTGTATTGCTGGACTTATGTTATTATGCTGCTAGAATGTTATCAACTCACTAAAGCTATATGACTAGAGCCACAAACCATATAGAGTGATGCTATAGCTAGAACTACAAACCATATCAAAAAATATATAAGTCATTATGTCTCAATCTATAAACTTACATTATTAAGTATATATTGCTTCATTATTGCTATGCCATTAAATTCAAATTACTTTAATATTATCTCACCAATAAATAAACATGACTTCACTAATATTTTACTAATAAACACATGTATTAATAAATTGATCTATCACTACTGGCTGGACATATTACTTGGACATAAATCACTATTGGACATACAATACATGAACTATACCAAAGCTGGATATGGACAATTTTGGACTCATCCCATTACTAGACATATAACAATTAATTAATCATTCTCTAATAATGGACATCACTTAATATATATAATTATGGTCTTCAAATCATCATTTAATCAAAGCTATTTAATTAAACACATTATTTATTTGAACTATTATCATGATTCTTAGACTTTGGGCTTTATCTAATTTGTAGGCTTAAAAATGCACCGAAAGCCATTGGTCTATGTGGCCCAATGTCAAGTTTCGGACTCAACTCCTCAAAACAAATCCAAGTCTAGCAATGTCATCCCTCTAGTAGATGACATGTGGCTATGCGCGAAAACGGCCTCCGATGACAACCAAATTTTTATGTTATCGGTGATGATATTTTTAATAATTTTTGTAATATTTTATTCTTTATTTATTTTATATCATATTTGTTATACGTTTTTATATAAAAATAATTCAGCTATTATAATAGTACGATAATTATTATATATTGATCATCACCAGACACATGGACCATCACCAGACACATGTTATTAGGCCAGCACCAGAGTTTGTTGAGAATGAAGGTCATCCACCTACATACGTTGAAATAACGTACAAGGATTTTCTGGAATTGCAACAAAGTGGCAAACATAGTTCTAAATTCCAGTTGAATTTTGATGTGAACAAGGAATTAAATATGCCTCAAACACTGATAATGCCAAAAAAATCACCAGTAAGCCACACAGTACTCGCACGTTCGAAACAGCACCTACACAACAAGAAAAAGAAGACCTAGTAGAGAGCGCCGGTGTGGTGCCGGCCAAATACCCTCCAAAGGTTAAGTTAGAACTATTCTCACAACTCTAGAGTGCTAGAGAGGGTAAATTATGCGTACCTTGATTTATGAAGGTATTGGGGCTTTTATAGTAGTAGAAAGGTGGACTCTCTTCCTTGATGTAGAAGTCTTTTCCTTATAGGAATCCTCTTGAGTAATCCCAAACGTGATGGACAAGTCATTTCCTTGTAGAGAAGGTCCTTCATTAACACGCGTATCTTCCGGAATTCTCCATGCATTAGGATTCCGATTTCCCTTGGAATTCTTCCTAATTTCTGGCGTGTGTGACAAGTATTTTAAGTTAGGGTTCCTGCCATCCCCTAGGCTTACCCATTCTCGGCCCATGGGCTAAGATCCGTCAAGCCCATCAAGGAGAAGGTCCGTCATGACCAATTTTTACACCTTCAGCTGCCCCCTTCACCCTATAGTCCGTCATGCCAAAGTGGACAGACTACTAGGGTGATGGTTAAATAATCTTTTGGGTTTGATGGTTGAATGTTCTTTGACAGTTTCCCAGGAGGACGACAAGAACTGCGATCATTTGTTGACAGGTTGTCAAGCACTTATGAGGTATGACACATGTCATGTTTTGATTGGATTTTGTCTCGGATCAAAGCGTCGCTTCGTCTTCCGTGCATTTTACCTATATATATTACACTTCTCTTCTCTCATTTCTCCATTTCTCAGCCAAAATGCATTGTCAGAGCGCGATCGTCACCCTTGTCAGAGAGCCCTCCATCGAATATCTGTACCCATCATCTATACAACTGTCGACCTTCAGTAACTCAAACTTGGTGAGTATTTATTATGATTTTACAAGTCTTTCATTGGTGCTTTTTGTTTTGTTAGACTTTCATACACACCCGTCAACGCTCCTAGACCCGTCAGTCTTAGGTTTTGTCGTCACTTGTACGCAATGTTTAGTGCGTCAAGTAATCAGTCAGTAGTTCGTGACGGGACGGATTACGAGGAAGTATACCCGTCCGGTCATAAAGACCAAGAGAGTCCGGGCGAAGAGAGGAGTCCGTCCGCATCTTCCTCGTCCTCAACAAATGAGGATATGGAGATGGCTGAGCTAGAGAATATTTCTGATGACGGCGAGGATCAACCATTAAGATCCGTCATCGGTGTTGATGGACTTAGGGAGTTCATCATGTTACCAGAGTGGACGGTGCATAAATTCACATCCGTCATCAAGGAGAAACACTTCAGCACATTTAGGGCCATTTTTCAAATTCCAGACTACATTTCAATCCGTCTACCCTACGTATCAAAGAAATGTTATTATGAGGGGGTAGACGATGTCGGAGTATATGAACAGATGTTGAAGGCGGGACTTAGGTTTCCTTTAAGTACCCTGCATAGAGAACTTCTAAATTATTTGGGTCTTTCCGTCACCCAAATATCCCCAAATGCCTGGAGGGTCTTCATAGCAATGGAGATTCTCTATGGTGCTATGACAGACGGTGCCAGGAGGCTGACGGTGTGTGAATTTCTTCATTGCTACCGTCTAGATGAAATTGACAGGTCAAAGGGAATGTATAGTTTTGCCAATAGGAGTCCACTGTTGAAGGTTATCTTTGAAACACCCGACTCAAATAGAGACTGGAAGAGTCGCTACTTCTTCTTAGAGGGCATCGGGTGGATGAGTTGCCCAGGGGAGACGGATTATATGCCCGTTGACACAACCTGAGGAGTGTTAGATCCGACCCGTATGCACCCGTCCTAATCTGTAAGCTTTTTACATTCGCTAAGTTTATTATGCTCTCTTTTGACCATCCGTTTTTTTTCAGGTAGACGGCGTCCTCAAGTTAGTGTCGAGAAGTTTGGTTTCCTTGAGAAGATTTTTCAAAAGACCAAGCCGGAGGAAAGGACTTGGGCGAAGTTGGTAAATCCAGACACCATCCACTGGTACTATGACGGTCTCGTACCCATATCTGAAGCCGTCAGATACAACAAAAAAATTCACAGACGTAAGTCCGTCAACCTTTATTCGTACACATGGCTTCAATTTAATTAATAACTTTATCCGTCCTTTTATTTTTTCAGAGATGGACGATGCTAAGAGAAGGGCTTAGATAAAGTTACAGGCTGCCAAGAGAAAGGAGTCCGGCGAGCAGGTTCCTAAGGGGATGGCTCCGTCGATGAAAAGAAAATCTCCGTCCAAATCTGATCGTCCACTAAAGCAGCAGAAAGTTTCTCTGGACCCCGTCGTAGGGTTAATGGCTAAGGGTGTGAAGACCGTCACTCCAATAAAGCATGGGGTAGGCAAGGGTTTGATGACGGCCCCTTCCACAAGCCAAGAGAAACCTCCTCCTCTCCTTCGAGATGACTCCAAATATGCCCTGGAGAAGCTTTCATCTATTATTTCATCGGAGGACTACGAGGATTTGGGCAACCATTCAACAGAAGCAATGGGGGAGACGGGTCTCTTTGCTGTAGCACAGGTAATTTTGTCCGTCAACTTTTGCCCATCCATTCCACCTGGTTTTTGTCTAACATTCTTAACTTGCTTGTTCCAGTCCCTTGTCATGATGAAGGGCCTAATGGATCGGTGTCTTAACCATGAAGCGGCTCTCGAATGTGTGCGAGCAAAGGCAGAGCAGATGGAGGACGAGCTGGTTCAACTTAACAAGTGGAAATCCACTATGGAGAAGAAGTTTGACCTTTCTGAGCAAGTAAGGAAGGAACTTGAGCAAAAGACGGATGAGGCGGGGAAGGCCTTAATGGCTACAGAAAAGGAGATACAAGACCTGAAGAAAAGGCTTCGTTAGGCTAATGAGACAACGGTCCGTCAATACCGTGACTCCGACGCTTTATTGGTCGAGCTAGGAGACTCATTCCTACAAGGCTTTGAAGACGCCGTCCGTCAAGTGAAGAAAACCTACCCTGACCTAGACGTGTCCATGATAACTATTGAAGATCAAGGTCAGACGTCTGCTTTGCCCGTCGCCTCGGAGAACATAGACGATCTATTTGCGGAGAATGCGGCTCAAGGCGACGGAGAGTCAGCTCCAGCAAAGGATGCCCAAGATGCCGACCCCAAGTAGAAAGCATTTAAATTATCTGTCAATTTTTTAAGAACAATCTTTCCTTAATTTTGTGTATTAAACCATTACCCTTTTAGGGTTTTTATCCGTCAATGTTTTATTCCACAATTTTTATGCCTGCTTTATCATTTCTTGTTATTTGAGAGTTGCATGAATGTCCATCCTTGCATTTTATCCCGTCTTTCATTTTGAAAATTTCACTAAGTTCGGTGATCCATGCAGTTGACGGGTTTGTATCTGTCCTTTTAGAACTAGATACCTATACGTTTATGGGCTTGTTGTCACCGGCCCGGACTGTCCATCGAAGTTTGTGGGTTTTTAATTTTTACCCGTCTATTTATGGACTTTCACTGTCACCTGTCTAAGATGATTCCGTCCATTTTTTGGGGTTAGTAATAAATTTAACTTGTGACCCGTTCATCTCGTGAATTTGCGATTATATTCACTTTTGTGGACTTTAATATTCACACCCTATCGGTGATCCGTCCACTTTGTAGACTTGGTAAATTTTCTCACCCTGTGGGTGATCCGTCCACTTTGTGAACTGTAAATTTTCTCACCCTGTGGATGATCCGTCCACTTTGTGGACTTTAATATTCACACCCTATGGGTGATCTGTCCACTTTGTGGTCTTAATATTCACGCCTTGTGGGTGATCCGTCCACTTTGTGGATTATGTAAATTTCTCACCTTGTGGGTGATCCGTCCACTTTGTGGACTTTGTAAGTTTTCTCACCCTGTGGGTGATCCGTCCACTCTGTGGACTTTGTAAATTTCTCACCCTGTGGGTGATCCATCCACTTTGTGGACTTTTTAAGTTTTCTCACCCTGTGGGTGATTTGTCCACTTTGTGGACTGTAAATTTTCTCATCCTGTGGGTGATCCGTCCACTCTGTGGACTTTGTAAGTTTTCTCACCCTATGGGTGATCCGTCCACTTTGTGGACTGTAAATTTTCTCACCCTATGGGTGATCCGTCCACTCAGTGGACTTTGTAAGTTTTCTCACCCTGTGGGTGATCCGTCCACTTTGTGGACTTTGTAAGTCATCTGCACCCATGGTTATCCATCCTTTTTTGAGAATTTAAGTAGAAAAATACGATTGTGTCTGAATAAATCCTCTTTAAAAAAGAAAATGCGTTTGTAGGAAAAGTATCTGCCCCCTTGGGCTTAAAAGGCACAAAATATTGTAGCAAAAATTATTAAAGGAAAACTAGTAATTATAGCTAAAAGTTAAATAAGAATCGCTGTTTTTCATATTATCTCTACTGGTAGTATTTCTGTAGATGCTCCGTGTTCCATGGGTGCTGCAGCTTTTGTCCGTCCATCGTCTCGAGGTGGTAGGTCCCCTTCCTCTGCCATGACATGATTCTGTAGGGTCCTTCCCAGTTGGGGCCGAGCTTTCCTTGCGAAGGATCTCTAGCGGTGCCCATTACTTTCCGTAGTATAAGATCACCGACCTGAAAGTCCCTATGCCTCACTTTGGTGTTGTAGTGTTTTGCCATGAGATTCTGATAATGCGCCAACCTCTGCTCTGCTGCCGCTCTGACTTCGTCCACTAGGTCGAGCTGAAGGTGCATGGCCTTCTCGTTCTCATCCATGTCGTAGTTCTCCACCCGATAGCTTGTGAGCCCCACTTATGCGGGAATGATAGCTTCACTTCCGTATGCTAGACGAAATGGTGTTTCTCCAGTTGGGGTTCTTGCTGTAGTCCGGTATGCCCACAGAACGCTTGGTAACTCGTCTGGCCAGATACCCTTTACCCCCTCGAGCCGGGTTTTGATTATCTTGAGCAAGGACCGATTTGTGACTTCAACCTGCCCATTAGCCTGTGGGTGCGTGGGTGACGAGTAGTGGTTCTTGATTCCTAGCTCTGAACAGAAATCTCTGAACGCGCTATTGTTGAATTGCTTGCCGTTGTCAGAGACCAGTACCCTGGGTATCCCGTACCTGCATATGATATTTCTCCAAACAAAGCTTCGGATGTTTTTCTCCGTGATAGTGGCTAAGGCCTCTGCTTCTACCCATTTAGTGAAATAGTCTATGCCACCTACCAGAAATTTTAACTGCCTGACCGCTGTTGGGAATGGGCCCATGATGTCCAGTCCCCATTGAGCGAATGGCCAAGGTGCCGTCATCGGGGTCAGCTCTTCGAACGGTTGCTTGATGAAGTTGCTAAACCTCTGACACTTGTCGCAAGACTTGACATAAGCCTCCGCGTCCTTCTACATGGTGGGCCAATAATACCCTACTCGCAAAAGCTTGTGTACCAGTGATCTTGACCCCGAATGGTTTCCGCAAATCCCCTCGTGTATCTCCCTTATGTCGTATTCCGCCTCTTCCGTACCTAAGCATCTCAGATATGGACGGGAGAAACCTCTTTTGTATAGGACATCTTTTATCAAGACGAATCTCGCTGCCTGGACTTTTAGCTTTCTTGCAGCCTCCTTCCCGTTTGGTAAGACCCCGTTTTTTAAGTATGAAACTAACGGTGTGGTCCAATTACTTCCAGAGCCTATCTCCTGTATGTCACCGGAATCTATTAGTGGAGAAAGTTGAACGAAAGAGAGCACATTACCAGCGATGATCATATGCTCTGCTGAAGCGGCTTTGGCAAGACGGTCGGCTTGCTCATTTTCTCCTCTGGGGATTTGGATGATTTTGGCCTCTAGGTCGTCTACTCTTCTCCTTACTTGATCAAGGTATCTCTTCATTCTTTCGCCCTTGCATTCATAGTCTCCATTTACTTGGTTAGCCATGACCTGAGAGTCGCAGTAAATGACTACGCTCGCGGCTCCTGCTGGTCTGGCGAGGTCGAGGCCTGCTACTAATGCTTCGTACTCTGCTTCATTGTTGGTGGTGGGGAAGTCGAGACAGACCATACATTCAATCCTGTCTCCTTCGGGTGATAGTAGTACGATTCCAGCCCCCCTGGCTCGCCTATTGGATGATCCGTCTGTATATATGCTCCAACGAGGGGACTCCTCTGCCCCCTAGTCTTTGTCATGAGTGAATTCTGCTATGAAGTCTGCAACGATCTGCCCTTTGATGGCGGTTCGTGGGCGGTAATTGATATCAAACTCGCTTAACTTTATAGCCCATATTGCCAATCGACCCGCAGCTTCAGGACTACTCATCGTCTGTCGCAAGGGTTTGTCGGTCAGGACGTTAACCGTATAGGCTTGAAAGTATGGCTTGAGCTTGCGAGCCGCCGTAACTAATGCAAAGGCAAGTTTCTCCATAGGTGGATATCTCCTCGAATGCCTGCTGACATTCGGTAGTCCACTCGAATGATGTCTTCAGTGTGTGAAAGAAGGGCAAACATTTTTCCGTCGCCCTCGACACGAACCTATTCAGTGTTGCTATTTTTCCGTTGAGGCTCTGTACCTCCTTCACATTTCTCGATGGTGCCATCTCCATAATGGCCCAGATCTTGTCTGGGTTGGCCTCGATCCCCCTTTGGGACACCATAAATCCTAGGAATTTTCTTGCCATCACTCCGAAGGCGCACTTTCCCGGATTGAGCTTCATGTTGTAAGAACGAAGGGTGTCGAATGTTTCTTTGAGGTCTGCTAAGTGATCTTCCTCCCTTCGGCTTTTCACTAGCATGTCATCAACATAGACTTGGACATTTCTCCCGATTTGCTGCGCGAACATCTTATTCATAAGCCTCTGATACGTTGCGCCTGCATTTTTTAGGCCGAAGGGCATCACCTTATAGCAGAAGAGACCTTGGCTGGTTATGAAAGAGGTTTTTTCCTGATCGTCTTCGTGCATTTGGATTTGGTTGTATCCTGAGAAAGCGTCCATGAAGCTTAACAGCTGATGCTAAGCCGTAGAGTCCACAAGAACGTCTACCCACGGGAGTGGATAGCTGTCCTTAGGGCAGGCTTTGTTAAGGTCAGTAAAATCCACGCACATTCTCCATTTCCCGCTTGCTTTCTTAACCATCACCACGTTTGCCAGCCAGTCGGGGTAATAAACCTCCCTAATGAAGCTCGCCTCCTGTAGTTTACGGACTTCTTCCGCTATGGCCCGATCTCGTTCAGGGGCGAGCACTCTCTTCTTCTGTCGGACGGGTGGAAAGGAGGGCGATACATTCAACCTGTGTACCATAACTGATGGGTCTATTCCTGGCATATCTTCGTAACTCCAGGCGAATACGTCTCGATTGCTTCTAAGAAAGGTTATGAGCTCTTGACGGATCGTGGGGTTAGCGAGGGTTCCAATTTTGGTTGTTTGGTCAGGATCGGAACTGTCAAGTGGTATCTCTTCTAGTTTCTCTACCGACTCTGTCCCCGTCCGGTGCTCTTCTATATTTAAGGTTTGGACCTGATCCTCCATTTTCATCATGGCTACATAGCATTCACGTGCGGCTATCTGACTTCCGCGCAGCTCTCCTACTCCATAGTCGGTAGGGAACTTAATCATGAGGTGATAAGTTGAAGTTACTGCCTTCCATGAATTGAGCGTGGGTCGTCCGAGGATAGCGTTGTAGACAGACGAGCAATCGACCACTAGGAATTTCACGTCCTTGATGATCTGCTGGGGGGTAATCGCCTACCACAACGAACAATGTGACCACGCCCAAGGGGAACACCCAGCTCCCTCCGAAACCAACAAGCGGGGCATTTGTCGGAATCAATCGTTCCTTGTCGATCCTCATCTGCTGGAACGCCGGGTAGTATAGGATATTTGCTGAACTGCCGTTGTCGACCAACACTCGGTGTATGTTGTAGTCTCATACCCGTAAGCTGACGACTAGAGCATCGTCATGTGGGTGGTGAAGGCGCCGCGCATCTTCTTCTGAGAACCCAATAATGGGGCCTTCTCTTCAAGCTATCTTTGGCATGGCCCCCGTCAGCTGAACATTTTGTACCATCCTAAGATAGGTTTTGCGGGCCTTTTTGGACGACCCAGCGGCAGCCGTTCCTCCTATGATCATCCTTATGTCCCTTATGGGGGGTCTTCGTCGTTCATTATCCGGTCGAGGGTGTTAGTCTTGTAGTGGTGGATCTATTTTCTCCTTGCTAACGAACTTCTACAGTTTTCCTTGTCTGATAAGGGCTTCGATTTATTGCTTTAGGTCATAGCAATCGGCCGTGTCGTGACCATGATCACAGTGGAAACGACAATATTTGTCCCTAGAACGTCTGTTGGGATCACTCTTCAGCTTTCCAAGGAACGTCAGAGCCCCTTCGTCCTTGATTTGCATTAGGACTTGATCTATCGAGGCAGTCAATGGAGTGAAGGTTGTGAATCTTTCCCCTAGGGGCTTAGGGCGTCTTTCATCCCTTCTGTCTCCTGTCCTTGCTTTCTTCCGGCTTTGGTCCTATAGGGTGTCTTCTTGCCTTTCTCTTTTCTTGGGCCTTTCTTCTCGGACCAACAACGCGTCTTCAGCGTTCATATACTTGGTGGCCCTGTAAAGCACTTCTGACATGGTTTTTGGGTCGTTTTTGTACAGGGAGAACAAAAACTTACCTTTCTTCAACCCATTCGTGAACGCTGCCACAAGTATCTTGTCGTCGACTTCGTCGATCGAGAGTGCCTCCTTATTGAAGCGGGATATGTAGGCCCTCAACGTTTCATCCTCCCGCTACTTGATACTCATCAAGCAAGCCGTAGACTTCTTGTACCGATGTCCTCCGATGAAGTGCACAGTAAATTGAGCGCTTAGCTCCTTGAAGGTGCTGATGGAGTTGGGTGTCAGCTGACTGAACCAAATCCTCGCCGCACCCTTCAGCGTTGTAGGGAAGGCCCTACACATGATTGCGTCCGCTACGCCTTGAAGGTGCATTAGGGTTTTAAAGGTCTCTAGGTGGTCCAGAGGGTCCCTGACCCCGTCATAGTTATCTATCTGTGGCATGCGGAACTTACTCGGCAATGGGAAGGAGTTGACAGGGGCGGTGAACGGTGAGTCAGTTCGGTTAACAAGGTCATCAAAATCGCTGGACACTCGTCCCTTGAGAGCGTTCATCATAACTTCCATCTGTTCCTTCATCGCCTGCATCTCCGCGATAATAGGTGGCGGAGCCGTATCTACGAGGGAAGGGAGGGTCACGTTCTATCGCTCCAGTCTACTCGGGGTGTTACTGGCTTGAGGTCTCTCTTGGTTCCTTCTGTCAGCGCTGGTTCCTTCTTGGTCTGCTCCTTGGTTATCTGGTGCTGCGTCTTTCTGGCGCAGCTGCTCTTCCAAGTCGCAATTTTGTTTGGTGAGGCGTTCCACGGCAGTGACGAGAGTTTTAACTTGTCTCTCGAGTGCGGTCGTGGGTGGTTCTTCTTCTTGAACGTCGTTAGTGGTTGCCATTAAGCAAGTGAGCACCATGCAACTTTTTGTCCAGGAAGCGGTAATATGACGTCGTTTCCCATAGACGGCGCCAACTGATGATGTCGAAAAAATCACCAGTAAGCCACACAGTACTCGCACGTTCGAAACAGCACCTGCACAACAAGAAAAAGAAGACTTAGCGGAGAGCGCCGGTGTGGTGCCGGCCAAATACCCTCCGAAGGTTAAGTTAGAACTATTCTCACAACTCTAGAGTGTTAGAGAGAGTAAATTATGCGTACCTTGATTTGTGAGGGTATTGGGGCTTTTATAGTAGTAGAAGGGTGGACTCTCTTCCTTGATGTAGAAGTCTTTTCCTTATAGGAATCCTCTTGAGTAATCCCAAACGTGATGGACAAGTCATTTCCTTGTAGAGAAGGTCCTTCATTAACACGCGTATCTTTCAGAATTCTCCATGCACTAGGATTCCGATTTCCTTTGGGATTCTTCCTGATTTCTGGCGTGTGTGACAAATATTTTAAGTTAGGGTTCCTACCATCCCCTGGGCTTACCCATTCTTGGCCCATGGGCTAAGATCCGTCAAGCCTATCAAGGAGAAGGTCCGTCATGACCAATTTTTACACCTTCAGACACCATGCCCACTTCTCCTTCTTTTTCAAACCACTTTCCATTTTGGTACATTAAACTATCTATACTATTCTTCCTCTTCCTTTGAGACACCTTATGGTAAGTATTTTGTGTTTTTATTACTAGATTCCACCCAAACAGCTTTTGATCATTACTTACAATGTAACTCCTCCTAAGAAGAATATCATCAATTTCACACTTTTGAGCTTTCACACAGTACTCTCATTCTTGGCCAACCTGCTCATCTCCATAAGCAGGGAAAAATACACCTTGTTTCAGATGTATGAATCCCCCTCTCACATGAGAGTAGACCCCACTTTGTGAGGGGGAGGACTCATATATCTGACATATGATATACCTCCTCCATAAGTAGGGCCGGCCCAAGGCCTAAGCAACTTAGGCCTTGGCCTAAGACCCCACCACAAAAACAAATTTATCCTTAGTGAAAGATAAAAGTGTTTGCAAGTCTTATGGACCATAAGACTTGCCAACTCTTTCATCTTTCTCTCTATTTTCTTTCTTTCTCTCTCCAAAATGTGACTTGGCCCATAATACTAAAGAAAGTTTGGTGTGCTTTCTTCTCCATCAACTGGAACATATCTGCAATGGCTTTAAAACCCTAGAAAACTAGGAGAAAAGTCTAGCAATATTAAGATTGATGTTATTTGTTTGCCGTCTTATCTATATATATCTAAAAATTGAAGCGTAACATTTATTATTACTACGCTTCTAATAAGCCACCTCATCATTCACGTCATCACCACATCATTATTTTTTTCATATTTATTTTTTACCTTTAATTTTTTGACAGTAATAAATATATAAATGCATTGGCTTTACGAATTCATCATAGGAGGTTTTAACTTTACATATTCATCTACTTTAATTTTAATGTTATAACTAAGTATTGTCTATACATATTCCTCTTAGACAGTTTTAATTTTGCATATAATTTTGCCCCTTTATCTTCCTTTATTTAGGTTGTTCTTATTCTCATCCTCTTACTATAAATTTTTCACTCTCTCCCATTTTATGCATATTTTTTTCCCACCCAAAAAGGTTATCTCTCTCTCTCTCTCTCTCTCTCTCTCTCTCTCTCAATTTTTATTTATTTTTTTTAATTTTGTTTGATTTTTTATGAGGTTTGTACTCCCATTGTCTTATTATTGATTAATTCATATGTTTTCCTTGATGCAAGTATTTTTTATCATTTTATTTACAACACTAAATACTTTTAATGTTGTTGAACATATTTGGTGGAAAATCATATTATAGTATGTCCATAATTTGTGTTGTTCTCAGGTTTTAGTTTATTTGGAAAACAACAAGATAGTCTGGACAATATGATGAAGAACAGTTAGTGCAATTGAAGAAGATGATCATTGTGTAGTTTCATTTCACTGTTTGTAAATATTTTGTTTAACAAATTAGCACCAAATTGTTATGTCTTTATTAGATGATGTTTTTAGATGCTTGAGTAATTGTTTTAAACATTTATGAATATTTTGTATTGCTCATCTTTCTTATCTCATTAGTTTATTCTTTGAGATTTTAAAGTTATTTATTTATCTTTATAATTTTCACATGTTGGATTAGATGTTAGATTATATTATGACAATATTTACATAATACTTCTTCTCTTTTCAAAACAATTTTCTCTACTTTTTTCCCCTTTGTACTCTTAGTTTTTATTAAGAAAAAAGAGTTACAATCATTATGTATAAAGCTATAACCAACACTTTTTCTTGGGAATAGTGTCATATTTATATTGTATTACTTCAAAACCTTATTAAAAATTTTGAGGCTTATTATAAATTGGATATTTGGCTTGATCACATCACGTTTGAAATGTTTTGAAGAATATTTCAAGCAATAATTCTGTAGGCAATTCATGTTGTATGCTCATTTTGTAATTGTGTAGAGAGTAGTTGTATGATGTTTTTGGTTTGTAATTTTGAAGTTGTTTAGGATTGTAATTTAGAGTGTTTTGTTTGTTTTATGGATTAGTGATTGTTTAAGTTATTAGCAATTATTTTTAATTGTTTATTTACTTAATAGAAGCCTTTCATATACCCTTCACTATAAAGGCCAAATCTTATAGTATTGAATATATATTATCATTGTAACTTACGTTTAATGTTCTACCCCATAAAGTGTATCACTATTGAGATGTCTTGATTTGAATTGATTTGTGCTGCATAATTCTTATTCACCAAGCTAGCTATGCCATAATCAATATTATAGTGTTTTTATTAGCCACCATGCATTCCATGTATCTAAATGGTCAGCAAATGATGAGGGCACCAAATAAATTAATATGGACATTTGAAAAAGTTTGTTTAAAACTAAAAAAATAATTTCCAAATTTTATATACTTTTTAATGATACACAAAATTTTATAATGGGTAAAATACTATTTTGGTCCTTAAACTTTACAAAAAGTTTGTTTTTGGTCCCTAAACTTTAAAAAGTTTTTTTTCATCCCTAAACTTTGTAAAGAGTTTTTTCAATAGATTAGAGACAAAAATAGGGATGAAAAAAGAACTTTTTTAACAGTTTAGAGATGAAAACAAACTTTTGGTAAAGTTTAAGGACATGTATAAAATATTTTCAATAGTTTAAGGAAGAAAGATGAACTTTTCAATAGTTTAGGGACAAAAATAGAAATTCTTAAAGTTTAGGGATAAAAAACAAATTTTTGATAAAGTTTAGGGACCAAAATAGTATTTTACCCAAATTTAAATTAAATTACATTTTACTTATTTCTGTTAAAAAAAAAAATCTATACTATTATTTGAGGGGCTTCTCCTATTTGGGATCCTCATTTCTTTTTTTGGTTCAAAAATGCCCTTACACCCTTATGTTTAAGTAGAGATAAAACTAAAGGATAATCTGGTAAAAATACAACTCTAACTCATACTAAAACATTGCTTATAAAATAAAGTCACTCACTAACCTGTTGATTTTCAAATTGCTTTATCCATTTATAAATTAAACATTGCCTACAAAATAGAGTCACTCACTCTCCTCTTGATTTTCAAATTACTTTTTCCATTTATAAACATTACTTTTTTTTTTTTTTAGTGTTATAATTTTTCATTCATTCCAATTTAAGGTTTACATGTTTTCTCATTAATATTACGTATTTAGAACTACTAGTACAATCAAGAGTGTTATGAGGCTAACTCCAAAAAATGAACATTGAAAAATCATATATAGTCATTTTGAATCAACTTGAGTTGCATCCTTTCGCTTACATGGGAAGTTACAATAATTTCCGTTTCTTCTCATTCTTTTACATCTATCGGTAACTTATTTTCTACAAAAACTCCGAAAAAAATTATAGAAACAAGTTTTGGCTTATTTGGAATAACAGTTACTCAAGAAGAAAGTATTAGTGTATTACAGTTTCTACCGGAAAAGTCACCAAAGCAAGTTCAAACTTCAAAGGTCAAATACCCCAAATGTTTCCCTTCTCTCGCGCTTTTATTTTTAAATCAAATGTCTTTTTTTTTTCTTTTTTTTTATAATACAAAATAGAAATTTTATTTTAACTTAATCTAAGTGTGTATATATATATATATATATATATATATATATATATATGAAACTCCCTTCTGGAAACTTGAACCCCGGTTTTTGCCCCCTACATCCTACAAGCACTTATACTTGCGGAGTGACCACCGCACCCAGGGTGCACGGTGGTCAAATGTCTTCTTCATTTGCCATTGCTTGATAAATACATATGATTAACACAAAAATACAACTGATTCTAAAGAATCTAAACTTTGTTCCCAAAACAAGCATTTCGTTTGAATTGAATTTTTTTTTTTAGAAAGGTTTGAATTGAAATTGATAATTAATTTTAATTCTATTAGTTTACAAATAGATTAACAAGATATTTAAAGTTTTCCCCCCACTCTTTCAGACTTTCACATCGCGCCAATCCAATACCAAGTCAATCTAAAAGGTAGAAACTACAGCTAGACATTTAGTAAAATTTTACAATTTACATGACAAATATATAGATCATTATTAATTGAAAACTTTTATGAGTGTTGGGTGTTTATTTGCATTTTGTTTTTATTTTTATTCATAGAGAAACTGAAATTTAGTGGGAAAGTTATAGTAACAGTAAATAGTCAATAGCATATAGCAAAATAATTACACAAAGACTTAAAAAAGCTTCATGATGTTAACAAACATATACATAGAAGAAACCAAGGGATTGTTTATAATATCCTAAAAACTTCTGATACAATTTTATGGTTATTTGGAGTACAGTTATTTAAAAAAAGGAAAAAAGAAAAAAAGAAAAAAGATAGAGAGAAATACAAAGAGCTTTTGTAGTACTTATGGATTTCTTAATTGTTAGTGAGAAAACCAAATGATAGTAATTTATGAAACATAGAAATTGTAGTTATAATCAATGTTCCTCCTATGATCCCTACCTAATTTTTAGGGTCCATTTGGTTCAAGGGGTGGAAAAATAGGAGGACAGAAAAAATTAGTTTTCTTTCGCATGTGTGTTTAGTTGAAGAAATAAAAAACTTTTTTGTTTGATTGAGGAAAAAAAGTGGGAGCATAAAAAATAGAGTTTGTAAAATTTACTCTCATGCCCTTATTAGATAAAAAATTTTGCACATTATATTTTTATTAAAAAATTATATATAGGTGGACACTTCATTAAAAATAAAATATGAGCACAAGAACCCAAAACAAATGAGGAAAAAATGATGAAAAAAAGAGAAGTGACAAATGAAAAAAAAAAAAAAAACTAAAGAAGTAACATAGGAAAAAAAAAAAAGACTGGTGCTTTTGGTTGAGGAAAAAAGAAGAAGAATTGAAGAGTTGAAGAAGAGCAGAAGAAGTAACAGAGGAGAGGAGAAAAAAAACAAGAATAGAATGAGAAAATGACAAAAATCAAAACACACTTTAAACATTGGAGGATGACATTTTAATCCAAAACAATCGTGTTTTTTGTTCTGAGTTTCTCTTCACGTTTCTCTCCATTTTGGAGAAATCAATTTTTGGTGGGCCTGGAGATTAAATAGTTGGGCCTTGCTATTTTCCCCCCTCTTCCCTTCCAACCAAACACTCCCACCTATTTTCTCTTTTCTTTTTTCCATTCTCCTTAAAATCCACTCAACCAAACATAGCTTGGGAAGATAAAATAGTCCACATATTAATTAAATTAATAGTAATTGATCTTAATATTCAGTATAAAACCAATATTTTGACCATTATATACTACATTAATTAGCTGTTGTTCTACATTATTCCCTCTACATATGTTTTAATTAAAAAAAAAAAAAAACTTATTTTGCAAGTTCTATTATCATTTTTAGTTAAAAGGCTCCCTACGTACGACCATCAACTCTAGGTTTGTTACAGGCCTCACCTACGAGTCTTTTGGGTTAATATTGCAAAATTTGACTTTAATTTGTGTTATAGGAACTGTTGAAAGTTATTTGGAGTTTTGAGGAGAGAGACTGAATTTCGGTATCACCATTACCGAAATTCAGCCAAAAGTATGAGAGAGAAGAAGAAAAAGGTGGAGAGGGAAAATGTTGAATTTCGGCAACGTGGATACCGAAATTCCTCTGCCCAATTCTACTGCCCGAGTCCTGTGTCCTGTGTGCCCGAGTGTGGAGTGGTAAAAAAAAAAAGCAATTGCGGCAATGCCATTACCGAAATAGGGAAAAAAAAAAGAAAATATTTTTTTTGATAATTGTGGCAATGGCATTGCCGAAAATGGAAAAAAAATTGAATGGAATTGTGGCAATGTCATTGCCGAAAATGGGAGGGAAAAAAAAAAAAATGTTGTTGCCGAAATCTGGGAAGAAATTTAAAAAAAAAGTGTTACGTTCACAATATTTTTAAAATACTTTTACAACAATAGTTATTATTAGTTCAAATTTGATTTTAACACTGAAATTACTTTTTTAATCTAATAATAACAACCTGCCACTTAAAATTTGTTATAAAAATATTGTAAAAATTGTGTGTACCTATCATTTCTTAAAAATAAATAAATAAATAATAGAATTGTGGCAATGGGATTGCCGAAATAGGTGTAGAAAATTTTCACCTTTCGGCAATGCCATTGCCGAAAATGTGAGGAAAAAAAAAAAAAGAAAAAAAAAGGAGAAGAATTGTGGCAATGGGATTGCCGAAATTCCCATTGCCACAATTAAAAAAAAAAAAAAAAAAAAAAAAAAAAAAAAAGGGAAAGAGAGAGAGAGAAGAATTGTGGCAATGGGATTGCCGAAATTCCCATTGCCACAATTCAAAAAAAAAAAAAAAAAAAAGAAAAAGAAGAAGAAGAAAGAAAGAAGAAGAATTGTGGCAATGGGATTGCCAAAATTCCCATTGCCACAATTGTTTCTTTTTTTTTTTTTTGGCAATGGCCTTGCCGAAATAGGTGAAAATTTTCTACACCTATTTCGGCAATCCCATTGCCACAATTCTATTATTTATTTATTTATTTTTTAAGAAATGATAGGTACACACAATTTTTACAATATTTTTACAACAAATTTTAAGTGACAGGTTGTTATTATTAGATTAAAAAAGTAATCTCAGTGTTAAAATCAAATTTGAACTAATAATAACTAATTACTTGTGATTTGTTGTGAAAGCCTTATAAAAATATTGTGAACGTAACATTTTTTTTTTAAATTTCTTCCCAGATTTCGGCAACAACATTTTTTTTTTCCCTCCCATTTTCGGCAATGACATTGCCACAATTCCATTCAATTTTTTTTTCCATTTTCGGTAATGCCATTGCCACAATTACCAAAAAAATATTTTCTTTTTTTTCCCTATTTCGACAATAGCATTGCCGCAATTGCTTTTTTTTTTTTGAGCACTCCACACTCAGGCACACAGGACACAGAACTCGGACAGTAGAATTAGGCAGAGGAATTTCGGTACCCACGTTGCCGAAATTCAACATTTTCTCTCTCCACCTTTTTCTTCTTCTCTCTCATACTTTTGGCTGAATTTCAGCAATGGTGATACCGAAATTCCGTCTCTCTCCTCAAAACCCCAAATAACTTTCAACAGTTCCTATAACGTAAATTAAGTTCAGATTTTACAATATTAATCCAAAAGACTCCTCACCTACCCTACTATAGCATTTCAATTAATTATTCTCCAACTAAAAAAAAGTCCAGGTCAAAGGTCTCGTTGCTTTGGCAGCATTCTTTCACACCTATTTGCATGTTATTTCACACATATCCACAAATAATGTGAGAGTTTTCACATTTTTAAAAGGTCCAACTTTTAAACAATTGCAACTTGCATGTGGATATTTTAAAAAATATATATATATATATATATAAAATCTTGTATTATACTCATGTTTTTACAACTGAAACAGTTTATAAAAATAATCTCTTTTGTGTAAAATAGTACGTAAATGAGTGATAATCAAAATCGGAAGTCCACTATGACTGCTATCTCTTTTCCCCTTCATTAATTCTTCTGACATTTGTGTTGTCTTTCCTTGACAAACCACAACCCTTTGTGTTGTTTTTCCGCAAACCCCAACCATTTGTGTTGTCTTTCCTTGACTAACCCCGACAACTCAATAACGCACTACAACAATTGTTGACTATTGCTTTCTTTCAACTTTAGTAGGCCCTCCTACTTATATTTAACATATTATTAAATTTTTAAATATATATTTAATATATATTCAAATTAAAATATATTATACAGTTATTATTTTTTTGTTATATATAGCTTATCAGTAACATAAGGCTACTCAGCTGCTCTCTCTGTCTCTTGTGTTCTCCTCGTTTCTAATTATCCATGGCTTCAACAATTCCACTTGATACCTTGAAGGCATCAACTGTTGATTCACCTAAGATGAAAAGCGTCAAAGCACTAGCTGAATCAGCTAGCCTCTCCTCCCTCCCTTCAATTTACTCCTTCACCCATAATCCCCATGATGAACCAATAATATCCGATGATGCGGAAGATTCAGTCCCCATTATCGATGTCTCTCTTCTTGTGTCTGGTACTCCTGAAGAACGGTCCCAAGTCGTCCATCAACTCAACAAAGCCTGCTCAGACTGGGGCTGCTTCATGGTACAGTTTAATTATCTATTAAACTTTAGCTTTCTATTAAATTTTGTTATGTGTCGGTAGTGGATATGCATGGTACTAGTGGGATTAATTTGATGAGTCTTAATTAGGTGATTAATCATGGTGTGCCTGAGAGCCTCACAAAGGCAATGATAGAGTCGTTTCAAGAATTTTTCAACCTGCCAGAGGAGGAGAAGCAAGAATTTCAGGGAAAGCATGTCATGGATCCAATCAGGTGTGGTACAGGCTTTAATCCTTCGATGGATAAAGTAAACTTATGGAGAGATTATCTCAAGTGCTTCACTTATCCTGAATTTCATTCACCCAACAAACCTGCTGGGTTCAGGTACATTTCTTTTCATTTCAGACTTAACCTAGCTCCTAAATCATATCATATATATTATGAATAAAAATCCTGCTCTAAAGTACGTAGTTAAAGTTCTCGACCAAATTAACGATTGGACTGAAAAACAAGTCTTGGTCATAAGTCTCGTTGCTTTGGCAACTTTCTCTGCATGCGCTCTCCAAGACCAGGGTCTCACCTTCTAATAGAACGCGTGGATAAAAGTAGCCGGCAGTGTGAACTGGCAGGAGAAAAAGAGAGCACACGTGAATAAAATATGGATTTTTCCAAAATTGGTTTACATTAGTAAACAAATTTTGAAAAAAGTTTATAATAAATTAAAAAAGTTTGGTAAAATTTTCAATCCTCTATAAAAAATTTTAAAAAATGAATTTGGTAACACACATACATATATATATATATATAGACTTTTATAGGTTTTTCTTTTAATGTAAACTTACACGCTGGTCCGTCTTACACACAAAAAATGTATAATATTTTTGCAAATATTATACATTTTCTATACTCTTTTTTTATGTATTTATAATGTAAATTTACATTGTTAATATAATGTAAACTAAAATTTTTTCATAAAAATGAGATGTAAAATAGTAAATGTGTGAAAATCAAACCCAATCCACTGTGAGTGATTTCTCTTTTCCCTTCATTCTTCTGTCCTTCTGGTTGTCTTTCCTTCCTCTAATAATCTCACCACCCCAAATATTGACTAACCAGAACAAGGTAACAACGTACTCCAACCACATATGTAGGCCCTCCGTCCATTAAATGTTCAGTAATAGCGTAGTGGTATGACCACATATGTAATAGTTAACAGGTCTTAGACCTATAAGGTGTATGGTCGGGTCAATTGGATTCAAGTTCGATTTGGTTTAGTTAATTTGCACCATAAAGTTATTGGGCAATTCTTAGGTATTCTCGAGGCAGTGCTCCAAGTTTTTCACATAGAAGGTGAACCTTACATGTAAGACTCATCATAGGGACCACCCTCATAGGAGAGCCTAGAGCACTGTGCGCTCCAGAGCTATCTAATTTTTTTTTTTCCAAACTTATTGGATTAAACCGGGTTAATATTTTTATAACTCTTATTTGGTTATAGAATAACTTTAGGTTTGATTACATTTTTAATCCTTAACATTTGCCTAAAAAATGGTCCATATTCTCTAAAATGTTTCATTTTATTCCTTAAATTTAAGTTTATGTCCAAAAGATCCCTAACATTTTGAAAGTGTATGATTAAGAGTTTGTGTCATGAAGCCACCATTAACGGAAATAACTAACGTGTAATTAAACCAAAACTTTTAACATACTTTCTAACCTCTTTTTCATATTTCTTTCAATACAAATAAAAGAACAAAAAAAAAACACACACACACACACACAAAAAATAAATGCTGCATAATATAGAAATCCATAAGTTTATAGTTTGATAATAAATTTTAATAATCAACTAATTCTACAAAATATGAAAAGAAATTGCGTATACATGAAACATAAAATAAAGTTAGATCAACTATAAACTAAATGTGCTTTTGTATTATCTTTTTTTTTTTTTTAAAGCTTATTAATTTGTTTATTTGATGAAAGTTGTTAAAATTATAGTTATACTTAAAAAAAATTGAGGTTTTTAAAAAGTTGTACATATTCTAACAAGCTAAATATTAAAAGGAAAAAATAATAATAATTCAAACTCATACTATATATATATATAGTGGTGAAATCAGGATTTTAGTTTAGGAGGACAAAATTAAAAGAGAATCAGCGAACTAAATCAAACACAGGTCAAAACCCATACCCTGTTTTTTGGGTTAGGTTTGGGCAAGTTATGTGGTCCAAGTCCAATATTGCCAAGTCTAGAAACACGTGTCGAATTAAAAGAGAATCAGCGAAACACATCAAGAAGATGAAAAAAAAAAAAAAAAACAAAAACAAACAAACAAACAAAAATGGTTTTTGGTTTGGTTTGTGCAATTGGATTTGAACGGCAGTTAGACTAGTGACGTAATATATACATAAATAAGTATTAATTATTTAGTAATATAAATAAATAAAATAAATTGACATTATTTCTCTTTTTTGTTGTCCTATTTTATTTTGGAATATTTCAAAATCTTGTCATTTTCATATTTATTAAAAAATAATTTTTATTGGTCTTAATATCTAAGCAAATTTATACAATACTTCATGAACTAAAATGAATATAGTAAAAAGAAATAAGTATCTAAAAAATCAGCATACAGATTAGTAATCACAACAATAAGCAAGGTATTAATTTCATTTGTTAAAATAAAAATTTTAAAAAGTCAATTTGAATACTAATTTAATTTTTTTTTTAATTTTAAAAAATCAAAAAGAGTGGGACTACGGTAACTAAAAGAGCCACCGAAAAATCATACACACTCTCGCAGTAGCTTTTCATGACTTCGCAACACAAAATATAAGTGAGTATGTAATTTTTTCAGTACTCTCTGACTCAAGTTTATGACTTCAAAACTTCTACAACCTAGACTCCTAGAGCACTAGCATTAAATGTGTTAAATGCTAAATTTTTAGCATTTAGCACATCAAACCCCAAAATTCATGTTCTATGAGATTTGCTAAATCCCTTTTTTTTTTTTTTTTTTAAACATGCTATAATACCCTGTAAGAGCATTCTCATCAGCTCTCTCAAAAAAAATTCCATTTTAACACATCAAAAACCAACTTTATCATTTTAACACATCATTTTACAACATACCATTTATCAGATATTCTACACTTCAATTCTATATATTAAAATAATATTTACTCCAAATTAAAATAATATATTTCCTACTCCCTATCCCTATCACTATCTTCATCATCATCACCAACGACCACCACCGGCACAAACACCGACGGCCACCACCGGCAACAACACCGACGGCCAACAACGCCACCTCAAAAAAAAAAAAAAAAAAAAAAACACAACCAGAGAGACCAAACCGGCACAAACCCACATCCCAAACACACCACACCACCACCGGACATCCACCACCAGCACAAACCCACACCACCACCGGCACAAACCCACATCCACCAACGCCACCTCAAAAAAAAAAAAAAAAAAAAAAAAAAAAAAAAAAAAAAACCCAACCAGAGAGACCAAACCAAACAAACCCACATCCCAAACCCACATCATCACCGGCACAAACCCAACCCACATCCATCACCGGCACAAACCCAACCCACATCCACCAAATCAAAAAAACCCACATCCCAAATCCACCGAATCAATTATAAAATTCAACAAACCGCATCCCATCCACCAAATCAAACAAACCCACATCCCAAACTGCCTCCGTCGCCGTCGCTGATGGAAGTTTTCACTTCCGGCCACCGTGTCCTTCACACTGGAGTTCCTCTTCGTCGCAAAGTGGGTCAGTGATCAGTGATCAGTGGCGAGCCTAGGCGGTCTCTGTCTCTCGGCGTGGTAAGATCGGCGTGGCGAGATCGGCGTGGCGAGACGGCGTGGCGAGACGGCGATGAGAGAGCCAGACAGAGAGAAAGAGAGATGGGTTGCAGACGGAGAGAGCCAGACACAGAGAGAGAGAGAGGTCTGAGCCAAATGATGAAGGAGAGAGAAAAAACGAATTAAATAAGGTAAACAGTGTTTTGAGATTGTTGTCCGTACCGTCTCATATTTGAGACGGTACTGTACATATGTTCTAAATTTTTTGAGATTTGGAACGTCTGATGAGGGCTTGTTTTTGTGTTTGGTGTGTCAAATGTGTCAAATATTTGGCATTTGGCACATTTGACACACCTGATGGGAGTGCTCTAAGAAGTTGAATTTTTTTTATTTATTCCACTCTTCTCTCTCCTCTCTCTCATGTCAAGCTCTCTTCTCTCTCTTTTCTCTCCTTTTAGTCTTCTCTCTCAGCCATCACATTTTTATTATTTTGATATGTATTTATATTATTTTAATAAATTGTGTGTTAAATTAAAAGGTGTGATGTGGAGTGTATTATTAAATGGTGTGTTAAAATAGATAAAATAAGTTTTTGATGTGTCAAAATAATTTTTAGAACATTTGATACTAATACTCTAATGCTTTGTTTTAGAGATTGAACTTCTAATCATGAACCCAAGACAATAACGTTTCCCCATATGAACAAAGAGGCCCAGTGTATTAATTCTGATAAAATTCTTATTCGATTAAAACTTTCAATATATCAAGAATCATGTCATGGGCCATATGCAATTCATAATGAATGGTTTATTTTTGTTTTTGCTAACACAGTGAGATTGCATTGGAGTTCAGCAAAAAAAATCGAGAAGTAGTAACAGTATTACTAAAAGCTATATCAAAGAGCTTGGGTTTGGAAGAGAGCTACATAGATAAGGCCACCAATATCGAGTTGGGTTTACAAATTCTTGCTGCTAACTATTATCCAGCTTGTCCAGAGCCAGATAGAGCAATTGGCATCCCCTCTCACACGGACCATGGTCTGTTAACCCTTTTGGTGGATAATGGAATCTCTGGACTTCAAATACTGCATAAAGAAAAATGGATCAATGTCAATCTCCTACCCAATGCACTCTTTGTTCACATTGCTGATCACTTGGAGGTACATTCTATCTTGCATCTTGAACTCCATTTTTATTATTGTCTCCATGTATTATTCATCTCCACATTATCTTTCTCACTTTCGTGTTTTTTTTTTTTTTGATAAGCAACTATGCCAACTAAAGGAAACTAGAAAGGTCGGTCTGATACAATTTTAGGTTTAAGGTGATAAAACATTTGTCATTCAAATAAATTTTTGTTATATTTTGTTTATTGCTAATAAAAAATTGAACAATAAAATTAATCGCAATAGCCTTAACGTTAATAAGTGAAGATGGATTCACTTAGAATCAAATTAATAAAAGAGTTTCTCATATCAATTTTATATAAGTCCATTATATATACACACCAAAAAAAAAAGAACAAAACTTATGAGTAAATTATATTTTTGTTCTAAAGAAATTTAGGATAAATTCAATTTTGGTTATATGGGGTGACTTAACATTCCATTAGTCACGTAAGCAAAAAAATAAATGAAGACTGTGCATTTTGTTTTTGGTCATTAAAATTTTGAAAAACCAAAAAGATTTTTTTTTGTTTTTTTTTTTTTTTTGTATTACACATTATAAATGTGTAGTTGAGGTTGGCCTATGAAATTTGTATTTCATGACTATGTACCTTGTTTAGCTTGGATGGGCTTATTTTTATGTACTTTGCTAGTTTGTGCTATGTAGTGCCTATTTGTGAGTTTTTTTTTTTTTTTTTTTTTTTTTTTTTAAGCACATGCTCTTGATTTTGAAGTCACATTCTTTTGATTGTAAGGACTAAAAAATCCTACGAGAAAGGTATAAATAACTATCTCACCACTGTTTACTAGCCAATCATGAACACCTTAGTGCATATCATAAGATTTTGTTTCAAGGACTAATTAAAACCCTTTAAATTTGAAGGAATAAAATCAAACCTACACCAAATTTCATAACGAAAGGTATAAATTACCCTAAACTTATTTATGTTAAATGTGACACGTGCGAATAAGTTTGAGGGAAGAGAGAATAATAGTGCTTTCCTGGTGATTTTTTAAACATATTTTTCTTTTAGAAATAGAGAGAAATTGTGTGTAAGTGGTTTATGGTGAACCGTTGCAAGAGTAACTTTGAGAGAGAGAGAGTTTATATGGTTTTCTACGATATAAGACAAAAAGCAATTGTCTAAATACCCAAAAGGAAGAGTCAACCCAGTTAAGTAACCCAGTTTATGGAACAAGGTACTAGAAAAAAAAAAGGGGGCTGGTGATGGAACAAGGTACGTACCAAACATACATATTGATATTAGGGTTGACCTTTTCTTCCTAATTAAAACAAAAATTATGGAGATTTCATAATTGCCTAAATGGCCAAAATGAAAGAACTAACCCTATAAAGATATCAAAATTAAAAAGAGGGTAGGTGATTGTAACAATGAAGCGGATATACAAATGTGAGTTGATTTTAATTCTTTTTTCCTTATGCGTGTGTGTTTAATTATATAAATTTTTATTTAAATACCAATGTCTTTAATTATTTCACTTATCACACCATTGTCTTTAATTATTTCACTTATCATGCTCTTTGCATTCAAGCCTAATGACTATTTAACTAAATGAATAATTTTATGAATTAATCAAAATTTTCTGAACATAATGTTTCCCTGCAAGATTTTGAGCAACGGCAAGTGCAAGAGTATTGAACACCGGGCACTTGTAAATGACAAAGCTACAAGGATGTCCATAGCTTTGCCACATGGACCATCCCTAGACACACTTATTAGGCCAGCACCAGAGTTAGTTGATCACAAGGAAAGTAATCCACCTGCATATGTTGAAATGACGTATAGGGAATTTTTGGAATTGCAGCAAACTGGCAGGCTGAGATCTAAATTTGGATAGTGAACAAAGCAAAATAGTCTGAGCTAGTTGATTGGTTTACAAAGCCAATTTCGCAATTTAGTGTTTGATAATAATAATAAATAAACTGCCATGTTGTTTTCATTTTTTTTCTTTTTCTTTTTGAGAAGGATGTTGTTCTCATGTTTGTTGAATTTAATATTTGGTAATAAATGTTGTTGCAATATATTCTACATTTACTATGTAATAAATTTCATATTTACACATATATTCCTTTTTCTTTTCTTTAAAAACCTCCATACATTTTTTTTTTTTTAGAAATAATTAATGTTGTTAATTCCTAGTTCAAACCCTTTCTTCTCTAAATCCCCAAGAATTTTGTGTATGAGAATGTGTCAATTCAGCTACAAGGCCCTTGACTTGAAACCTCCATACATACTTCTTATAAATGTATTTATCTATGATACCTAATATTAGCCTCTTTTTTCCAACAATATAGACCGGATAATATTGATACTACAAATTTTACTGCATTATTTTTATAAACTTTTTGTTAGCTTTTAACTACGTGAAAACAATCTATTGGCAAGGGTCAAACTCCCTTAAAAATATGTCAAATGTCGTTACAAAATGTTATTAGTGAGGGTATATGACTGTCAAAGGTCATCATATTTGCTCTTATTGCAAAAAGGATTTTGCAACTATACCATTGCTAATAGTTAATTTATAAGGGCAATTCACTGTCTTTACTAAACAAATCTACCATCTCAAATATATTACCAAACTACAAGAAAAGTTGATGACTTATTTTTATCAAGAGGATGTAATTATCATGAACAACTATTTGTGAGGGCCTTTATGATCTTGCAATTAGTTTTTTTGCAAATTTTAAATTGAGGACTTAATTTTTAGCAACAAATAATGGTATTCTTGAAATCATTTGGCCCTTGAAAATAATTATTGGCAACTTATTAGGAACAATAGTGGCAACAATAAGTTGTCACATAAAACATTTTTGCGAGGGGTTAAGTGACTCGCTATTTTTCAGATTGCAAGGGATGCTGTTATCACTATGAAGTTAGTTATTTACAACCAAATTTTTATGTCAATGGTGATGATATTTTAAATAAGTTTTGTAATATCTTATTCTTTATTTATTTTATATCATATTTGTTATATGTTTTTATATAAAACAACTGAGCTATTACGATAGTACAATAATTATTTATCAAAAGATGAAATCTCATATGAGTTCATAATTTCAAATATTGAGTATACAAAATGGTAAAGAGAGATCAAGATGTCCATAGCCATGCCACATTGACTATCACTAGACACAATTATAAGGCCAGCACCAGAGTTTGTTGACAATAAAGCCTTCATATGTTGAAATAACGTACAAGGATTTTCTGGAATTGCAACAAAGTGGCAAACTTAGTTATAAATTCCAGTTAGATTTTGAACAGATTAGCGAAATAACGTACAAGGATTTTCTGGAATTGCAACAAAGTGGCAAACTTAGTTATAAATTCCAGTTAGATTTTGAACAAATTAGCAAAGGAGCCTGTGCTCGTTGAATGCTTTAACGTAACCGGTCTCCGAATTTAGTGTTTGATAATAAAAGTTCGGCTAAAATTTACTCCCACTCTCAAAAACCGGTTTGAATATGTACTTTGATAATAATGGCAATTAATAGGATGATAATAATGGTCTCATATATGGGTTTGGTTTACCTCTAGTAATTTCAATCTTCTAACTTTGTCTTCATTTATTCCAGTTCTCTAAATTTCAAATTTATTCAATTAAGGTTGTTAGGTTCATTCTTTTTTTTGTGATTGACATATCCTATAACAAAACACACTTTGCTTGTATTTGGGTAAGTCTAAGTAGGCTCAAGATGATCATTACAAGTGGTTGCATTGAAGACGTGAAGAATACTCAAGAAAAGCTGAATCCGCAGGTCTCGATACCTATCGATATATCAAGATTTAAAAAAGCTCGATACCTCTTGATCTATCAAGCTATGGGATTTTTGATTTAGCCTGCAACATTTTATTCTAATAGGCTATTTTGTTTATGGGTTTGTGTAAACCTAATAGAACTAGGAGAGCAAACCTTATTGGAATAGGAGAGCCCATTCAAAAGGTCTATTAAACTCCTATTTAAATAAGGAGGAGGATAAAGAAAAACCAACCCTAAAAAGCTTCATAAAGTTTTCTTTTTGAAACCTAGCCTCCTCCTATAGAAGAAAGAGATATTACTGCACTTATTGTACGTCTTTGGGTTCTGTAACCAAGCAAAGTCTCTAGCACCAACATTGAAGATCTTATTAGTGTTTATATGTGAAGCTGTTGCAAATCAGCTACAACAATCAAAGGGTTGTGATAGGCCAAAAATGTATTGACCCATTGTGATGAATTAATTGATTAATTAGCCAAATTTATTAATTAATCAAATTAACATGCAAAGCGCATGGTAGCACAAACAAATCACCAATTAACTAAAGTATGCAGCGGAAAATAAATTGACACGATGATTTGTTTACGAATAGGGAAAACCTATACGGCAAAAACCCCACCGGGTGATTTTAAGGTCACCACTCCCGAGAATCCACTATTATCAAAACAAGCGGTTACAAGTAAAGAAATCTCAGTACCTTATACCAACCTACAGTTGAACCCTTACCCCAATACTCCAATTGGACTTGTTCTGTAGTGACAATCTCTCATTTTCAATGCACGGCTTCTAGTATGTGACTAACCAATTGCGCGGATCCCAGTACGCGACTTGATCACCAACTTGAGAAGGATGTTGGTTGCAAAGTTCTTCAGTTCATCACATGATGAAGATCATCAAGTTGCTTGGTCACAAAATCCTATGGTGTACAAATACAGCAGCTTCTTTAAGAGAAAGAAGAACTAGGGCAAAACTAAGTTTCCGATCACACTCTTCTTCACACTATGGAATTGGGTTCTTGTGCAACTTATGTCACCTTTTACAGCCCTTAAAATAATCCTTATATATGTTTAGGATTGTGAAAAAAGAAAGCCTAAACATACATTCACGGATTTGATGAAAATCTGAACTTCATAAATCTCGATAAATACCCTATCTGTCGAACAGCTGTCAAGCCTCGGGCTGAAACAACTCTCTTTAAACCTCGACAGATGTTAGCTATCGAGCTTTAAAATCCTGCACTTTCTAACTTGATTCTTGGACAGACTTGCATGACTTTAACACTTGAACTTGAAACCTTATTTCTTGAAGCATTAAACACATCCTAGATCTACCCAATTACAAGTAAAGTGCGTTTTGTCAAAAGATTAGTCAATTACATAAAATAATAACATATGTTCCTATCATTGAATCACATATGTCCTAACAGGTTGCTGTTGAGTTAGTTACGTACTAGCCAAGATATGTATTGGTAAAATTCATTATACTTGTAACCGCTTGTTCTTGATTAATGGATTCTTGGGAGTGGTAACCTGAAATTCACTCGGTGGAGTTTTTTTTCCTTGCAAGAGGTTTTTTCCATTTGTCAACAAATAAATGTGTTTATTTTATTTCTGCTGCACTTAGTTTATTTGGTGATTTGTTGGTGCCTCCACGATTTTCATGTAATTTGACATAATTAATCAACTTGAGTAATTGAATTAATTAAATGAGGTCAACCTATAACCCAACAAAAGCCTTTCCGTCAACTTTTATTAAATTTAAAAAAAAAATTAGAAAATATTTTTCAATAATTAATTTCATTTTTTTAATTTAAAAAATTGAAAAAAAATTTTAAAAATTAGAAAATTAACCATAACATATAACAAAAGTTGATAGAAAATCTTTAATTAAATAAAATTAAAATTTTAAGGACTGAAATGAATTAAAGCAAAGTTAGATAACTAAAATAATTTTTGGTAAAGCCTAATATTTATTTTAAAGTTATTTAGATTAAAAAAATTCATTTGATTTTTTTTTTTTTTTTTTTTAGTGTTCTCTTTAATTTATCTTCCTTCTCACTCTCAAGTCTCATCTCTCTTTCTCTCTCTCTCTTCCTTAAACCTATTCCATGTTGTGGCTCCACCTCATCCTTCATTTGAATTCATAACCCGATGAAAAGATTCCAAAAAATTCCATCAAAGAAATTTCACATTTCTCATTCCGACCCCTCTCTGTCTCCTTGATTGCTAAGAAAAAAAAATTACAGGTTCAAAGCAATAACCTTCAACATTTCACAGGTATTAATGGAGACGATCACGAATGTTATAATCTATATGAGTGATCTTACTTTATTAGTAAAAGAATGAAAGGAAAATTAAAAATTAAAAATTAAAAAAAGGCTACAAGAAATTTGGTCTTTAGCAATGGCATATAGTCAGTCGCTAATGCTTTACATATCGTCATTAATTATATTGGCGACGAAAAATGTCGTCGCTAACTTTCATTAAACAAAAATAGTATCAAAAAAGTTTTTTAGTGACAATATTAATGTCGTCGCAAATGCAATACTATTAACGACGACAAAGTCGTCGCTAATAGTGACAATTGATGTCATAAATAATTCAAAAACCCAAGACGAAATGTCATTGCTACTAGCTCATTAGTAGTGACGAATTTTTTTGTCATCGCTAGTAGATTATTATTAACAACGACATTTTTGTTGTCGCTAATATGTCATTACTAGCGACGACGCCTACTGTCGTTACAAATAATGATATATAAGTGACTACAAACATGTCATCACTAAAAATTGCATATTAGTGATGATATTGTTTATCGTTACTAATGATATGATAAAATATTAGCGATGACATTGTCGTCGCTAATAATATTTTACATATTTTTTTTTATTTTTCTTTAAAACTTACATTTTGAATTTAACATGGGTACCTATTGGGTATAACAAAGCACAATCTTATGCACATAAAAAATTTTCAATCACAAATACTCATATAAGCATAACAACTGCTCAATCAATAACTACTAATAAGGGAAAATAATACCCAAGTTCAATATCATATACATAATAAAAGCTCCAATCTATTCACTCAAATACTAATCAAATGATAATGAATTCCTCATGAAAATATGCAACCAAGCTAAAACTTCTTGCAATGAAATATATATCCCCTCTTCATCATCTCATTAATGCATGGACATGTGCACTTCCATGAAATCATAGAGAGAATGATGAAAAGAACCAATCAATGGCGAAGTTCCTTTGCAAGTTTCTCGAGCAAAGGTCATAGAGGAAGCTCCGCAGGGGAAACAATGGTCAAAAATTTGAGAGAGGTTCTGTGACCCATAGCCTAAAATTAAAATTTCATGACCTGAACACAATTCAATGTCACTGTTGATGCCTTGAGCACAACCTCTTTTAGGCTTTTACATCACCAAGATTGCACTAAGAAAAGCCTAATATGAAGTGGCTCCAATGCTCAACCAATCCAATCATCCCCATTAACCCTTAATAGGAAACATCTTTTTCCATAAGTTTAAAATCCATCAGAACAGTGCAAACCAAATGAAACCCATGATTCTTGAAAAACAAATAAGAAAATTAGGAACAATTGAAGAAATGTTTTCTCAGAAAGGATGGCTCACCAGCAACACGAGGGTCCAGATTTGCATCATCTGTTGAAGCTACAGCACAAGAAACCCCTAGAACATGATACACACCTACATTTTTAGAGAGCTCCCTTTTACAGACATCATCAAGTAAGGAAAAACGTCTGACCACCTTTATAGTTTCACCAACAATATATACCTTAAAGAGGACACCTCCTACAATCATGATAGGAATGACAATTTTGAAATCACAACATTTTTGTGGCAACTGTGAAGGTAATAAGACATGTCTAACAATTGCATACCATGGTTAACAAACTCTGAAGAACAAGTGGAGGTTCAAGTTTTTGAAGGGAGTTTTGATCAAATACGAGTGATAATTCATGTGACTTTGCACTTCCATCAGCAATTAATGGCTTTGCAATTGAAACATATATGAGAATGTAAAATCATCACCAAACCATTACAAATCCACTACTAATGATTTCCTAAAAGCCATTTAGGCAGCAACTTTCAGCATAAATCCTAAATCTTATAAATCCTAAAGCTAAGAAAAGAACCTTATAAATCCTAAATCTTTCTTCTCTATAAGTAAACTATATAAATATTATAATTATTTAACGCTCATAAGTGAGCCTAGCACAAGAATTAGACATGTTTCAGGCAAAATCTTTAAAACCAAACAAATAAAAAACACAATTATAATCTCATTCATAATTGATAAGTAAACAAAATTCATTCAAGAAATCACAAAAAGGTGGGCATAACCATAGCACACTGGAAGTATACAAAACAAGAGCCAACAAGGAACAAGACAAAGAAGAAAAAGAAAAGAAAAGTAACAATTAAAATTCCATATTCAATTTTCTCAGTATTTCCAAACTAGTCTCCTTTTAAAAAGTACTCCATAACTCAAATTGAATTAAGACCCTTGTTACAATTCACCAATTAGTTACACCCAAAACACACAAAAACTCCAAAAATCATTCATAACCCATGAAACTCTAAGACACAAAGACCCACAATTGAACCATGAAACAGTTGCTAATTTTCAAAGATAACCACAACTTGTTTACCAAAATTAGGGAATACCCAGTTGGTAAAATGGAGAGAGATCATCAAAAGTACCTCGATTTAACACAACCAGGAAAGATGTGAACTTTGACACTCCCCAAAGTTGAAGTGTCAGGCTTTGAGTTTAATTTCTTCTTCTATAAAAAAATAAAAAATAAAAACTTTGTTTCTTTCACACTGTGTCTGGTAAACGCCTTGGACTTACAAGTTGAACAAAAGAGTGAGATTGTGCTCTTTTCATATCACGTTTGTGCCTTCAAGACGAATCGCCTCTAGTACTTTCAGCATAACCTTCAAAACAAGACCTAACAGAAGTTAACTCTTCAACAAATGGCTTGGAGGCAATAAAGTCATTAAATTAAACTGAAGGTGAAAGAAAAGTAACAATTTATAATATTATGATAGTTCAATTCTCACAAAGAGTCTTTTCCATCATTCCTTTTTCCATTTAATTTTTCATTAAAAGATGTCAAAAACGTTCATCTCTCTGATATTAATTTCAGAGAGATGAACGTTTTCTTAAACTCTCAATCTACAATCACACCCACAAAGCTATAAGAAAAGCTACTAGAGTTTTCTTAAACTCTCAATCTCTATATGAATTTGGTTGGTTATTTAAGGCCTTAAGAAATAAAAGAACTATTAAAGGAAAAAGGACTTGAAAATTAAAAAGAAGACTCATGGGCTTGGTACAGCCAATTAATTCTCATTTTAGTAAATCTTGAATTTGCCAAATTATGCATCTTACTAAGACTCATCAATGACGAAAAAAAGCTTCTGAATGGTGCCAATTAGGTCCCACATCAAAACTAGACTCCAATTCTAGAATCTCCTTGTTTGATCTTAGACCTCTATGCTAGTTTCCTCACTCTCAAGAGGTTGGAATTGAAAATTTAAGAGAGCAAATCAAAGAAATGGTGATCAATGTTGCCTAAAGCATGAAGTTTGTTTTACTCAAAATATCATACCATAAGTAATTGGGTTATGGTTTTTATTTTTTATTTTTTTTTATTTCTTTTATTTAGTCTTGAATTATTTAACAATGGTTTTGGGTATTTTTCTCTACGAGGGTTTATCACCAGCTTGATTGCAGGACTTTCTGATATTCATTTTGTTGAAATCCAAGAAGACTAACAATATTTCTGTTGGCACAACTTGTACACACACACTTTAGACCAAGGAACACATAAGCCCCTTTTGAGGGCCTTGTTAAACCCCAGATAACAATCCCAGCTGCAAAGAACAATGCTCGATAGCATGATTTTTTCTTTATTAGATTTCAATTATGATAATTACTTTGTTGAAATTCAATTGGTAACACCAGAATTTTATTTTGTTATTCTTTTGGCTAATTCATGCCTTTTTTGCATGAAATATTTTTATTTTCAATGAATTATTCTTACCAATAAAAAAAAATGATATATCATCCAAATATAAGAGGAAGAAAATGTAAGCACTAAAAACACAAAATGCAACAATTCTATGGGCCAGAGGACATAGTACTAATGAGAAGGTTAACCATGTCCAAGAAAGTAGAAACCGTTGAGAATGAACTTGAGAAAGACTACAAGTGCCTCAAAAAAAAATTAATATTTTTTTGATAAGTAAAAATAATAATTATAATGAATATGTACATTGTACATACTCAATTTGTAAAATTTCAGGGTGACAACCATAGTTTCAAAACCAGACCTAATCAGCTGATTCCACTAGTTTAGCCATACCTTTACCAGACCAGTGATTACCCTAAAACCAAAAAAATTCAAAAACCAGTCAAAATCAGTAAATAGGAGGTTCAATCTCCAAAATTGTGTACCAGAATTGGTTTTCGCTTGTTTTGATTTTTTTTTTTCTCTATTTTTTTTATAACTTACCATAAAACTTTTTGACCATTCCTTTTTTTTTTTTTCCTTTTATTATTATTATTATTTTTTTTTTAAAGTATGCTTACAACATTACTTATTTCATTGGGAATAAATGGACCACATAACAAATTCAACATTGAACTAAAGAATTTTAGACTCACACAAAAGCTAGCTCGTCATTTAGTGCCTGGAATTCTTAATGAAGTGTGGTGTTTATAGAAGACGTATAGCCCTTTCATTTTCCAACGTGGGACTTACATTAAGTTTCTATTACAAACAGCATGTCCTATATTGAAACAATAAAAGATACTGAGAATGTTTCCAAAGATAAATGAGCCCTCTTCTCTTTTACCTTTCATTCTTAAGGTGTAAAAGTCCTACACTGGTAATTTACATAATAATGACTAAAAAGTCTTTATAAATCCCTCTCCTCAGATCAAAATGGAAAAGAATCTCTAAAAATATTTGGACTCACAAAATAATAAATTGAGAAACATATATCAAATTAAAATTTTTTATTATCTATGAGATGATACAACCATTGATCAAACTCTAATTCGACCACAAAACTAGAAATCACTCTATCTGGTTCTCTGTTCAGAATGGTTTTAAAACAATGTGACAGCCAAAACTCATACCCAATTCTTTGTAACTGCCTCAATTATGTATCAAAACTTTAAGCTGAGACTACCAACTAAACAATTCAGAAACAAACAGAGAGCATAAGATTTTCCTCAACAAAGCCTTTTTCCCATGTATTTGATCAGTTTAAAGAAATGCATTTATTCATTCCATCTAGAAAGCACCAACGCAAAACATGGAACACAAGTATGATAAAGATATGGACACAGTATAGGCAGTTCTTCAAAAACTAGGTGAGGATATTGTGGGGAAGCGACAATTAACTATTTTAGGTCTACTTTATGTTAATTTTAGGATTAGAAACAAACAAATATCTAAATATTTGACAATATTTCAGAAACAAAATCAAAAGCAATAATAAATATAAGACAGTCCAACTAGTGTAATTGAACTCCCTTCAACCAAAAAATAACTATAGAGATAAAAACAATACGAATATCTAACCTTTACACGCTTTGTAGCGGCAACCCAATTACGTTTCCCAAATCGCTAACCTGCAAAGTACAACAGAAACAAAACACTCTCAATGCTCAAAGGTCTGAAATTATGTTTCCCAATTACGAATTCAAGGGTTGAAGGCAAAGAAGCCAAGGGAAATAAATAGACCAAACTGTTCAACATTGAGAGTGTACCTGAATGGCGTCGAAGTCTGTGACAGTTGAATGGATCTTACGAGCTTGTTCGAATAGTGATGGAAGAGGAAGGTCCTCTGTGTTTTTCTTTTTTTGCATTCACCCTTTGGTAGGATTAGCGAAACCCTAGAAATTGAAATTAAAATGGGAATTAAATCTAAGGGGTGGGATTGGAAATTTGTGGAAATTGAGAGTGGTAGAATTGAGATTTGAGAGGATCTGAAAGAGGGTGTAGCTCTGTAGAAAATTTGAGAAGAGTCGACGATGACCTAGTGGGTGGTATTTATCGCCACAGCCCACAGGCGTATGTTTTAGTCACTCATTTCGACGTGTTGGGTGTGGAAGAGTGCACTGTTGTCTTTATCCCCTGCCTAAGGAATTAAGACAAAAACTTACAAAGTTACAATTTCTTTACCCCCTTTTCTCTAAATAATTTATATGGTAATTTTATTTTATTTTTACTTTTCCTTTTCCTTTTCCTTAATGATTTCTTCATGCATTTATTCTTGATAAACTTCTTTTATATTATAACCAATGAAATGTTAATTAAAAAAGAAATTAAATAAAAACATTATTGTTTTATTACCAGAATTGATAATAAAAAATTGAAAATAGACTCCTTAGTCCTTTACATAATAATTTAGTCTTTTTCAAAAAAATTGTGTAAAGAAATTATGAGGATAATTACATAATAGACTTAGTATTTTTTTAAAATATTTTTTTAGATTAAATTTGAATTTTTAGGCACAAAGATGCAGTCCATGATGTAGATTTAAAGTTATAAAAATTACACAAGTTATTGAGATGACAAATTGTGAGTGATGAACAATTACTTTCACATAGATTCATCATTAATAAAACTTTTATTTTTCGCCACTTACAATTTATCACTTCAACAAGTTGTAAAAAGAGTTTTTGAACAAGTTGTGTTGTTATAGTTATGTATGTGGGTCGGTTCTTAATTTTGTCTCCAAAAAATCAAATCCTAATTTGGCCACTAGCTGAGCTCCCCTATCATATAGCTTTTGTAATCTAGCTATATCTTTTTGATGGGGGCTTTTTTTTCCCCTTCCTTTTTTGCTTCTTATATATATATATATATATATATATATATATATATATATATATATATATATATATATAATTAAATTTAACTTGGTATTCAAGTGAGTAGCTTTTTATTTTTCAAATTATACCATCTCATATCAAATGTGTGTATATGCACTAATTATAAATCTTACCTCCTAACGTTATATCCTAACCTTATCATTGGTTAGCCTCCCCTATCATATATTATTCCATTGTAATTTAGTAGTATCTTTTCTACAAGGCGATTTTGAGAACAATTGGACTTGGTGAAATTCATATTCGCATCTTGATCATTGGGATTGAAAAGTATGGTGACATATTGGTGTTGGTTAAATTTGAGAACAATTGGATGCTCATATTGATAGAACATAGCCATAGAGGTACACAACATGTCCATCATGTGCCATCCTTAGATTTGAAATCTAACCATTGGATTCGAAGAGTATAATGATAGGTTAATTCTAGTAAATAATGGTCACAATCAAACGGTTGGATTTAGAAAAGGCGTGATCAAAGTTTAGTTAAAGTTGGTCAAACCCGGTCAAACTTAATAGATGGTCCCGAGACCACTGGACTTGGTGAAATTCATATTCAAATCTTGATTATTGGGATTGAAGAATATGGTGACATATTGGTGTTAATGAAATTTGAGAACAATTGGATGGTCAGATTAAGAGAACATACATACAGGGACACAACATATGTCCATCACGAACCATCCTTAGATTTGAAATCTAACCATTAGATTCAAAAAGTGTAATGAAAGGTTAATTCTCGTAATCAAACGGTTGGATTTAGAAAAGGCGTGATCAAAGTTTAGTTAAAGTTGGTCAAACCCGATCAAACTTAATAGATGGTCCCGAGACCACTAGATTTGGTGAAATTCATATTCAAATCTTGATTATTGGGATTGAAGAATATGGTGACATATTGGTGTTGATGAAATTTGAGAACAATTGGATGGTCAGATTAAGAGAACATACATACAGGGACACAACATATGTCCATCACGAACCATCCTTAGATCTGAAATCTAACCGTTAGATTCGAAAAGTGTAATGAAAGGTTAATTCTCGTAAATTATGATCACAATCAAATAGTTGGATTTAGAGAAAGGCACAGTCAAAGTTTAGTTACAGTCAGTCAAACCCGGTTAAACTTAATAGATGGTCTTGTGATCACTGGACTTGATGAAATTCATATTCAAATCTTGATCATTGGGATTGAAGAGTATGGTGTTGGTGAAATTTGAGACCAAGTGAATGGTCAAATTGAAAGAACATAGCCATACATATACACAACACATGTCCACCACGCGCCATCCTTAGATTTAAAATCTAACCGTTGGATTCGAAGAGTGTAATGAAAGGTTAATTCTAGTAAATTATGGTCATAATCAAATAGTTGGATTTAAAGAGATGTGTAGTCAAAGTTTAGTTAAATTTGGTCAAACCCAGTCAAACTTAATAGATGATTCCAAGACCACTGGACTTGATAAAATTCATATTCACATCTTGATCATTGGGATTGAAGAGTATGGTGACATATTGGTGTTGGTGAAATTTGAGAACAATTGGATGCTTAGATTGATAGAACATAGTCATCCAGGTACACAACACATATCCATCATGTGCCATACTTAGATTTGAAATTTAACCGTTGGATTCGAAGAGTGTAAATTCTAGTAAATAATGATCACAATCAAACGGTTGGATTTAGAGAAAAGCGTGGTCAAAGTTTCGTTAGAGTTGGTCAAACCTGGTCAAACTTAATAGATGGTCCCGAGACCATTGGACTTGGTGAAATTCATATTCGAATCTTGATTATTGAGATTGAAGAATATGGTGACATATTGGTGTTGGTGAAATTTGAGAACAATTGGATGGTCAGATTGAGAGAATATAGCCATACAGGTACACAACATATGTCCATCATGCACCATCCTTAGATTTGAAATCTAACCGTTGAATTCGAAGAGTGTAATAAAAGGTTAATTCTCGTAAATTATGGTCACAATCAAACGGCTGGATTTAGGGAAAGGCGCGGTCAAAGTTTAGTTATAGTTGGTCAAACCCGGTTAAACTTAATAGATGGTCCTGTGACCACTGGACTTGGTGAAATTCATATTCAAATCTTAATCATTGGGATTGAAGAGTATGGTGACATATTGGTGTTAGTGAAATTTGAAACCAATTGGATTGTCAGATTGAGAGAACATAGCTATACAGGTATGCAACGCATGTCCATCTCACGCCATACTTAAATTTGAAATTTAACTGTTGGATTTGAAGAGTGTAATGAGAGGTTAATTCTAGTAAATTATGGTCACAATTAAACTGTTAGATTTAGAGAAAGGCACAGTCAAAGTTTAGTTAAAGTTGGTCAAACCCGATCAAACTTAATAGATAGTCTCGAGACCATTAGACTTTGGGAAATTAGGTTCAATGGGAAGGTTTTCAATGGATTATTGGGTATTGGAGTAGTTGTTAGAAAATTTTAATAAAGAAATAATTTTGAAAGATGATGAATATCATGTTAACATTGACTTAGATAAAGTTTATTAGGCAAAATGATGAAAATTTTATTATTTTGGCTCATATACCATGTATTATCATTTTTTATTTTAATTAATTTGAATATGTATGTTATAAATATATTTTAATTTGATTTATTTACTTACTTTTGTAAATATTATTACATAATTGATAATTGAATTGGTTATTGGGCCTGTTTGGATAAGCTGTCTCAAAATGTGCGTTTTAAAAACTAGCATTTTTAAAATGTGCGTTTTGAAAACTCCATTTTAAAAACCACAGATAAGTGTTTGGTAAAAATGTGAAAATATGCGTTTTCTATTTTTAAAGCCATATTAAGCGTTTGGATAAGTTGTTTTAAAAATAGCTGTTTTGAGTGTAAATTCCAAAAAAGGACTTAACTATTTTTTGAAAGTTATATTGTCATTTTTCCTGTGATCAATGTTTTTTTATTATTGAAAATATGTAATTAAGCTTAACAATTACATTAATAATAACAACAATAATGATGTTTTCGTTGTTGAAATTCATGGAGAGAAGTTTATCAAATTTAAAATATTAAAAATAACTCATCAAGAAAAAGATATTAAAATGATTAGGAAAATAATTATATTAAAATGTAAATTGCCAACAATATCAACACTAGACAATCCATTATAATAATAAAAAAGTTCTTATCCGAAAAATTAAAAACCAAAACACCAAAACAGAAATAATAAAAATATTGTTTACAACCCGCAAATGGATCAAGCTATTTTGTCACGAACAAATTTCATCTCCTCATTTTGTATATTTTCAACATTTGCCTGTCTGCTACTACCCTCTCCACTACTATTGCTTCTTGGTCTATCCAAGTCATGTTCATCCCAATTGAATCCCTCATCTTCCCTATCATGGTTTCTAATAAAATTATGCAAAACACAAGTAGCAATTATAATGTTTCTTTGGTGCTTAATGTCATAAGGTGGCATTTGCTTCAAAATTTTCCATTTATTCTTCCACACTCCAAAAGTTCGCTTAATTGCACTTCTAAGTGATGAGTGAACATAATTAAACCTCTCTTCTATATGATTCCCTCAACCAGCTCGTCGAAAATCTGAAAGATGATACCTCTGTCCCTTATAAGGTGGCAAATATCCTTTCCTTAATGGGTATCCAGCATCAACTAAATAATATTTTCCTAGTAAAAGAAAAAAAAAATGTAAGATGTACATAAATAATATCCTTCATACATATTTAATATATAAAATTTTATATACCTGGTGGTGGTTTTTGGAAAGTTGACAGATTGTCGACGGATAGCATCTAAGAAAATACGTGTATCATGTGCTGCACCCTCCCACCCAGCCATAACAAATGTGAAAAGTAAATCAAAATCGCATGCTGCCATCACATTAAAAGATGTCAAGCCCTTTCTATTATAATATGAAGCTTTTTTGTGGTCTCTAATAACAACTTGGATATGTGTACCGTCAATGGCACCAATGCAGTCCTAAAATAGAATATAAATTTTAGACACTTGGGAAATAATCCTAACAAATATTAGAAACAAATTAGAATGTATGAAATGAATACCTGAAAGTGTGGCATGTACAATGGATTCTTCTGTATATGTCTTGGAACTACATTAAATGTAGGGTCAGAAGGCTTGAGGATATCCATTGACATTATGTTAAGGGTTAAGGCGTTTCAAAACTCTATAAAAATGTCTGTGTATAGTCTCACTAGAATGTTAGAATCTTTCTTGAACCATCCTATAACAAGCTCCTTGTCCAAGTATCATTAAACATATACCTACTGACTCTTCAAGCCTAATATGCCTTGTGTGCTGAAGTCCATATGTATGTTGTAAAACATTACACAATTGAAGGAAAACATGTAGCTTCATTCTAAACATTTCATAACATTTCGTTTCATTACCCGTCAAACAATCCATCAACCACATATAGCCAGTTTGTTAAGAATCTCTACAAGGTTGTTTATCCATATATTTCATATAATATGTCACTTCAACATGACATCCAGCAATAGCAAGATCATATAATTCCTCATCATCATATTCATCGTTTTCTACATCAGAAGAATGATCTTCATCACTATAATCAATATAATCATTGTAATCCATAGGAATAACACCTAAAATATTATTGCAATAAATTAGATAAATCACAATAAAGAAAATGATTAAACATTTAAAAAATAATAACTGGATAACACTTTAACAGTAGAATTTTCAACATGGTGGTTATGGTGGGGTTGTTGAGACAAATTTTGAATCAATAAAGGGTCACCAATTATTCAGCAAAAATAAGGGTCACCAATTTGTCTTTGGCTTTGTCCCATTTTTTCCAAACTAATTGGACCCCACGTCTTACTTAGTTTCCTCAACACAATAAAAAGGGATTAGAGCCTCAGTTCTTGGCACTCTCACTCTCAAGTAGCTTTCTCACCACTTTATACTCCAACCTTCCCCAGTAAAGTACCATACAGCTCTACTTCGAGATGTCTCTAGGAAGAGGCAGTGCAAGTCAAGCCATGGTCATGCTAGTTGTGCTTTTGTGCCTAGTTGTTCACTTTGAACACGTTCATGCTGGATGTTAAAAATAGTATGACTTCGGACATAATAGAATGGTGGAAAAGAATATATGTGGCCGACCTAGGACTAACCTGTTGAGGATCCATAGCCGACTTCAAAATTTTGGGACTAAGGCATGATTATGGTTGTTGTATTGTTATCAAAATGCTCCTATCCTTTTGTTAGGGTTAGAATTTACATAATACTTTATAGAAGTCATTCAATTCTTAAAAGAAAAAGAAAAAAAGAATTAACTTTACTTATAAATAGCTTACTGCAAATTGAACTTGCTACAGGTTTCTTCTGATAAGGTTTTTGTTCAAGATTCTGATGGGAGAGAAATTGAATCTCAGCTTCTACCTTTTGTCAAATGTGACTTTGAACATAAGAAATTACTATGTTAAAGCATATATGGGTACATCCCCTAACGGATCACTTAAGTATTGGCTTGCTTTTTCAGCATTCGTACCTCCTCTTGGTTTCAGCGCTTACATCATCTCAAATGCAAAACAGACAGGTTAAGCATATCTTTTCATTTACACTTATGTTCCTACAAACATAGAACTATAAGGAAACAGTGGTACAAAGTTGCTTACATGGAATATTATTTCCATCTTCCCACTTATTGAAATAAAGGTCCTAGTTCCACCATCTCAATGGTTTATACATCAGAAGGAAGCACAAGCAATACTATAGAAGTTGGGCAAGGCAGTTTGAAGCTAATTTTTACTGCAGATGAAGGAAAGCTTACTCATTTTATTAATAACAACTCCTTAGCAAATGCACAATGAAGCAACAAGTGGGCAACACTTTCAAATTTGCACTTAAGTAATAAAATTGAAAGAAATGAGCACCAGGAAATTTCAATTGCAAGTCCAAGAGAAGGAACTGTTTAGACCTCTAATGGAAACCACATTATTCTTTCTCTTTTCTTTTCTTTTTTTTTTTTGGAGACAACATCACATATAATAATCAAAAACTTCTGAGTACATGATTGGAAAGCACAAAACAAAAAGTAAAGGCAAAATGAGGGCAAAGCCCTGCACCTCACCCCCCCCCCCCCCCCTCAAACAAAAAACAAAGGAATTTGCTTCTAGTTGTGTAGCATTGTTTTGAACATATTTGTTAGGTTCTAAAGACTTAGGAACTTATGTATTTAGAACTCTAATGTGTATTGTTGGCAAACCATGATCAAAACAAGATGTTTAGTCGTGTTTAGACTTGCTCAAAGTTGTGTCATTTATGTAAAGTTGGATTTAAGTTGATGCAGATGTAATAGTGCATTTCGGCCTGGTTCGATCGATCGAAGTTTAGGCTCGATCAATCGAAATTCGGGCAGAATGCGTTTTTCTGCAGAATTCCAACTCAGCCCTAGTTCATTTAAAACGTTTAGGGTTTTATGTTTTTGCCCTAGGTATATAAGGCAAACCCTAGCCACGTTTTAGCGATGCTCATATTGCTATTTGTGTAAATCTCTTGTGAGATCTGTGAGGAGCTTTCCTTTACACAAGCTTAGGATTATCAAGAAGGAGATTCGTTCAAGAACTTGATGATCATTCAGTTGCTGCCATGAGAACTTAAAGAAACACAAGCGGGTGTGCTTGTACTTGCTGGAGAATCCAAGAAAGAAGGAGTCCGTGGTCTCAGAGCTTGCATGTGGTCGGGTCAGTAAGTTTCTACTGGTGGGTAGCAATAGGATGTTAGTGGTCTAAGTCCTATTGTAAAACTTCGATTCTTTCATAGTGGATTCAGGTTTACCTTGAGGATAGCTATGTTAAATCCTCCCCAGGTTTTTACCGGTTTGGTTTCCTGGGTGATCATATCATTGTGTTATTTATATTTCCGCTGTTGTGCATGATATGATTGTTTGATTGTGATAACCTAGATTTGGAATTTGGACTAAGTAATAACTTGGCTAATTAACTAGGCTAATTCAATTGTGTTTTAAGGGGTCAAAAAACAAACAATATTGCCTATAATGTATGTTATAATTATTTAAGATATGTCGTGTTTTGGTATAATTACAACTTTACAAGAACCTTCACTTTAATTTTAAACATAACAGAGACCAACTGGTTATAGTTTTCATATCAAACTCACCAATGAATCCAGAAAATACTCAAGGAAGTTATACTCCTCAATGAGTTCGGTGATAAGGAAAGCTCAATATCTTCAAAAGTTTCCAACCTTTGAAGTAGTCCTAACATCTCAGTCTTTTATTTGCAGGTATAAGGAAGCCTTTTTTAGTCATGGTGCTGCAGCTCACAGAACCTTAGTGTAAAAAGCCAGAGGGTGCATCACATGCTGCTACACTAGTGCAGCTCAGCTTGCCTCATAGTGCAGCAGCTAGTGCACCAAGTGATGTAGCACCAACTGTCACACTAGTGCAGCACAACATGCTACCCAGTGCAGCAGCTCGTGCATTAGAGCTGCCTAGACATGCACTGGACCAAGCCAGATAAGAAAATCAATTGCCAGATGATACAAGAACAAGTGAAACTCATATTGAAGCTTCAAGTAGAAGTCCAGAGATCTTGCCTTGTGTTTTAGAGTATATATATATATAGTTGTATAGCTATTGAATCAATCAATGAAATCATAATTTTCAGCTTTCATCAAAATCAATTTCTCATACTCAGTTTAGCTTGGAAGGTATTCTATTCCTCAGAAGCCTTGGCAATTAATCATCAAAGTGGTTGGGGTAAGAGCTAAGAAGCTTCAACGAGCTAGTTTTGCCTATGAAGCTAGAAATCTACAAGGGGAGGTGATTTTGCAAAGGGTGTCTAGCTGTACAGAGAAAGTGGGTGCTCTTTTAATCTTGGAAGCAATGGTTGATGCTGTTATAAAGGCTAAGGGATTGGGTTACAACTTTATTTTGTTACTCAGTGATAGTTGGAGACCTGTGTTAGTTTCTAATAGGAAATGTAGACCAAGCGGGCAAGAGAAGGTTTTAGTGGAGGATGGATGTAGTATAGCTCAAACAAGTCTAGTCTATTACTCTGTATGTGTCCCTAAGGTTGTTATAGGTAATGTTAGCTTTCTAGCTTAGCTGGCCTCTGAGATGCCAATTGACCATTGTATGTTTTGAACTCTCTTGTATTTTTCTGGTTTATCAAAAAAAAAAAAAAGGCCCACACATTGATATGACTTTTTTCAAATTGGAATTTTTTGACCATTTCCTAATTTTCATCCATCAAGCAGCTTGTCAACTCATGCTAATTACACCTAATTTCACAACCAAACAACAAATTGCAAGTATCATCATCAATGCAAAAAAATACTAGTTAACATCAGGCCAGGGAGATTGCAAACCATATGGACTTATAACAACCTAAAACCTATGTGCTACTAAAATTTCAGTGTCCAAGCAAAGTTAAGATCCATGAGCAAAAGACAGCACAAGAATTTTAGTTCATTAGAACTTTGAAGTAACTGATTATCATGTGGTGACATTATCTTTTGAAAAAGATTTTAGTATATGCTTATTGTTTGGAACCAGTAGTGAGGTTCACCAATTCCTACATCATGAAATTCTGCACTAGACCAACATATCACCAAAAAAAGAAAAAACCACCATCACTACTAGTAATGCAGCAAATTCACTAATTACAGTAGCCACTACACTACTCAATCAGTCCACAAAGATACAGCCAAGCTTCTATCTTTGTAATTCAAACACCCTAACAACCCAACAATTTAAAACACTCTAACAGCCACATTATTCAAAGGATAAAACAATAAAATATTAAAAACATCTCTCTCTTCCATAAAACATTATTCAAAGGATAAGACATAAAACACCCTAAGTACCAAAGTAGTGACCTCCCTAACAGCCACATTATTCAAATGATAAAACAATAAAACATTAAACATCTCTCTTCCGTAAAACAAAAAACACCCTAAGTGCCAAAGTAGTGCCCTCCTAACAATCTTGCCTCCTCTTGCAGAAACTTAAGTTGTAAATATGGTTCTTCCATCACAACAAACATCTCTCTCTTCTCTCGTTTTTGAAAAATACGTGCTGCCATGAGGTAGAGTTCGGAACCTTTCTCAATGCAATCTAAGGTGCACACGCGTTCCATGACATTACAAATATTACAACTTAACTCCACTGAAAAAGTTAAGTTCCTTAACTCCACAACATCATAAATACGACTAAGTTGTTATGTCAACTGTAATGCCGTTCCTCCTTTCTTCCCTTTGCTCTATGTGGATGATGGTAAAACTCGCTTCTTTCCTTTCTTTTGTGTTGAGTTAGGTGGTTGTGTGAGGTTAGGAGTCTCATCTTCATGAATGTCATCGTCATCATTTGGAGAAGATGAGTCAGCAGAAGTATCACCTAACCCCTCCTTAGGTGTCTCAAGATCATCAGGTAACACACCTGAAATGGCGGCCTATGCTAAATCTCCTGTGGTCGCAATGTCCTTAAACATAATGTATAATAAGTCAACACTCTCCAAACCTTTCTCTCAAAATTTTGCAGCTTCAGGAACCTCTTACAATTTTGAATATTTTCATTAATAACTCAAATAGCATGGTTTATCTACTAATACAAAATATGTACAATGGGTTATACAAAACATACCATTAGTTTCCTCTCCTACTACTCATCAGTTGCAGCTATTATTCCTTTGGCTGCATCCCATCCCAATCCAGTTTCACTTCCCTTCAACTTATTCCAAAGTACCCAATCTTTCTTTAAACTATCCCATTTATGCTTATACTTTGCCCTAGGATATTCCTTTCCAGTTTTCTTTTCAAAAGTTGCTATAATATTTGTCCAACCCTTTTTACTAAAGTGGGTATTAGGTCGATTACCCTTAAATACCTCATACACACAAGCTTCGCAAAAGATAGTTGTTACTCTTGATGGCCATTGAGCTCTAACATTTGAGCTATTTTGGGATGGCTTACCCATCTAAAAAAAACATAAGTTTGTTAATATTAATGTTTAGCCAAATACAGCAAGTTCTACAACCAAACCCATGAGAAAATTGCATAGTAGGAGTAAGTTTCCTAGGTAAGTTCTACAGCCACAAAGAATCAAACAATTTCAATATTAGAAATCACATCAAGTTCTTGTTCTACTCCCAAGTCTTTGTAATATGCATGAATAGTTCAGGCTTAGTTCGAATTCCATCTTTCCAAGAATGACTTGAGACATATTGCATGCATCATCATGTTCTACTCCTAATTTTTAGCAATTGATTTGTTTTGCTGTTCTGCATAATAATATGTTTTTCTTGGTTCTTGTTTTATTTGGCTATTGTATGGTTTGACTAGAACAATCTTGATACCTTATATCACTACGGCCACATAATTAAGGAAGGACAAACAAAATACAAGGCCATTATCCCATGCATTTCAAAAAAGATGAAAAGTTATGGTAGAAATTCCATGGAATCAAAGTTACTTAACAGAGACATTATTTCACATTGTACAGCAACAAAACCATGGAGGGCTATTTGTGAGACAGAGAGAGCTCTTACCAGCAGCAGCAACAACAACAAATCTCTAAATTCTAATATTTTGAGTTCAAATAGTGTAAACCAACATGTCAAAAGCCCAAATCTGTATCATAAATTCAAAGATGGGTAATGGAGAATAGTTGCCTGGAATTGAGATGAAGAACGACGACAAACGGAGTAGAGCAAAAACAAAGAAGAGAGCCAATCCTTGTGAAACTGATGAGCTTAGAGGCAAAGGACTAAGGAAATATATATGGTGAAGCCCAAATCTATATCATAAATTCAAAGATGGGTAATGGAGAATAGTTACCTGGAATTGCAATGAAGAACGACGACAAACAAAGCAGAGCAAAAACAAAGAGAGCTAATCCTTGTGAAACTAATGCGTTGAGGCAGAGGACTGAGGATATATATATGGTGAAGGGAAAGGATTGGAGACACAACGGTAAAGGGAGAGGACTGGAGGTTATTTTTGGTTTTCAACAAAAAATATTGGTGGAATCACGATTTGCAAATCGTGCGATATTGAAATCGCAATGGGAAATTGCCTTTCCTAAAACGCGCAAATTTGTTGATTCAAAAACGCAATCCCACAAAATTCGCACAGCCAAACATATCAAGATTTTCACAATTTGCTAAACGCCTGTTTTTGTCCCTCAATACACCTAAACAAATGGGCTCATTAGTTGAATATATTATGAATTTATAATGAATATACCTTTCATATTTTTATAAAGAATTTATTAGTTTGGTAAATATTGTCTAATACCTTTCTTATGACATGATACAGAAAAATCAAAAATTGATTCACGATACGATTCACATTTTGATAACTATGAGAATTAGTCAGTATTTTGAGTGGAATCAGAACTTTCTCAATTTTTATTATTTTATCGATTTCGAGTTTCAAATGGGTAACATTATGATTTGAGAGTATTTTAAAGCAACAAGCCCTCCGTTGTCTCATTTTTTCTTCTTCTTTTTTTAATGGATTTGAAAGTTTTAAATTACTTTGGAGGTTTCAAGTTTATTTTGGTCATTTTGACTAGGTTAATGGCATTTTAATCATTTCAAATATTTTAAAGGAATTTATGTCATTTTAAATATTTTAAGAGGCATTTGGAGGATTTGATATATATATATATATATATAAATACTATATCAAAATTGTTTTGGCCACATATTAGTGACGACAATCTTTGTCTTCATTCAAAGATCCCTTATAGCGACGACCTAATTCGTTGCTAATATATAATCTGCTTCCCTCCAATAATTCCCACCACTTTTTCAGAGTGAAAATTTTACCCTCCATTATATTTAGGTAGATATATTTGCAATGACATGTTGTGTCATTGCTAATAGCCTTCTATAGCGACCACTAATGTGTCATTGCTGATAAATAAAGCATATATATAATATATTTACTATATATTTTTGGCGACATATTTGTGATGAAACATAAGGTCGTCACTGAAGATGATTATTAGCGGCGATAGATGTCGTCGTTAAAATAAACCTTATTTTAGCGACGTAAATGTCATCGCAACAAAATTTATTGTCGTTGCTAAAAGTTTCCCTTCATTTTCCTAAAGTAAATAAAATTCCCTCCATGGCATTAGCAACGACTTATTAGCGACTACCTTAGTGTTGTCGCTACAATACACTTATTAGCAATGACCATATATTATTGTCGCTAATATATGTCTAGTAGTGAACACTTTTTGGTTGTCGCTAAAACATTGGTTGCAAAAAACCAAAATTCTTGTAGTATAGTTGCTTGCTCGAGATGGAAGTGGGTGAAATATAGGTATGTATGAGAGAGTAGAAGCGTAGAGACTTGTACGAAAATAAATTACATAATATACATATAATACAACATTATAACTTATATAGCAAGAAGTGCGGGTATCAACACCATTATTCATGCTAGTCTAGTAAGGGAAGACAAGAGACCTATATAAAAAATGGATAGTCCCAAACAATTATATCTTTACTATGTAGTTTTGTTCATCATAGTGTATCAACTTAAAAAGGGTATAGGGTAAGAAAATGGTATATATATGAAGGACAAGACTTAAGTACAATACTTTAGATGCTGTTCCTTAAGTTTCTCTTTTAAGATTTAGTCATATGACCACATAACTAAAAAATACATTTCTATTCCATGAAAAAAAATCCACATGGCAGAATCTTAAGGGGTGAATATATGGAGCAGCACCTAAGTACTATACCTAAATCTTGCCCATATATGAATACCATCAATAGCAGAGCTAGGAATTTAGGTTAGGGGGGGGGGGGGGCAAGATTAAACATATAATTTGATTCTTCAAAATAAACAAATAAAATAAATCAATGTAAAAGTATTAAGAGTATGACAATATACACCTGAATATTTGCAAGTGACTCAATGGCTTGAATGGTTTTATAAACTTAACAGAAACTCTAAGTTTTAGACTAAAAGAGGCTAATACCGAAAGGAAAAAAAAAAAAAAAAAAAAATTGATGGGAGGTGTGATTAAAAGTTGCAGAAAAAAGGATTAGGATCCGGTGCAAGGTGCAATTAACCTCTCTCCCTCTTACAACATTTTTTTACTAGTTTTACTTTTTAAATTTAATTTTTTTTATTCAATGATAGAGATTTAAAATTGCTTTTTACAATTTTAAATCTCAGTTTACCATGAGAATTAGAAAAAAGAGAAATGTAAAAGTTGTTTAATGTGTGAGAAGCTACTGCATATAGTCATGTACAGTACAATAAATAGAAAGTTATTTATCATTTGTGATAGGCCAAGAAACGAATTGACCCCTTGTAATGAATTAATTGATTAATTAGCCAAGTTTATTAATTTATCAAATTAACATGCAAACACGTGATAGCACAAACAAATCACCAATTAAACTAAGTGTAGCGGAAAATAAATTGACACGGTGATTTGTTTACGAATGGGGAAAACCAACACGGCAAAAACCCCACCGGATGATTTTAAGGTCACCACTCCCGAGAATCCACTATTATCACAACAAGTGGTTACAAGTAAATGAATCCCAGTACCTTATACCAACCTACAGTTGAACTCTTACCCCAATACCCAATTGGACTTGTTCTGTAGTGACAATCTCTCCTTTTGATGCATGGCTCCTAGTACGTGACTAACCAATTGCGCGGATCCTAGTATGCGACTTCAATCACTAACTAGAGAAGGTTGTTGGCTGCAAAGTTCTTCAGTTCATCCACGATGAAGATCGAGAAGATGCTTGGTCACAAAACCCTACGGTGCACAAACACAGCAACTTCTACACAAGAACAATGAACTAGAGCAAATTCTGTCTCCGGTCACAATTTGCTTGAACAAACTTTTACTCAACACTTGTGCAACTTGTTTCACCTTTGACGGCCCTTAAAATAATCATTTTATATGTCTAGGGTTGTGAGAAAAGAAGGCTCAAACATATAATCACATATTAGAGTCAAAACAGAACTGAAAATCTGTTTTTCATAAACCTCGACAGATAGCCATCTGTCGAACAGCTGTCGAGCCACGGGGCTGGAACAGCTCTTCAAGCTCGATAGATACTAGCTGTTGAGTTTTAATGAACTTGCACTTTTCAGCTTGAATCTTGGACAGACTTGCATGGCTTTAACACTTGATCTTGAAACATAGTTTCTTGAAGTATTAAACACATCCTAGATCTATCCAAATACAAGTAAAGTGCGTTTTGTCAAAGGATTAGCCAATTACATAAAATAGTGACATATGTTCCTAACAAGTGAATCACATATGTCCTAACAATCTCCCCTTTTGGCAATCCGTGACAAAACCATAACAAACAAATGAACATATGAGAGAAGTCATAAATCACTCAACTCATATTCACTTGTTGAATACAATAAAATCTATCCTAACAGAAACTCTTGAAAAACTTTGCAAGAAGAGAGTTTATGGCAAGTAGACTTTGACAACCTGTATTTCTGAAACACTTTAAACAAAACTCATCAAAGTATCTTTGTGTGAAACAGAAATAATAGATTGCATACAAGTAATAAGAAGCATGTGCATAAAGAGAGAAAAGAAACAACACGTGTAAGGGTAGGTGAAAGAAACATACATCAACATATAAAGAAGATAAGTATAATGTATGTCAATAATGGTCACAAGACCCATGTACAAGAATAAATGTATCTAAAGTTGAGAAAAGAAAAAGATACATGTAACGCTCACTACATCCCTCAGATATCAACACTCCCCCTAACAAATATGTCCTATACTAACTCTCCCCCTAAGAATGACTACTCTCATATCCAAAACTACTCCCCATTTTTGTCACGGGTGACAAAGGGTAAGAGTGTCAAGTAGACTTCTCATCGGTAGAGCTAGCATCTCCATCATCATCATCATCTTCATCACCATCATTATCATCCTCAGCCTCAAAATCAGAAGCCACTCGAGGAGGTGGAGAAGAAGCCTCAAGAGTGAAGCCACCCATGATCGCCTGCCGCTGTGTGATATGGCTGATACGAACGTTCACCTAATACAGCTCTGTAGAGAGTGTATCAAGGCGAGCATCCATGCGCTGAAGCTGCGCCATAATGTCTTTGAGTGACACATCACTCGTAGAAGAGGAGGGAGAGGATGTGGATGGAGTAGATCGAGATGGAGCCGAACGGGAAGGAGTTGCTGACCCAAACTGCCTCGACCTAAACTGCGTCTCGCTATGTTTAACGGTAGTGTAGTCTGTGGCACACATATAAGAAAAGTGGTCGAACACTAGAAAGGGAACAGAAAAATGGTGTAAGATCCTCATGATAGCCGAAGGAAAGATAAGCTTATCACAGGACGCCGAATCCCTATAGACATCTAGGATAGACAGAATAAAGTGAGAAGGAAAATCTATGGTAAGATGCTCAAGAAGGGACAACAAAAATCGAGCATGAGGCTTTGTGATAGAGTTATAATGAGAAAGAGGGTGAAGAACAAAAGTCATAACCATGTTCAAAAACCAAGGACCTTTTGCAAAGTCCAAACAGTAAGTGAATTGACGCTCACCCCAATTAGAAGGGTGCTCACAAAAAGCTGAGTTGAGCTCATCTTTGGACACAGTTCTCAGACGCTCACAACCAAGGTAGTCAGGAAACTCTACCCTAGGGACACAGAGCACATCGGAGACCAACTCCAGTGTGATAACAATGCGCGTACCTCGAACTCAAGTGTGAAAAAGAGGTACTGAAAAATCAAATCCATGCATGTTGGAGTAAAACTCCTGGATCAGCACAGATGGACATGTGACCGGGACATCACACAGTGACTCCCAACCCCGACTGTGAATGACATTAGGTAGGTCAGTGTCGACGAAGTCCGCCAAAATGACTTGACGTTCAGAATGAATGCCTCGTTGAGAAAACTTTTTCGAGAAGGCCTTACGGGCATCCTCATCATGGAACCAAATATGTGATGGAGTAGGATCAGAGGAAGTGGATGCCTCAGAACGAAGAGGGTTCTAGGACGGAGCAGACTTTCGTTTAGGTGCCATAGACACGACTAACTTAAACGAAAAGAGAGGGAGAGAGAGAAAGACAATCAGAAAAATCCCAACACATTTCAAATATAACAAGTATATTGAAAAGAGAGTACGTATGCATGGGAAATGCATGAACATGTGACATGCAATATAAAAGGCATCATGAGCTCATCCCAATCCAATCCTACCAGCACACAATCAATTTGCACACATCTAAATGCATGATAATACTATTATAATGCTTATGTGATGCAATGTATGAGATTTTAAACTCATTTAAGCAAAAACCCATCCCAAAATTTCAACAAAAACTCATCAATTTTGAAAAAACCCTAAAATTTTTCAAAAACCTTAAAACCTAGGTTTCAAAACATGAAATGCATGTAAATGAGATAAAAGAAACTTACCAAGTGAAGAGAAAAACTTGAAAAGGCTTGGAAAACACTTGGGAATGAGGTTTGGAGTGAGAGAGAGAGAGAGTTTTGGGAGGTGAAAAGACAAGTCTATCGAGAGAGAGATTGAGAAAAATGAGAGGGAAATCGTGATTCGCACTTAAATAGGAGCCTAGTAAATCTTGACAGATAGAGGTGTCGAGAGGTGTTGAGACAAGTGTTGAGCCAGGTGTCGAGAAAAAAGGGCGTCGATAGATGCAGCTGTCGAGGATCTGTCGAGGGAAAATTCAACAAAAGGCTAAAAGGAAGCTCGATCGATCCATCAGCTGTTGAGAAGCTATCGAGGATCCAGAAGAAATCTCGATCGATCCACCTAGCTGTCGAGAAGCTATTGAGATTGAGATAAGAGGAAGTTGAAAAGCTCGATAGAAAGCCAAGTGTCGAGGAGGTGTCGAGAAGCTGTCGAGATTGCTTAAAAACAGTTTTTCAAGAAGGGAAAAACACAAATATGAATACAATCAAGCATGCAACTCAACCAAGGATCCAATCAACATTTTAAGTTCTCAAAATCATCTCTCAACAACAATTTGAAGCACATAGATCCCAAAACACACACATACACACACACACACACACACACACTAAACAAGTCTAACTAATTTTATATTTCAAAAATGAGTCAAGACAGTTTAGTGAGCATACATTAACACATGTAAACCTTGTGATGGCCAAATCACATTGTACCTGCATATGTATCAAGAGTAGCAAAGAATATTGTGTGTTGTGTGTGAAAAAATATCGTAAGATTGCATAAGTGTATACATGTTATGACGATTTGAGATATAAGAAAATTACTTTAACTTACACACAATCATAACTGTTTGATGGGGACTATCACCTTCGAGGTACATCCTATAACTCCCACATCTCTTAGAATACATGCTTGCAATCATATTTAAAGCATTTTGATCTTTTTGCTTTTTATTTTTCTTTGCATATTTTTCTTTTTAAGCAAATCATGCATGAGCATATAATAGATAGAAAAGAAATACTCGATTATGTTAAGCATTTGACATTCCAATTTTGCTATGACTAAGCACAAAAATGTCATTGACATTGCACTTTTGCTATGCCGAAGTATAAAGATATCATTTCATGATTGGCGGGCAACAGTGGTGAGATGGTTATTTATACCTTTCTCTCAGGATTTTCTAGTCCTTCCTGTCAAAAAGAGTAATATGAGTGTTAAGTACAAGAGATTACTTAATTTTACTCATCACAAATAAGAGCCACAAAGCTCACTTGCTTAGTTATGCATAGAGATGCTCATCTAAGTTACAAAAGATACAAAGTTTAAAAAACTTTGTTTCAATGGCCATCCAAAGTATACAAGTACCAATGTACACAAAACACACACTGTTTTTGTATTTTTCTAATTTTTCAATTTTTTTTTAATTTTTATATGAAAAACAAAATAAACAAAACTGAAAACAAACAAAAACATATTAATCAAAGCAAAGCATAAAAACTAGACTGACTCAAAATAAAAGCAAAACACACAAGTTATGCAAAAACAAGAACACAAAGAGAGAGAAGAAAGTGATAGAATCACTTGGAGCCCTTTTCCTTCCACATCTTGGAAGAACCTTTCCTTTGATTAAACCCTTGAAATGGCGGTGAGGGGGAAGAATTGAAACCGTTCAAGTTCAAAAGGAACATGAGGGTTTTGAGAAGATCTCCAAGGGGAGCAAGAGAGGATTGAAGCTGATTTTGGCTTCCAGATGCTATCATGTCGTTACTCTGTTGAGTGGCTAACCACTTATAGCAATTTAGTCGAGTATGAACGGCAACTCCACAATGATGACAGAGATGCTACTTCTTTTGTTTAGGCTTTTGAGAGTTAGCATTCTTAGCCCTAGGGTTTTTAGCTTCCTTTTTATCTTGCTTAGAGGGTGCTCCTAAGATAGATTTACCATTGTCTATGTTCTCACTAGCTAAATCAATTTTAACATCATCATTCTCAATTTCAACATTATTACTAGGAGGAACAAAAACTGTAGTACTAGTAGAAGCAATATTAGAAGAAGAGAAACCATACCCTAAACCTGTTCGATCGAAAGCAGATTTCTGAAGACTGAGCATCTCATTAAGCTTTTCACTTGAAGTCCTCTCCAATTGAGCTCTGACTTGAAACAGTTCCGCTTCAAGCTTCTTGGTCTTCTCAGTCAAAAAATTATTTTCAAACCTCAATGCTCTAATAGTTTGATTAGCTTCATCAAACTTTGTGGAAAGCTCTTCACGATCAAGTTCCACATCACTGAGCTTTTTGGTGGCCAGCCTATAAAGTTTCTCATGTTTCCCAGAAAGCTGGTATAGTTTCTTATAAGCTGTATGGATATCATCTTGATCATCCATTTTCTCAAATTTGGACTCCACCAATTGCTCTTCTTCATCCACATCTTCAACAATCCCCTCAGTAGGATTGACAGTGGCAGTGAAGGCATTCAGGATTTCATCATCCTCATTGTCGGAATCATCCTTAGGCTCGGTGTCGCTCAAAGTAGCAGCGAGTGCCTTACTCTTCCCAATGCACTTGAGATATGGAGGACACTCCTGTTTCATGTGACCGAAGCCTTGACACCCAAAGCACTTAGGTCTTGTGGGAACAATGTACTGACCGCCATCCCTAGCATCCTTCTTCCCTTTGTCTTGACTCTCGAACTGAGAAGAACTGGATTGCCTATGATCCTTGTCTAAGCCCTTCCCATTGGCATTCTTCATGAACGTCTTGAATTGTCTGGTGATGTAGGACTTCATTTTAGAATCTTCATCATCTGAAGACTCATCCGTGTCACTACTCTTGGCCTTCAAGGCCATGCTCTTGCTCTTACCCAACTTACCAATCCTCGTTAACCCTAGCTCGTAAGTCTGCAGATTACCAACCAACTCTGTTAAAGGAATCTTGTCAATGTCCTTTGATTCCTCGATCGTCGTAATCTTGGCATGGAATTTCTCAGGTAGAGATTTGAACACCTTTCTCACAATCTTGGGTTCAGGAATGGTTTCCTCAAGATTGAAAGCTAAGTTCACTATGTCCTTGAGCTTGGCATAGAACTCATTGAATGACTCATCCTCCTTCATCTTAATCTCTTCAAAGATTGTAGTGAGTCTTTGAAGTTTCGAATCCTTGACAGCCTTAGTTCCTTCATCGGTTGTTTGGAGGATGGTCCATGCTTCCTTTGCAGTTTCAGTGGAGGATATCTTTTTGAATTCCTCATTAGTGACTGCACTGAACAAAACATTCAATGTCCTGCTGTTGAAGTTTGCCCCCTTGATCTTGGCTTCATCCCAATCGGCCGGCGCTTCCTTTGGCTTGGTCCAGCCAATCTTTACAGCTTGCCACACCTTCTCATCTAGAGACTGCAAGAAAGCTCTCATGCGTACTTTCCATTATGCATGGTTAGTACCATCATATAAATGAGGTATAATGATAGACTGTCCTATATCCATGACAAACAGGGGTCAATGGATCAATACAGCAAAGATTAAAAACTAATCAGAGTGTGCCTGCTCTGATACCACTTGATAGGCCAAGAAACGAATTAACCCCTTGTGATGAATTAATTGATTAATTAGTCAAGTTTATTAATTAATCAAATTAACATCCAAACGCATGATAGCACAAACAAATCACCAATTAAACTAAGTGCAGCGGAAAATAAATTGACACGGTAATTTGTTTACGAATGGGGAAAACCAACACGGCAAAAACCCTACCGGGTGATTTTTAAGGTCACCACTCCCGAGAATCTACTATTATCACAACAAGCGGTTACAAATAAAGGAATCCCAGTACCTTATACCAACCTACAGTTGAACCCTTACCCCAATATCCAATTGGACTTGTTTTGTAGTTACAATCTCTCCTTTTGATGCACGGCTCCCAGTACGTGACTAAACAATTACGCGGATCCCAGTACGTGACTTCAATCACCAATTAGAGAAAGTTGTTGGCTGCAAAGTTCTTCAGTTCATCCACGATGAAGATCGAGAAGATGCTTGGTCACAAAACCCTACGGTGCACAAACACAGTAACTTCTAATCAAGAACAATGAACTAGAGCAAATTCTGTCTCCAGTCACAATTTGCTTGAACAAACTTTTGCTCAACACTTGTGCAACTTGTGTCACATTTGACGGCCCTTAAAATAATCCTTTTATATGTCTAGGGTTGTGAGAAAAGAAGGTCCAAACATATAATCACGGATTAGAGTCAAAACATAATTGAAAATCTGGTTTTCATAAATCTCGACAGATAGCCATCTATCGAGCAACTGTCGAACAGTTGTCGAGTCACGGGGCTGGAACAGCTCTTCAAGCTCGATAGATACTAGCTATCGAGCTTTAATGAATTTGCACTTTTTAGTTTGAATCTTGGACAGACTTGCATGGCTTTAACACTTGATCTTGAAACATAGTTTCTTGAAGTATTAAACACATTTTAGATCTACCAAAATACAAGTAAAGTGCGTTTTGTTAAAGGATTAACCAATTACATAAAATAGTGACATATGTTCCTAACAAGTGAATCACATATGTCCTAACAATTTGTGTCAGAAGGGGAAAATAAGATCTTTTATTAGTATTACTTTAGAACTTTTAGTGAGTTCAGGGGGGTACTTGGCCCCCCTCGACCCCCCTCCCTCCGCCCCTGAATACCATGGGTATATGGTTAAAAAAGGTATACATAAAAATGAATACCATAACTCTAATACGATTTGTTGGTCCCAAATGTTAATGGCAATCTCTTTAGGATGGTGATAACAAATGCAATGTAGTATATCTGCATAGTGAATAATGTGTTGAAACAAATTAGGTATATATATATTTTTGTAGCTACAGGATTCAAAATTTCGCTCCAGCAAGTTAGGAATGTCATGCAAGGTTTGGGCTGAATAGACAAGTTTAAAACTTTGTTAAGGCAAAGAATTTTGCACGAAACTCACTAGAAATTCGATTGAGCGAGTTTCCAAACTTTAGATAAATTGGTTGCTTTAATTCTTTGTTGTTCCTATTTGATTACCCCTCTTTGCATCTCATAAAAACCTGTGGATTCACACCTTAATTAGAAGTGAAGAGTGAGAAAGTTATCTATTTCATTAGAGTGAAACCCATTGTAGTCTTTATACCTTTACCCTCTCCAAATTGCCTTATCTATTGAGAGGAGATTCAAGCCAAACACCTTGACACCCTAATTATGGATTAATTGAAGCTTGGTGCTAGAAAACACACACAATGTAGGAGCAATCAAAAGAAATCTTCAAGTGGCCTTGAAGTATCGAAGAATTTGGATTTGTGGTTGGCGTTTCAACTTGAGGAATCGGAAGCTAGTGAAGAGAATGGGTTGGTGCAACTAGTCGCTAGTAGGAGCTAGAACTTGGATACACTTACACCTACTTAGAACGGACAAAATAGGCTTTGCCCTTTTCGGGCAAATTAATTAGCTTTATACCCGTTTCCCAAACCAAGTAGGAAAATGCCCCTCTTTTAAAACTCGATTTATGATAAATCGAGTTAGAAATTTTTTTTTTTCTTAAGCCCTATAGTGGCGTTTTAATGAGCCTATAGTAACGTTTTTAAGACCTATAGTAACGTTTTTTAACTCGACTTCTATGAAATCGAGTTATAGGCAATTTTTTTACCTATAACTCGATTTCATTGAGGTCGAGTTAAAAAACGTCACTATAGGTCTTAAAAAACGTCATTATAGGCTCTTTAAAACGCCTCTATAGGGCCTAACTCGATTTATTATAAATCGAGTTTTAAAAAATGGGCATTTCTCTACTTAGTTTGGGAAAAGGGGTATAAAGCTAATTAATTTGTCCAAAAAGGGCAAAAGCCCATTTTGTCCACTTAGAACTTGGAGGGTTTGTAAGTATATTAGGGTCTAAACTGGTGTTTTTCAAAATATGCAGAAATTACCTTTATCATGTCCCGTTTACTAAATGGCTAACACGTCTGTTTGACTGGTTTAGTTGCAATTTTTACACTAAACTTTCGATGGAGTGTTGCAAAAGAACCCGAGGAGTAGCAAGGGAATTACTTAAAGCAATATCAGAGAGCTAGGGTTGGAACCTTGCTATATTGAGAAGGCCATGGATTTAGAAAAAGGTTTACAAGTGTTCGTTGGAAATTTATACCCAAACTGTCCACAGCCAGAGCTTGCAATGGGTAAGCCACCTCATTCTGATCATGGCCTCTTGTCTCTCCTCACACAGAATGGAATTGGCAGCTTCCAACTAAAACACAATGGGATATAGATCAATGCCTAACTCCTTTCTAGTCAACAGAGCCGATCAACTTGAGGTTCTAGCCTTCTGAATTCCCTTTTCACTCTTTTATTATGCAATTTTTTTCCCATTCTATGATCGTCACTCTTTCATTTTTATGTTCTATTGCTAAAACTTCTTTTAAGTGAAAGGATGCTTATACGATTTTTGGTTTCATAGGCATTCAGGCTCACTTTCAAAATTTACATTAAGCTGATAGTGTTATTTTATGAATATTATTAGTCTCTTAGTTTTAGTGTTATTTTATGAATATTATCATTATTATTTTGGTTTTTGCTTTTTGGCACTGTGTTGTGAATCTTGAGATGGCATATTGTTGGAATATTCCCAACGAAAAAAAAAAGAAGTTTTTTTTTTTAAAGTTAGTTTAAAAATAAAATCATCATACAATCTCTTTTAAAAATCAATTTAAAAAAGAGAAATATTATTTCTACAATATTTTCATAATAAATCTTAAGTAATAGAATGTTATAACTTGTTATTGGTGGGTAAAAGAGTAATTTTAGTAGTAGGTTCAAATTAAAACCAATAACAACTTATCACCTATGACCAATAACAACTTATAATTACCTTATTTTTTCTATACCAATCAAATAGATTGTTTAACTAATTAAAAACTTCTTACTTATATTAATTAATATTTTTGGAATTAATTTTGTCTTTAACCCTATATGTTAATCTCCTCCTAAATAAATTCTTAACCCACACGCTTGTGTATGACAGTAGATCTAAACATCTTCTCCGCTTATGCTTACTCTTTCTTCTCTACAGCAACTATGAAACAAAATTTTTTAAACATGAATAATGTCAAAACTAGCTAGGCTTCAAAAAGGAAATCTTTAAAAAAAAAAAAAAAAAAAATCTTAATTTTGTACATTAGCGTATTACATACATAATCAATAATAGATTATTTCAAAATTTAAATGAAAGCTGAATTTCATTTTGAAAAGTGATTAATTTTAAATGAAAAAAGAAAAAATCATTTTGTTAACATTTTTTAACACTTAATTTATACTAGTTTTATAATTTTGTATTAATTTTGTTTGAATTTCAAAATATTTTCCATTCAAAAAAAAAAAAAAAAAAAATCTCATAATTTCTCCTCAACCAAAGTTAAATTTCTTACGTCACCCCTAACTCGAATAATTATTAGATATGTTTATGAATCTTTATAAGAAAAACATTACAAGAACCTCTGTTTATTTGGCTCTGGATAGTGATCTTGCATTCCCATTGGCTGCAACTTTTCTATTATTTTTAACCATTGCAGGCCTGTTCGGCCACCTGTTTTGTTTTTGTTTTTGTTTTTTGTTTTTTTTTTTCAAAATAAAATAATATAATAGTTTATGAATTTATTCTCAAAACAATATTTTTTAGTGCTTCAACCCCCCTCCAAAAAGAAAAGAAAAAAAAAAAATCAATGAATCTGTTTGGATACTTTTTTCTATTCCTATAGTTATATTTTTCTTTTTCTTTTTGCCTATATATCACAACTGGCCAAGCCCACCACCACCGTCCTAACCACCCAGCCACCCACCCAAACCATCAAAATTTATAGTGAATATTGCATCAATTGCACACTACCTGCCACCAATTAACAATCAACAAATCCAAGAAACAACTAATTCAACCAAGGACCTCTAGATTTACATCGCGTCTAAGACCAATGGGGCATAAAATTTGTATACAATATACTTTGCAACATTTCCTACCACCAGCAGGGGAGGTGTCATTAGGCCAAAAAGGCAATCAGCGTGTCATTAGTCCATAATGTCAATGGCAAGATTGTAGAATATGCTTATAAGTTTGTCTAGTGGACTTATTAGAATTTTAATGAATAATCTATTAATTTTAAAGAAGTCAATACCATATCATAGACGGTTTCAATTTGGTCAAAGAAACAAAATATTTCTATATCAGTTAATACTAGTATAACATTTTAAGGTTGTCAATATATATATATATATATATATATATATATAAAATTTACATACTTATTAATCAAAATCTATATTATTTATTAAAAACATTTTTAGATCAATTTGTTAAAACTTAAGAGTCTTTAAAAGGATATCTAAAGCCTAAATAATAATAATAATAATACATATGGAGTTCCAAGTCCAACTACTTAATTCAGAGTCCATTTAGCCCAGTGGAATGATAAATTTTCTCAATTGATTTTCCAAAGACTTGATTTTAACAATTCTAGCGGATAGAAAAATTTTCAATTACATCAAAACTATCTTTGGAATGAAGGACTTTTTACTTTAAAAAGGAAAAGGAAAAAAGAGAGATATTTCCACTTTGGTGAAAAATATTCACAATCATTATCAACTAATGGCCTTTCTTTTCACTTTATATCTACAATCATTGATCTCCAATTCTCCATTATACCTCTCTCTCTCTTTCTCTCTCTCTCAGAGTCATCCATGGCTGCTATTCCCCAACCCTCTCAGCCATCTCCTACTCAAATTTCCAAGATGACGACATATATTAAGAAAGTAGCTGAATCACCTGGGCTCACCTCTGTTCCTTCCAGTTACGCTTTTACCCCTAGTCCCAATGATCAAGCAGTTTCTGAAGACCCAGAAGACTCAATTCCAATCATTGACTTCTCTTTACTCACTTCTGGTACTCCTGATCAACGGTCCCAACTTATCCAAGAGCTTGGCCAAGCCTGCAAGTACTGGGGCTTCTTCAAGGTAAAACATATATTTACATGACATAGTAGTAATCTTCTGCAATATTGTATATGCATGTGTACCTGATTTTGATGAGTCTCAGTTGATCAACCATGGTGTTCCGGAGAGCTTAATGGAGGCAATGATAGAAGGCATTAGAGGATTTTTCAATCTGACAGACGAAGAAAAGAGAGAATTCGAAGGGAAAAACCTTTTGGACCCAATCAGCTGCGGAACCAGCGTCAATACATCAATGGAAAAGGTTTTTTACTGGAGGGATTATCTCAAGGTCTTTGTACATCCTGGGTTTCACTTCCCCAACAAACCTGCAGGATTCAGGTACTCGGGTTTCAATAGTTAGAATCATTGTCTAAATCAAATAAAAAACCTGTCCCATTTCCATTTGTTGTGTTGCAATTTAAGCTCCGTTTATTTTTGCCGTAAAATGTTTTATAGAAAACTTTTTTAGCATTTTATCGTGTTTTGCTTTTGTAAAATTTGCTCAAATTCATAATTTTAAAAATCGGACCAATCAAAGGACAAAAAAGAGGAGTTGTTCTCGGTGTTTTGTTAAACGAGGATCAGACTGATAAGCCTTTTTTTTTTTTTTTTTTTTAACACGATATAAAAAAAAACACACAATATATAAATTCTATTCTAACCTAATCTAAATATATATGCGTGTATAAATATTTTTCCTGGAAACTTGAATCTCAACCCTTACCCCCCACATTTTATAAGTACTTATACTTATAGAGTGACTATCGCATAATAAGTGTGCGGTGATATCAATGGATCAAACTGATAGTTGAATAGGTGAGGTCATAATTAATTAATTATTAGTTTTAAATTATAAAAATATATAATAAATTTAAAACTAAGAATATTTAGTATTAACTACATAAAAATTTTCTTTTAAGAAAAATGTGAGTTTAGTTATCACATCTTATATTTAGAGAATTAAAAATACGATAAGTATGGCGTGTAACATGTTACGTAGCTTTTTCTTCTTTATATCAAAGTTCAAGAAATACAAAGATAAGCCAATGGTTGAACAAAAGCACAAAAACAAAAAACACACAACTAGAAGAACGACACTCATTCATGGTCCAACCTACCCCACTTCCCCCGACCCTAGTTGTTTATCTTCTTCTTATTATCGCCGCCACTTCCCACCGACCCCACTTGTTTATCCAAATACCTCGTTGCTCATCTACAACTTGTATAAGTTTCAAAACGGCTTATTTTTAGTTTTTTTTTTTTAAAATATACTTGTACTTATTTTAAAAGGTTAGATTTTAAAAATCTATGCATAAAAACTAAAATGAAAAAAAAAAAAAAAAAAAAAAAAAGCTTATAAGTTAGTCTCAAATACACATAGAGTTATGCCTTGGTTACCAGGACGAACCTAAGATTTTAAGCTAGCGAGGCCAGAGTATAAAGAAAAAGAAAAAAAAAGAAAGAAAAAAACCTCTAAATAGGCATTCATATAGTATTAAAAAATTATAAATACTCAATATTGCTATTTCTAAATACATTAAGATGTAATCATTTACCAACAAAGATAAAAACAAAAACAAAATAATGTTTTTTTTTTAATCCTAGGCTAGCTAGGATTTTTTTCTTTTTTTTTGGTTGAAATTAGAGCATTCATAGTGATGATGCTAAAAATTTTACCTTTTAGCATCTCAAAAGGCTAATTCATATATTTTACTACCACACTTTACAATACATCCAATATCAAATTTTTTTTTTTTGGTGGCTAAAATACAATCACCATTGTGAATGTTTTTATTGTTTTTGTTAAGTTTTTGGGTTGGATAGTTACTATTTGGGTGAGACGAGGGCTTATTGGGGAGAAGGGGAGTCCAACTACAAAAATGAAATGTATTATAACTATAAAAAATAAAGAAAAAACAATTTGGACCCAAGGGGGGCCCGAGCCCCCTTGGGCCCCTACCTGGGTCTGTTCCTGCTTGGTTGACATGCTTGTTGCTTACCCGGATGGTGCCACCATTAAATCCCTCTCCCCAACTTTTTTTTTTTTTTTTTTTTTTTTTTCTGCTTTATCTTACACTCCCATCATTCATATCAGTGGCAAACAATTGTCATGGCTGCTGCATTTTGGTGTTTTAAGCAAACCGCTCCATAACTGGTCAAATTGTCTCGATCCACATTTCCTCCAATCAAACTATCCGGTTCTAGTTGAATTTACTTTTTGTGGCATTTCTAGTTTTTTAAAGCAACTGGATCAGATTAATGTCTGGTTCCCAATTGAACCGGTCGAATTGGCCGGCCTAGTTTGATTTTTAAAACCATGGTCAAACATGAAAATGTTTTCTTTTAATTGTAAAACCCTTTGTAAAATGTTTTTACCTTAAAAAGCTTGGTAAATCATTTCACAAAAACACACAACGGATCTTCCAACCCATCTAGTGTCTACTTCACCAAAGCTGGAGGTCAGGAGGAATTGGTAAGCTGCTGATTTTGGTGGTTTGTGCTTGAAAATTTTTACATGTCACAAAACATTTAAAAGCATTTTATAGCAAAACAAATGGAGTGTTATGCTTCACCAATCATAACTTGTTACATATACTTTTTTTTCTTTTGTTAAATCACTAAAGTTTAAAATGAAAAAAAAAAAAAAAAAAAAAAAAATCTAACACATAGAAAAGTTGTAATTGGTGGAGTATAAAATACAAAAAGTCGAACTAGAAATTCCTAATGGTCTAAAACCAATTTTGAAATATGCATAAATTGCTTATGCTGAGTTGATTGCATTTCCATATCCAATTATCAAAATGGCTAACAAGTTTATTCACTAGTTTGTTGCAATTGCTGCAGTGAGCTTTCATTAGAGTATTGTGAAAGAACACGAGGACTAGCAAGGGAATTACTTAAAGCAATATCAGAGAGCTTAGGGTTGGAACCCTTCTACATTGAGAAGGTCATGAATTTAGATAAAGGTTTACAAATGTTATATGCAAACTTTTACCCACCTTGTCCACAGCCAGAACTTGCAATGGGCTTGCCACCACATTCGGACCATGGCCTCTTGTCTCTCGTCACACACAATGGAATTGGTGGCTTCCAACTACAACACAATGGGATGTGGGTCAATGTTAATGCACTTCCCAACTCCTTTCTAGTCAACATTGCTGATCAACTTGAGGTGCAACCTTTTCTCTTAATTACGCATTCTTAATTCCTATCTCACTCTTTTAATGTACAATTTTATTTGTTTTATGATTTCTGTTTTCTCTGATTTTTTTTTTTCTATTGCTAATTCTCCTTTTAAGTCAGTGGTTCTTGTATGATTTTGGAGTCACTGGCATTTGGGCTCATGTTTCAAATTTTCCAATTTACAATAAGCTAAGACAAATTTCTATATGCCCCCTTAGGTTAGGTTTAGTGTTATGTTATGATGTTATTGCATTGTGTTGAGATTACATGTGTTATTTAGCACTAGAAAGAAATATTAGGTAGAAGCATGAGGTATTTTGGTGATTTTGGTGGGTTTTTTTTTTTTTTTTTTTTTTTTTTGTTTCTTGGGTGGAGGGGGGTTATTTAGTCATTTTGGAGAATCTAGGAATATTTTGGTCATTTTAGATTATCTAAGGTATTTTGATCATTTAGGAGATTCTATGAATGTTTCGGTCATTTTGAACGTTCAAGGAAATTTTGGTCTTTATTTAGGTTTTTAGGACATTTTACACAATTTGGGGTTTTAGGGGGTTATTGTTCTAATTTTTAACATTCTAGGGGTTTTTTTGGTCATTTTGTTGATTCATGATATTATTGTTATTTTGGAGATTTTGGGAATATTTTGGACATTTGAGGATTTGGATGGTTTTTTGGTTAATTTAGAGGTCCCATGGGTGTTTTAGTTATGTTGAAGTTTCCAATGGTATTTTGGGCATTTCAAGGATATTTTGGTTCAAGGGGTATTTTGGTAAATTAAAAAGCTTTGTGGAGGTATTTTGATCATTTTAAAGGTTTTAGGGGAATTTTAGTTGTTTTTGAGTTTCCATAGGGTATTTTGCTCATTTTGGGCATTTACAGAGTATTTTGGTCATTTTGGAGATTCTATAGGTATGTTGCTATTTTTAGAGGTTTAAAGGGTATTTTAATTATTTTAGAGGCTTTGGGTATGTACATTGGGAAGTGGATGAAGGTGGAAAACATTACTTTTATTTTTTTTGGCAAAAACTATTTTGTGCCCATCATAATTGCAATTTCTTAGTCAATAGAAGATTTTTTAGTTTCTAGGTGAAATTCTTGGTTTCTTATAATTATCGCAATGTCAATTTGTTTCGTTTTAGATTCTAAGTAATGGGAAATACAAGAGTATTCTACATCGAGCAATAGTTAACAAAAAAGTCACAAGGATATCACTTGTCATGACCAATGGACCATCACTCAATAAGATTGTCAACCCAGCACCAGAGTTAGTAAAGAATGGAATCGATCAACCTGCATACCATGGGATAACGTATAAAGAATACTTGCAATGTCGACAAAGCAACAGTCTTACTGGGAAAGGCAACTTGGATCGCATACGCATCTAAATTGTGTGAAGTAAGAGCTTTTGTCCCGAGGACACAATAAATGGCTATAGCATGTGTGTACTTAATTGGACAAAGTGTCCATCAAATGCTCCACTCCATTTGATGAGATACGATACAAACATGTATGCAATTAATTTTAAACATGTATCCATATCATATTAGATCTAACTAGTACATTCGAGCACTGAACCCAAGACAAACCCTAGCTATTTAACTTCTTGAATAAGGTTTTATCGTCTATTATTAGTGAGTGTCTTTGTGCATAGCAAACTTATTACTGATAATGTTCTTGTGGCTTATGGTTTTTCTGCTTCTCCTGCATGTAGTCATTTACAAGCTTCCTTAGTGTGAATAGGGTATCATCACTAAGTTGTGTCAAGAAATCTACAATATATTCAGGCCATTCTGTCAATAAATCCTACAATTTTGCACCCAGATTCTACTTCTACTCAACAGTCATTATCTACCTAGAGGCTCTAACTTAACACTAACATCATTCTATGTTGGGGTTTTCTTCTTTTTAGTGGGTGGAATTTGAGTAGTAGTTTCACTTTCTATTGATAAGGCAGTGATTTCTCATCAGTTCTAACTGTAAACTTCTTCTTAATAGCTGTGGGCGCAAGTGCCCCCCATCGCGGATGCGGCAGATGTGGTTTCCTCATAAGAAGTACGCCTCAACCTAGGGTGGACCGAGTGAAGGGTGCAAATGGAGTCACTTCCTAGATCAGGTCTAGGAATCATATGTATAGCGTCCTTATATGAAGGACTAATCTTACCAGAGCATATGTCTGGAGTTTAGGTATGGGGATAAGAAGGTGTTAGGCGCCCAACCCCACCTGATCTGTAGGTCGGCCTCCACTCATTGTGTTCCAAATCCTAATCTCATCAAAGGGTCTTCTTATAAGTTATTCTAAACTCACACACATATACTAACATGCATCTAACATCCAAACATGGCATATCATGACAAGTGCATAAGAAGCCTACCATTTATATAACATGGCATTCACATTCATTTACCTAAGGGTAGCAAGTATATCACAAGGTAGTAGCATTAAATTATCATCAAGCACAAACCAAATATCACAGCGTCATGGCATCAATCAAGCATGTTCATCATATTCAAGCATAGCATCATGGTATTAATCAAATCAAATGCATGTTCATGTAATTATGCATGACTCACCTTACTTATCTCACAGCATCACAGCACCTATACATCAATGCATGTTCATATTCATATGTATGTTCATAGTTTGTTGAACAAGATGTCCATAGCCATGCCACATTGACCATCACTAGACACAATTATTAGGCCAGCACTAGAGTTTGTTGACAATGAAGGTCATCCACTTGCATATGTTGAAATAACGTACAAGGAGTTTTTGGAATTGCAACAAAGTGGCAAACTTAGTTATAAATTCTAGTTGGATTTTGAACAAATTAGCAAAGGAGCCTGTGCTTGTTGATTGCTTTAACGTAACTGATCTCCAAATATAGTGTTTGATAATAAAATTTTGGCTAAATTTACTACCTCTCAAAAACTTTTTTTTTGATGAACTACTCTCAAAAACTAGTTTGAATATGTACTTTGATAATAATAGTGATTAATAGGATGACAATTTTCTCATATATTATGATTGTTCTTGTATTCATAACTATCTCCCTAATCTACTAGGGACCAATATATCCTCTAGAATTCCTAAAAAAACTCTAGGCTAAAATGCAAAATCTATCCTCTAAGTTTCTTCAAAATTCATTTTAGTCTTTTAATATTGTTTTCATTCATTCCAGTCCTCTAAGTTTCAGATTTATTCAATTAAGGCTGTTACGTTCATATTTTTATGTGATTGGCATATCCTATGACAAAGCGCACTTTACCTGTATTTGGGTAAATCTAAGTGGGTTCAAGATGATCATTACAAGTGGTTACATTGAAGATATGAAGAATATTCAAGAAAAGGTAAATTTGTAGGTCCCGATACCTCCTCAATACCTGTCAATCTATCGAGATTTAATAAAGCTCGATACTTGGCTCGATACCTCTTAATCTATCGAGCTATGGGATTTCTGATATAGCCTGCAACATTTTATTCTAATTGGCTATTTTGTTTAAGGGTTTGTGTAAACCTAATAGGAGTAGGGGAGCAAACCTTATTGGAATAGGAGAGATCATTCAAAAGGCCCATTAAACTCCTATTTAAATAAGGAGGTGGAGAAAGAAAACCCTAACCCTAGAAAGTTTCATAAGTTTTTCTTTTTCAAACTCTAGCCTCCTCCTATAGAAGAAAGAGATATTATTGCATTTTGTACGCCTTTGGGTTCTGTAACCAAGCAAAGTTTCTAGCACCAACATTGAAGATCTTATTGGTGTTTCTATGTGAAGTTGTTGTAAATCAACTACAACAATCAAAGGGTTGCTATGGAGTTAGTCACGTACTGGGATCCGTGCAAAGGAAGAAGTCTTCTACAAGATCAAGTCCTATTGGGGATTGGAGCAAAAGTTCAATTGTAAGTTAATATTTTGGAATAGGCCTGGTAGTGGTAAGATTCCTTGTACTTGTAACTGCTTGTTCTTGATTAATGGATTCTTGGGAATAATGACTTGAGATTCACCTGGTGGGGGTTTTTTATCTTGTGAGAGGTTTTCCCCATTCGTCAACAAATTATTATGTCTATTTTATTTCTACTGCACTTACTTTATTTGGTGATTTGTTGGTGCCTCCATAATCTGCATGTATTTTAACCTAATTTATCAACTTAAATAATTGAATTAATTAACTTGAGTCACTCTATAACCCAACAAAGGTCTTTCCGTCAACTTTTATTGTTAGGACATATGTGATTTAATGTTAGGAACATATGTCGAATTAGAATTGGCTAATCTTTTGACAAAACGCACTTTACTTGTAATTGGGTATATCTAAGATATGTTTAATACTTCAAGGAACAAGGTTTCAAGATTAAGTGTTAAAGACATGCAAGTCTGTCCAAGAAACAAGTAAAGAAGTGCTGGATTTTATATCTCGACAGCTAGTATCTATCGAGTTTTAAAAAGCTGCTGAAGCCCGATGCTCGACAGCTATCTCGACAGATAAGCTATCTATCGAGGTTTATGAAATTCAGTTTTTCAGAGTTGATTTCAATCCAATCTGTGAATACATGTTTGGGATTTATTTTCTCACAACCCTAAACATATATAAGGATTGTTTTAAGGGCCGTCAAAGGTTGCACGAGTGTGAAGCAAAGTTGTGTTCATGCAAATTGTGACCGGAGACAGAATTTGCCCTAGTTCATCTTTTTCTTGAAGAAACTGCTGTGTTTGTACACTGTAAGGTCTTGTAACTAAGGAGCTTCGTGTTCTTTATCGTGTGATGAACTGAAGATATTTGCAACTAACATCTTTCTCAAGTTGGTGAGTAAGCCGCGTACTAGGATCCGTGTATCGAATTGGTTAGTCACGTACTGGGAGCTGTGCATTAAAAGGAGAGATTGTCACTATAGAAGAAGTCCAATTGGGTATTGAGGTAAGGGTTCAATTGTAGGTTGGTATAAGGTACTGGGATTCTTTTACTTGTAATCGCTTGTTGTGATAATAGTGGATTCTTAAGAGTGGTGACCTTAAAATCACCCGGTGGGGTTTTTGCCATGTAAGTTTTCTCCATTTGTAAACAAATCACCGTGTCAATTTATTTTCCACTGCACTTTAACTTAGTTGGTGATTTGTTTGTGCTACCACACTATTGCATTCTAATTGAATTAATTAATTAACTTGGCTAATTAATTTGTTAATTCATCACAAAAGGTTAATACATTCTTGGCCTATCAAGTGGTATTAGAGCAGGCACACTCTAATTAGGGTTAATCTTTGCTGTGTGATCCATTGACCCCTGTTTGTCATGGATAGAGGACAGTCTCTTATTATACCTCCTTTATTTGATGGCACTAACTATGCATACTGGAAAGTACGCATGAGAGCTTTCTTGCAGTCATTAGATGAAAATGTGTGGTAACTTGTGGAGATAGGCTGGACTAAGCTTACGGAAGCGCCGGCTGATGGGGATGATGCTAAGATCAAGGCAAAAAACTTCAACAACAAAGCATTGAATGCTTTATTCAGTGCAGTCATGAATGAGAAGTTTAAGAAGACATCCTCTACTGAAACTGTAAAGGAAGCATGGACCATTCTCTAGACAACCTATGAAGGAACTAAGGCTGTCAAGGATTCGAAGCTTCAAAGGCTTACTGCGAGCTTTGAAGAGATTAAGATGGAGGAGGATGAGTCATTCGATGAGTTCTATGCCAAGCTCAAGGACATAGTAAACTCAGTCTTTAATCTTAGGGAAACCATTCCTGAACCCAAGATTGTTAGAAAGGTGCTTAGATCTCTATTCGAGAGATTTCATGCCAAGATCACCGCAATTGAGGAATCGAAGGATATTGACAAAATTCCTTTGATAGAGTTGGTTGGCAATCTGGAAACCTATGAGTTGGGTTTGACAAGGATAAGAAAATCTAGTAAGGGTAAGAGCATGGCATTAAAGGCCAAGAGCAGTGACATTGATGAGTCTTCAAACGATGAAGATTCTAAGATGAAATCCTATATCACTCAGCAATTCAAAAAGTTTATAAAGAATGCCAATGCTAAAGGATTTGACAAAGTCCGCAAGCAGTCCAACTCATCTCAGTTCAAGAACTAGGACAAAGGAAAGAAGGATGCTAGGGATGGCAGTCAGTACACTGTTCCCTCAGAACCAAAATGCTTTGGATGTCAAGGCTTTGGACACATGAAACAAGAGTGCCCTATATATCTCAAGACCAATGGGAAGAGCAAGGCACCTGCTGCTACATTGAGCGACACCGAGCCTGAAGATGATTTCAACAATGAGGATGATGAAATCCTAAATGCTTTCACTGCCACTGTAAATCCTATTGAAGGGATTGTTGAAGATGTGGATGAAGAAGAGGACTTGGTGGAGTCTAAGTTTGAAAAGATGGATGAATAAGATGACATCCACACAGCCTATGCAAAATTATACAAGGTCTCAGAAAAGCATGAGAAGTTGTATAGGTTGGCCACCAAGAAGCTTAGTGAAGTGGAGCTTGAACGAGAAGAAATTTCCACAAAGTTTGATGAAGCTAATTAGACCATCGGAGTACTGAGATTTGAGAATAATTTCTTGGCTAAGAAGACCAAGAAGCTTGGGGTAGAACTATTCCAAGTCAGCTCAGTTGGAAAGGACTTCAAGTGCAAAGCTTGATGAGATGCTTAATCTTCAGAAATTTGCTTTTGATCGAATCGGTTTAGGGTATGATTTCTCTTCTCCTAGTATTGCTATTTCTAGTACTACTATTTTTGTTCCTGCTGCTAATAATGTTGAAACTGAGAACAATGATGTTAAAAATGAATTAGCTAGTGAGAACATAAACAAGGGTAAATCTATCTTAGAAGCACCCCTTAAGCTTGATTAGAAAGAGATTAAGAACGCTAGGGCTAAGAAGGGAAACTCTTAAAAGCCTAAACAGAAGAAGCAGCATCTCTGTCATCACTGTGGAGTAGCTGGACATACTCGACCTAATTGCTATAAGTGGTTAGCCACTCAACAAAACAACAGTATAATCTCATTGGGAAACCAGAATCAGTTTCCATCCTCCTCTGCTCCTCTTGGAGACCTTCTCAAAGCCCTCATGTTCCTTTCAAACTTGAACGGTTTCAATTCTTCCCCCTCATTGCCGGATCAAGGGTTTCCTAAACAGAAAGGTTCTTCCAAGGTGTGGAAGGAAAAAGGCTTCAAGTGATTCGGTCGCTTTTTCTCTCTCTCTCTCTCCTTCTTGTTTTTGTTTTTGCATTACTTGTGTGTTTTTCTTTCATGTTTTGAGTCAGTCTAGTTTTATGCATTGTTTTGCTTAACATGTGTTTGTTTGTTTATTTTTCAGTTTTGTTTTATTTTGCTTTTCATAAAAATAAAATTAAAATTGAAAAATCAAAAAAATACAAAAACAGTGTATGTATGTGTACATTGGTACTTGTGTACCTTGGATGGCCATTGAAACAAAATTTTCTAAACTTTGTATCTTTTGTAGCTTAGATGAGCATCTCTATGCACAACTAAGTAAGTGAGCTTTGTGACTCATGTTTATGATGAGTAAGATTAAGTAATATCTTGTACTTAACACTCGTATTACTCTTTTTGACAGGAAGGACTAGAAAATTCTAAGAAAAAGGCATAAATGACCATCTCACCACTATTGCCCGCCAATCATGAAGTGACATTTGTATGCTTCGGCATAGCAAAAGTGAAATGTCAAATGCTTAACATCATTGGGTATTTCTTTTCCATCTCTTGTATGCCCATGCATGGTTTGCTTAAAAGAAAAATATGCAAAGAAAAATAAAAAGCAAAAAGAATCAAAATGCTTTATATATGATTGCAAGCATGTATTTTAGGAGATGTGGGAGTTATAGGATGTACCTCAAAGGTGATAGTCCCCATCAAACAGTTATGATTGTGTGTGAGTTAAAGTGATTTTCTCATATCACAAATCGTCATAACATGTAGACACTTATGCAATCTTGTGATGTTTTTCACACACAACACGCAATATTCTTTGCTACTTCTGATACATGTGCAGGTACAATATGATTTGGCCATCACAAGGAATACATGTGTTAATGTATGCTCACTAAACTGTCTTAACTTGTTTTTGAAATATAAAATTGGTTAGACTTGTTTAGTGTGTATGCATTTTGGATCTATGTGCTTGACATTTTTCTTGTTGAGAGATGATTTTGAGAGCTTAAAATGTTGTTTAGATATTTGGTTGTATAGCATGCTTGATTGCATTCATATTTGTTTTTTTCTCTTCTTGAAAAACTAGTTTTAAGCAATCTCGACAGCTGTTGGACACCTCTCAACAGCTAGGCTATCTATCGAGCCCTTTCAGCTTCTTTTTATCGCATTCTCGATAGCTTCTCGATCCATTGAGATCTTCTAGCTGTGGACACCTCTCGATAGATCCAGGACAGCTCTTTGATAGCTGATTCACGTGTTTTAATCCTCGATACCTCTCAACACCTCTCGATCTGTCGAGAATTATGATTTTCTATATATAGGATCCACACGAATTTTTCTTCATTTCTCCTCGATCTCTCTCATCTTCTCATCTTCCCAAACCTTTCTCTCACACTCCAAACCTCAAACCCAAGAGTTCTTTAGTCTTAAAGAGCATTTTCTGCTTCTGGTATGTCTCTTTTTTCATTCATTCATCATGCATTTCACATTTTTAACCTAACTTTTGGGGTTTTGTTGAAAATTTGGGGTTTTTCAAAATTGTTGGGCTTTTCACAAAATTTTTGGGTTGGTTTTCGTGAAAATGATTTTAAATCATCATACATTGCATCACATTTGCATTTTAACTATATTTTCATGCATTTTAGATGTGTGATTACTATGTTAATTTGTTATGTACTAGTAGGTTTGGATTGGGCTGAGCCCATAATGTATTTAAGTTTGCATCTCACATGTTCATGCATTTTTCATGCATACGTACCTTTAATTCTTTATATTCTTATATATTGATGTTGTTTGGTGCTTTTCTGCGTGTCTCTCTCTCTTTCTCTCTCTCTATCTTTCTCTCTCCTTCTTATGTTAGTCTGCTTTATGGCACCTAAACGTAAATCCACTCCATCACAAAACCCCCTTCGTTCTAGGGCATCTACTTCTTTTTCTGACCCTACTCCTTCTCACATACGGTTCCATAATGATAAAGCCCGAAAGGACTTTTCGGATAACTTTTCTTGACGAGGCATTCATTCAGAATGCCAAGTCATTCTATCGGATTTTTCCGATACTGACCTTCCCACTGTCATCTACAGTCGGGGTTGGGGGTCACTATGTAACTTCCTGGTCACTTGTCCCTCCGTGATCATACATGAGTTTTACTCCAATATGCACAGATTCGATACTTCTGTACCTCATTTTTTCTCTCGCATTCGAGGTATGCGCATTGTAGTGCATCCTGACTACCCTGGTTGCGATCATCTAAGGACTGTGTCCAAAGACGAACTCTCGTCTCTATTTTATGAGACACCCTCATCTTGGGGTGACCATCAAAACACCCCTTGCTCGGGCTTTGCAAAAGGTCCGAGATTTCTTAACATGGTGATGACCCTTCATTCTTCATCCTTTGTCTTACTATAACTCCATTACAAAGCCTCGTGCTCGCCTTTTGTTATCCCTCTTAGAGGACATTTCTATTGACTTCCCTTCTCATTTTATTCTTCGCCATTTTTCTGTCTCCTTTCCCGAGTCTCCTCATTTTTTGGTTATGAGTGCCATAGATGCTGCTACCGTTCGACAGAACGAGGCACAACTTAGATCGAGGCGGCCAAGGACAGAGACGGCGACTCCTCTAGCTTCTACCGCTCCATCCACCTCCGCTCCTTCGTCTTCTGCGGGTGGAGTGACTCTTAAGGCCATCATGGCACAAATTGTGCACATGGATGATCTCTTTGACACACTTAGTGATGAGTTATGTCAGGTGATCACCCGTGTTGGTCGTATCGCACGGCGACAGGCTGTCATGGGTGGTTTTATTGTTGCTTCTTCTCCATCTCCACTGACTTCCGAGGATGAGAGTGATGATGGCTCCAACAATGATGATGCTGATAAGGACGATGGTGCTAGTTCGCCTAGTGATGATGAGATGTCTACTTGATGTACTTACCCTTTGTCAATCATGACAAAAAAGGGAAGTAGTTTTGATATGAGAGTAGTCATATACATAGGAGGAGGGTTAGCATAGGAGATTTTTGTGATAGGGGGAATGTTTATACCTTGAGGGATGTAGTGAGGTTTTTATGTACTTTCTTTTCTTTCTTTTACTTTTACCTTATGTGTATTGGTCTTGTGACCATTTGACATACATTGTACTTATATTTGGTTTATATCTACTGATGTATCTTATTCACCTATCTTTACATGTGTTGTTTCTTTTCTCTCTTTATGCACATGATTCTTATATATTGTATGCAATCTATTATTTCTATTTCACACTAAGATGCTGTGATGAGTTTTGTTTAAAGTGTCAAAGTCTTCTTGCCATAAACTCTCTTCTTGCAAAGTTTTTCAAGAGTTTGTGTTAGGATAGATTTTATTGTATTCAACAAGTGAGTATGAGTTGAGTGATTTATGACTTCTCTCATTTATTCATTTGTTTGTTGTGGTTTTGTCATGGATTGCCAAAGGGAGAGATTGTTAGGACATATATGATTTAATGTTAGGAACATATGTCAAATTAGAATTGGCTAATCCTTTGACAAAATGCACTTTACTTGTAATTGGATAGATCTAGGATGTGTTTAATGCTTCAAGGAGCAAGGTTTCAAGATTAAGTGTTAAAGCCATGCAAGTTTGCCCAAGAAACAAGTGAAGAAGTGCTGGATTTTATATCTCGATAGCTAGTATCTATTGAGGTTTAAAAAGCTGTTGAAACCCGATGCTTGACAGTTATCTTGACAGATAAGCTATCTATCGAGGTTTATGAAATTCAGTTTCTCAGAACTGATTTCAATCCAATCCATGAATACATGTTTGGGCTTTCTTTCTCACAACACTAAACATATATAAAGATTTTTTGAAGGGCCGTCAAAGGTTGCGCAAGTGTAAAGCAAAGTTGTGTTCATGCAAATTGTGACTGGAGACAGAATTTTCCCTAATTCATCTTTTTCTTGAAGAAGCTGTTGTGTTTGTACACCATAGGGTTTTGTAACCAAGGAGCTTCGTGATCTTCATCGTGTGATGAACTGAAGAACTTTGCAATCAACATCTTTATCAAGTTGGTGAGTAAGCCACGTACTGGGATCCACGCATCAAATTGGTTAGTCACGTACTGGGAGCCGTGCATTAAAAGGAGAGATTGTCACTATAGAACAAGTCCAATTGGGTATTGGGATAAGGGTTCAACTGTAGGTTGGTATAAGGTACTGAGATTCCTTTACTTGTAACCGCTTGTTGTGATAATAGTGGATTCTCAAGAGTGGTGACCTTAAAATCACCGGTGGGGTTTTTGCCATGTAGGTTTTCCTCATTCGTAAACAAATCACCGTGTCAATTTATTTTCTGCTGCACTTCAACTTAGTTGGTGATTTATTTGTTCTACCACGCTATTGCATGCTAATTGAATTAATTAATTAACTTGGCTAATTAATTTGTTAATTCATCACAAGGAGTCAATACATTCTTGGCCTATCATTTATTAACATTTTTTGATTTTTTTTTTTTTTTGAAAATTTTCAATCATTAATGCATTTTTTAATTTAAAAAATTTGAAAAATTAAAAAATTAACCACAACATATAACATGTTGATAGAAAATCTTTAATTGAATAAATTTGAAAGTTAGAGAACTGAAATGAACAAAAGTAAAGTTAGAGAACTGAAATGGATTTTGGTGAAACCTAATATTTATTTTAAAGTTATTTAGATTAAAAAAATTCATTTGATTTTTATATGTTTTTTCTTTAATTTATTTTCCTTCTCACTCTCAAGTCTCACCTCTCTTTCTCTCTCTCTCTTCCTTAAACCTATTCCATGTTGTGGCTCCACCTCATCCTTCATTTGAATTCATAACCCAATGCAAAGATTCCAAAAAATTCCATCAAAGAAATTTCACATTTCTCATTCTGACCCTTCTCTCTGTCTCCTTGATCGCTAAGAAAAAAAAAAATTTACAAGTTTCAAAGCAATAACCTTCAACATTTCACGGGGATTAATGGAGACAATCACAAGGTTGTAACCTATATGAGTGATCTTACTTTAATAGTAAAAGAATGAAAAGGAAAATTTAAATTTAAAAAAAACAAAACAAAAAAACAAAAAAAAAAAGGTTTTAGTTGCTTGCTCAAGACGGGAATGAGTGAAATATAGGCATGTATGAGAGAGTAGGACTGAGCGTAGAGGCTTGTATGAAAGGAAATTACACTGCATACATATAACACAACATTATAACTTATATAGCAATGGATAGTAAGGGAAGACGAGAGACCTATATAAACAGTGGATAGACCCAAACAATTATATATTTACTGTGTAGTTTTGTTCACCATAGTGTATCAACTTAAAAAGGGTATAGGGTAAGAAAAGGGTATATATATGAAAGACAAAACTTAGGTATAGTATTGTAGGTATTGTTACCTAGGTTTTCCTTTTAAGATTCAGCCATGTAACAACATAACTAAAAAATACACTTTTATCTCATGAGAAAAATCTACATGGCAAAATCTTAAGAGATGAACCTAAGGAACAGTATCTAAGTACTGTACTTAAGTCTTGCCCATATATAAATACCATGGGTATATGGTAAAAAATGGTATACATAAAAATGAATACCATTACTCTAATACAATTTGTTGGTCCCAAATGTTAATGGCAATCTCTTTAGGATGGTGATAACAAACGCAAAGTAGTATATCTGCATAGTGAATAATGTGTCGAAAAAAATTAGAGTATATATATAGTTTTGTAACTACAGGATTCAAAATTTCGCTCCAGCAAGTTAGGAATGTCATGCAAGTTTCGAGCTGAATAGACAATTTTAAAACTTAGTTAAGGCAGAGAATTTTGCACGAAACTCACTTGAAATTTAGGTGAGTGAGTTTCCAAACTTGAGAAATTAGTTGCTTTAATTCTCTATTGTTCCTATTTGATTACCCCTCTTTGTATCTCATAAAAACCTGTGAATTCACACCTTAATTAGAAGTGAAGAGTGAGAAAGTTATCTATTTCATTAGAGTGAAACCCATTGTAGTCTTTATACCTTCAACCTCTCCAAATTGCACTACAACAAAATGTATTTTTAGTGACGAAAAAATTTGTCACTAAAAGTCCAGTTTTTTGTCAATAAGGACCTTTAGTGACGAAATTGGACTTTTAGTGACAAAACTCATTTTGTCATTGAAACTCCATCACTAAAAGTCCTGGTGACGAAAAATTTCATCACTAAAAGTCCGATTTGATTTTTTTTTTTTTTTTTTTTACTTTTAGCGACGAAAATGTTTCGTCACTAAATGTTTTCCTCGCTAAAAACACTATTTAGTGACGAAAATATTTCGTCACTAAAAACACTTTAGTTTATTAAATCATATTTAGTGACGAATAATTTCGTCACTAAAAATATGTTCGGGTACATATAGTGACAAAAAAGTTCGTCACTAAAACTATTTTTAAGAAAATCCAGGCACATATAGTGACGAATATTTTTGTCACTAAAACCATTTCTTACAAAATTTTGCTACATTTAGCGACGAAATATTTCGTCACTAAAACAATTTTTTGTTGCTATATTTGTGACGAAAAAATTCGTCGCTAAAACTTATTTTCTGTTTTTATTTTTTTCATGGCTTTGATATTAACCTGTAACTTATCATTACATTATTAAAATCTCACATTTGAATAACACATTTATTTCAACAACACATTTATAAAAAAAGATCCATACATTCCACAAGTAAAAAATAAAACAAGTATCCAATTCAAACTCCTTCCATACAATAATTGTTTGCAATACATACAATAACTCTACCTAAACCCTATTTTAGAACTAACGGAAGATGTCCTCATATGTCTTCAAGTAATGCCAAAAGTAAATCCCCTAAAAGCCACTAATAAGAAATCTGCACAAATATAAAAACAACATTACATTAAAATCGTAAAATAAAAAACATTAACTATGTTATAAGAAACATTTCTAACAATGCATTTAAAGTAGCCACACCAATAAATTAAAATCACAACTCCTAATGTATAAGTTGTAGAAAACAAATATATATTTTCAAGTGTAATATAATACAATTAGTTTCAAATAATGCATCAAAAAAAGTAATCACACCATGTAGTGTGGGTAAATTGCTAAAATAAAGTACTAACCAAAAAGTGTTTTAACTTGAAGTTGAACCACCCCCATAGGTAAGAGCATCATCATAACCCTTGCTCCTCAAAAAGTTAAGAATATTCTTTTGGACCTCTTCTTGCTTAGCTCGCGCCTCTTGGTCCCTAGCTCGCTCCTCTTGGTCCTTAGCTTGCTCCTCTTGGTCCCTAGCTCTTGCCTTTTTGAGCTCAATTATCTCATTTTCTAACCGTTGGATATACTCCACCGAAGAATTAGATGAGGCGGTGGTTACTAGAGAAGAGGAAGGTCTCATGCCAAGTCCTTTTACAATACTGGATTTCTTCTTAAAAACTAAGTTTAAGATATCCTCTTGTGTAAGGGGAATTGCATTAGAATCTTGACAATGATCCGCTTGCACTTTGAGAATATTTTCCTATCATTTGAAAGAGAGAAAGAAACAAACAAACAATCACAACATTAATACTACATATGTTATAGTTTTACAAACATGATAGGGATGGAATGATAGGAATGGAATGATACACATACATATGTCGCTTCATCCTCATGGTGTATCCACATATTTGTATTTGGATTGAAATGAACATCTTTGAAGATTTTTGCCAATTCAGGAACTTGACCGTCATTATTATTTGTCTGATTAATTAACATTCAAGTGTTAAATAGATATACTTAATTAATCACAACATGCAATATACTAAGGTTTAAGAAAATGAAAAAACACGCACCTCCTCATCAACCCTAATAGCAAGTGCCTTTGTCCCGCATCTATGTTTGCTTGAAGTTTTATTCCTATTTTCAGAGTTCTTTCTTGATTTTTTCTAATAAACAACATTCAAGATATTTATTAGATCATGAATAAAACAATATACATTTACTTCATCTAAGTATTAATCTAATCAGTTGACAACATAATATAGTAAACATTGGATAATAATAATATACACATAAATAATTTACCAATCAGTCCTCATTGGTCCATCTCCCATCAATGAGTTCAGTCTACTGCTTAAGTGTGGCATTCATTTGCGGGTGGCTTCTTGCATAGTCAGTACCATGAGATTGCTTGAGCTTTTTATAAGCCTGATGCAACTTGCTGGAGTTGGAACTCAATAATCTTCCACATTTTGTATTTAATGTTTTCGTTACCAAGTTGGAATCTCCTTCTAGCTCAAATTGTTCCTGTAAAATGAAGTGTATATGTATTATAAAAATATTATTATATGAATTAGACGAGTTAGACATTATCAATGTAAATTTACCGCGATACTTTGAAGCACCACATCTCTAGTAGTAGCATCAACATTTTTCTAATTTTTCACGTTGTAAGTGGACAAATTACTTCGCACTTGTACGCCAATTTGATTGACAAGCTTGCACGCATTCTGCCCAACAGGAGCATCATACTCTGCAGCTATACGCACTGGCAGCTTACCACTTTTTTCAACAAGTGCCCGTACTGCTACACCACGTGTTGTTCCACGGGTAATTCTGCTAGCAGATCCTATTTAAACATTATTAATGGTAAAAAATTATACATTCCATGTACATTATAGCTAAATTAAGTGAAGTATAATCTCAATAGTAAAAATAGGATGCAGTTGTAATTAAGTATGTTCTATGTAATTACCAGTCATGCTAGTTAATGCCTCCGCACTAGAAGAACTTTGGGCAGGAGGATTTACTTCAGGAGGTGTTTCCATAGATTGGACCACTGGGATAGATGCCTCACCTTGCGAGCGTGTAAGTCGTCTTGGTGCCATCTGTAACTAACAAACATACATATAATGGAACAACAAAGTCATTACAAGTAATGGAACAATAAAGTTATTATCATCTATTGTACCCTATGAAACATCTATTGTATTTTATGGATTACAGAATTAGATGACTCATCATCATTGTCATCGTCACCAATAGGTGATACATAATCATCATCTACCACAATATTAGCTCTACTTCTTTTCCCTTTTGCACAATTGGATTGAGCAGAATCCTTTAATGAAGTTGAGATGTGCTTCAATCCCAAAGCATCAATTATCTCTTGGTTTTGCCTCATTCTCCCCTCAATGCCCAGCAAAGTACCGTAAGTACACTCACTAATATTCTTCTTCACATGCATGACATCAATGTTGTGCTTAAGCTTCTTATTCTTCCAGTATGGAAGCTTGTACAAAATACTTATCTTTGACCAATTTGGCTCCCCAATGAGTTGTCTCTTCTTGTTACTTGGATGCTTTCCTAAAATTATATTTGGCATTCTATCTAGCTGCTCTTGTATCTTTCTCACTTGTAACTCTAAAGATCTCTTTCGTTTCTCCGATAAACCATTATGCAACCGACTATGTCTCCAACAATATTCCATAGGCAAATAAGCTTGATGGTTAATGAATCCAATTTTACTTTCCAAAGCTTTTGAATATGGTTCATCGTTGCAAGTGTAACAAGAATGATAACCCTTTGTCCTCCACCCAGACACGTTACCAAATCCAGGATAGTCATGTATTATCCACAACAAAGTTGCATGCATCTGAAAATGCTCTTTACTATAAGCATCATAAGTTTCTACACCTTCAAGTAAATATCAATCTCATTTCCCAGTTGATAGGGACCAGGAATAAGTAAGGACAACATAAAATATGACTCCTTCATAACCAGCCAAGGCGGTAGGTTATGGGGATAAGTATGATAGACCACATACTATAATTGTTGTTCATATTCCTAAAAGGGTTAAATCCATTTGTAGCCAACCCCAACCTTACATTGCGAGGTTCGAGGGAAAAATCAGGATGTTGCAAATCAAACTCCTTCCACACCTCACTATCAGCCGGATGCCTCATTATCCCATCGTCCACACATTTGTCTATATACCATCTCATGTCCTTAACTCTTTGGCCTGACATGTACAATCTCCTTAGTCTCAGTGTCAACGGGAAGTAACGTAATACCTTATGAGGAATCATCTTACCTTAGGCACGTGTATCCTTGTACCTAGGCGCCTCACACACCGGACATTTATCAAGGTTTTCATTTTCCTTCCAAAATAGTGCACAATCATTTTTGCATGCATCTATATGCTCGTATGACATGCCCAAGTAACATAATATCTTCTTTGCTTCATAGGTTAACCTTGGAACCAAGTTACCTTTCGGTAAAACCTTTGTCAGCAATTCTAGCATCATATCAAGTCCCTTATTACTCAAGTTGGTCATTACCTTTACATTCAACATCTCAATAACAAACTTCAAAATACTATAATCAGTGCAACCCGGATACAACTCACGCTTTGCATCTTCCTCAAGTTTGTCAAAATGACGCACCTCCTCATCTTTGGTTGCATTTCTTGGTTCCCCTCTAATTCGGTCACCTACCAAGGCATCGATACCATCCATATGATCACCATCCGACATTTCATTATCATGAATGTTCTCGTTCAATACATGAGGTTCTCCATGATTATACCAATTAATGTAAGATTGCATAATCCCACGATGAAGCAAATGGATACGCACAGTATGAGGAGATTGTCGATAGCAATTCACTCAATGAATACACGGGCATGGAATATTACCACTCAAGTCCATAGCCGCTCTTGCAAAATTAATAAATGCATTAACCCCTTCAATATATGGATGACTTAATCTGCCATCGGGTGTCTTATCTATTGTCATCCAACTTTTATCCATGTTTGACTACAATTACAAGATGAATGCAACTTTAGTAAAATAAGGACAATTTATGCATAATGTATTCTAATATCTAAGTCTATAAGCTACTTAGATAAAGTTCTATCCCATTCATGAATGCACAAGTCTATATTAATACTTAAACACTCCCAATATTAGTTTAAACCATCTTATAACACCATGCAAGCTACCCGCTTGCTCCAACACAACATACCACTACAAAACCAATCTCCAACATCACAAGTATAGAGTTTTACAAGTATTTAAATAAAATAAAATACTATTCATCACATCTAATCAACAATACTCATTAACATTTGCAAGAAATGAAAAACACTCCCAATATTAGTTTAACCTACCTTATAACACCATGCAAGCCATCCACTTGCTCCAACACAACAACCCACCACAAAACCAATTTCCAACATCACAACTATAATGCTTACAAGTATTGAAATCGATTAAAGTACTATTCATCATATCTAATTAACAAGTTCCATTCACATTTGCAAGAAACTAAAAACACTCCTAATATGAATTTAAACCACCTTATAACACCATGCAAGCCATCCGCTTGCTTCAACATAACATACTACCACAAATCCAATTTCCAACATCACAAGTATAGAGTTTTATAAGTTTTTAACTAAAATTTACTTACTTTGCTCAAGCTAATCTTTCAACTTTTAGAAAAAATCCAAAGTTATTGCAAACAATGTGTAATTAGCCTGCAAAAGAAAAGTTAAATTTATAAGTACTTTAGTCTTGAAAATGATCCTCTCATAAAATACTACACAAACTCATAGCTTACACATGTAATACAGGTAGTGCTTACTACTCATAGCTTACACATGTAATACAGGTAGTGCTTATTACCTGGCCTCAATGGCTTGATCATTAACTGATACTATTTTGGAAGAGGTTTATTAAAAATACTACCATGCACACATCAGTGACATACACATCTCTTAAAGCCAAAACTAGCAATTTATCTTCAACAAAATCTGCACCAACAAACCAGAAAATAAACCATGACGCAAATGAACCAACTAGAAAATAAACCACGAGGCAAATGAACTAACCAAAAATCCATAATGCGTGACTATTCATTTTAACTTCAGCTACATAATACATCAGCACAAGTTGTTTGTACCAAATGAACCAACTAGGCAATCAACATTCATTCAATGAAGCAAATACCAATAAATTGCCACCAAATACTCCAACTACAACGTACAAAATGAATATCATAAAAAGCATGATGTACAATGGAATCCTATTGACTTTGATTTTGAAACCAAACATGCAAATGGAATTCTATCAACCATCTTTTCCATTATACCCTTTTCCAAAGGGTAAAATCCAAGTCCAAAATCACACCCTCAAATCTAAAATACTAGAAAAAAAATAGGACAAACAAATCCAAGCACTTGCTTTAATCAACTCTACAAAACAATAAACACCAAAGGTTTCACATCAAAATCACCCTCGCCATCCTTGCAAAAACTTCAACAACAACAACAACGCATAGTAATCCAATCTGCCTCACCTCATAATCAATATTTACACAATTTAATTTGATTCTTATTAACTAAAATTCCAAACAGCATCCATTCCAGAAACAGTCCATATCCATTTCAAAAATAAAAATCCCAAGTGAGAAATCAACATAAACAAAACATAAAAAGGCTTTTAATTCTAAAAAACATCCAAACAAATTTTATTTTCAATCTATACAAAACCCAAAACTTAAAACAACCCATCCAAAATCACCACTTTCCAATCACCCTCATAAAACCTTCAACAACAACAATAACAACACACATAACAATCCAACATTCCCACCTTGTAAACAATAACAATTACACAATTTAATTCTTATCAACATCAAATTCAGTATATCTTTTGATTCCATGTCAACAACAACAACAACTCATATCCATTTCAATAACTATATTACACAAATTTTGAAGAATGACAAAGCCAGCAATTAAAATAAATAAAATAAAAAGAAACAGAGAAGTCAGGGGGCTTACATAGTTCCCAGAATTTTTTTTTTTTTTTTTTGAAAATTAAAATAAATAAAATAAAAAGAAATAGAGAAGTCAGGGGGCTTACACGCAAGAGTCCGAATGGGTGCCAGAGCTCGGATCGTCACGAATGGGTGTGTATCGGCGATGGTTGCTGGAACTGTCGCGAATGAGTGCGTAACGGCGTTGGAGGCCGAACCGTCGCGAATGGGTTGGGTTTGTGGTTATTGGCGGTGACGACTTCGAAACTGTTGCGAATGGGTTGGATATGTGGTTATTGGCGACAGTTGGCTTCCTTCAAATCGGTGACGGTTGGCTCTTAACGGAGCTTAATCAGCGACGGATGGAGATTATCAGCAATGGATGGAGATTATCGGCGACAGTTGGCTCTTAACGGAGCTTAGTCGACAACGAATGGAGATTATCGGCAACGGATGGAGATTATCGTCGACGGTTGGCTCTTAAAGGAGCCTAATCGGTGATGGTTTGCTCTTAACGGAGCTTATCGGCGACGGTTTGCTCTTAAAAATCTGGGTTTTTTTGGAGTTTATCGTCGAGCTTGGTTTTTTCTTTTTTTGACCAAAATGAGCTCGGTTAGCTGGGTATTGAAATGAGCTGGTGTGATGTACTAATGGGAGTATTTATATTGAAGTCTTTAGTGACGAATTGTTTCGTCGCTATTGCTTCCTCTTCGTAGCAAAAGATATTAGGCTTTTAAGTTTTTAGTGACGAAGGTCAATTTCGTCACTAAAAAACCCAGATTTTGTAAATATTTTTAGAGACGAAATTCATATTTCGTCTCTATAGCATAATTTTAGTGACGAATTGTGATTTCGTCACTAAAACAATGATGTGCAAAACTATTATCATTTTTAGTGACGACTATTTTTCGTCGCTAATTCTTCCTTATAGTGACGAAAATATTTTTGTCACTAAAAATTTCAACCTTTAGTGACGAAATATTTCATCGCTATAGATTAATTTAGCTCGCGCCAAAGTTTCCCAGCGCCCATTTTTCAGATCACAATAGCGACGAAAAATAATTTTCGTCACTAAATGTTATAATTTTTTTCATTATTAGTGACGAAATTCATATTTCGTCGCTAAAGCTGTATTTTTAGCAACGAAAAATATTTCCTCACTAATTTTCATCACTAAAAATACATTTTGTTGTAGTGTTACCTTATCTATTGAGAGGAGATTCATGCCAAACACCTTGATATCCTTTAGTAATTATGGATTAATTGAAGCTTGGAGCTAAAAAACACACACAATGTAGGAGCAATCAAAAGAAATCTTTAAGAGGCCTTGAAGTATCCAAGAATTTGGATTTGAGGTTGGCATCTCAACTTGAGAAATCGGAAGCTAGTGAAGAGAATGGGTTGGTGCAACTAGTTGCTAGTAGGAGCTAGAACTTGGATACACTTACACCTACTTAGAACTTGGATACACTAGTGTTTTTCAAAATATGCAGAAATTACGTTTATTATGTCCCATTTACTAAATGGCTGATAACACGTCTGTTTGACTGGTTTGGTTGCAATTTTTGCAATGAACTTTCGATGGAGTATTACAAAAGAACCTAAGGAGTAGCAAGGGAATTACTTAAAGCAATATCAGAGAGCTAGGGTTGGAACCTTGCTATATTGAGAAGGCCATGGATTTAGAAAAAGGTTTACAAGTATTCGTTGGAAACTTATACCCAAATTGTCCACAGCCAGAGCATTCAATGGGTATGCCACCCCATTCTGATCATGGGCTCTTGTCTCTCCTCACACAGAATGGAATTGGCAGCTTCCAACTACAACACAATGGGATGTGGATAAATGTCAATGCCATGCCTTACTCCTTTCTAGTCAACATTGCCAATCAACTTGAAGTTCTAGCCTTCTGAATTCCCTTCTCACTCTTTTATTATACAATTTTTTCCCAATTCTATGATCATCACTCTCTTCATTTTTATGTTCTATTGCTAAATCTTCTTTTTCAGTGAAAGGATGCTTATACAATTTTGGTTTCACAAGTATTCAGGCTCACTTTCAAAATTTACATTAAGTTGATACAAACTCAAATTAGTCTCTTAGTTTTAGTGTTATTTTATGATTATTATTACTATTATTATTTTGGTTTTTTTCCTTTTGGCACTGTGTTGAGATTGCATATTGTTGGAATATTCCCAACGAAAAAAAAAAAAAAAAACAGAGTTTTTATAAAGTTAATTTAAAAATAAAATCATCATACAATCACTTTTAAAATCAAATAAAAAAAGAAATATTATTTCTACAATATTTTCATAACAAATCCTAAATAGTAGATTATTATAAGTTGTTATTTTATTTTATTTTTTTTTTTTTTTTTGAGAATCAAGACAGTAAAATTTTATTAGCTAAGGCCACTCAAATCAACCATGTATACAGAGTTAAGGTCTGGAGGTATTTCTTCCATCCAGATTGACAAATCAGGGGTAGAGGATGCACGTCGTGCTAAGGCATGTGCTAGACTATTACAATGTCTCCTAACATGAGATAAACTAATCGATGAAAACCGAGTCATGAGAACATGAATGTCTGCAATTAAATGACCATAGTGAGCCAGAGAATTGCCGCCCTTTGCTAAAGAGTTATTCAAAACTTCGGAGTCCCCTTCAAGAGTGATGTTGTCAAAGCCAAGCTCAATTGTAAGCTCCAATGCTTTCCGTGCAGCCAAGACTTCCACCTCTATCACTGAACCAGGTAATGGTATTTACTGAGCAAGAGAAGCCATGATCAGTCCATGACCATTACGGATCACAACTCCCAAGCCAGCAAGTCCTTCTTTTGCAAATATCGCGCCATCGAAGTTGACTTTATAAGCATGTTGAACCGGTGCTTGCCAAGCCGCCACTTGGTGGGGTCGTGGTTGTTGAAAAGCAGCATTGCAAGAAGCTTTCTCCAGGATTTGATCTTTAGCAAAATCAACCACCTGACCGAGTGAGAGTGCAGGCTTGCCTAAGCGCAAATTATTCCTTCTATTCCATAGAGTCCATAGCACAGTAGCAAAGAGTTTGGGCTCCTTATTACCTGCAAAAATAAACTCAAAAATATCAGTGAAAGAGGAGCACGCCTGAAGCGTGCTATGATTCCATTGAGTCTGAGACCTCCAAACGGGTTGCAAAACTGGGCAATGGAACAAAGCATGAACCATATCCTCCTAGTGCAATTTGCAAGCATCACAGCAGCCCTCAGTAATGACCTTTCTGCGAATCAGATTAGTCTTGGTTGGCAATTGTTATAAGTTGTTATTGGTGAGCAAAAGAATAATTTTAGTGGTAGGTTCAAATTAGAACCAATAACACTTTATTACCTATGACCAATAACAACTTATAATTACCTTAGTTTTTCTATATCAGTCAAATATTTTGTTTAACTAATTAAAAACTTCTTACTTATATTAATTAATATTTTTTGAATTAATTTTGTCTTTAACCCTGTATGTTAATTTCCTCCTAAATAAATTCTTAACACACGCTTATGTATGACAGTAGATCTAAACATCTTCTCTACTTATGCTTACTCTTTCTTCCCTACAGCATCTATGAAACAAACATTTTTAATCATGAATAATGTCAAAACTAGGCTTAAAAAAGGAAATCTTAAAAAAAAAAAAAAAAAAAAAAAAAAAAAAAAAAAAACTTAATTTTGTACATTAGCGTATTACATATGTAAGAGCCCAAAAATGCAAAGCCCACTTAGAATAGTGGAATCAGATTCTTTAGGCCCTGAACAATTAATTTGTTAGAGTGTGAGCTTGCAAGGTCAACTTTAATGCGTTATTATGATCTAGTTATAGGGTTAGTGGAGTTAGGGCTTTAAGAATAGCAAAAGAAACACGATGATAGGGAAAAACACTTCCTCGGGTTTGGCTGAGGAGGTAGTGTTCATAAAAAAGTTCAAGTTCTTGATACAAGGTCCTATTCTTGAGTTTCTGTTCTTTTCTTCAATGTTCCATCCCTCTCCTTGGAGGGATTCCTTTTCTTTATATAGTCCTTTGGATTGCATCCTAACCCTCTACATGTACAGCTAGGGGCCTTCCTTCGGATGCTTGTCCCATCAGAGTTGTGCTAGAGGTGGTAAACTGTGTTGTAAGTAGTAAGGCCACTGTTCAGGGGTCATTCCTTCATTAATGCGGCCATCTAAGTTGGTATAGTGCATTAAATGCGGAGGTGATGGCTACTTTATCTAGATATTTCCTTCCTTCTTTGCTCACTTGTCTCTTCCGCCTCCCTCAGTTTCTTGTCTTCTGGTACCGTCGACTTGCTTGAAAATTCCTGAGGAACGCTTGCTCCTTAGGCTCCTTGGGGGGTCGGTCTCTTTATCTTTCCTCCTCGGGCTCCAGCTCGTAGGTCGAGCCAGGATTTGATGTGCGTATGGCCCTTTTTTCCTCCTTGGGCTGGGCCTTCAATTCCTACTCCATACTTGGTTTCTCCCCTCCCACAACATACATAATCAATAATAGATTATTTCAAAATTTAAATGAAAGCTGAATTTCATTTCGATAAGTGATTAATTTTAAATGAAAAAAGAAAAAATCATTTTGTTTATAGTTTTTAACACTTAATTTATACTAGTTTTTATTTTTTGTATTTATTTAGTTTGAATTTTAAAATATTTTCCATTCAAAAAAAAAAAATCTCATGTTTTCTCCTCAACCAAAGTTAAATTTCTTACGTCACGCCTAACTCGAATAATTATTAGATATGTTTATGAATCTTTACAAGAAAAAAATTACAAGAACCGCTGTTTATTTGGTTCTGGATAGTGATCTTTGTATTCCCAAATGGCTGCAACTTTTCTTTTACTTTTAACCGTTGCAAGCCTGTTTGGCCACCTTTTTTTTTTTTTTTTTTAATAATATAATATAATATTTTATAAATTTATTCTCAAAAAAAAAAAATAATAATAATTAGTGCTTCAACCCCTTTCCAAAAAGAAAAAAAAAAAAAAATCAATGAATATGTTTGGATACTTTTTTCTATTCCTATAGTTATATTTTTCTTTTTCTTTTTACCTATCACAACTGGCCATTAAAATGCCTTAATGAAAATAATAGAGAAATGAGTAGAGATAAGGAAGGGGAAAAAGCCCAAAACAGAAAGGGAAGACTGAAGAAACTGGCTCAAACCCAACCCAATAGTAATATCATGGAGATGGAATCAACAAATAATTTATCAAGCACAAAACAAAGACTATGGAATGAGGAAGAAGCAACAAATGAAGGTAGGCAAAAGAAACTGTGCACAGGTGAGTTAAACCCTTTTGATCTAACGGTGGTGGCTACAAGGCAACACCGCCGAAAGCCATGAATTCCTTAAGTTGGAACTGTTGGGGAATTGGGAAGCCCCGACCAGTTCGAGCATTGCACGGGCTGGTGCAACAATGGAATCCCAAAATTGTCTTCTTGATGGAGACGAAGGTAGGCATCAAAAAAATGGAAATAGTTAGAACTAGAATTGGAATCCTAAATGGCATAATTATTCCTAGTAATGGAAGAAGTGGGGGAATTTCCCTGCTATGGGAAAAAGACCTGGATGTTGAGCTAAAAAGCTACACAAGGAACCATATTGACGTAGTTGTCACTGACCCGAGATCGGGGTTCAAATAGAGAATTACTGGTTTTGATGGAAACCCAGACACAAACCAAAGAAAGGAATCATGGAATCTCCTCCAATTCTTAAGTAATCATTATCAAATGGCTTGGGTCTGCTTAGGGGATTTTAATGAGATATTGTTTGCATCAGAGAAACGTGGAGGGCCAGAAAGACCCCAACAACAGATGGATGGCTTCAGAAAAGCAGTGAATGCCTGTGGCTTTCTTGACTTGGGTTTTGAAGGGCCAGAATTCACTTGGTGCAACCATAGATTGGGAGAAGGAAAAACCCAGTTAAGATTGGATTGGGTATTTGCAACACCTAAATGGAGGGAGCAATACAGCCAAGCCAGGGTAATTCATGTTGTGGACTCAACCTTGGATCACAGTGCACTAATCTTATCAGACCAACAATAACCCCAAAGGCACAAACAAACGCGATTTCTCTTTGAAGTAGCATGGACTGGGCACGAAAAATGTTGGGAGATTATACAAAGCCTGGAAAAGCCAGCTGGGTGTGCACTCACCAATTGAGTTAATTGGAGGGCTAAAAGAATGTGCTAATAATTAACAAAGTGGAGTCAAAATGACCTGGGTTTCTATTCAAAGAAGATTCAAGGAAAAAGGAAGCTACTTCAAGAAGCTGTTCAAGCAAATCGAGATGGAAGTAAAGCGGAAGAAATTGATTTTTTTTAAGAAAAGAGATCAATGAGTTGCTTGATGAGGAGGAAATTAGATGGAATCAAAGATCAAGAGTTGATTGGCTGAAACTGGGGGATAGAAATACACAATACTTTCACCACAGGGCTTCACAAAGAGAGAGGAAAAATGAAATCAGAGGGCTGTGGGACAAAAACGGGAAGTGGTGTGAAAACATGGGGGAGATAGCAAATATTGCCACTGATAATTTCTCGGAACTTTTCACAACATCCTTTCCAACAAAAGCTGTGGAGGTTGATGAGACAATGCAAATATGTATTACTTAAGAGATGAATGAGTAGTTGACAAAAGAATTTCAGAAAGAAAAGATCATCCAAGTCATCAGTCAATTGCACCCGACAAAAGCACTAGGCCTCGATGGTATGTCAGCTATCTTTTACCAAAAATACTGGGATATTATAGGGGAAGATGTGAGTAATATCATTTTAAATACCCTCTAACTAATCTAAACAAAACAAACATTGTCCTTATCCCAAAAACTAACAGCCCATCTAGGATGAGTGAATTTAGACCCATTAGCCTCTGTAATGTAACATATAAAATTATCTCAAAAGTCCTAGCTAATAGACTAAAGCCGATCCTTGATTCCATCATTTCAGAAAACCAAATTGCCTTTGTGCCGGGGTGACTCATAATTGATAATGTTCTTGTTGGCTTTGAAATTATGCACTACTTGAAGAAGAAAAGAGACAAAAAAGAGGGCTATATGGCTGTAAAACTTGACATGAGTATGGCTTATGATCGTGTGGAATGGGTTTTCATTGAAAAAAAATATGGTAAAAATGGGCTTAAAAAATAAATGGATTAGCCTTATGATGAATTGCATCTCTACTGTCTCTTACTCTATTCTGATCAATGGGGTGACCCATGGTAACATAATCCCAACTAGGGGTTTACGCCAAGGGGACCCCCTTTCCCCTTATCTATTTCTTCTTTGTGCAGAAGGTCTCACAGGCTTGATTTTGGAGGCAACTAGAAGCAATAGACTCTCAGGTATATCCATATGCAGCGGAAGTCCAGCAATAACTCACCTACTATTTGCGAATGATAGTGTGATTTACACTAAGGCAAATGGGTAGGAAAGTAGGGAACTTCAATCCATCCTTCAAAATATGAAGATGCAGCAGGCCAGAAAATAAATACGGAGAAATCCTTTGTTTTTTTCAGCAAAAAAACTGATGAAGAAACCAAGAAGGAAGTCATGGAAATTCTAGGGGATATGCAAGATGCCCAACCAAAGAAATATTTGGGCCTTCCATCGATAATCGAAAGATCAAAGAAACAAGTCTTCAACGAGATAAAGGAGAGAGTGGGAAAGAAAATGTCAGGGTGGAAAGAAAAACTCCTTTCAATTGGAGGAAGAGAAATTCTAATTCAGGCAGTAGCCCAAGCAGTGCCCACTTACACAATGGGATGCTTTCTTCTCCCAAATAGTCTATGTGAAGACATTGAAGGGATAATGAGAAACTTCTGGTGAAGGTAGCGGAACAATGAGTCAAAAATGGCATGGGTGGGTTGGTAAAAAATGTGCAAATCAAAGCTGGAATGAGGTATAGGCTTTAGAGATATTCAAGCCTTTAACCTTGCCATGCTAGCTAAGCAAGGATGGAGAATGTTATCCAATCCCTCATCCTTAATGGCTCATCTGTACAAAGCAAAATATTACCCAAATGGTGATGTGATAAATGCTAGTCTTGGCAGCCGCCCCTCATATGCGTGGAAGAGTATCCATAAGAGCTTGGAAGTGATAAAGCAAGGCATTAGATGGAGACTGAGAATTGGGAAAACGATTCACATATGGGACGATAAATGGCTACCGACCCCAACCACTTACAAGGTTATCTCCCCAAAAAAGGACTTTGGTGATTTCCCAATGGTTTCGGCTTTGATTGACCATGATACAAAGAGATGGAGACGAGACAGGTAAGAAAGAATATTCTTGCCTTCGCCTTTTGAAGTTGAGACAATCTTAAATATACCAATCAGCTATCATGCTCAGGAGGATCAATTCATTGGGGTGGGTAATAAAAATGGAACTTTCACAGTGAAAAGTGCATACTATGTTGCTAGAAAAATCCTTGAAGGAAATAGCAGGGGAGAATCATTTGTTGGAGACATGAGAGCTCCGTTATGGAAATAGATGTGGCACTTAAATATACTAGCAAAGGTAAGAATTTTTGCCTGGAGGCTATGTAAGGATGCAATCCCCACAATGCTAAATTTAAATAAAAGAAAAGTCCAAGTAGAACCTATCTGCCCACTATGTAAAGATGATATAGAATTTGTTGAGCATGCCATTTTTAAATGTGATATAGCTTGTTGTGTGTGGAAGATGTGGGAGGACTGCCCCATTAGCCTGATGGGTATCAATAGGGATGTTTCAAATCTGGCCATTGAAATTCTCCACCAAGGAACCCAAAGGGATCTAGAGAAGTTTTTTGGAGTGGCTTGGAGGATTTGGTTAAATAGGAACCAGGTAATTTATGAGGAAAATGGAGTACCAGCAGGTCATATTTGGGGATCAGCAGTTCGTATGATTGAAGACTACAAAGATGTAAATGGCTTGGAGGCAAAGCACAAAGTGAACAAGCAGAAACTATGGGAACCTCCTCCAGAGGGCTTCTACCTTATAAATGTGGATGGAGCCATCCCTTTGACCAATGAACAATCTGAAGTGGGAATGTTAATTCGAGATTGGAATAGAAGAGTGATAGCTGCTGTGTTTATGCCCTTTCCAGGAAGATTCTCTGTTGAGGAAACTGAGGCAATCGCAGTTGAATAAGGCTTAGTTTTGGCTAAAGAACTGGACTTGGAGAAAATTATTGTAGAAGGTGACTCCCTCCTGACTATCCAAGCTATTGAAACCATGGATGTTAGGGGGGTTGTTGGCCACATTATAAATGGTATTGGGCGGGTATGTAGCAGCTTTCAAGAGGCAAAAGTTAGACACATTGACAGGAACAGCAACAAAATAGCCCATGAACTCGCCCAACATGCCAAAAAATCTAGAGAAAAATCATTGAATGAGATCCCAGGTTCTTTGTTTGACCTTAAATTAGAGGGATCAGTCTAGGCGGGGTTCTTTGTTTTTGGTCTATGTTGTTTGTAAGGTTGAATTTATTCAACCATCTAATTGGCTTTATTCCGTACCAAATTTGCTTGTATTTCAGCATTTAGTAACCCTGTATTTAGGTGGGCTTGTTGTAAGGGTAGTGAGTGAGATAGAGTGAAGATTGCTCAAGAGTGTGCAAGAAAACAGAGACTCGCGGCTGGATCTCGCGGGTGACTTGCGGCTGCAAGTCGCCAGATGCAGCACACGTGCCAAGCATGCCGGAAGGTGAACAGTCATGCTAGCTGGAGCACTACAGGACAAAACAGGACAACTGGCCATACGGTTATCTCGCGACTGGATCTCGCGACTCAGTCAAGTCGCGAGGCCAAGCCGCGAGCCAGCCCTGTTTTGAAAAACCTGACGTTTCACATTCTCCTCTCACCTCAGTATAAATACCCCTTATACCCACAAATGATAGAGAGCTTCCAGAGAGAATTTTGAGAGAGAAACCCTAGAGCAAAACAAGATTGAACCATCTACAATCTTTACATTAGTGTTTCTTCAAATTCCTCAACTCTCTTCCTCTCCATTGCCAAATCCTTGAGAGGCCTTTTACCAAAACCTTGTTCTCACCATATCCATTACTGTGAGATGGTTTTTGGTGTTCTGGGAAGCAGTTAGGAAGGAACCAATCTTCATTGGTTGATGCTATGGTCTAGTAGCGGAATCCGGGAAGCTAGAAAAGAAAAAGGTTCGACGCAACCTCGTTGGAGCAAGAAGCTTGGAGGGCTTAGGTGCACTGGGTAGATTAGGCTTGGAGGGTCTATTGCTGTCCATGTATCCCAACTACATTTTCTAGTGGATTGTTTACCGCTTGGAGGGCGGCGGAGAGGTTTTACGCTGAGGGCTTCGGTTTCCTCTTCGATAACACATCGCGTGTTGTCTTTATGTTTGCATCTTCCTTCCCTTTATCTTTGCCTTTTATTTTCTGCTGTGGTTGTGATTTTAATTTGGCTTAGATAGTTTTGTCCAATTCTATATTATAGCTTATGTTCATTTTCCGCACACTATTTGTTTGACATAAAGCTTGAATTGGTTAATTTTGTTAATTGGGGGTCTAAACGTTCAAGGGTGTTTTTACACTATTTGAACTTTCAATTGGTATCAGAGCGGGTACACTTCTATTGGTTTCAATACCATTGTCTGATCCTTGACTCCCTTTTGAGATGGATCAGTCTCGATCCCTAAATGCACCTCCATATTTTGATGGTAGTAATTATGCTTTTTGGAAGGTTCGCATTAGTGCATTTCTGTGCTCCATTGATGAATCTGTTTGGGATGCTGTTGAGAGTGGTTGGACCAGACCTAAGGCAGCCAAATCCACATGGGATAAGGCAGCACTCGCTGCATCTAATGCTAACAGTAAAGCCTTAAATGCTATTTTCTGTGGTGTGTCTCCAGATGAATTTCACAGGATCTCCCACATCACCGTTGCCAAAGAAGCATGGGAGATATTGGAAACCACCTACGAAGGCACGAAGAAAGTGAAAGACACCAAGTTACAAATGCTGACCACTCGGTTTGAGGAGCTCAAAATGAGTGAGGATGAGTCCTTTGACTTTTTCTATGGGAAGCTGAATGAGGTGGTAGTCAGCAAGTTCAATTTGGGGGAGAAAATGGAGGATTCTAAAATCGTAAGGAAGATCCTTCGATCATTGCCGGAAAGTTTTCGTGCTAAAGTGACAGCGATTGAAGAGAGCAAGGACCTCGATGACATCAAAGTCTAGGAGCTGGTTGGTTCTCTTCAGACTTATGAGATGTCGCTGCCCAATCAACAGAAAAGTAAATCTCTTGCTCTTAAGACCATTAATGAGAAGGTAGAAGTCCATGACTCATCGGAAGACGATCTGGTTGATAAAGATGTTGCATACCTTGTAAAAAATTTCCGAAAATTCTTGAAATCAAGAATAATGGAAAATTTGGTGATAAAGGAAAATTCCAAAGTTCAAGAAGGGAGAAAAGGGAATTTAAAAGGAAAGATGGAAAAGAATCCCAATCTACACAAGGTGTGACTTGTTTTGAGTGCAACGGGTATGGACACTTTAAGAAAGAATGTCCGAATTATTTGAAATCGAAAGGCAAGGTGTATGCCACGACATTAAGTGACTCGGATTCATCCGACTCAGAATCAGAAGAAAGCTGTGATGGAGAGGGGAACTATTCAGCTTTTATGACTATTGCCCATGTTGAGTCTTCAGACGAGTTGAATCTGCTTGTACGAGACCTTGGAGAACATAGTGATGAAGAATCATTGGGAGTTGTCGAAGAATCAGATGTTGAAGAAGATGTAAGCACAGCCAATCTTCAAAAGAATTATAACTCACTCTTTGAAAAGTCGGGTGAGTACACAAGGGTGGCCAAGGCTGCTGTGAGAAAAATGAAGAAGGCAGAGGAGGACTATAAAAGTCTCCTAATCCGCTATAAGGAGGCCAAATGTGAGATAGAAACTTTGAATGGTGAGCTGTCAGAAGCTTACTCAAAAGTGAGATTTCTTGAGCAAGAGGTTGTGCAAGCTAATGCCAAGATAGAGAGGGTCTCCACCAAGAAGCTAGATGATGTTATCTCATCTCAAAAGAGCTTTTCAGACAAATTCGGGTTGGGATATACCGGAGGAAGTAGCTCATCTGGAAATGTCACTAAAGAAGTGAAGTTTGTAAAGGCTAAAGAGCCAGTTGAAGTTGACCCTACTGTTGAGAAGCCCAAGATAGAGGAGAAGAAGAATGTGGAGAACCAACGGTTGTTGAATCCCCGCAATCAGTATGTGGGCAGGTCAGAATCTCGAGCCAAGTCTCGTCCACGACCACAAAGAGGTCCTAAATCAAATTATGTGTGTCATCATTGTGGATTTCAAGGGCATACTCGACCAAATTGTCAAAAGCTGAGAGCAATGAATAGTGCAACTCCTCAAAGGTCACGAGGACCTAGAAATGATAGAAGAAATTGGGCAAGTGAACAATCTAGAGATCAAAATGGTGATCCTGGAATGATGAATGTGATGAAGATGATTGGTGCATTCACCAACTGCTTGGAAAGCTTTTCACGAAAGTTTGAAAGCCCTAACTCCCGTACCCAATCCTATAAGGAAATCACCCCAAACGCAAGTGACGTACTCATGCATAAGCATTACAACATGTCCATGCATTAATACTTCCTATGCTTTGCGACGATGTTTGTTTGTTTGCTTATTGTTTTTGCTGTTGGTTGTTTGCTTGTTTATTTGTGCATACTGTTAATTTTGTTTTTGTTTTTGGTCATTTTTTTAGTGTCAAAATCCAAAAATCACATAAAAATTAGAAAATCAAAAAGTTTGATTGACATGGTTGAGTTTTTGTCTCAAAACTTGTTTTGCCTTGTACCTTTGTGCTAATGGCTTTGTGCATTTTCGAGCATAACTTGTTCCTTTGCACCCTTATCACTGTGGGAGAAATCTTGAAATCAATGTGATTGTTGTAAATAGATCTTCAAACTTGTCATCAATGATGAGTGAATGGTTATGATGATCTTGAGACATGCATAGACTTGTGTTTATATATCTTCCCACTCTTTATTTTTGTTTTTGCTAAAAAGAGCTCACCAAATGTAAATCTCCAAATGAAAAGAGATATTGAGCTGCAAAAGCCTGCCGCACATACTAGTATTCGACTAGGAAAAAGGGAAAGCGACCAAAAATTAAAGTGAATGTTTATTCAAAAGGCCAAAGGCTTGTTCATTAAAGTGAATTATCAAATATCACTCTCACAATGAGAGGTGTTGTCTCAAAAGGATCAAAAGGATCAAATGTTATAATTGAATGTGGAGTCAAATGTAAAGCTCCAAGTTATGTTATCAAGTTTTGTGGGAGGTCATATATACATATTTCTATAATTGAGATAGATCACATGATCTAGTGCTAATTGTGTATGCCTTGGTTGAATTGATCATTGAAGCTTCACATTAGACTAAGGACTGTCTCATTGTTGATATCCACACACAACACACAAGTTTATGTTCAATGAATGCCATAATCATTTGTGTGATTGTACTTGATGAAATGTGTTTCCACATGCTTAATCTTTGTTGATTCAAACACAAAAAGATTTTTGAGTATTTTAGGTGTTTTTGGAAAGTATTTTGTTTTTTTTTAAAAATGAAAATTTCAAAAAAAATTTTTTGCCCTGTTTTGGCGACTCAGTCGCGGGTATGCCAAGTCGCGAGACTCAATCGTGTGTTCGCGGGTCAATTTTGGCGACTTGTTCGTGAGTGAAAGGTCCAGTCGCGAGGTTCCTCAGAGATTTTCGCGGCTTAGTTCGCGACTCCCTCGCGGGTAGACCTTCTAGTCGCGAAAAACACTTAGAAAATTTTTTCAAAACTTTGTCTTTGAGTGTTTTGGCGGCTCAACCTGGCGACTCGTTGGTGACTCACTTCAGTCGCGAAAAACGCGTGTTTGGCAAAAATAGGGACAGTTTTTAAAAGCATTTTTCAGTTTTTCCCTCGAACTTTTGTGACTGTTCATTGTCTTTCTAAAACTGTTCTTACCCATATACATTGTGCCTCCATTTTCGAACTCCATTGTTGCTTCCTTTCAGTTCAAAATCTTCAAGTAACAGGTATGGGTTTTCTTTCTTGAACTTTATTTCACTTGATTCTGTGATTTTCCCTCTTAATTACTCGCATTTGTTTTTGTTTTTGTTATGGGTTTCTATTCGGCTGTTGCTCTTTGTCCTTGCTTAGTTTGTGTAGCTTTTGTTTTAGGTTGCATTTATCTAAGTTGTTGGTTAATTCTTCTTCATGCACTTAGCTAGGGCTTGCTATTTGTTGGTCTCATTTCTTGTCTGATATTATGCTAATATGTTGATTCAAAATGTTCCTATTGTGGCTGTGAGGTTTACTATGCTGAAATTGTGCTTGTCCATCTATTGTGTGCATCTGTCTTTTGTTCTTTGAGTTTGGTCATACACATCAATCTGTATGTCTCATTGACATATATTTGTCTTTTGGATGTCTTCAAAATCTTTCCCATGAATTATACTAGTTGTTCTTGTGTATCCAATTTTAAGCCTGTTCATCTGTGTGGTTGACTTAAGTAGCATGAGATTTAATTGGTTTTAGTTCATCTGAGTGGTGGCATTTTTGTCCTTGTCACTAACAATGTACTGATCTGGTCTACACATGTATTGTACTGTGTTGTTGTGGCCTCTTCTGTTTGTTCATAGATGGCTCCCTCACCTCCGAAGAAGAAAACCCCTACAAAGAAGGCTGACAAACGATTGAAAATGGATTCTAATCTGTTTAGGTCGGTTCAACACTTTGAGAGATACAAAGATTCTTTCATGAAGGGGACCATAATTCAAGAGAGATTTGTGGATTTAGTGGACGTAAAAGATACCTTTATTCCCACATGTTTTGAGGGCAGAGGCTGGGAAAAGTTGTTAAGTGGATTATCGGGTATGTGTGAGCCACTAATAAGAGAATTTTACTCTAATGTGAAGATTAGGGAAGATGAGCTAGATTGTTGGATAAGAGGGCATGAATTCACTCTAGATGCCCATGATATTGATGGGGTCCTTGGTCTTGAGGGTTTAGAGTAGCATGAGTTTACCAACTACAAAGACAGAATGTTGTCTTTGGAAACTGTTCAAAACCGCATTGGAGGACAGAGAGAAGGAAAGTGTCTCAATACCACAGCTTTTCCAGTTGACATGAGGTGCCTCACCATCATCATGATGCACAACTTGTATCTTGTGACGAAACTCACTACAATCAACAATGCCAGAGCCATTTTTCTTATGGAGCTAAAGGAGAAAACATTCATTGACATCAGCTCTTATATATTTGATACAATCATGGAAGAGACCAGAACAACTTCCCGTGCTAAGCTGATTTTTCCTAGCCTTCTCATGCGGATTTTCAGGGCAAAAGGAGTGGCAAGAGGACTAGAGCATCAACTTCTTCCGCTGTACCTCAAGACGCATTTCAAGTAATTCTGGACAGACTTGATGGACTCAGAGAGGTCCAGACAGAGCAGTCTGAGAGGATGATAGCCATGCAGGACCAGCTGGATATTCTCTCTGCAAAATTCGACAGCTTTGCCACAAATCATGGGAACTGACCCTTTGGCCATTCCGGTCAAAAAGGGGGAGAAATTTTTGAGAAACAGACCTTGAGGGGGAGCATTATGTTGAGGGGGAGCATTACTTTATCTTATATCTTATGTTTTGGTTAATGTGGTGTTTATATGGGTTTGATACACTGTGGTTTTGGTGTACTTTTGTTTCTAACTCATAACTTATAATCTTGGTTTAATCTTATATATATATTGTTGATGCTTTTCAGTTTATGTTTTGAGTCTTGTACCCATGTTGCTTTTGTAAGCTTTTAGGGTTCTGTTTTATGCATAGTTTGTAGGCTTTATGGTTTGTACCATGCTTTTTGCAGCCTTTTATGCTTTGTTTAAATCAGTACTTCTATATAAATGTATTGCATTTTCCTTTAAGTACTGTCACTCTTGTGCCCTTGTAGGATTGTTCCTAGATGCATATACTTAGTGTATTATGCATTGGTTGAGTGTTTGGCATGCAAATGACTTGCATTGAGCTTGTTAGCTTGTATGTCCTAGTGTTCATTCCAAGTGTGAATGAGCATTGTGGTCACTACCTTGTAGTGATTACTTGGTTGATCAAGCCATGGTTTGTTTCTTAACTACATCTTTGCTTGATCACATATTGCCTTTTTCATATGCATTTCACGATTTTCTGCTTACAATGATCATGGTGTATTATTGTGTTTCAGGAGTCTTTTGTTCATATGATTCAAGTGCTTCACAGCTTCTAGAGTTAGGTGTGAGTGAGTTTTGATCAACTGTTCCCAACTCACATGTTAAGTCTAGAGTCTATTTTAGGATTTTGTCACGGAATAGCCAAAGGGGGAGATTGTAAGGTTGAATTTATTCAACCATCTAATTGGCTTTATTCCGTGCCAAATTTGCTTGTATTTCAGCATTTAGTAACCCTGTATTTAGGTGGGCTTGTTGTAAGGGTAGTGAGTGAGATAGAGTGAAGATTGCTCAAGAGTGTGCAAGAAAACAGAGACTCGCGGCTGGATCTCGCAGGTGACTCGCGGCTGCAAGCCGCCAGATGCAGCACACGTGCCAAGCATGCCGGAAGGTGAACAGTCATGCTAGCTGGAGCACTACAGGACAAAACAGGACAACTGACCATACGGTTATCTCGCGACTGGATCTCGCGACTCAGTCAAGTCGCGAGGCCAAGCCGCGAGCCAGCCCTGTTTTGAAAAACCTAACGTTTCACATTCTCCTCTCACCTCAGTATAAATACCCTTTATACCCACAAATGATAGAGAGCTTCTAGAGAGAATTTTGAGAGAGAAACCCTAGAGCAAAACAAGATTGAACTATCTACAATCTTTACATTAGTGTCTCTTCAAATTCCTCAACTCTCTTCCTCTCCATTGCCAAATCCTTGAGAGGCCTTTTACCAAAACCTTGTTCTCACCATATCCATTATTGTGAGAGGGTTGTTTGGTGTTCTGGAAAGCAGTTAGGAAGGAACCAATCTTCATTGATTGATGCTATGGTCTAGTAGCAGAATCTGGGAAGCTAGAAAAGAAAAAGGTTCGGCGCAACCTCGTTGGAGCAAGAAGCTTGGAGGGCTTAGGTGCATTGGGTAGATTAGGCTTGGAGGGTCTATTACTGTCCATGTATCCCAACTACATTTTTTAGTGGATTGTTTACCGCTTGGAGGGCGGCGGAGAGGTTTTACGCCGAGGGTTTCGGTTTCCTCTTCGATAACACATCGCGTGTTGTCTTTGTGTTTGCATCTTCCTTCCCTTTATCTTTGCCTTTTATTTTCTGCTGTGGTTGTGATTTTAATTTGGCTTAGATAGTTTTGTCCAATTCTACATTATAGCTTATGTTCATTTTCCACACACTATTTGTTTGACATAAAACTTGAATTGGTTAATTTGTTAATTGGGGGTCTAAACGTTCAAGGGTGTTTTTACACTATTTGAACTTTCATTGTTATTGTTCTGCTTGCTGTTGGTGTGTTTTGTTTGCTCTATGTGTCTCGTTTTTTCTCTTGTTAATGAGAATTCAGTCTCTTTTCAAAAAAAAAACTGGCCAAGCCCACCACCACCGTCCTCACCTCCCAGCCACCCACCCAAACCATCAAAATTTATAGTGAATATTGCATCAATTGCACACTACCTGCCACCACCAATTAACAATTACAAAACCACCAATTAATAATCAACAAATCTAAGAAACGGACACAACCAAGGACCTCTGGATTTACATCACGTCTAAGACAAATGGGACATAAAATTTGTATTTTATACATTATACTTTGCAACAGCATTAATTAAACAATAGTAAGATTTATAATATCCCTCATGTCACTTATTTTAATATCTTCTATTTAGTTTTTTATCTAGCTAAAATTCTTGATATTGTTAGTGTTTTTTCAACGATGTTAGTAGCATTACAAATGTTATTATGTATGTTTAACAAAATGATGTGTCTTCAATTATAAAAGCAATCTAAACATTCATTTATTATCGTATCAAAATAGCACCAATCACATTCATTTCTACATTAATATAAAAGTTTTTTTGTAGTAAAACTTTTAGTATCTTTAACAATTAACAATTTTTTTAATAAAAAAAATAAACATCTTAACATCAATGTGTTTGTGACAGATTCTAAGTAATGGGAAAAACAAGAGTATTCTACATCGAGCAGTGATAAACAAAAAAGCCACAACGATATCTCTAGTCGCCACAAATGGACCATCAATTGATACGATTGTAAACCCAGCACCAAAGTTAGTAAACAATGGAAACGACCAACCTGCATACCTTGGGAAAAAAATAAAAAGAATACCTGAAATGTCTACGAAGCAACAACCTTGATGGAAAAGGCAACTTGGATCGCGTACGGGTTTGAATGATGTGAATGAAATAAGAGGTTGTCTCTACGGGACTTTATGGCCACGCATGACTACATTTCATGTGTGTACTTAACTTCCTGTACTTTGGTTTGTTATGCTTATTGTTTAAACTTAGATGTTTTATTTATAGCCCTTTTGGCACCAAGAACAAATTTTTGTCTAACTCATGAGGGTGATCATAAGACCACTTGCAATTTATAGGGTGATTCACAACTATAAAGTTAGTATCCATGGGGAAATTTTTTTTTATTTTTTTATTTTTACAGTATCTAGGAGAGACGATTGGTAGTAGCCTTAAGCTCAATTTAATTTGTTGAAGAGGGTTAATTCAGAAACTGGAATAAACCACTTGTCCCTTTCACTAGAAATGTACAGGGTGATTCACTACTATTGATTGTTAAAAAAATGTATCATATATTCTTTTTTTTCCTTTTTTCCACTAAGTGAAAGATGTGGAGAATTGAATCTAAACATTTCCTACCACCAGCAGGGAAGGTGTCATTAGGCCAAAAAGCAATCAGCGTGTCGTTAGTCCATAATGTCATTGGCAAGATTGTAGAATATGCTTATAAGTTTGTCTAGTGGACTCGCTAGAATTTTAATGAATAATCTATTAACTTTAAAGAAGTCAATACCATATGCTGTTTCAGTTTGGTCAATGAAACGAAATGTTTCTATATCAATTAATACTAGTATAACGTTTTGAGGTTGTCTCTCTCTATATATGTAATTTACATACTTATTAATCAAAATTTATATTATTTATTAAAAACATTTTAGATCAATTTGTTAAAACTTAAAGAATGTTTAAAAGGATATCTAAAGCCTAAATAATAATAATATTAATATTAATATACATTTTTTTGGGAAAGTAATATTAATAATAATAATAATACATGGAGTTCCAAGTCCAACTACTTAATTCAGAGTCCATTTAGCCCAGTGGAATGATAAATTTTCTCAATTGATTTTCCAATCTTAGACCTGATTTTAACAATTCTAGCGGATAGGAAATTTTTCAATTACATCAAAATTATCTTTGGATTGTGGAGATATTTCCACTTCAGTGAAAAATATCCACAATCATTTTCAACAAATGGCTTTTCTTTTCACTTTATATCCACAATCATTGGTCTCCAATTCTCCATTATACCTCTCTCTCTCTCTTTCTCTCTCTCTCTCTCTCTCAGAGTCATCCATGGCTGCTATTCCCCAACCCTCTCAGCCATCTCCTACTCAAATTTCCAAGATGACGACATATATTAAGAAAGTAGCTGAATCACCTGGGCTCACCTCTGTTCCTTCCAGTTACGCTTTTACCCCTAGTCCCAATGATCAAGCAGTTTCTGAAGACCCAGAAGACTCAATTCCAATCATTGACTTCTCTTTACTCACTTCTGGTACTCCTGATCAACGGTCCCAACTTATCCAAGAGCTTGGCCAAGCCTGCAAGTACTGGGGCTTCTTCAAGGTAAAACATATATTTACATGACATAGTAGTAATCTTCTGCAATATTGTATATGCATGTGTCCGCAGTATTGATTTTGATGAGTCTCAGGTGATCAACCATGGTGTTCCGGAGAGCTTAATGGATGCAATGATAGAAGGCATTAGAGGATTTTTCAATCTGACAGACGAGGAAAAGAGAGAATTCGAAGGGAAAAGCCATTTGGACCCAATCAGGTGCGGAACCAGCTTCAATACATCAATCGAAAAGGTTTTTTACTGGAGGGATTATCTCAAGGTGGTTGTACATCCTGAGTTTCACTTCCCCAACAAACCTGCAGGATTCAGGTACCCGGTTTTCAATAGTTAGAATCATTGTCTAAAATCAAATAAAAAATTCATGTCCCATTGCCGTAAAATGTTTTATGGAAAACTTTTTTTGCATTTTATCGTGTTTTGCTTTTGTAAAGATTGGTCAAATTCGTAGTTTTAAAAATCGGACTAATCAAAGCACCAAAAAAAAAGGAGTTGTTCTCGGTTATTTTGGTAAAACGAGGATCAGACTGATTTTTTTTTTTTTTTTTTTTTTTTTACAATATAAAAATTCTATTTTAATCTAATTTAAGTGTATACGTGTGTGAAACTCTTTTTGGAAACTTGAATCTCAACCCTTACTCCACATACTTCATAGACATTTATACTTGTGAAGTGACTATCACGCTTGTGTAGTGATAGATTGGAGTGATAGTTGAATAGGTGGGGTCATAAGTAATTAATTATTAATTTTAGGTTATAAAATTATATAATAAATTTAAAACTAGGAATATTTAGTATTAACTACCTAAAATTTTTATTAATTTTAGGTTATAAAATTATATAATAAATTTAAAACTAGGAATATTTAGTATTAACTACCTAAAAATTTTCTTTTAAGAAAAATGTGAGTTTAGTTATCGCATCTTATATTTAGAAAATTAAAAATACGATAAGTATGGCATGTAACATGTTACGTAGCCTTTTCTTCTTTATATCAAAGTTCAAGAAATACAGAGATAAGCCAATGGTTAACCAAAAGCACAAAAACAAAAAGCACACAACTAGAAGAACGAAACTCATTCATTACCCAACCCACCCCACTTCCCCCGACCTCAGTTGTTTATCTTCTTGTTATTATCACCGCCACTTCCCACCGACCCCACTTGTTTATCCAAATACCTCGTTGCTCATCCCCAACTTGTATAAGTTTGAAAACGGCTTATTTCTAGTTTTTTATTTTTTTAAACATACTTGTACTTATTTTTAAAAAGTAAGAAAAAAAAGTTTGATTTTAAAAATCTATGCATAAAAACTGAAAAGAAAAAAAAAAATTAGCTTATAAGTTAGTATCAAACACATATAGAATTATGCCTTCATTGCAAGGACAGACCTAGGATTTTAAGCTAGTGGGGGCTGAAGTATAAAGAAAAATAAAAAAACTTTAAATAGGCATTTGTATAGTATTAAAAAATTATAAACACTCAAAATCGTTGTTTCTTATACATTAAGATGTAATCATTTACTAACAAAGACAAAAAAAAAAAAACAAAAAAAAAAAAAAAACAAAAACAAAATAATGTTTTTTTTAATCCTAGGCTGGCTAGGATTTTTTTTTTTTTTTGGTTGAAGTTAGAGCATTCACAGTGGTGATGCTAACAATTTTAGATTTTAGCATCTTAAAAAACTAATTTTTCTATTTTACTATCCCACTTTACAATACATCCAATATCAAATATTCTATTTTTTATCACTTCATTATATAATATAATCAACTCATTAAAATGATGAAGGAAGTGAGAAAATTCAAGTTTTTTAATTGAAGGAATAGATATAATCTTAATAAAATATTGTATTTTATTTTTAAGAATTTGCTACAATCAACTGATATTTATACCAGTTTATTGTAGTTGCAAAAAAAAAAAAAAAAAAAAAAAGTTTTAACTTCTTCAATAACACATGATTTTTTTGGTTCTTTGGTGGTAAAATAGTTTTTTATTTTTTATTTTTATTTTTTGTTTTTAATAGAATCACCATTGTGAATGTTTTTATTGTTTTTGTTAAATTTTTGGGTTGGATAGTTGCTATTTGGGTGAGACTAGTTAGGCTTATTGGGGATAAAGGGAGCCAACTACAAAAATGAAATGTATTATAACTATAAATAAATAAAAAAACAATTTGGACTTGGGGGGGCCCGAGCCCCCACCTAGGTCTGTCCCTACTTGGTTGACATGCTTGTTGCCTACCCGGATGGTGCCACCATTAAATCCCTCTCCTTAACTCTTTTTTCCAACTTTATCTTACACTCCCATCATTCATATTAGTAGCAAATAATTGTCATGGTTGCTGCATTTTGGTGTTTTAAGCAAACTGCTCCATAACCAGTCGAACTGTCTTGATCCACGGTTCCTCCAGTCAAACTATCCAGTTCTAGTTGAATTTACTTTTTGTGGCATTTCTAGTTTTTTAAAGCAATCGGATCGGATTAATGTCTGGTTCCCAATTGAATCGGTTGAATCGGCCGGCCTAGTTCAATTTTTAAAACCATGGTCAAAATTGAAATTTTTTCTTTTAATTGTAAAATCCTTTGTAAAATGTTTTTACCTTAAAAAGCTTGGTAAATTGTTTCACAAATACACACAACGGATCTTTCAACACGTCTAGTGTCTAGTTCACCAAAGCTGGACGTCAGGTCAAATTGGTAACTAAGCTAGTGATTTTGTTGGTTTGTGCTTGAAAATTTTTACATATCACAAAACATTTAAAAATATTTTATAGCAAAACAAATGGAGTGTTATGCTTCACCAATCACAACTTGTTACGTATACTTTTTTTCTTTTATTAAATCACTAAAGTTTAAAATGAAAAAAATAATTCTAACACATAAAAAAGTCGTAATTGGTGGAGTATAAAATACAAAAAGTTGAACTAGAAATTCCTAATGGTCTAAAACCAATTTTGAAATATGCATAAATTGCTTATACTGAGTTGATTGCATTTCCATATCCAATTATCAAAATGGCTAACAAGTTTGTTCGCTGGCTTTGTTGCAATTGTTGCAGTGAGCTTTCATTGGAGTATTGCGAAAGAACCCGAGAAGTGGCAAGGGAATTACTTAAAGCAATATCTGAGAGCTTAGGGTTGGAACCCTTCTACATTGAAAAGGTCATGGATTTAGATAAAGGTTTTCAAATGTTCACTGCAAACTTTTACCCACCCTGTCCACAACCAGAACTTGCAATGGGCTTGCCACCACATTCGGATCATGGCCTCTTGTCTCTTGTCACACACAACGGAATTGGTGGCTTCCAACTACAACACAATGGGATGTGGGTCAATGTTAATGCCATTCCCAACTCCTTTCTAGTCAACATTGCCGATCAACTTGAGGTGCACCCTTTTTTCTTAATTACGCATTCTCAATTCCTATCTCACTCTTTTAATGTGCAATTTTACCTGTTTTAGGATTTCTTTTTTCTATGAAGTTTTTTGTTCTATTGCTAAATCTCCTTTTAAATCAATGGTTCTTGTATGATTTTAGGGTCATAGGCATTCGAGCTCATGTTTCAAATTTTCCAATTTACAATAAGCTAAGACAAATTTCTATATGCCCTCTTAGATTAGGTTTAGCGTTATGTTACGATGTTATTGCATTTTGTTGAGATTACATATGTTATTTAGCACTAGAAAGAAATATTAGGTAGAAGCACATGGTATTTTGGTGATTCTAGTGGTTTTTTTTTGTTTTTTAGGGGGAGGGGGGTTATTTAGTAATTTTGGAGAATCTAGGAATATTTTGGTCATTTTAGAGTATCTAAGATATTTTGATCATTTTGGAGATTCTATGAATGTTTCGGTCATTTTGAACGTTCAAGGGAATTTTGGTCTTTTTTTAGGTTTTCAGGGCATTTTAGTCAATTTGGGGGTTTAGGGGGTTATTGTTCTAATTTTTAACATTCCAGGGTTTTTTTTTTTTTTTTTTTTTTTTTTTTTTTTTGTCATTTTGTTGATTCATGATATTATTTTTATTTTGGAGATTTTGAGAATATTTTAGTCATTTGAGGATTTGGATGGTTTTTTGGTTAATTTAGAGGTACCACAGGTGTTTTAGTTATGTTGAAGTTTCCAATGGTATTTTGGGCATTTCAAAGATATTTTAGTTCAAGGGGTATTTTGGTAAATTTAAAAGCTTTGTGGAGGTATTTAGATCATTTTAAAGGTTTTAGGGGAATTTTAGTCATTTTGGAGTTTCCATGTGGTATTTTGTTCATTTTGGGAATTTACAGAGTATTTTGGTCTTTTTGGAGATTCTATATGTATGTTGCTCTTTTTTAAAGGTTTAAAGGGTATTTTGGTTATTTTGGAGGCTTTGGGTATGCACATTGTGAAGTGGATGAAGGTGGAAAACATTACTTTTATTTTTTTTGGCAAAAAATAATTTGTGCCTATCATAATTGTATTTTCTTAGTCAATGGAAGATATTTTTAGTTTCTAGGTGAAATTCTTGGTTTCTTATAATTATCGTAATGTCAATTTGTTTTGTTTCAGGTTTTGAGTAATGGGAAATACAAGAGTATTCTACATCGAGCAGTAGTAAACAAAAAAGTCACAAGGATATCACTTGTCATGACAAATGGACCATCACTCGATAAGATTGTCAACCCAGCACCAGAGTTAGTAAACAATGGAATCGATCAACCTGTATACCATGGGATAACGTATAAAGAATACTTCCAATGGCAACAAAGCAACAATCTTGATGGGAAAGGAATCTTGGATCGCATACGCATCTGAATTGTGTGAAGTATGAGCTTTTGTCTCGGGGACACAATAAATAGCTATAGCCCGTGCACTTAATTGGACAAAGCATCCACCAAATGCTCCACTCCATTTGATGAGATACGATACAAACATATATGTAGTTAATCTTAAACATGTATCCATATCATATTAGCTCTAACTAGTACATTCGAGCACTAAACCTAAGACAAACCCTAGCTACTTAACTTCTTGTAGAAGGTTTTATCGTCTATTATTAGTGAGTGTCTTTGTGCATAGCAAACTTATTACTAATAATTTTCTTTTGGCTTATGGTTTTTTTGCTTCTCCTGCATGTAGTCATTTACAAGCTTCCTTAGTGTGAACAGGGTATCATCACTAAATTGTGTCAAGAAATCTACAATATATTCAGGCAATTCTATCAACAAATCCTGCAATTTTGCACCCAGATTCTACTTCTACTTAGCAGTCATTATCTGCCTAGCAGGCTCTGACTTAACATTAACATCATTCTATGCTGGGGTTTTCTTCTTTTTAGTGGGTGGAATTTGAGTAGTAGTCTATTGATGAGGCAGTGATTTCTCATAAGTTCTAACCGTAAACTTCTTCTTAATAGTTGTAGGTGCAAGTGCCCCCACCGCGGATGTGGCAAATGTGGTTTCCTCATAAGCATTCCTCGGCCTAGGGTGGACTAGATGAAGTGTGAAAATGGAGTCACCGCCTAGATTAAGTCTAGGAATCATATGTATAGCGCCTTTATGTGAATGACTAATCTTACTAGAGCATGTGTTTGAAGTTTAAGTATGGGGATAGAAAGGTGTTAGGCACCCAACTCCACCCGATCCATAGGTCAGCCTCCACTCATTGTGTTCCAAATCCTAATCTCATCAAAGGGTCTTCTAATAAGTTATTCTAAACTCACATACACACACACACACACACTAACATGCATCTAACATCCAAACATGGCATATCATGACAAGTACATAAGAAGCCTACCATTTATATAACATGGCATTCACATTCGTTTACCCAAGAGCAGCAAGTATATCTCAAGGTAGTAGAATCAAATTATCATCAAGCACAAACCAAATATCATAGCGTCATGACATCAACCAAGCATGTTCATCATATTCAAGCATAGCATCATGGTATTAATCAAATCAAATGCATGTTCATATAATTATGCATGGCTCACCTTACTTATCTCACAACATCACAACACCTATGCATCAATGCATGTTCATATTCATATGCATGTTCATAGTGTTCATCAAGCATAAACCCTCATCATGTAATCCAAGCTAAAACAAGTAAAACATGTCATTCTACTGACCTAGGACTTAATCATGTGAACTCTAAAATAAAGAAAAGTCAAAACATGCATTTAAACATAAAAGAAAGTAAGAACAACAAAATCTAGGTTTCTGGTGGAGATATGTACACATGCTGAAGCATGCAAATGCAAGAATGAGCCTACGTACGCACCCCTACCCAAAAATGTAATAGACAAGCACTAATCAAAATCTAATTTAAACAACCTAACAGGCTTTCTAAACAAACGAACCAAAAAAAAAAAAAAAAAAAAAAAAAAAAAAAACTATGTAGAGGAATATTAAAGCAAGAAAAAAAGTTATAAAAATAATAAATAAATAAATAAAAAGGAGATAAAGGCAAGAACAAGTGCCTCCCACAAAAGCTTCTAGAGCTTGATTTTGACTGTCCCCATCAATCAATCTACAAAACAAAATACCCAGAGGGTTAATAAGTTTTAATTAGAAGGCTTTGGACTAAAATAAGTCCTAGCCAAGAAACTTTAGTTTAGGATGCTCTTCAAAATAAAAAGCTTCTCTTGAACCTCTTTTTTGGAGTAGATTGGCCGTGGGGCCTTTTTATAGTATTCAAAGTGAAGGGGCAGAGACATCCCTAAGCAATGTGGGATTGCCTCTGCTGCAATAATAAATAAATAAATAAATAAACTTTCCTTACAAAAACTCTAAAACCCTAGATGCATATGTAAGCTCATGGTTGCGTATGCATGGGTTAAGGGTGCATACGTAGGCTCAAGGCCATGTATGCACTCTTAGCGTTTTTGCTAGGTTTTTCTCTTTCCAACAATACCCTTCAATTAAAGAGTTTCAATAGCCAAGCCCTAGATAAGCCATAAACCTTCTAGTGTTATCGTCATTGAGGAACAGGGGCTTAAGTCGTAAGAGGTACAAAATAAGGTGTCTACAATAGATCTCCATCTTGTTTTAAAAAATTTACTTTAGGGGGTGTTTGGTTCACCATGATATACCCTTGATGTGATGTACATTACTATAATGCGACATTAAGGTGTTTGGTTCATTTGATTTTTTCTAACATTACCACAATCTAAGATTACAAAATATATCAAACAACCTTAATCACATCACCCTGTTAAATTTGGGTGACCTTACCTTACTTATTGATTGGGCTGCAATATTTATTGAATTGACAAAATTGCTCATACTAATAAATTTTATTTTACTCATGAGAATGATTGAAATATCAAGAAATCTCTAAAATACTCCAAAACTTCTCAAATGACCAAAATACCTTTGGAATAACCAAAATGACTAAAATGCACTACGGATGTCCAGAATATCCCTAAAACCTCCAAAATGATCAAAACGCCCCCAAAACCTCCAAAATGACCACAATACCACCCAAAATTTTATAAATGTCCAAAATACCTTTGAAATCTCTAAAAATTACCAAAATACCCCTAAACCTAAAAATTACCAAAGTACCCCCAAAACCTCTAAAATGACACCAAAAAAAAAAAAAAAAAAAAAAAACCCACGTTTTGACTAAGGGATAAGATTTAACAAGAATTTAAAACAAATTTAAATTATATTCAAACTAAAAGTCCATAATCAAACATTTCTAAACTTAAATCCCACACAACCCAGGTTTTTAAATTATTGTTAACATCATATCATATCATCATATCATATACTATACTTTATAATAAAAAAATTGGCCTTTAGCCGTGGTTGCGTTAAGTGGCTACTCTCACTAACTAGTAAATTAATTATATTTTTTGTTAGGATATATTTCCTCAATTAAGGGATAATATTTAGAAACTATTTAATTTAGAAAAAAATTCATCATTTAAATTTCAAAAAATTTAAATTCTTTCAAACTAAAAGTTTATTATAAAAAATTTCTAAACTTAAAACCCACACAACAACCCAAGTTTTTATACTAGAAGGGGAAGAAAATATCAAGCATGTGCAAGGGTGGTGAAAAAAAATGGGGCAGCAAAATTAGTATGCGGCAAGAGAGGTGGGGAGGATTGTCTAGAGTTACCAGGCAAATGCAGATTGGTTTCTAAGGATGATGGGAGTTCTTCTTTTTCAATGGTGGAGGCTGTGTGTCAGACCCGCCAATCGCCATGAGTGGCCTTATGTGGGACTATTGTGGGCTTGGGAACCCATGTGCAGAGAATGAGCTTGCAAATTTGGTGTGGGCAAAAGATCCCTTTGTCGTGTTTTTAGTTGAAACATTGGCAGATGAAGCTAGGCAAAAAAAAAAAAAAAAAAAAATTGAGGAAGATAAGGTGCGAGAATATATTCATTTCCCCAAGATCAAATAGGGGAGGTGGATTAGTGTTATTTTGGAGATTGACTATTGATGTAACTGTGGAGGTTTCAGGCACAAATTACACCAATGCATTGTTTCAAGAAGAAGATAGGGCAGGGATTGGAGTGATTATTCAAGATTGCCAAGGAAGGGCTTGGCACATGGTTGAAATCATCCCTCTCCCCCTAACTGTCGTGGAGCTTGAAACTTTGGCTACATCAAAGGCTCTATAGTTTGCTGCTAATCTGAGTTTGAATGATGTCATCCCAGAGGGAGATTCAGAGATAGTTATAAACGCTTTGAATGTAGACTTGTACTCTTTGGCATACTTTGGTTTATTTAGTCAAGATGTTAAATGTTTTGCAAATTTATTTCATTGTATTAGATTTTCACATGTTTGTAGAGAAGGAAATAGTGTAGCCCACAACCTAGCTCGACATGCACGACATGTCATAGGTTTTCAAGTATGCATGGAAGATGTCCCATCGCACACCATTGCTACTTAACAAGCAGTTTTGCCTACTATTTAATAAAGTTCAAAGTCTTGATTCTCAAAAAAAAAAAAAAAAAAAAAAAAAACCCTTACATTTTAACCACGGGATAAGATTTAACAATAATGTAAAAAAAAATTTAAATTCTATTCAAACTAAAAGGCTACTATCAAAGATTTATAAACATAAATCCTACACAACCCACGTTTCTGGTATTTTTTTCCCCCCTCAATTTGCATGATTTAACAATAATTTAAAACAAATTTAAATTCTATTTAAACTAAAAGTCTATTATAAAAAATATCTAAACTTAAAGTCCACACACCCCATGTTTTTATTTTTCTTTTTTTTCTCAAGTTGCATCTTATTAAATTAATATTTTATTAGGATATTTAGCTACAAAGCTCTTGACTAAGCGATACGATTTAACAATAATTTAATTTAGATAAAGTTTTATCATCTAATTTTTAGAAATTTAAGTTCTATTCCAACTATAAATCTATTATTGAAAATTTCATAACTTTTATATATTCAGCTATGACTTTTCAATACAATCCCTCTTAACTAATAAGTCATTCTTATAATTAAATCTCACACAATACACCCTACGTTGTTGTATTTGTTTTTTTCAAAATGCAAATTATGCTTATGTTTTAATACAATAAATTCATCTTACTTATTATTATTTACTTTTGAATTTGCATGCAGGATATTATGCCAATGGAAGTTTACTATAAAGAAGCAAAACAGTAGACACCATTTAAGTTCTTGGTTCTTTTATGTAAGTTTTTATTTATTTTTTTATATTCTCAATTTGTGAACTCTTTTGTGTATGTTTTGATTTTTGATTATAGTTATTGTATTTAATTTTTTATTAAACTCTAAACAATCATAACTTAAAAAATATATATTAGAATTATTTAATTATTTTATAATTTATTATTACTATTTATTAATTAATAATTTAGTTTTAATTATTTTAAAATTTTTGAGCTTATATATGAATCTTCATCAAGCGGTGCATCACACGAGAATAATACTAGTTTGACAATAAAGTAGTCTATATAAACATGATTATTGCTTATACGTAACATAACAATATTGCCCACGGCTACTCAGCTAACTCTCTTTCTTATGTTCTCCTCGTTTCTCCTCATCCATGGCTTTAGCAATTTCACTTGATACCAAAACCTTGAAGGCAACACCTGTTCATCCACCTAAGATAACAAGAGTGAAAGCACTAGTTGAAAACAAATTCATGAAATTTTATAATTAGATATTATTAACAAATACAATATAGGACAATGTTCACTCTTCATATTGATGGAGGCCTCCATCTTTGTGCAATTTCTAGGACAAAGTTGTAAACTCCATTCTGTGAAGAAAAATAAGTAAATGACGTTCACTTTCATGAACGCAATTTGCAATTGATGCTCCTGTAGTGTGTAACAAGGGCACTTGAATTCGATTTTTAGGGTATTAATAAATGGATTGTGTACAACGCTTTTCAACTGAATTTCTCTATCATCATTTGATGTGTTTCCAGGAATAACGGTGGTGGAGTAGTGGTGATGCCAAAAATGTTTTGATTTGTGGATTTAGGTTTGTAGGGATTTTGATTTGGGGGAAGGGGCTGTTACACACGCGAGAAAGAGATTAGGAAAAAAAAACTGTTTTTAAATGATTGGGAATAGGAGGGTTTTGGTCTTTTAAGTTTGTGCCACTTAAGCAATACACATGTGCAAGTCACAAGCTTCATATTTTTGCCAAACTTAATAGAAAAACTAATTCCAGGATACAAAATGTAACAGGGGTTATAGTTTAAGGTGCAAACAGTGTATTCGAATAGTTTAGGGTGCAAAGTGTAATCTAAGGCACAGTTTAAGGTGGTAAAGTACAATTTCTCTAATTTTTAAAAAATAAAACACACATGTTAATAATCTATTGGCTTACACACCCAAATTTATTGTGGTCATATATGCTTGTTAGATATAAGTGTAATTTGACTTTATTTTTAAAAAAATGCATAAAAACATTATTTATTAAAACATTTATTATATCTTAACCACGATCTTAGTCATTAAAAAAATTCTTTAAAAAAATTATTTAGTAATGCATTTTTCTTAACAAAGGCAATATATATATATATAAACTAACACACATAACTTGATGCCACTATTAACATCTACTGAAATATGAAAGTGTGTGGCAATGGCTCTTGTTCTGTATTAGTTTTTTCATACTGTGTGCAGATCGAGAGTGGTAGCAGTGTAGTACACGGTTTTGTACAGTGTCAACTCTTGAATTTATTTTAAAAGTCTCTTACAAATACAAACTATGCCAACGGTAAGCAAAATCTCATGGGTTCAAATTTTTATTTAGAGTGTTCAAGTTATTTTTAAGGGTGGCCAACAATTCATATTAATTTTAAAAATTTTTTTTTTTAGGGTATGTAATTTTTTTCCCCCAATTCAGGGTGTTCATGTGAACACCTTGGTCAATATCTTAAATACTAACTTCCCACAAAGTATCTCGTATACTTCTTTACATCATACAAAATTCATTTCTCACAAAGTACCCATACGTACTTCTCATATATTTTTCCATACATATTACAAGATCCATATCCCACAATTATCTACACATACTTCCTCATACATCTTAAAAATTACGTATCCCTCAAAGTACCTATACAAATTCCTCATACATCTTACAAATCCATTTTCCCACAAAGTATCTATACGTACTTCCCGTACATATTACAAACACCATATCTCACAAAACATTTATATTTCTTACTATCTTCATACTTTCCAAAATATACCAAACACTCTTCCAAGAGCAAATTACAAAAGCCCTTCTAATGGAAGGTATATAAACATCAAATACTAAAAGCCCTTCTCCAAGTAGGCACAAAGATTTCATTTTAAAACCCTTCTCACAAAAGGCATACACTTCTAATACTAAAAGCCTTCCTTATGAAAGACACAAATTTATAATACTAAAAGCCCTTCTCATTGAAGATAACATCACTAAAAAAGCATTAAATGGGAAAAATCATTTAAGTGCATGATAAATAGAATAAACTTAACCAACCTCTGCACATGGTTGGACATACTCTCTCCCTCTAGTTGCACCCATTTTTCCCCTTTAATCACGAAGTCACCATGAAAAGACTCATAATATCATACTACAGTGTTATTTTGTTAAAGATATATTTTGTTAAAATCTTAATTGGTTTTACTTTATCCTTTTATCTCTAGTTTATCTTTTACACATTACATTACGTATTATCTTGTTTTAACTTAATATATATTGTGCACTTCTTCTTATGGTATCAGAGCCAACATCATTAATTAATATTTTCAGAAAGTTGTCAATTTTAGACTACAACAATTTATTAGAAAGTTGTTCAGCAATCCTTTTATATCTAACTTCTTGTTTTAAAAACTTTAGATGTTTGGTTTTAGCATGGATCAAGTTTAATGAATCATCAGTATCAATTTCAAATTTTGAAGCAAATTTAAACTAACTCTCTGCCCAAAAGGGTCAATAGTTATACCATCATGTTCAGAGAGAAAAGCATATAAAGAGTTTATGAAGGGAAGACCAAGGATCACTTTATCACTCATGTTTTTAACAAGAACAGAGGGTATTTTAAAACAAATATTTTCATGACATACATGAGGATTGTTTAATTCATACTTAATTTTCATTTGAGTACCATTAGCAGAAAATAGTTTTTTAGTGGATTTTTCATAATACTTGGAAGGAATCATTCCTTCCTGAATGCAATTCATATCAGCACCAGAATCAATCATAGCAATAACATTGAATTCATATTTATGGCAAACAACAATTTTGACTTTTGAAAACCATTTTGGGGGGAAACAATTTGTTAATAAGACTAAGTTTATTATTAGTAAAAGCATTACTAGAAAGAGGAGCCTATTGGCTGGAGCCATCATCATCTCCTTGCTCTCCGGTTCACTATCAGATTGTTGGTTATCAAGTTGTTTGTCAATTTTTTGAAGTAATAGTTCTTGTTTTAGATCAAAGTTATCTTTTTTAATGTTTTGGAATTCATTTTTTAGCTAAATGATTTCTTCTTTAATAATAGCAACTTCTTGTTGTAATTCGTTAACAGTTAATTCTTTGGATTTCTTTTTATTAAATATTTCCAAGGTTTCATCAAGATTAATCTTGGATCTTGGTTTTTTATCATTTTCATCTTTAATCAAAGTTTTCTTGAGCTTCTTAAGATATTCTTCTTTTAGCTCAAGGTTATCAATTTGACTTATCAGGGTTATTAACAAATTTTCTTGTTCTTCACCTTTAGTTAGAGTACTAACAGTTTTGTTACCTTTGGAGAGAACATTAATAATATTGTAACAAGAATCTCTACAATCAATTTTAATATTAGGAAAACTAGAGGTAGAGGTTCACTGTTAGAGTGATAGCCTGAATCATTCGAGGAAGGAAAATCCTCTTCGAAAGAATCAGACAAAGCAGTAGATTCAAGGATCTAAAATAGTTCTGCTTGATCATTATCATTAATATTTAGCATATTAAGCTTATTCTTCAAATTACCAGGTTTTTGTTTACAATCTTTACTAAAGTGACCAGGTTTTCCACAATTGAAGCATTTTCCTCTTCCAAATTTTTGTTTATCATATTTTTTAAAAGCATGTTTCTTTTATTAAGAAAATTTATTAGGTTTAGTAAAACTTGTTCTATATCTTTTATGATCTTTGTGGATCTTATCATGATTCCTTCTTTCTTTTTGCCTAGAAGGGGCAATGGGAGGTAAACCATATTGTTCACAAAAATTACCCATTTCATATTTAGCTTTTTTACTATTTTTTTAATTGTTGTTTTAACATTTTTTGATCATTACACCTGTTAATACCAAGTTTTTTTAATAGTACTAAAAATATCACCATAAGTTAAATTATCATAATCAATAGTATCATTTTTTTCCCATTAATTCTTCTTTTACCTTATGAGCAAAGAGAGGAGGCAAACTAGAAATAAACTTTTCTTTCCAATAAGGCTTTAAGCAATCTTTCCGAAGCATGACTCTGGAAATAAAAATATCTTGGTACCATCTGTAATCAGACATAATAGGACATCTCAAATTGTTTAGATAATCATTGATTCGAGACGAAATATTAGAAGGAGTACCAACAAAGTGTTTGATAATAGAACAGATTAAAGTATTGACTCCATCAGGAATACCTCGACCAATACTTTCATCAAAGATGGGTATACCTTCATCGTTTTTTTTAACAGCCTTTTTAATGGATTCTTTAGATTCTTCAGTGAGATATTTTTCCCACCACCCACAAAGAGTTCCAGAAAAACCAGTGGTAAAAAGATCAACAATATTAGCATGGTCAAGATTATGATTGGTAAAGTAAGCATTAGCAACCATAGACATGTGACCCATTTTATTAATAATTTCCTGTTCAGATAAACCATCAATGTTCCATTCATAAAGTTTAACAGTTGAAACATAAAATTGAGTTTGAAAAATTCTTCCTTCAAACTGCATATCAGGAGGAGTGGGTTTTGAATACCAAATTTTTGTAAAAGACATAGGGTTGGGTTTTCCAGCAAATCTTTTGATCTCTGGTAGTTCAAAAGCATTTTTATCCAAAGCAGAGGATGGAGAGTCAGAGTCTGTGTTTTCTTCAAAAACAGTTTGTTTCTCTTTTCTTGAAATTGCCCGAGTGGTACTGGTAGAAGTACGTTGCTCAATTTTTAATTTTAAATCAGAAAGCATTTGTTCAACCTTTTCAATGGTTTTAGCCTGAGAGGTTTTAAGACTCAATTTTCCTTTTTAACTGGGTAGATCAATCAAAGGTTTCTCAGGTTTTGAAGAAGTAGGTTTTTCAACTTTTTCTTCTATATGATCAAGTTGTTGACCAATAATATCTAAAGAGTTATTAACAAAATTGTTTTGTTCAATAATCTTTTTTGTTTCATTAGAAACAGGATTATTGGCATCAATAAGTTTAACAAATTTAAAAGGAGAGGCCTTTATCTTAGTCCCTTTATAGTTAATAATAACTGTATCTAGGGGTGGATGATTAGACCGAACAATGGTTTTGTCTTCTTTTACAAAATCTGATTTCTTCACCATATTCAAATTATTTTTTGAAACATTTTTGGAAACACGGTGATTTTAAAGGAAATCAAAAAACAAAATATGCTTTTGTAATTGATTCATTTTTTCTTTCCACTTTATTTTAACACGGTCTTTTTCTTTTTGATCAAAAAGAAAAATCCTCTTCGAAAGAATCAGACAAAGCAGTAGACAAAGCAATAGATTCAAGCAGAATTGTTTCAAATCCTTGAATCTACTGCTTTGTCTGATTCTTTCGAAGAGGATTTTTCTTCCTTGTCTAATTCAGATTATCATTCTAAAAGTGAAACCTCTACCTCTAGTTCTCCTAATATTAAAATTGGTTGTAGAGATTCTTGCTACAACACTAATAATGTTCTCTCCAAAGGTAAAAAAACTGTTAGTACTCTAACTAAAGGTGAAGAATAAGAAAATCTGTTAATAACCCTGATAAGTCAAATTGATAACCCTGATCTAAAAGAAGAATATCTTAAGAAGCTCAAGAAAACTTTGATTAAAGACGAAAATGATAAAAAACCAAGATCCAAGAAAAATCTTGATGAAACCTTGGAAAGATTTAATAAAAAGAAGTCCAAAGAATTAACTGTTAACTAATTACAACATGAAATTGCTATTATTAAAGAAGAAATCATTCAGCTAAAAAAATGAATTCCGAAACATTAAAAAAGATAACTTTGATCTAAAACAAGAACTGTTACTTCAAAAAATTGACAAACAACTTGATAACCAACAATCTGATTGTGAATCGAAGAAAGGAGATGATGATGGCTCTAGCCAATAGGCTCCTCTTTCTGGTAATGCTTTTACTAATAATAAACTTAGTCTTATTAACAAATTGCTTCCCCCAAAATGGTTTTCAAAAGTCAAAATTGTTGTTTGCCATGAATATGAATTCAATGTTATTGCTATGATTGATTCTGGTGCTGATATGAATTGCACTTAGTAAGGAATGATTCCTTCCAAGTATTATGAAAAATCCACTAAAAAACTCTTTTCTGCTAATGGTACTCAAATGAAAATTAAGTATGAATTAAACATGCTCATGTATGTCATGAAAATATTTGTTTTAAAATACCCTCTGTTCTTGTTATAAACATGACTAATAAAGTGATCCTTGGTCTCCCCTTCATAAACTCTTTATATCCTTTTCTCTCTGAACATGATGGTATAACTATTGACCCTTTTGGGCAGAAAGTTAGTTTAAATTTGCTTCAAAATTTGACATTGATATTGATGATTCATTAAACTTGATCCATGCTAAAACCAAACATCTAAAGTTTTTAAAACAAGAATTTAGATATAAAAGGATTGTTGAACAACTTTCTGATAAATTGTTGCAGTCTAAAATTGACAACTTTCTAAAAAAATTGGTTAATGGTTTGTTAAATGGTGGGATAATTTTTCCCACACCCAAGATGTTATTGATAATGTAACCCAGGAATTTCCTGCTATTAACACCATCCATGATAAAGCCCAAGTCCCTGCTTTCCCCCTAGTGCAAACAACTGTGACTCAACCCACGGCAAATACACCTGCTACCACATCCACTGCTAAGTTTGCTAAGACCAAAAAGAAGAAGTCTGCTTTTGATGGTCTCAACAAAACGGCCCTAATTGCCCTCCTAAAACAGCAGTGGAAGGATGAGGAAGAAGTTGCTACAAATGCTAACTTAGAAGAGGAAGAAGAAGGCCAAAACTCAGAGGCATCCTCAGAAGCCTTTGTTGCTAATACTAATCCTTATTACCCCTACAATCAAGAATTATTTGACCATGATGAAGCTTCCACACCAGATTTAGGGGGAAATTAGCATTGTTGGCACAAGCAACCAAAACTACCAAAATAATGCTCCTGCTAAAACTGCACCAAAGCTTCAGATTCCCTACTAAAGTTAAAGTTGTTTTGATTCCCTATTGGAGGTATGGTTCCTACTCTGGCTGCTCCTCACGGAGAATAAATTCCCTCCAGAAAGCACATGAGGAGAATCTTGTTGACCTTCAATGAATAGTAAAATAAGTCAATTTTACTGTTCACTATTCACTATTCACTGTTTAAATAGTATTTTATTTTACCTATAAATGGGGATGTCCCTTTCATAAGAGGGCATCAGAAAATTTTTCTAGTTTGGAAATCCCTTTTAGTTTCTAGATTGCTATCCAAGCTTGTAACTACTATCCTTTTTAAGCATTGTAACTACCATTATCCTATAAGTGTTTTAATCTGTTATCAAAGCAATATATATTTTGTTAAAATCTTAATTGATTTTACTTTATCCTTTTATCTCTAGTTTATCTTTTACACTCTACATTATATATATATATATATATATATATATATATATGGTTGGGATTAAGTTACATCTATTGTAATTCTAAGCAATGTTACACCATCCAATAACTTGTTATAGAATTCATAAAAATCCCACCATTGAATTACATATTCTATATGTTCTTAACATTCATGCCAATTTTCATGTTAATTGGATGTTATTTACCATTTGATCCATAAACTCATCTTTTATGCATTATTTTAACTACAGAAACTTGAATTTAAACAATTGATTGATGATATGATTATTAATCTTTGATCACCTTCAAATTTTGCAAGCATGGAGAATAAACAAAGATAATGTAATCTAACAGTGGATTTGTCAAAATTTACATCCAATTAAAAAATATTGAATGGTGTAACTCTAAGCAATGTTACACCACTCAATATTTTTTTAATAGGATGTGAATTTTGACAAATTCACCATTAGATTACGTTATCTTCGTATATTCTCTATACTTGCAAAATTTCGAGGTGATCAAAGATTAATAACCATGTCATCAATTAATTGTTTATTTCAATTTTTGTAGTTGAAAATAATGTATAAAAGATGAGTTTATAAATCAAATGGTAAATAACATCCAATAGATATGAAAATTAGCATGAATGTTAAGAACATATAGATCATGAAATTCAACGGTGGGATTTTCAAAATATGAATTCTATAACAAGTTATTTGGTGATGTAATATTACTTAAAGTTACACCAAGTACACACACACACACACCACTGAACACATACTTTAAAAAAAAAAAAAAAACAATGTGTTTCTATAGTGTGTTTGCTATTCTTTCTTTGTATTTTTATATACAAAATGAACAACTAAAATATATACCAATTCCAGTATAGAAGATTGTTTCAAGTTTGAACACCTAAAGATAGTTAGATGAAAATATTTTCAGAATTATAAAATTGTAAAAAATAAAGACACGCATACAAATATGCGATTAAGAAAACATTAAAAATAATAATAATAAATTAAGTATTGAGAAAATTATCTCTGCTATGTCTCAGTGAAAAAGAAAGGGAGGGGAGAGGACATTTATTTATGTTTTTTTCATGGTGCTTGTTGACGTTCAGAAAAAAGGAAAAAAAAAAAGAATATATGGTAGCATGCCTAAATTTAAGGATATGAATGAGAAGTTATAGTAGTAGTTTTATAGTAAGAATTTTTTTTTTTTTTTGTTTTTTTAATTTCAAAATAAAGAAGAAGAGATTTGAAAAAAAAAAAGGGACAAAAGAAATAGATAAGTCTCAATAAAGGAAAAAAGAAAAAAAGAAAAGATATGTAAAAACTTTGAGTGAGTTTTCTAGTGATTGAAGAAATATGGGAGAGTTGAATTTAAAAATCAATAGAAGAGTGGTCTTATTTTGTAGGTCATGTTTTACGTGGGAGTTAGAAATGTATTTTTGCTAGATTATCCTCTAATTTTGTCTCTATTTAAACGTTGGGTGCAGAGGTATTTTTGAACCAAAAAAAATGAGAATTCTAAACAAGGGAATCTCCTTCAATAACATATATATATATATATATATATATATATATATATATATATATATATATATCTGGCTTTTATTTATTATTATTATTTTTTTTTTGGTGAGTTGTGGGTGGGGTGGCCGAGAAATAAATAAAGAAATTCATGCGAAGATCAGTAATTATAATTTATAAGCATCTTAGATAATTGCTGCATAAATAGCAAGTAGTTTGCCTTCACTAAAACGACTAGTAGCACTTTGAAACTAAAAAGAATGTACCACTATCAGTTAGAAATTAACCGAATTTATATCATATACTATATAATAAAAGTTTGGTTTAGAAACCGTGGTTATGCCAAATAGCTTTACCAAATTGCAGAAATTTTATTAGATATATATATATATATATATAACTTTTTTCATATCAACGTTAATTTTTTTTTTTAAACAATCATATTACACATATATAACTACTAATGGTCTAATATCAATGTTTAATTTTATTTTTTAAAAACACCTCATGGATAAACACAAAATTATAATTATTCTTTTCAACTTTTTTCTATACATCTCTATAAATTTTTTAGATAAAAATATACAAAAACTTAGTTTTTGTTATCTTTTGTTTTTTCTTCACTCTTTTTGCTAACATTGCACATATATTAGACTTCATTCTCTCAATTTCTTCTCCGTAACTGTTATTTTCAATTTCATCTCCATAACTTTTTTTTTTCAAAAATTGCATAGCTTTATTTGAACCCATGTTCTTGAGGCAACAAATGAACCAACTAAATTTGCTAAAGATGAAAACAATGTACACATATGGCTAGAGGATGTCACCCCCCCCCCCCCCCCCCCCCAATAATTTCAAACTAGGTTCTTGAATTAGCATTTTCTGTATTTAATTTTCTTATTTTCTTATTCTTTGTAAGGCATTGATTTTATTGCATGTGTTTTTTTGATAAAGTTTATGATAGCTTTTTTTTTTTTTTTTTTTTTTTTTTTTTTTTAGGATTTGATATGGTATTTCACTGTGATTATGAATATGTATTTTAAGAGTTTTAATCGGTAACATATATTTATAACTTAAAAGTAAAATACACATTTATTTTCATTATTCATTCTATTAACTAATTTTAAGTAAACTAATAAAAAAACAAAACTATTTACATATGAATTTTGATTAAGCTGTGCATTGCATGGACATAATACTAGTATATATTAAAACCCAAAACTTAGAGAAAATCAAATTAGATTTTAATTGGATTCTCAATTTTGCGCCACGCGTCACATCTAATTTTTAATTTTTGTACCAAGTAAATTATTGAGTGTAAAAATCAAAGCGTCTAAGTCCAATTAGATTCTAAATTGGATTTTAATTGAAGTCCAATTTTGCGCTATGTGTCCATTTAATTTTTTAATTTTTGTGGCAATTGAATTATTGGGTGCAAAAATTGAAGTGTCTGAATCCATTAAATTCTATAATATATATATATATATATATATATATATATAATATGAGAAATCATTATATATTTTAGAAATTAATGGTTTAAAAATGTGTAAGCTAGCTAATACCATGTATAATTTGAATCGTGTAACTGTGATTGTTTTTAATTGTACCCTTACATATGCACAGAATTGCCATGCTAAGTACTCTTTTGTGCAGGTTCATAGGTACATTTGGGGGAAAATATGGAAGCTAAATGTACCACCAAAACTACGTAAGTTCATCTGGAGGGCATGCTCCAACTGCTTACCCACAAGCGATAACTTGCAAAAGAAGCAGGTTAGAGTTGAGTTGAGTCCACCTGCGAGATTTTCCATCAACAACCTGAGACCAATATCTATCTATTATGGGAGTGCCCGTTTGCATAGAATGTGTGGGATTTGTTCAAGGGACAAATCTAGAAATGCAGGAATGAGGCCACTGAATTTTTCCTTCTTTTCAATCAGATGCAACAGAAGCTAAGCCCGTTGGAATTGGAGGGATGGGCAACCACGGCATGCGCAATTTGGAATGCAAGAAACAGATGCTATTTTGAACATGTACAAGTCCATCCAGGGATGAAACCAAGATTCAAACTTAGGGGGGGCTAAAGTTCTTTGTTGAAAGATTTTAAAAAATTGGAATATCAATACTAGAGGTTGACAAAGTTGCATTATTAGCATTAATTTATTAATTATTATTTGTATTTTTTCTTTTGAAATAAAATTTAATATTAGGATTTTATAATCAAAAGTTTTGCAGGTCAATTGGCACATCTTAATATTTTCAAGGTCTAACTAATGTGTGGATGAAGCGATCAATATGTGGCATAGGAGTTGTCTCTATGAATATAAGGGTGGAGTCATTTGAGAGGGGCATAGGGCTCTCAATTGAGAGGGAGAAATTGGGTAAAGGTTATTGAGTTTTTGTGATTTTTTTTGCTAGGATTTGTAATTGATTTGTTGCTATTGTTTTTGCTTAGACAGGATTATGATTTGTTCAAAGATTTTCTTATTATTTGGATGTGTGCATTTTTTTTATAAATTTTTCTTGTTATCTATTTGTTGGATTTCTTGGGTCAATTTGTAAATTTTTTGGGGAGGGGGGGACCAAGTATATAAATTTAAGAGTCAGAATTCAAATTCTTTTTGTTAATATACGTACTAGTATTTTTTTTTCAAAGGTTTGGGGTGGGGGGGGGGGGGCATTGCCCCCCTCGGCTCTTAAGTAGTTCCGTCCCAGAGTCCATCTTAAGGCAATATTTGAAGGTGCAAGGAGTTTTTTGGAGGAATATCAAAGAATCATGGCTTCACAGGTTTAACGGGTTCTGGTATAGTTTTACTGGGCCGGGGTTTTTTTTCATTGTCTTTCCTCTTTGTTTCGGGGACACCACTGCATGTAGTTGGTGTTCACCCCCTACGCTAGTTTTTCACACTAGCTTTACTTGTAATCTTTCATTGTTCAACAAAGAATTTCTGTCGTTCTTAGCTCACAAAAAATGACAAAAAAAAAAAAAAAAATTTCAATTAGGAACAACAGCGTAGCGAGAGAATGTTAAATGAAGCACGTGTTCATGTCACGTGTGTACACTAATACAGTTTAAATTAGACACGCGTCCGTTTCTTATTGGTTGTGTAACTAATAAGTTTGTTTGTTATAGATAATCGGAAAGTTGCTCCATTACGTTTACGAAGTGTCTCTTTCTTCCTTTTCTTCATAATCTATTCCTATATATAAGGAAACAGAGCTCATACACGTAATTACAATCATTTCTTGTTCAAGTAATACTATAGTCATAAACTATTTTATAATATTTTTACGAAGTGTTGATGTAGTCAGATTCTTATTGGTTTTCATCTAAACCCTCTATTAATGTCGTTTTTTCATTTATCAATAATCATTCACCATATCAGCAGTTTGTAATAATATTTGGGAAATGCTAACAAATGTTTTTAGGGTAATGGTTAATAATCCATTTAAAGAAAGCTTTTATGGGTAAAAAAAAAAGCAATTAATATTTGACAACTTTTTCCATTTCCCATAAAAATAGTGTTAAAACTTTCCTAAAATGAATGGTTAACCATTACCCTAAGAGCATCTATTAGCATGACCCATAATATTTTTAAAAAAGTTTGTATCTCTAGATTACTCTTTCTCATTCTCATCAATAAAAGCTTCCAGATTTATTTAAAGAGTGAGGGTTTAATAGGAGAAATTATACATAATTTCTCGTTTAATAGCAACGTTCAAAAACTAAAATCAAGGAACAGACTAACCATCCAATTCTAAAATAAAATAAAAGACTCAATTGCTAAAATAAAGGAACCAAATACAAAAGCTAAAATTAAGGACTCAATACTCCTAAGAATTTGTGGGCAAAAAAGTAATTTAAGCTATGAATTCATAATTTTAAATTTTAAATTACTCCTAGGACATAGCATTTCTTTAACAGAGAGTTATCCTAACTATACAATTCAAAACAATATAGATAAAAATATAAAATAACCGATAAGCATAACAATGGCGTGGATTCTTCTATCCAACGTGACTTGTTCCTCATCACACGTTGCTGCTGATTTGTTCGATATATGTGGTCTGTGCCCCTTTTTTATTTTATTTTTATCCATGCGTTTAAGAGTATTTCGACTTTCAAGCAATTTTAGGTTTGATGGCTGCCATCGGGATAGTGAAATCAGCAACTTAAGATCCAATTCAGTGTCTTCAAAATTTATAAAAACTCGCGTTTAGCCCGCACAATGCGCGGGATCATTTTATGAATTAGAAAAAAATCAACTTAATATATGGTAAAATATGGAAGGGGGTGGATGGTTAGTTGTTCAGATAATGATACTAATGTGCAGGTATTTTTCTAAAAGACAAACATAACCTGGCATCAACTCATGATCTAGAAAAAATGTTAATTGAAATCTCATAAGTTATAACTAATTGGTTTAAGGTTTTTTTGGGTTCGAGAGAATATAGTTATTGAACACAAAGATTTGCATGATCAATAAAGATTTTCCTCTTCATCTTGTATTAAAAGTTGTCCTAACAACATTTATTTGAAACTTAATCTCTTCCCTTGGTATCTCTATCACATAGGATTAAGAATTCTTAAGTTAGTAGCATTCATTATTCCTAGAACTGGTCCAACATTTTCCAACAGCTTCACTCTCAGTCATCACAACCCAAACTTTGGTGGTATTTACAGAGGAGCCTGACAAATTACATTGAAATAAAACAGACATGCCTTTTCACAATTACTTGGAACCAAACAAATTAACCTTTAATGCAATATAATCGCAATCATTTAAGGCCCTAGTGCCAAAATAAGCACTCGGCCCCAGTAAAGTAGGCACCAATATTTGAGATGCTCATGTTGTTCATGAGGCCTTGTTACTCTTTAAGAATATATTCACCTTAATTATTTTCTTTGTTTTGCTCTTAAAATATATAGGCCTTGATGAATTTTCTTTATTTTAGAAAGCCAGAATTATTAGTAGAAAATATGAAAAATGGTAAAAATTTCTTGAGTTGAGTTTTAATTCAGTAAAAATGTCACTATTTCAGTGAAGCACCGTTCTAAATCCTGTCCCCTCAACAAAAATGCTCAATTAGTCACAAAAAGTGAGTGCCTTATTAGAGTTGCCTCACCTCAAGGGTCTTAAAGGAGCCTTTTAATGCATTCTCACCCAAGCGTCTAAGCAAGTGCTAGCCTCACCTGTGACTCCTAGACTTTTTTCCTTATTTACATAGTAACCTTTTTGAACACTACAATAGATTCATAGGCAGATCTTGGAGCTCAGAGCTCAGGCTTCAACATGGTCAGAAAATAAAATTTAAACCAATTCCAGGCTTTAATTGCATTTGATGAGCACAGTGATCTATGAACTTCTCTGCTTGTCCTGTAAATTCAAGGCACCTTACCACAATTTCTGAGCAACATATTTTTGCAACAAAGACATTGAGAACTTGAAGCACAGAGATGTCTCTCTGTTTGCTAAAAATAATCACTACATTCCTAAATGGTCCCTTTAGAAGTAGTAACCTATTACTACTGAGAAAATGGAAAATAATCAAAATCAAAACATGTCTGCAATGTACCATCTATAATTAATTGCAGCAGCAAAACAATTAATTTACTGTCCTTGCTGTTGACTAAAGATTAGCAATCAAGCAAGTTGGTCGAAACATATGCGACAATTTCTCTAATCCTAGACTCTGTGATGCAACAAATATTTTCTAGTAATCTCTCTCCGCAGGTTGCCATGTAAAAACTCCAAAAGAGTCAGATAAATGTGTGTTGATACTAACAACCAAATCTGCCACTCTTAAAAAAATTAGAAAGTAAAATAAATACTTAAATAAATGCATCACATTTTTTATTTTTAATGGCATGCTAAACTCATATTCACCACCAACACCACTGCAATTTTTTTGCATAGGTGCAGCCGTACAACATAAAATCTTGTACCTTGAAAAATTACAAAATCTAGTACTAAATCTCCATATCATACCATGTCCCTGTTTTTTTTTTTTTTTTTTTTTTTTTTTTTTTGCATTCTATTAGAAGTAGAGAGAGACTCAACATATCTTGTCATAAGCAGAAGAATTGCACAATAAAAAATACGAATAATTTTTACCTTTAACCTTACAAATAATTAAAAAAAATTGATTAATCAAATGTATTATAATATCTCTACAAAGGAAAAAAAAAAAAAAAAAGATGACTCATTTCACATCTCTTGTAAATCCCAAATGCTTATTAAGCCTGCATGGTTTCAATATAGAAATCCAAATGTTCAAAGGTTCTACACATTCATTTTGTCACATTTTTAACCCATGGTACTAACAAAAACAGAAAATACCAAACATAGAATTTCATAAATTTAAAAGATCACAAAAATAATGCATGTAGAATTTCATAGAATTGATAAGAGTGTGTTATCCTTCGGATTAATACATATAGGTTGAAACAAAGACACATTTTTAACCCCAACCAACATTTCTTGTGATTTGTGACAACTGTGTAACTACCACCTGCCATTTGTCAATATTTATCTATAAGTTGATTTGGCTGAAAATACAAAACCATAATATTAGTTAGAATGCCACAAAGATGTAATGGTTTATAGGATATTAGCACTATGATTTAAGTCATTGGTGTTTCAGATACAATCTGATAGTAAAACCATAAAGTAAATTTAGAACAAACAATTATCAATAGAAATCTACCAAGAAAGCCACTAAATATGTATTTCTTTTTTAGTGAGTAATTAAAATATAATATAGGTTTTGCTAATGATAAAATTCCTTGTAATCCTTAAAATATCATTTGCTTGAGTAATATCAAGAGACATAAAATACTTCCAGGACTTATAAATGTGATTCAAACTCAGGATGATTTTTGCAATTTCTATGAAAGACATGAAATTTGTGACCTAGGAATAAAGTCATATAACCAATTGCTGCACAAAAATAAAACTGGCAATGTCATCTTCATCTAACACATATATTAGGTGACTTTAATACAATGCTTTATTATGTTACTATTGAAAATCTATACAATGCTAACAAAAGAATTATAAAAAAGATAAAGATAAAGATAGAGATAATTTAGTAGAAAACAAACCCGAAAGAGAAAGGACTTAAAGCAATATCACAGTTGGAGTAATTCTTTTCCTTTCACTTGCGGCTCAATTGACCTAAAATTTCATGTAATCAAATAGCTAAACATAGTGATAAGTTACTGAATTACATGCTCTTTCTAAGAAAAATGCCATCATTGCCCAACGTTTTTATTAATCTTTGACCTATATCATAGTCAGAGTTAGTCCACCCCCTCTAACTTCATAGTGATTATAAAATTAAGAAAACAATTATAATATATGAAGAACATTACTAATTACATAAAAACAAAAGGAAAATATAAAACAAACTGATACAAACCTAGAGGAGAAAGATGGCAATGATTTGAAATGTTATTGACCATGGCCAATGTAGATAGTGAACTCTTTAGCAGGTCAAGTAATGTAAGTACTATAGGGAGAATTATACACATCATTTATTAAACTTAAAACTATGAACAACCATTTTCTTTTTTTTTAGAAGAAAAAAAAATTGACTAAAGTATACAAAACATTCATACAACCAAAATCGGCATATGTATCTGCAAAATTAACCAAGCACGTTATTAATACTAATCCAACTACAAATCAACCAAATTTAATTCATATTATGCAAGTTATGTATCTGTTAGTGATTTCAATCAACTTTCTTATTTAATTCCCAAACCAAACAAAATTAGAGTGCGCGAGTTGTTCTCCCATTAAAGCAAACGATATATATTGGAGTGAAACAATCTATTTGTTAAATTTGAGAGAAATTTCATTTAGAGTCTATTTCTTTACAATGTAAAACCAAGACTAAAATCAATATGTTTTTGTAATTTCTATAATCTATAAAAATATAACAAAAGCAAATGTATAAAATTGAGAAGGTTTATTGTAGAAAGACAAACATTTTGAGAGAGAAACAAAAACCCACAACAAAACAAATCTAACTCAAACATGTAAATCAAAACTAATACAACTAAAATAACCAAAGAAAAGTCATAATTTCAACAAAATGACAGGGTAAAAAGGTTTTTTATAATTTCAATAACACAGTGTCTAACAATGAATATATCCTATTTACTTAAAAAAATAATAATAAAAAAAAAATCAGATTCCTTGTTTTGGTATAAATTTTGGTTGGTCGTGAAAATAATTTAGAAGCTTTTTATCAAACAGATGGTGCGCGTCTATAGAAAGTGAAACTATTTTTGCCTTTAGGAAAGTTATCTAAACCTGGGTGGGATTGGAGGAGAAAAATAAAGAAGAAAAACAGAGGATGATGCAGCAGAAAGTATAGAAGGGAGAATGTGTGTTTTCAAAAAAAATGCTCTAATTTGCAATAAAGCTTAGACAACAATTTTATCAAAGGCAAAAATGTATAAATGAAGAAGATAGTTAAATACCAAAAAAAAAAACGTTTATGGTGTTGCTCCCAAACTTGAGGCACTGCTAGGGGTTGCATTCAATCTAGCCTTGGTTGTTCAAGCTTTCAATCCAGATGCGATTTAAGCCATGTCAGTTTGGGTTGCATCATTTCCTGCTAGAGTAGTGTGTTGGAAATATATAAAGTGCAAATTAAAGTATAATTCTTTACATGCATTGACATAGGTTTCAAACGTAACAATGGAAATAAATTGAAACACAAATCAAATTCAAAAATACCTTAGTGAAATAATATTGAGTCACTGAATATCTTTGATGCGTCATTGAGAAGTCCAGGGCTTGTCATCATTGAATGCATCTGGTGATAGTCGGTTAGTAAATATTTAAAATTTCTAAAGAGGGTCAGATAGGATAAATTGGAGAGAGGAAGATTGGTGTATGGATGGTGGCAGACAAAAACAATTTGGCTAGAAGCAGGATATTGTATTTAAATAGGAATATAATTAGAACTTTACCGTAACGATTCCGACAGTCTGACTGGTGGAGGTTCAGATGTCACTCTATCTGTGCTTTATAGTCTCAAATTTCTGCCTTTCAACTGCAACAACTATGCATAATAAAACCAATTCTAACTACCTTATTATAAACCATAATCTTACCCCAAACCAATTCTAACTACCATTCGATCGTTTGTTACTATCGTTGTTTAGATTGTGTTTTTTTTTTAATAGTGATGAATCGGTTAAAAGCTAAATAGTACACCGTTTTGTTCAAGAGGTATTTAAATTGTGTTTTATTGTATATGAAGAGGCACAATTTCTCTGTTTTTGCCCTCTCCAAACCTAAATCATATATAACCCCAAATTTCAAAAAATCAAATCAAAACCTAATGTAACCTAAACACCTAAATTAAAATCAATCCAACCAAATTTCTCAAAACTAATTCATATTTCATACTCATACCCAGATCTAAGAAAGAATGAAAAAAAGAAAAACTTACCGGTGGTAGTTCTCTCAACGTCTGTTTCCTTCTCATCTTTGTATCGCAAGGTTTATTTTTTTCCTCCTTCTCTATCTTTGTATCATAAGCATCGGTGTTAAGAAAATCAAAAGGAAGCGAAAGGAGAGAGTATCCGAAAGAGGAGAAACGGAAGTTAGAGTGTTTTTTTTTTCTTTCTTTTTTTTGATAGGCGGCTTGGTGTTTTTATAGATACACGTTTGATGAAAGTGAGCATCTCCAAACGCACTATACAATATTTTAAAGAGTAAATTTACCAGTGTTAATGGCCCATAGATTTTTTCCAGTGTTCTGATTCTGCCTCTTTCTTTGTTTATTTCTCCGTGTCTCAAGCCTCATCACCTCTCTCTATTTCTATCTCCGTGTACATCGTATTTCTCTCATGGCGCCGTGCAAACTCTGTCTCTCTTTGTGACTATATCTTTCTCAAGCCCTTCGTCTGTATTTTTACCACTCTGTTCTCTTCCTTTTTATCCGTACAGCAAGCAACGCCTTTTTAAAAAAAAAAAAAAAAAAAAAAATTATGTGGTTAATTTTTATATTTATAATGAGAGGCTTTTAAACGTTGTAGCGTTACCAAGCAAATGATATAATGTACCATTTTTTTTAAGATTAAACTGTATACATGGCAGCATTTTAAGGGGCCTTTTTTCCTAATGTGGCAGCACCACCTTAAGGCTTCTTCTATTATATATAGTATTAGACAAACAAGATCATGATGGATCAAATTTGGTAAGAAAAGAGTGTCCCAGAAACTGATTCGTTAAAAATATGGGATAAGATTCGGGTTTAAAGTTGTTGATTAAGAACAGGTTAGTGTTTTTAAAAATAAAAATAAAAACACATCAATGCATACGAACTCATTGGAACTTTAACATTTGGATTTATTTGTCTTTTTATCTTTTAAAAAAAAATCATTGGAACTTGGAAGTAGAATCAATTTAAAACTGAGTCAGGGATTGTCGTGTAATGATTCAAAATGGAGTCAAGCTCCCTGCTTCAAGCTGCAGCTAGCTTACACAGCAACACATGATAGATCACACCTATATGGTAGGAGTATTTGGATAAACAATTGAGATATGATTCAGGTTTTGTCAAATTCAAGAAATACAAGATGTTGTAATAAAATAATTATTACTATTCATTTGTTTTTTAACCACACAAGAATAGAACCATGAATTTGTATTCCACACATTTGATATAACATCTTAAGACGAATGAAATTATTTTAAATCAAATTACCTAAAATACCCTTATTACAATAAATAAACTTTTGAAGAGGATTAGTTTAATCATTAGGCTTGGGTTAATGCAATCTTCTATTTCATTTCAGCCGATTCTAAATACACCAAATATATCAATCAGATGTCTCCACTTTCATGATCAAAGCTAATTATCATAATTGATATGGTATAGTCTTATTAGATGAAATACCCAATTTCATCATTGACTATGAACCAAGATTTATAAGTTTACAAGAAACAAGTGATTTAAATCTTCTATATGCAAATATCATTCTCATACCTAAATCATGTACAATACATATGTCATGGACTACATGTAATGTCTATAAAGCTCAAGCACAAATAGTTTCAAGTAAATAAAACACTTTTATTACTCAAAGAATGTCAAATAAATGGATTTTAGGCTTCACTCCTAATAGTGGTGGTGGTATAGTTTGTTGAGCTCTATGGTGGCATTTAATGTGGCAGTGGTGGAGGAGGAGGTATGATTGGGATGAACAGGAGGTGTGAAAAAGAAGGAATAACTTAGGTTTTTTTTTTTTTTTTACTTAGGTTAAATGTGCTAAATATGGTTAAATGAGTGATGTAGAACAGACCATCATGGTCTTCCTAAGCTCTTAAGCACACTTAAAAGCAAGACAAAAAAGCACTAGTAGAAATTATTTATGCGACGGAGTCAAAATCACATAAAATTTGGCAAGTGCCTGAAGGGAAACAGTCTTCTGAGCAATAGTCGTTGCTTTGCCATGAGGTACCCCCTTGTTTTGGCGAATTCCTTCATTTAGTCCCTGAAAACCGTGATTTTGCTGTTTTTAGTAATTTTTGTTTCCTTAATAACTTTTTGCTCAAAAGTCAAAATAAGGTCTCGCTTGTTTTGGAACGACCTTTAAGGTCAGTAGTTTATAATTTTGTATTTAACTTAATTTTACCATTTTTGGTAAAATTTGGTATTTTGCCACCTAATCTCGTAATTATTACAAATTAGGGTTGTTAGGTTCTAAAGTGTAGGATTTTATGTATTTAGAACTCTAATTTGTATTGTTGGCAAATCATGATCAAAACAATGTGTTTAGAAGTGTTTAAAGCTAGCTCAAAGTTGTATGTCAATGTAAAGTTGGAATCGAGTGTAAAGCAGAAAGCACTGTGGCTTTCGGCCTGGCTCGATCGATCGAAGCTTAGGCTCGACCGATCGAAGCTCGGGCAGATCGTTTTTCTGCAGAATTTTCCAACTCAGCCCTATTTGTTTTAAAACGTTTTTAGGGTTTCTTATTTGTCCTAAGTATAAAAGGCAAAACCTAGCCACGTTTTAGTGTTGCTCATAATTGCGGTTTGTGTAAATCTCTTGTGAGATCTAGAGGAGCTTTCCTTTACACAAACTTAGGGTTTTCAAGGAGGAGATATTCTCTACACCTTGATGATCAAAACAGTTGCTGCCATTAAAGCTTAAAGAATACACAAGCGGGGGTGCTTGTAGCTGGTGGGAATCCAAGAAAGAAGAAGTCCGTGGATTCGGAGCTTGCACGTGGTCGTGTCAGTAAGTTCTACTGGTTGGTAGCATTAGGAAGTCAAGCGGGGGTGCTTGTAAGTCCTTTTGTATGAACTTCGATTCTTTCAAGATAGTGGATTCAAGTTTACCTTGAGGATAGCTAGGTCAAATCCTCCCTAGGTTTTTACCGGTTTGGTTTCCTAGGTTATCATATCGTGTGTTATTTATTTTCCGCTGCTTTGCATGATATGATCTTTATTATTGTGATAACCTAGACTTGTTTGATTGGACTAAGTAACAACTTGGCTAATTACCTAGGTTTAATCAATTGTTTAAGGGGTCTAAAAACTGTCAAGTGGTATCAGAGCGGGTTGCTCTTTTGTTTTAGATCTTTTGATCTAAGAGCTGATCCTTGACCCCTATTGTCATGGATAATTTGAAGTGTCTTTCTGATCATGTTTCTGCTCATGCTTTTGTTGATTTTATTGATGCCTGTGAAACTCTTCGTAAGGAATTATTGAAATCTATGAAAATTGCTAAGAAATTCAAGGAAGAGTTAAAATTGGCTAATCTTGAAAAAGAGGAATTAATTGTTAGATTAGATGAATCTAATAAAAAGAATGAATTTTTGAGAAATCAAATTTCCTCTCAAGATGAGAAGATGAAAAGCTTGGAACAAGAGTTAGTCGAATCTAGGACCAAAATTGAAAATTTGACTAGTACCAAGTCTGTTGTTGATAACAGAAGTGTTTCTGTTTCTCTTAAGCCTAAAACTGAGAAAGTTTATATCCCTCCTTTTAAGAGGAATAATAAAGAAAAGGCTTATTTTGCTAGGTTAGACAAAGGTAAAAGTTCTGATGTTGACGCTGATGTTTCTAAACCTATGTCTAAACCTACTGTTAGAGAGCATAATAAATCTGTTTTTGTGCCTACTTGTCACCTTTGTGGTGTTGTTGGTCATATTAGACCAAATTGTTCTTTATTGAGGCAAAAACCAAAATCTGTGACTAGACTTGCTGTTAGGAATACTGATGTTCCTAAATTTGTTCCTGTTTGCCACTTTTGTGGTGTCCATGGTCACATTCGTCCTAACTGTCATAAATTGAAATTTAAGCATTCAGTGTTTCAATCTAGGATATGTGATGATATTTCTCCTGCCATAAGTCCATATAAATTGTTTCATGTTATTTTGAAAAATTTGAGCTTGTTGGCTTGTGAAAGGAATTTGCAGGATTTCAATCTTTCTCAGAAGATTGGTGTAATCCCTCAAATACACTTTGCTTCACATGGATTTTCACCTACAAAGCCGAAGACTCGTGCTAGATGGGTGAGAAAAGATTCTCCAAGGTGAGTGTTGCTGACTTGTCCCTGATTTAATTCTTTCAATTAATTGTGGACATGTCTTGTTTTTGTTTTTGGTTGTTTTGTTTTTTAGGTTTTTTTTTTTTTTATTAAAAAAAAAATCCAAAAACATTGAAAAATTTCAAAAAGACAAAAATATTTTATTTTGTGTCTAATTTTTCTTGAGGATTACATGAATTATGATATCTCTCTCTTGATTTAGAACATGCTTGACATTGTGGAGAAACTTGAATAGTATGTGTTCTATAAGTGCTAAGCTATTTCTAATTCTGTGTGAGTATATACTAGTTTGTACATGTACTCATGGGTTAATTAAGAAATTGATATTTCTTGTTTGTGTACCCTCTATAGCTTAGTTAAGCACTCTCATGCATTGCATTTGCATTATTCATTTAGCATAATATGTGCTTTTTTGTTTTTGGTCATATAGTTTTTAAAACCAAAAAGATTTTTGTGTTTTGTATTTCACATCTTGGATTTATAATCAAGGATTGGCCATATTATTTTTACATAACAAGTTTATGTACCGTGTTTAGTTTTGATGAGCTTATTTTTTTTGCACTTGACTAGTTGAAGTTTTATAGTGCATGTTGTGTGGGAAAAGATGTTTATGGTGTTTATCACTTTGTCTTAATCTTGAAGTCACATGTTATTTGATTGTCAGACTTGATCCTTTAGAGAAAGGCATAAATAACCATCTCACCACTGTTCACTAGCCAATCATGAACACCTTAGTGCATATCGTAAAATTTTGTGCTCGAGAAAGTGTAGCACATGCACAAAAAGAACATAAGGTGTAGCCTCGGTTTAATTGCTTAATGCTTAAAATTGGTGTGTACTATTAGGCTTGATGCCAAATCACATAATTAAAATTGGTGTGTATATTATGAGGCAAAATTCAAGAAACTTACATGATTGCAAGCTTATGTTCTAGGAGATGTGAGAGTTATATGATGTAACTCTTTAGGTGATAGTCTCATTTAAATTCTATGTGATGAATTTTGTAGACTTTGTGATTGATTGCTATTCACATATCACCTCACATGTATCTCAAGCTTTTGCTAGTTGCACACACTACACAAGTTACTCTTTGCTAAACTTGGTACATTATATTGTGTGTGATTTTGTTTTGGCCATCCAAGATTAAATGTTCCTTGATTTTAATGCAAAATGTGTTTAATGTTTGCACTTTGAGGACAAATTGATTGAAAATCTTGATTTTGGATTATCTGGGTTGAATTCAAGTGTTTTTGAAAAACTTTTCGTCTCATACTCAAGCATTTCATTCATGAAATATTATGCTTTGAGGAGTTTCTGCATTAAAATGCTCTGTTTTTCAAAAATCTGATTTTTCTAGAATTTCGATCGATCGAACCTGTTTTTCGATCAATCGAAATTGTGATTAAAATTTTTGGTTTGAGTCTGCCTGACTCGATTGATGTTCGATCGATTCTCGATCGATCGAAACTGAAAAATTTTCAGTTTCTATGTTTTTGACCAAAAATTTTTCATGCATCATTTGTGTTTAGGATTCACATGCATTGCATTGTTTTTATATCCATCTTGCAGTTTTGCAGTCATATCTCTCATTGTTTTCACACATAACATGCATACACTTTGCTACATTGGGTACTCAACTTGATCAAATAATTGATTGATTAATTTTTGAGTTCTGTACTTTCTAGTATATGCCTTTTTTTTATGTGTGAACTGTAGAAATTTTTTTTCTTAAGCGATATGATGGATAATCAATGTGCAAATATTTTCTCTACTCATGCAACTATTTATGGGTCACATAGTGCCATGTTTGCATTTTTATTGATAGAGAGAATATTTTTTCTTCATGTGTATCCTCAACTTAGTTTTTTTTAAAAACTTGGTTTGTGTCTCTTTAATTATCCCCAACTCCTTTATTTTTCCCCAAAACTTTTTTTCCCAAAACTTGTTTTGTTTTTCCTATTTTTATAGGGGGAGAAGCTTGTTTTTTAACCTTTGTTGTTCATAGGGGGAGTTGTCTCTATTTTCTATAGAGTTGAATTGTTTTGTATTCCCTTAATTCTCTATTTCTCTCTTGACTTTGTTGTCTGTTTACTCTTTGTATGAGTATTCTTTGTCAATGCGTGACAAAAAGGGGGAGATTTATTTGAAATGTGTGGAAAATACAAGAATGTTCTGTTTAGGGGGAGTTAACATTGTTTTTGTTGTAGCTAACTTAGGGGGAAAGTTAGTTTGCATATTTGTTGATTTACTGTTTTTCTGTCACACATGCGGTTATGCATTTTGTTTAGTGTTTCAGGAAATATACAGGTTGATTCAATTGAGCTGCTGTCTACACTTGCAACTGATGGATAGTAGTTAGGATTGAATTTGATTTATGAGCATTATTTTGTAAAGGGCTTTTCATATTGTAAACTTTGAGCTTCTAAGATGTGTTTTGTCACGGATTGCCAGAGGGGGAGTTTGTTAGGTTCTAAAGTGTAGGACTTTATGTATTTAGAACTCTAATTTGTATTGTTGGGAAATCATGATCAAAACAATGTGTTTAGAAGTGTTTAAAGCTAGCTCAAAGTTGTATGTCAATGTAAAGTTGGAATCGAGTGTAAAGCAGAAAGCACTGTGGCTTTCGGCTTGGCTCGATCGATCGAAGCTTAGGCTCGACCGATCGAAGCTCGGGCAGATCGCTTTTCTGCAGAATTTTCCAACTTAGCCCTATTTTTTTTAAAACGTTTTTAGGGTTTCTTATTTGTCCTAAGTATAAAAGGCAAACCCTAGCCACGTTTTAGTGTTGCTCATAATTGCGGTTTGTGTAAATCTCTTGTGAGATCTAGAGGAGCTTTCCTTTACACAAACTTAGGGTTTTCAAGGAGGAGATATTCTCTACACCTTGATGATCAAAACAGTTGCTGCCATTAAAGCTTAAAGAATACACAAGCGGGGGTGCTTGCAGCTGGTGGGAATCCAAGAAAGAAGGAGTCCGTGGATTCGGAGCTTGCACGTGGTCATGTCAGTAAGTTCTACTGGTTGGTAGCATTAGGAAGTCAAGCGGGGGTGCTTGTAAGTCCTTTTGTATGAACTTCGATTCTTTCAAGATAGTGGATTCAAGTTTACCTTGAGGATAGCTAGGTCAAATCCTCCCCAGGTTTTTATCGGTTTGGTTTCCTGGGTGATCATATCGTGTGTTATTTATTTTCCGCTGCTTTGCATGATATGATCTTTATTATTGTAATAACCTAGACTTGTTTGATTGGACTAAGTAACAACTTGGCTAATTACCTAGGTTTAATCAATTGTTTAAGGGGTCTAAAAACTGTCAAAGGTTTTAAATGTTTCCTAATCATCCTAGAGTTTTACTTTCTTAGAATTTTGTATTTAACTTAATTTTACCATTTTTGGTAAAATTTGGTATTTTGCCACCTAATCTCATAATTATTACAAATTAGGGTTTCAAATGTTTCCTAATCATCCTAGAGTTTTACTTTCTTAGAATTTATATATTTTGTAGCCTCCAAAGCAAATAAGTTGATTATTAATAAAATACATAAGTTTTCTCAATTTCTTTCTCTGGTGGAATCTAGTTTTATCACCTTGTGAATTCAAGGAACTCCTTGTAGATTCAAGGATTATTACAAGAAACTAATAGTTTAGCTTCTATTCCATCAAGAAAACACCATGTGTGCTTTCTTCAAGTTTCCGCAACATTAGTGAGTTAGATGAATTTGGCTGGAAGGTAAACTTTTCCCCCAATATTATAGTCGGTCACTACTCTTGTTTGTTTCTTTGCTTGAATAGTCAGTCACTTCTTTGTTGTACTAGTTCCAACTTCGACCACTATAATATGATAGAAGAAATATGAGTCTACAAGAGAGACCGCCAAATGGTGTAGAAAAGAAAGAATAAATTAAAAATTAATTAACAAGTCGTCATTACAAACTGCTGAAGAGGTACGATGGGGTTCTCGATCACACATGCACACAGATGATCATACACTTCTAATCTTAACTTTTCATGAGGTGGTGATTATAACAAGTAAGCATATATGTGTTTTTCTTTTTTTCTCAACCTTGTCCCAACCATTTTGTCCAATTAAAAAATTTTCCAAAAATCCTATCAAAAAAAAAAAAAAAATCCAAATACTCAACAGATTCAGAGTGACGATGTTTGAGATGTGAAGGGAATAAAAGTTAAGGTTGACGGATCCATTCAACTGAAGCCAATCATAAGAGATGGTACTAAGGAAAGGGACGGTCCGGCGTACTGACAAACACTCAGAAGAACAGATCGTATCCCGGACGGACCCTCCATAATGGATGGATCCCAACTAAACGGATGTAAGGGAGACGTGTAATGAAGCCACATGGCATCCACGTGGCCTAAGTGGTCTCAAAGAAAACTCAAATGGAAATGTCTTGAGCCCTACGATTAACCCTAATCAACAAAGTCTCTATATGGAAAGGATCTCACAAAATACGTGCGTTTATGAGAATCTTCCCCATAAGGAAATGCCTTCTTCGCCAAGAAACAAAAGTCGGTTCCACGCTACTATAAAAAACCCAAATCCCTCAGAAATCAAGGTACGCATAATCTATCCTAGCTCTAACATTCTAGAGTTGTGAAAATTCTCTAACTTAACATTCGGAAGGTAATTGGCTGATACCACACCAATACTCTCTATGAGGTATTCCTCTTCTTCTTTATTGTGCAGGTTATGTCCAGAGTACGCGAGAACTATGCAGCTTCCTGACGATTTTTGGTATCATTAGTTGGCACCATCTGTGGGGAAGAACAAGAAAGCAATAGCAGCCATATTAACACTTCCCAGACAAAGAGTTGTATGATACTCGCTCGATGGCAACCAACAACAATAACGGAGATGAGCCATGCACTACCGCCCTTAAAAGACAGGTACAGACCCTAGTCGCGGTTGTGGAATGCCTTACTAAGCAAAACCATAACTTGGAGGAACAACTTTGTTAAAGGGATGCTGGGCCCAATAGTTAAGGAAAGGATCAAAAGGGCATCAACGCCAAAAGGAGGGACCAAGAAGGACCAGAAGGCAGCAATGCCCTGAGTAGGCAAGAGCGACAAGATACTAGTCATCCATCTATCACAGATACGACACCACTACATATGGTTGCGAAGATGTAGATGATGAAGGGGAGGATGGACTTCATGATGAACACCTTTAAGGGGCGGGTGTCAAACGACCTTGACGAGCTGGTCCATCGAACGGACTCGCCATTCACAGCACCCGTATGTCATAGATAGAAGCCTATGATGGGTCAAAGGATCCCTTGGACCACCTGGAGTCATTCAAAACCCTCATGTACTTACAAGGTGTGGTGGACGAGATCATGTGTCAAGCCTTGCCAACTATGCTAAAGGGTCCCACAAGGGTATGGTTCAACAAATTGACGCCCAATTCCATCAATACCTTCAAGGAGCTAAGCATGCAGTTTGCCTCGCACTTTATCAAGGGGCATAGATATAAAAAGTCCTCTGCATGCTTGATGAGCATCAAGCAATGGGAGGACGAGACACTGAGGTCTTACATAACTCGTTTCAATAAGGAAGCCCTCTCAATAGACGAAGCTGATGACAAGATACTTGTTGCTGCATTCACCAATGGTCTGCATTCACCATGTCAGATGTTCTTTAACAAGCTACTAAGCACATGAACGCAAAGGACGTGTTACTAGCCCAAGAAAAGAAACCCAAGAAGAAGGAAAGGCAAGAAGATGCACAGTAGGAAAAGGGACTAAAAGATGACTAGAACCGGAAACCGACGGGAGGATAAACGCTCCAAACCCCCCATTGGAAGGTTCACTAACTTCACCCCGCTGACTGCCCTAATTAATCAGGTGTTGATGCAGATCAAGGACGATGCGACTTTGATGTGGCCTGGCAAGTTGAAGGGAGATCCTAACGAAAGGTCCAGAGACAAGTATTTCTGTTTTCATCGAGATCACAGTCATGACACGTTTGAATGCTATGACTTGAAGCAGCAGATTGAAACCCTAATCAGGCAAGGGAAACTACAACGGTTCTTCAGCAAGGAAAAGGCAGACCCACCATTAAAGCAGGCTGCAAGAAGGGATAACGAGCGCCCTAGGCCACCCTTAGGAGATATAAGGATGATTGTAGGTGACACCACAACTACCGATTCATCCAAAAAAGAAAGTAAAACTTACCTAAGGATGGTTCAGAGCGTCTAGCTGATAGGTTTCGTTCTAACTAAAGATGGCAAGGTTGACAACCCCATAATTGGGTTCTCAGTGGAAGATGCTCGACATGTCCACCACCCACACGACAATGTACTCACTGTTAGCATATGGGTAAGGGATTACAACACTCACCGGGTCCTAGTTGATAATGGAAGCTCTGCTGATATCCTCTATTACCCGGTGTTTAACCAGATGAGGATTGAGAGAGAATGGCTCGTACCAACCAATGCACTGCTCGTCAGATTCGGAGGAATGAGCGTATACCCCCTCGGTGCGGTTACATTGCTCGTGATGGTTGGTGATTACCCTTAACAAATTACTAAGGATGTTATATTCCTTGCCAATGATTGTTCATCTACTTACAACATGATATTGGGTCGTCCTACCCTCAATTCATGGAAGGCCGTAACTTTGACCTATCACCTGATGATCAAGTTCCCCACCGAGTACGAAGTAGGAGAGGTACAGGGAGACCAAGTGGCAACACATGAGTGTTACATAGCGATGTTAAAAATAGACAGCCACTTGCAAACTATAAGCATAGAAGAGCAGCAGACGGTTGCAGAGCCCATTGAGGGGTTGAAGGAGATACTCTTCGATGACTCCAAACCTGAGCGAACGACTAGGATTGGCTCCTTCGCCAATCTGCCAGTCCATCAAGCACTCACAACATTCCTAAGAGAGAACTAGGATGTCTTTGCCTAGAGTCAAGAAGACATGCCCGGGATCGACCCTTCAATCATGGTTCATAGGTTGAATGTGTCACCTTTTTTCCCCCTATCCGTCAAAAGAAGCGAGTGTTTGCTCAAGAACGAGACAGGGCTATAGCGGAAGAAGTCCGCAAATTGCAGGATGCAGAATTCATCAGGGAGGTATACTACCTTGACTGGTTGGCCAATGTAGTAATGGTCAAGAAAGAAAATGGAAAGTGGAGGATGTGTGTAGACTTCACTGACTTAAATAAGACGTACCCTAAAGATAGCTACCCACTCCCACGAATCGATGTCCTGGTAGACTCGACAGCAAGACACCAGTTATTAAGCTTCATAGATGCATTTTTCTAGTTACAACCAGATCAAGCTGGACGAGGCTGATCAGAAGAGGACTTCATTTGTCACCAGCCAAGGCCTCTTCTACTATAAAGTGATGCCATTCGGTCTCAAGAATGTGAGTGCAACGTATTAGAGGCTAACGAAAAAAATGTTTGCACATCAGATTGGGAGGAATGTCCAAGTCTACGTGGACAACATGCTAGTGAAAAGTCGAAGGGAAGGCGACTATTTGGACGACCTTAAGGAGACTTTTGATACCCTCCGCTCTTACAACATAAAGCTCAATCCAAGCAAATGTGCATTTGGGGTAGCGACTGGAAAATTCCTAGGAATCATGGTGTCTCAGAGAGGCATTGAAGTCAACCCAGACAAGATTCGGGCCATAATGGAGATGGCGCCACCAAAGAACGTAAAAGAAGTACAAAGCCTCAACAGCAAGGTAGCAGCATTAAACAGATTTTTTTCAAAGGCAAAGGATAAATGCCTACCTTTCTTTTGCACATTGAAGAAGTCCTTTAAGTGGACGGCCAATTGTCAACAAGCATTCGAGGATTTAAAGGCATACTACTCCTCCCCACCGTTGTTGAATCCTTCTAGACCCGGGGAAGAATTGTTTCTCTACCTGGTCGTCTTCCCATCTTCCCTCAACGCGGCCTTGGTCAAAGAAGAAGACAGGGTGCAGAAGCCTGTATACTACACTAGCAAAGCACTTTGAGGCACAGAAGAGAGGTGCCCACTGATGGAGAAGCTGGCCTTCACTTTGGTGGCCGCAGTCGGCAAGCTCAAACCATATTTCTAGGCTCACATGATAATTGTTCTGACAGACAAACCTCTGTAGAAAGCAATGAGTAATCCTGAAACCACTAGACGAATGGCACTATGGGCAATTGAGTTGAGTGAATTCGACGTACAGTACCGCTCACGCACTGCCATGAAGGGACAGGTGGTCGCTGACTTCATTACGGAGTTCACCAATATGGAAGGATAGGGGGCAGAAGAGCATTCTCAATGAAGTATCCACACGGATGGATTGTTCAACAAGCAGGCTGGCAGAGCAGGTATAGTACTCCACTCTCTACAAGGGGACGAGATTGAATGCATGGTTTGCCTCAACTTCACTATGACCAACAATGAGGCAAAATACGAAGCTCTAGTGGCAAGACTGGATCTCGCCAAAGTAGCAGGGGCCACAAGTGTGGTTGTTTATTATGACTTCCAGGTGGTCACAAGCCAAGTGAATGGTGATTACAAATGCAAAGGTAAAAGGATGAAGAAGTACCTAGAGCAAGTAAGGAAAAGGGTGGACGACCTTCAAGCCAAGTTTGTTCAAATCCCAAGGGGAGAGAACAAGCTAGTCAACCGTCTTGCTAAGGCTGCATCAGCAGAACACATGATCATCCTTAGTAAGGTACTTTCTTTTGTTCAACTTTCACCCTTAATAGATGGCGTCGATATGCAGGAGATAGGTTTCGAAAGCAACTGGACCACACCAATAGTTTCCTAATTGAAAGACGGCATATTACCTGATAATAAGGAGGCCACAAGGAAGTTGAAGGTTCAGGTGACACAATTCGTCTTGATAAAAAATGTCTTGTACAAAAGAGGCTTCTACCAACCATACCTAAGATGCCTAAGCCTCAAGGAAGCCGATTATGTTATGAGGGAAGTTCATGAAGGGATCTGTGGGAACCTCTCAGGGTCACAATCACTGGTGCATAAACTAGTTCAGGCGAGATATTATTGGCCTACCATGCAAAAGGATGCCCAAGCATATGTCAAAACCTACGACAAGTGTTAAAGGTTTGGTAACATCATCGGACAGCCAATAGAGGAGCTCACCCCAATGACGACCCTGTGGCCTTTTGCTCAATGGGGTTGGACATCATGGCCCATTCCCAATAGCAATAAGGCAACTGAAGTTCCTAGTGGTCGGTATAGATTACTTTACCAAATGGGTGGAAGCTGAAGCCTTGGCCACCATCACGAAGAAAAACGTACGAAACTTCATCTGGAGAAACATCATCTGCAGATACGGGATCCCTAGAGTCTTGGTCTCAGATAATGGAAAATAGTTTGACAACGACTTGGTCAGCGATTTTTGCTCATAGTTGGGGATCAAGAATCACTACTCCTCACCCGCCCACCCTCAGGCCAACAGACAAGTTGAGGTGACAAATTGATCCTTGCTCAAAATCATCAAGACTCGGCTCGAGAGGGCAAAGGGTATTTGGCCAGAAGAATTGCCAAGCATACTATAGGCGTACAAGATGACGGCCAGAACACCTACAGAAGAGACGCTGTTTCAACTAGCATACGGGAGTGAAGCCGTTATCCCAACTAAGGTGGGACTCACAAGCTACAGAGTGGAGAACTATGATAAGAGTAGGAATGATGAAGCCATGCGCCTATAGCTTGACCTAGTAAATGAATTCAGAGCAACAACTGAACAAAGGTTAGCATGATACCAGGACTTCATGGCCAAGCACTACAACTCCAGAGTCAGACACAGAAACTTCCAGTTTGGAGACCTCATCTTAAGGAAGGTGACAGGTGCCACAAGAGATTCCTCCCAAGGAAAGCTATGACCTAATTGGGAAGGATCTTACAGGATTACTTCATGGCAGAGGAAAGACACCTACCACCTGGAAACCCTAGACGAGCAGAAGTTGCACCACCCATGGAACACGGAACACCTGAAAAGATACTATAAGTAGACGACGGCATGAACAACAACACTCCTCATTTCTAGTTTACTTCCTTCTAGTTAAGTTTTACTATCTACAGTAATTTTAAGCCTAAAGGGCAGCTTCTTATTCTTTCAAGAACAATTTTTTACTTGTGCACGCATTTATCACAATAAGAGGAGTTATTCAGATATGACTTGTGTATGTATACGTTTCTACGAAACTACATATGTGATTAAGTCCATAAGTGGATGAATTGACCCCAAAGGGAGCCACTAAATTACAAAGTCCATAAGTGGACGGGTCCATCCCAGGGCATGCCCCAAATTAACAAGTCCGTAAGAGGACGAGTTCATTATTCCATCCATAAGTGAATGGGTTTGCCTCAAAGGGTGCCATTAAATTATTAAGTCCTCTAGTGAACAGATTCATCCTAAGGGGTGATTTGAAATTATTAAGTCCTCTAGTGGACAGATTCATCCCAGAGGGTGATTTAAAATTATTAAGTCCTCCAGTGGATGGATTCATCCCAAGGGGTAATTTGAAATTATTAATTCCTTTAGTGAACGGATTCATCCCAATGGGTGATTTGAAATTATTAAGTCCTTGAGGGGACAACTTCACCCCAAGGGATAATTTGAAATTATTAAGTCTTTGAGGGGACGGTACATCCCAAGGGATGTTTTGAAAATATAAAGTCCACAAGTGGACAGATTCACCCCAAGGGATGTTTTGAAAATATAGAGTCCACAAGTGGACGAATTCAACCCAAGGGTTGCTTTGAAAACGCCAAGTCCTTAAGAAGATGGGCTCGTTACTAAGTCCTTAGGAGGACAAGCTAGTTCCAAGGATACTTTCAAAGCACCAAGTCCAAAGTGGACGAGTACACCCAAGTATCCCAAGAATTCAATTGATCCTCAAGGGGACGGGTGCATTGTAACATAAAAACTGGTCCCAAGGAGCATGAGCAAACATATTTCTCGAAGGTAAGAAATAGCCCATAGCCAACCAAAAAAAAAAAAAAAAAAAAAGATATATAAACAAAAATATAAGCGACGGATATAAAAACAGTAGATAAAAGCCCAAGAAGGGTGGGTGTTTACATCCAAAAGCCTAAAAAACAATGGGCGATGATAGGAATAAATATTTTTCTCCCAGGAGTTTAAAAAAAAAAAAAAAAAAAAAAATTGAATAAATCTACTGCTGATCAACAGGGGTTTCTCTGTCCTTCTTTTTAGCCGTCTGACCTTCCTTAAAAGGATGGGTCTAATCCTCAATGGATTTGGCCTTATCATCATGAGGAGCAATCTCTCCATCACCTTGAGGGTTAGGAGTGGCGTCATCTGCAAATAACTTGTTGGTGCCTTCGAGGTCAACAGGACGGGCTAGAGACTAGGCCTGGGCATCGATAGAAATTTGGGACAAGTCCAGATCTGGAAAGAAGGCTTTGACTTGACGGAGACAGTCATCAAAGTCGTCCGCAAAGGAACCACCTAGCTCGTATAGATGGGCGACGGAGTTACGATATTCCTTTATTGCGTCCTCCTTGGCCTGATGGAACTGGTTCTTTAAATTGGAGATCTCATCCTCCTTATCCTTAATTATGTTCCCTAATGCCTCAACTTGCTTCTTCGACTCCTTTAGAGACTTCTTCGTCAAATAAAACTTTTGGAGTTGGACCACCCTCTAGGCATAAAGCTCACAAAGCTCCGTCTTTGTGGTCTCTGCCTTTTCCCACAAACGACCCACCACCATCTCTTGGGACATGCAACGGTCCATTAGACCCTTCATCATGAGCACTCCCTGCAAAGAGAGAAGGGGTAACAATAAGATGGAAAGGAGAGAAGGATGGATATGCATACATATGCCAAACTAAAAAGACCCATCTCCCCTATGGCCTCGGTTGCATGATTGCTCAAGTCCTCGTAATCATCATCCTTAACGATGGATAAGAGTTGCTTGATTGCATATCACTAGTCTTCATGGAGGAGGACGAGGTGCTTTTCAGAGATGGGACCCTGACCCGTCATCACACCTTTTCCCTTCCTAGGATGGGGCGGAGGAGGCAACTTGTTTGAATCAGGGGTCTCCTCGACAGTTGACCCCGTCACCACCTTGGGCTTATTAGGAAGATGATCAATCTTATCTGATGGCTTCCTCTTAGTGAACAGGTTAACCAAAACCGTCCCCTTCGGGGGCACGCCCTCCTCCTTTCGCTTCTTCACCCGTACAGCAGCCTGTTGACGGATGTAGGCCCTCCTTTTACCATCTTCCATTTCTGCATCAGAAAGGATGAAAGAAGAAGTTAGAAAAAGTGTGAGAGACGTACTTACGTTTGCAAGCTTATTCGTCGTAGCGATGGGTAGGAGCAGTAGGTTCGGGACCTTAACAGTACCAATGAATAGTGTCCAAAGTAACAAGCTTTTGCCACATCCTCTCTGCCAACTTGATCTTAAAGATTGAAAGTTCAAATAGTGTATAAAACACTATGAATGTTTAGACCCCCAATTTACAAATTACTAATTCAAGCTTAATATCAAACCATTAATGTGCGGAATATGAACATAAGCTTAAAACAGAATTGATAAACAATCTAAACCAAATAAAATCACATCCACAACAGAAATTAAATGGAAAAGATTAAGGGAAGAGGGATGCAAACACAAGAACAACACACGATGTGTTATCGAAGAGGAAACCGAAACCCTCGACGTAAAACCTCTCCGCCGCCCTCCAAGCGGTAAACAATCCACTAAAGAATGTAGTTGGGATACATGAATAGCAGAAGACCCTCCAAGCCTAATCTACCCAATGTACCTAAGCCCTCCAAGCTTCTACTCCAACGAGGTTACGCCGAACCTATTTCTTCTTTAGCTTGCCGGATTCCACTACTTGACAATAGCATCTACCAATATGAAATTGGTCTCTTCTTAACTGCTTCCCAAACACCAAATGGCCTTCTCACAGATATGGGTATGGTGAGAAAAGGTTTTGGTAATGTACCTCTCAAGGATTTGACAATGGAGAGGAAGAGAGTAGAGGAATTTGAAGAGTTTTTATGTGAAGATTGTGGATGAATCAATCTTGTTTTTCTCTAGGGTTTCTCTCTCAAAATTCTCTCTGGAAGCTTTCTTAATATCGTGGGTATAAGGGTATATATATAGTAGGGTGAGAAGGAATGTAAAAAGTCAGTTTTTCCCAAACAAGGTATTCTGGCGACTTGACCTTGCGACTAGGTTGAGTCGCGAGTTCAAGCCGCGAGCTAACGGCCTGGCCAGCCTTGGACTTTTGTCCTATAGTGCACCAGCTGGCGTGACTCTTCAGCTTCTGGCATGCTTGGCACGTGTGCAACTTTTGGCAGCTTGCAAGCCGCGAGCCACCCGCGAGATCCAGTCGCGAGTCCCTGTTTCTTTGCACAATATTGAGCATTTCTTCACACTCTCTCACACACTATCCTTACATGATTTCCACCTAAATACAGGGTTACTAATTGCTAAAATACAAGCAAATTTGGCACAAAATAAAGCCAACAAGATGGTTGATAAAATTCAACCTTACAATCTCCCCCTTTGGCTATTCCGTGACAAAACCCTAAAATAAACTCTAGACTTAATATGTGAGTTGGGAACAGTTGAACAAAACTCACTCACACCTAACTCTAGAATCTGATATGCTCTTGAATCATATGAACAAGAATTTCCTGAAACATAACAACACAGTATCATCATTATATGCAGAAAAACTTGTAATTGCATATGAGACAAGCACAATGCGATCAAGCAAAATGGAATGAGAAATAAACCATGGCTTGACCAAACAAGTAATCACTATAAAATAGTGACCACAATACTCATTCACACTTGGAATGAACATCTAGACATACAAGTTAATAAGCTCAATGCAAATCACTTGCATGCCCAACACTCAACCAATGCACAATACAAAAAGTATATGCATCTAGGAACAAAATCCTACAAGGGCACAAGAGTGAGAATACTTAAAGAAAATGCATAACATTTAGCTAGAAGTATTAGGCAACAAAACATAAAGGCTGCAAAGCATGGTACAAACCATAAAAGCCTACAAACACATGGAAACAAACCCTAAAAGCTTACAAAAGCAACATGGGCACAAACAACCATAAACTTACTGAATAACAACTTTAAATATTAACAAACCAAAGTAACATGGGTGTTTTAAAACAGATCCATGAGATTTAAGCCAAAAAAATAACCTAAGTAACACAGCCAGACCAACCAAAAGTTTATAAAGACAATAGAAGACTATAAGTAAATAACTGATAACTAATAAACTAGGCTAGCCAAAGTTAGGCAATATGTCCAAAGGTATGTGTGAGTGTATATGATAGCTTTCTCCTCTTGAGCACACAACTCTCCCTTTTACTATGCATACTTCCCTTTGTGTTGCTCTCCCTCTTACTATAAGCTCTCCCCCTTTTTGGCACGAATAGCTAAAGGCTGTCCTCTAGCTTTTGCTGAATAGCATCTAGCTGATTCTCCATGGTCGTGAGGCGTAATTGAACTTGATTGTTGGTGGAGTTGATGAGTCTTTCAATTTCAGCAATGCGCATATGAAGATTTTCAAACAAAGGACCCAACCTATCAGCTTGAGGACCAGACTGTTCTTGCTGATTGCTAGTCGGCTGTAACCCAGGGGTGATAAGAGAGATAGTCACGGTATGCACAGGTGTATCTGACCCATGAGCAGATGTTGTAGCAGGATATGTGTTCACTCTTGGTGTCTTAGAGAACTAACTCTTACTAGCTTGGAGAGTTACCATGGATATTGGTCGAGGACGGTTTATCATTTTTCCATTTGATGGGGGATTGACACCTTCAAGAAGTATTATCTTCATGATAAAACTGCAAAACGGAATACATGCTCGTGTTGCTGATCGAGCTGCGGTCTTTCCAATGGTCTGGAAGATATGGGCACAGATATCAATCGAGGCTCTTGTAATAAGATCACATAGGAATTGAGCTCGTCCAAGATTGATGAAAGTAGTGTTGGATAACGGGTAGAGATTGGAGAACATGATCATCTTCAGTGTGGTCAACTCAGGAGCAAACTTTGCAGTGTTTATAGATGTGCTTTTACTAGATACTTCATGATCAGGCCCAAGAACTTGCAGAATGTCTTGAACCTTAGGAATCCACATTCTCAAGTCTACTGATGTGAAGGACCTTGGCTATGTAGTTCGGATTGATGGAAAATTCTTTTCCTCTTACACAGCATTTTAACTCAACTCCAATGTATTTGGCATTTGAGAAGAATTCCCTAACCAACTCTTCCATCGGGTCTTCGAAATTCCCAAACAAATTGGCCCAATCTTTAGCTTCAAAAATTCTAGGGATAAAAGTTGTCCCCAAGGTGTCAAACTTTACCACTCGTTCCACTATAGGAGTCGCATCTTCAAAAATGCTTGAGTGAGTCTGTGAATCGAAAAGAGTTTTGAACCTCTCAAGGTTTGAGTCGTTAGACGACTGAGATGAGAGACGAGTTTGTTTAGCAAAAAGGGATGATGAAGCATCAGTTACAATCTCTTTTCCTTTGGAAGATCGGCGAGACATCTACAAAAGACCAAACACAAAGCAAAGATCCAAGTGCACAGACACAAGACACGAACAACAACTTGATTAGATTCAAGATAGTAAAAAAATGAGTCTCATTGGAATTCAGACCAAGATAACACTTAACAAAGTACATGAACCCCGTCAGCAGTATGTGAGAATAAGCAACACTGAAGCAATGTGAACTAAAACATGTACCAGATGTTCAGCAATGATGAATAGTCAGTCACAGTTCAGTTTACTGTAAACTATGGTCAATCACAAAATCACAAAAGTCTGTCATTGTAACATTCTACCATGAAAATGATATGCACAGAGCAATATAGTCTAGAAAACTAGAGAAGCAAGTATCAAATCACAAGACACAACAAAAACCCCTTTTATCCAACTCAAAAGAGTAAACCCATTCCATACATGAAAAAACATATGACACAAAAATCAAATACCAACATAGAAATCAAGAAGACACATGCGATAAACATGAAATGCTCTAAAAGAATACCTTTTTCCTCGAAGATTTAAGGTTGAATGATGTAAAAATGGAGGTTCTTCGAGAGAAACACGGTGAGTTCGAGAGAGGTTTGAAATGGGGAAGACAATGAACAATCATAAAAATTCGAGGGAAAAACTGAAATGTTTTAAAAACTGCCCAATTTGCACAAAACACGCGATTTTCGTGACTGAGTCAAGTTGTGTGCAAGTCGCTAGGACCAGTCGCCAGAACACTTGAAAGAGAAATTTTGAAAAAAATTTCTAAGTGTTTTTCGCGACTGGAAGTTCCACTCGTGAGAAAGTCGCGAACTGAGTCGCGAAAATCTCTGTGTGCCCCTCGCGACTGGACCTTCCACCCGTGAACAAGTCACCAACCTGAGCCGTGAAAATCAAGAAATTCTAAATTTTTGAAAATATTCTAAGTCTTTTTCGCGACTGAAGCATTTACCCGCCAATGAGTCACCAGTGAGTCGCGAGAAATCTCTATGCTGGACTCGCGACTGGGGCATGCAATTGGTTCGACCCGCGACTAAGTCGCCAGAACAGGGCAATACAATTTTTGAAATTTTTGACAATTTTTGCAAAAACAAAGTACTTTCTAAAAACAACTAAAACACTCAAAAATATTTTTGTGATTGATCAACAAAGATTGAGCATGTGAAAACACATTTAGTCAAGTACAATCACACAAATGAATATGGCATTCATTGAAATAGACATGTGTGTTGTGTGTGAATATCAAAAATGAGATAGTCCTTAGTCTAATGTGAAGCTTCAATGATCAATTCAATCAAGGCATACACAACTAGCACTAGATAATGTGATCCATCTCAATTATAGAAATATGCATATATGACCTCCCATAAAGGCTTGAATACAATATCTTTGAAGCTTTTCATTTGGCTCCATGTTTGACATATCATTTGATCTATTTGAATCAACACATCTCATTTTGAGATCGATAGCTGAAATTTTTGATATTTCATTTTGATGAGTTAGCCTTTGGCTTTTTGGGCATCATACACTTTTAATTTTTGGTCGCTTTCCCTTTTTCCTAGTCAAATACTAGTATGTGCGACAGGCTTTTGTAGCTCAATATCTCTTTTCATTTGGAGATTTACATTTGGTGAGCTCTTTTAGCAAAAACAATAAAATAAAGAGTGGGAAGATATATAGTCACAAGTTTATGCATGTCTCAAGATCAACAAAACCATTCACTAATCGTTCATGACAAGGTTGAAGATCTATTTACAACAGTCACATAGATTTTAAGATTTCTCCCACAATGATATGAGTGCAAAGGGAACAAGCTATGCTCGTAGATGCACAAACCCATTTGCACAAAGGTACAAAAGAAAACACATTTTGAAACAAAACTCAACAATGTCGATCAAACTTTTTGGATTTTCTACTTTTTATGTGGTTTTTGGATTTTTGACACACAAGAAGGAAAAGATTGATAAAAAAAATGTAAAAACATTTTAAAAGAATGAAAGCAAAAACAAACAATCTTCGATTCACAAAATCAATAAACAAACCAACAGTCACTCAACATAGGAAGTATTAATGCATGGACATGTTGTAATACTTATGCATGAGTACCCTTCATCACCTACACATCACGTGTGTTTGGGGTGATATCCTTATAGGATTGGGTACGAGAGTTAGTACTTTCTAACCTTCTAGTGAAGCTTTCCAAGCAGTTGGTGAATGCACCAATCATCTTCATCACGTCCATCATTCCGGGATTACCATTTTGATCTCTTGATGGCTCAACAGCCCAAATCCTCTTGTCATTTCTTGGCCTTCTTGACCTTTGATCACTAGCATTCCTCAATGCTCTCAGCTTATGACAATTGGATCGAGTGTGCCCATGAAGTCCACAGTGATGACACACATGATTCGTTCTAAGACCTCTTTGCGATCGTGGAAGAGATTTTGCTCTGACTTCAAACCTGTCCACAGATTGATTATGGGGCTTGTTCAACACCCGCTGGTCAATTACATTCTTCTTCTTCTCAACATTTTCCTTTTCAACCGTAGAGGCAACTACAATCGGCTCTTTGGCCTTCACAAACTTCACTTCTTTGGAGATGTTCACAGCTGAACTACTTCCCTCGGTGTATCCTAATCTGGTTTTGTTGGAGAAGGTCTTCTGAGAGGAAAGGAAATCATCAAGCTTCTTTATGGAGACTTTCTCTACTTTGGCATTTGCTTGAACCACCTCAAGCTCAAGGAATTTCACCTTGGTGTAAGCTTTGGTTAGTTCGCCATTTAGCATCTCTATCTCACACTTGGCCTCCTTATATCTCACTAGGAGACTTCTATAGTCCTCCTCAGCTTTCTTCATCTTTTTCACACCTCCCTTGGCCACCTTTGCATATTGCCCTGACTTCTCAAGTAGAGAATTGTAGTTTTCTCTAAGCCCAGTTGTATCTTCATCTTCTTCAGCATCTGATTCTCCTACAATTCCCATGAATTCCTCATCACTATGCTCCCCAAGCTCCTCTATAAACAAATTCAAATCCTTCGAAGATTCGACATGAGCAACAGTCATGAATGCTGAGAAATTTCCTTCTTCATCACAACTATCCTCAGAATCAGAGGTGGAGGAATCTGAGTCACTAAGAGTGGTGGCATACACCTTGCCCTTCGATCTCAAGTAATTAGGACATTCCTTTTTGAAATGGCCATGTCCATTACATTCAAAACAAGTGACTCCTTGAGTAGATTGGGACTCCTTCCCTTCTTTCTTTTTGAAGTCCTTCTTCTCCTTTCCGAAACTCATGAATTTCCCTTTATCACCAAATTTCTCACTATTTTTGAACTTTACAAATTTGCGAAAATTCTTTGCAAGGTAGGCAACATCCTTTTTGACTACATCCTCATCCGATGAGCCATGAGCTTCTACCATTTCATTTATCTTCTTAAGAGCAAGTGATTTGCTCTTTCTTTGATTTGGCAATGAAAGCTCATACGTTTGGAGAGAACCGATCAGCTCTTGGACTTTGATTTCATCAAGGTCTTTGCTCTCCTCAATTGCAGTCACCTTTGCACGGAAGCTCTCCAGCAATGAACGAAGAATTTTTCTTACAACTTTCGAGTCCTTCGTTTTCTCTCCCAAGTTAAACTTGCCGATGACCACCTCATTTAGCTTACTATAGAAAGAGTCAAAGGACTCACCCTTGCTCATCCTGAGCTCCTCAAACCGGGTAGTCAGCATCTGTAGCTTTGTGTCCCTAACTTTCTTTGTACCCTCATAAGTGGTTTCCGAAATCTGCCATGCTTCCTAGGCAATAGAGATATGAGAAATCCGATGGAATTCATCTGGGGACACACCATAAAAAATTGCGTTAAGTGTTTTACTATTAGCATTTGACGCCGCAAGGGCTACCTTATCCCAAGTGGATTTCGCTGCCTCTGGCTTTGTCCAACCCATTTCAACAGTATCCCAAACAGCCTCATCTATAGAACACAAAAATGCTCTCATCCTTACCTTCCAAAAGCCATAGTTGCTACCATCAAAATATGGTGGAGCATTTAAAGATTGAGACCGGTCCATCTCAAAATGGGGTCAAGGATCGCACTATGGTAATGAAACCAATAAAAGTGTACCTGCTCTGATACCAATTGAAAGTTCAAATAGTGTATAAAACACTATAAACGTTTAAACCCCCAATTTACAAATTACCAATTCAAGCTTAATGTCAAACAATTAATGTGCGGAATATGAACATAAGCTTAAAACAGAATTAACAAACAATCTACATCAAATAAAATCACATCCACAGCAGAAATTAAATGAAAAAGATTAAGGGAAGAGAGATGCAAACACAAGGACAACACACAATGTGTTATCGAAGAGGAAACCGAAGCCCTCGGCGTAAAACCTCTCCGCTGCCCTCCAAGCGGTAAACAATCCACTAAAGAATGTAGTTGGGATACATGAACAACAGAAGACCCTCCAAGCCTAATATACCCAATGTACCTAAGTCCTCCAAACTCCTACTCCAACGAGATTACGCCGAACCTATTTCTTCTTTAGCTTGCCGGATTCCGCTACTTGACCATAGCATCTACCAATATGAAATTGGTCCCTTCTTAACTGCTTCCCAAATACCAAATAGCCTTCTCACGGATATGGGTATGGTGAGAAAAGATTTTGGTAATGTACCTCTCAAGGATTTGACAATGGAGAGGAAGAAAGTAGAGGAATTTGAAGAGTCTCTATGTGAAGATTGTGGGTGAATCAATCTTGTTTTTCTTGAGGGTTTTCTCTCAAAATTCTCTCTGGAAGCTCTCTTAATATCGTGGGTATAAGGGTATATATATAGCAGGGTGAGAAGGAATGTGAAAAGTCAGTTTTTCCCAAACAGGGTGTTCTGGCGACTTAACCTCGCGACTGGGTTGAGTCGCGAGTTCAAGCCGCGAGCTAACGGCCTGGCCAGCCTGGGACTTTTGTCCTGTAGTGCACCAGCTGGCGTGACTCTTCAGCTTCTGGCATGCTTGGCACGTGTGCAACTTCTGGCCACTTGCAAGCCGTGAGCCACCCGTGAGATCCAGTCGCGAGTCCCTGCTTCTTTGCACAATATTAAGCATTTCTTCACACTCTCTCACACACTACCCTTACATGATTCTCACCTAAATACAGGGTTACTAATTGCTAAAATACAAGAAAATTTGGCACGGAATAAAACCAACAAGATGGTTGATAAAATTCAACCTTACAAAGATCTTCTCCAAAAGGCTTCATTGCTCAAGAGTAACCTCTAGACGGTCCTGAGGTGCAATAGGAGACAATTAGGACAACGAATGAAACTAGAAATAGAAAACAGAGTTTAAACCAAACGGACACCTATTAGATGGGGACATTATACCCTAAGTTTTGTCAACTGGCATGTTCTCCTGATCATCAGGGTGACACATCTAGTTGCCCCTCCGGAAGGAAGAAGTACCGGCTCTTCCAGCTCCTGTTGGAATCAAGAGTCTCACACACTAGCCTAAGTGATGGCTTCCTTGGTAAGAAGTTGTACATACCCCTAGACTATACGATTTTAGTAGGACAGTTGCAGTGGAAGAACTCCTCCACCGTCAGCTTATGTTTCCCATAGGTTAAGACCCCATACAACACTTCCGCTCCAAGGAAGACTCTCCAGGAGTTTGAAACGATCTGGGTGACGGCTAGCCCCAAGTACTGAAGTAAATGGCAATGAAAAGTGCTTAAAGGGAGCCTAAGTCCTGCCTTAAACATCTGCTCGTACACTCTAACGTCTTCAACATCCTGTTAGTAACATTTTTCAAATTTTAAGGGTAGACGGATGGGGACGTCGGTGGGAATTTGATACCTATCCCAAAGGGTCTCAAAGTATGGCCTTTTAACGGTGGAGTTAAAGTCGTTGACCGTCCACATGAGGGGAAGGAGAAATTGTCTAAGACCATCAAAACCTATGACGGATGTAATAGGGGATTCAGCATTTCCTACGTTCTCTTCGTTGTTTGAATCCCCACCTGAACCACTCTTTGATCCATCCACATCCAAGTCCTCTTCCTCCTCCGCAGAAGGTGAGTTGGCAGATGGAACCATTTCATCATAAGAGGTGACGGGGTCGTCTTAACCTGACAGATACACCTCATCGTAGCCTGCTCCTTCACGGACACACGATTGCTCACTTAACGCTTCACTAGACATTTATAACCTACACGTGATAGATAAACTCCTAAGACTCTACAGGTCTACATATGTGATGGGCATACAATATTTAAAGTAAACGACAGGAGAAAGGTATAGGATGAAGGATACTTACAGTTGAACAATGCAAAGAGGCGACGGAAGCGGCGTAGCACATGGTCACACTAAACCGACAGTATGACAGTTTCTGGCAGGAGATGGTAGCGCTCTGACACTGGAAATTTGTTGTGAAAAGTAAAAATGAAAGGGAGAAGCAACCTATATATAGAGGAAACGGTGCAGAATACAAAAAGATGCTTCAGTCTGAGTGACCAACCACTAAAATTATGCCATGTGCCCCCTGCATTAATGAACCTAAGCTAGCCTGTCAATCAAGATGAGACTCCCTAGAATTAAGTTACCATCACTCCACAGGTCCGTTTATGCAACTAGGCGACAGACCCATAAAGTGAGGGGGCAGTTGAAGGGGATAAAAGTTAAGGTTAATGGATCCATTCAACTAAAGCCAATCATAAGAGACAGTACTAAGGAAAGGGATGGTTTGGTGTACTAACAAATGCCCAGAAGAACAAATCGTATCCCAGACGGAGAGAAAGATGGATGGACCCTCCATAATGGACGGGTCCTAACTATACAGATGCAAGGGAGACTAATAATGAAGCCATGTGGCCTAAGTGGTCTCAAAGAAAACTCAAATGGAAATGTCTTGAGCCTATGATTAACCCTAATCAACAAAGTCTCTATATGGAAAGGATCCCACAAAATACGTGCATTTATGAGAATCTTCCCCATAAGGAAATGCCTTCTTCGCCAAGAAACAAAGGTTGGTTCCACGCTACTATAAAAAACCCTAAGCCCTCAAAAATCAAGGTACGCATAGTCTATCCCAGCTCTGGCACTCTAGAGTTGTGAAAATTCTCTAACTTAACCTTCAAAGGGTATTTGGCCGGTACCACACCGATACTCTCTATAAGGTCTTCTTCTTCTTCTTCTTCTTTGTTGTGCAGGTTCTATCCAGAGCATGCGAGGATTATGCAGCTTACTAATGATTTTTGGCATCATCAAGATGTTTTTAGGCCATTTTCCATGTCCATGATTCCTAGATTATAATACAAAACTTAGTGCACTCACAATGAACTCAAAAAACTCAAATTTTTTCCAAATTTTGGTGTCTAAAAACTCTTTCTTTTCTTTTTTTCAATGAACTAGCTACTTCCTCAATGAAGTTTTTCCTAAGAGAACTCATTTTGCTTTATTTGTTTCTATGAGAATTCTAGTAAAAAAAAAAGATATTAGACCTTTGTAGAACTCATCATGAATACTCTTAGAACATTCACAGTAGAATAGTTAAAATAAATTAAAATCTATTTTAACACCTCAAACACCTAAAAAAAGCTCTTTATCAGTGCTGCCAAAGCCAAAAAATTTTAGCAACTTACGATAATAACATGCTACTAGTATCAGGTCACTGTAGCAAGTTGCAACTATTTTTTTTATTAGTTTCTTTCTCTCTCTACCGTGGCTCTCCTTCTCAATCTCTTCTCTTTATTCTCTTTCCTCTCTCCTCTATGACTCTATCTCTCCATCTCTCTACTCCTCACCCCTCTCTCTCTTCCTTCTATCTTTACCACCTCTCTGTTGCTGATCTACTTCTCTTTCTCTTAGTTCTCAGTCTCTTCTCTCTCCTCTTTGTTTTTGTGTGTGTTCTATGGGTTTGGTGGCGGTGGTGGTTGTGGGTGTGTATGGGTTGGGTTAGGTCGGATTGAGAGGATTTTATGACCAAATCCACCGTGGTGGGTTAAAAAAAATCCAACCCAACCCACATGGATTAGGTTGGGTTGGGTTGAATCCACAGGTTGGACTTACTTATTTATTTATTTATTACTATTATTATTAAATTGAGCAGAAAAAAATATATCACAACTGCCACCAAAGTTGATAAACAAAATATACACGAACTAGTATTCAAACTCAGTTATAAACAAAACATATCCAACTGAGTTGATAAACAAAATATAAATGAACTAATATCTCAACTCAGTTATAAACAAATAGAATTAGAGTGGGAGAGTGGGAGTGGGAAGTGGCAAAGAGAGAAATAAGATTGTTAGGATTTGTGGGGTAATTGGGTGGGTTTCATGGATTGGTGGTTGTGGCAGTGATGGTTGATTTTAGTTCTGAGTTTTGTTGATTTGGTGGATGTGGTGGCGGTGGTGGTTGATTTTGGCTACGGGTTTCGCTGTGGCTATGGGTTATGGTTGTAATGATGGATTGTTGTCACAGCAGTGTTTGTGGCTGGAGGTGGAGGTGGTTGTGATTGTGGCTGTGGCTAGTAGTGATGGGTTGTGGTTTTTTTTTTTTTTTTTTTTTTTTTTGCTTTAAGTTGTGGTTGCCACAGTGGTGGTTGTGGTTGGTGGGGTGGTGTGGTGGTAGAGGTCTCTATGGTTGGTGGCTATAGGTTTTTTTATGGTTGTTTTTTTTTTATTATTTTAATGATTTGTTTATATTATTTTAAATGAAGTAGTAAAAAAGTGGAACCTTTAATGTTAGATGTTTTTTAAAATGAGGTGGCAAAATAAATAAAATACTTTTTCAAGATATTAAAAGCTAAATTTTTTAACACCATGATCATGAATGCTCTTAAAAGTTTGTTCTCCTCAATCAATATAACAATAGCCATTATAGTATACAATATAATTTAGATTTGATGGTAAATTATGCTTCACCCACTTAAAACAATTAAAAGGTCTTTTTTCTCTTTTTGTTTTTTGAACTATTCACGATTTCAATTAAAAACAAATTGTAAGCGTGTACTGTGTAAGAGTTATTACCCTTTTCCCCCCCTAATTTTTATTACCTATACAAATTTAGGAATAGTGTGACATGTGAACAGCAAAATGTTGGAACTTGTAACCACGCCCCTTCTAATATGTGTTTCCTTATCTAGACCAAGTTTAACGGTATAAACATAATCTATATATCATATACTATATATAATAGTAGAAGCCTTTTACTGCAACTAAGGACATGCTGCCATGTAGGAAAAATGCCCATCTAAAATTCAGCCACGTTCACACTTAAAAAGTGATAAATTATATTGTTTCACGTTAAAACACCGTTTGAGAGTGTCTCCACATATAAATAAAAAATAACTGGTTAAAATACAAAACTTACAATGCTCCCAGAAAAACTTGCGATAGAGGAAAAGAAAAATGTGATGCCTGTCCTATTCCTCGGCAAACATGGACCACCGGAACTGCAACCACATAGACAAAGAAAAATATGCCCTCATCAGAGAGACAGGCAATGTATCCATAACCGGTAAAGTTTTTTTTTTTTTTTTTTTTTTTTTTTTCAAATCTGAGAATTGAATATAATTTAGGTTTCAAAAGAGGGATTATCGTTCCGGTACAAACCAAAAGAAAAAAAGACTGGGATAAATAGAGGGAGTTCACTAGGCCGTATGCCTACTAGAGTCCGATCTCACACCACCATCAAACTTGGTAAAAACCCAAACGCCATATTTCCCGATCAAAAGTTCAAACTCACTCTGACTTCCATCTCTTCTCTACAACTCCATATACACACAGATTAAAACAGCGTGTTCCAAACCAACAAACAGAATCTTCCTCTCATCAAACGTTTTTATAAAAACAAAAACCCACTTATCAAAAAAGAAAGAATGAAAAAAAAAAAAAAAAAAATCACAAACCCAAAATTCCAAACACTGTATTCTCGATCAAAAGTTCAGACTCACTCTAACTTCCGTTTCTTCTCTGCAACTCCAAATAAACACAGGTCAAAATAGCGGGTTCAATTCTCCTCTCTCGAGTTCTCTCTATTCCGTGTCTATTGCTTGCATGTTCTGTTCCAAACCAACAAATGGAGGAAAAAAGAAAATCCAAAAGAAAGCGCAAAAAAAAAAAAAAAAAAAAAAAAAACATGAAAACTTAAAAACTTTGTTCATTCTCTGTAACAACCGACAATTCAGATGCTATCCCATTCCTTCTCTGCAACAACAGACAATTCAGAAGGTAGGCATGCATTTTTTTCCCTTTTTTTCTATTAAATTTCCATTTCAAATTGTGTAAAACCATTCGTAGATCCTTCTCTGACAATTCACATCTATTTCTCTTCTATTTTCTCCCAATTTGGGTGATTTACCAGACTGCATGGCTCTAACGCTGGGAATTGAAGTTGCCCTCGAATTATGAAGTTCTTCTTCGGAAAGTGTTTGATGATTGTACTAAGGTATTGCTCTCTCTATCTCTATATGTGTTTGTTTTTTGTTTAGGTGCTGAGAAAGTGTGTGAAAATTAAAAGTTTCGAGTTTTTAGATATGGTTTTTGATTGGTTGTGGTGGGGTTTTCGTTTATTAGGAAATAAATACGGCCTTGTGATGGGGTTTTTGTTTATTAGGTTTTGAGGAACTGAGGGAAAGAAAATAAATTTTAATTTAGAAACCTTAGATTTTATTTTAATTAATTGAGAGAGGAATAAAATTATTAGGTTTTGCTGTGATCAAGTTTTGGTACCTCCCTGATATGGTTCTCTGGCTTAATTCCTATTTGGATTATTCATATTATATGATTTTCTTGATATGGATCTATTTCTGATGGATTTTTTGAAAAAATTGGCTTTATGCAGAGAGTTTGGCTGCATAAAAGAAGGGGTGGTGTTTGTTTGTCCATTGCTTCAAAAGGGTTAGCAATCACCGAGATTGAAGATATTGGAATCATATCCCAACTAAAGAATCTAGGTGAGATTCGTTCAATTTTTTAACCCTCATTTTTTAGTTTTTATGTATTGATTTTTCAATGGAAATGGGAGGAAACTTGTATTTTTCTTGCCATGTATGTTTTAGATGGACGATCAAAACTCCAATCGATTGTGGAATTCCCTTGCTGGAATTTGTCCAAGTAGGTTTTATTTTTTGGTTATCTTTTCTATCAATTATGTTTGAAATTTTAAAATTTATTGTGTGATGCTATCATAATTGCAAGTGGTTTCATAAATCATAATAACTTTATTAGCAAGTTTTCTTAAATAATAAATACGGGTCATTTGAAGGACGTGGTCATTTCGAAGGATGTCCAATACCATTGAGTTTGTTTGGAAGATCTTAATGTTTAAGGCAATTCTTATTGGTAATAAAATGACCATCATATTATTGAACTTGAAGTTATGCTGTCTTTGAGTTGGACTAACACATTGATCCTTTAAAAACTAATTGCTATGAGAAGAATCATGACAAGCCTGAAAATCCTCCCTTCAAACTTTCCATTTTTCCTTTTCTTATATTGTTGCTGTACTGATCCAAAAGTAGGCATTTGTAGTCTTTCAATTGCTATTAGAAGTGTGAGGAAAATTATTAAAATATAAGAAGATGCTAACTTTTGTTTTTTGCTTGACTTTGTGATTCATTAGATTTATTAGAAAAGCTTTGAGAAATTAAAAAGCTTTTGTTGGTTTTTGAAGTGGTGCCACAATTTCTCAACAATGGAGAACTGCAAAGCTTTTCATCTGTTCTGGTGCTCTTTTTGCAATTGTATTTGCTAGAATATGCTGCCTTATTTCTTAGACAACTTTTCTGCCAAATTTGTTTGAAGGAATCTCTGCCAATCAATTACATTACATAGCGATTTAGATGACCACCCGCATCTATTAAATCGTATTATTCATTAAATCATCTACACAAGGCATATGGTTACTAAATATGTCATGATTAAATACATGTGAATAGCTATTTTTTGTCATTTCTTTTCCTGCTTAGTGTAATGGAGAGAACCTTTTGGTTGGAAGTCTAGTGTGTCTTCTTTTCTTGGTTTGCATAGAATTGGACATTTATTAATATACCATAAACTAATTGTATCTATCCTCTCTCTCTCTCTTCCTGAGAATTTCAAATTTTAGATAAAGGCATTTGATTTTCATAGGAATTGAAACTTTATGGAATATGTTAGTGTATTGGGTCAAATATTTTCAAATCTTAGCATCTATCTAGAGATGGTTTCTTTGAATAGAAGGGTACCCCGTGCATAGCACAAGTAATAGAAGGATGTGCTGCCATGTTAGGAAAAAAGCACGCTTAAAATTCTGACACATGTACATATTAAAAGAGAAAACTCAGAATAGTCAGTTTTCTGTACATCTAAAAACTCAAACCCAAACACTACACCGGTTTGGTATTAATCGTTTACTTAACACAATTTCACAATTATAAGAGATAAAAAGACAAAAAAAGAAAAAGAAAAAAAAAAAGACACACACACCAAAAAGAAAAAGAAAAAAAATTTGAAAACCCAAATTGAGACGAATTTTTTTTTGATAAATCTATCATCCAACTACGTCAATCTAGCCTCTGCGTCAACATGTATAGTCTCTATTTCTTTGTTGATTTTACAATTAAAATTCCAAAAGTTATAACGTTTCGCTAAAAAACGTCTAAAAAGTAAAAACTGAAACCTAAAACACTACATTAGAATAAAAAGAAGAGAAAGCATCCTTATTTTTCTCTCTCTCCCAAAAAAAAAGGGAAAAAAAATCTCTCCCTCTCTCTCAGAGAACAATGGCAAGCAACATCGTTGAAGAAGAGGAAGTTGCGGCAGAGGCAGAAGCGGTGCAAGCAGTGTACGGAGACGATTGCTTGGTTCTCCAATCCTACCCTCCCCACCTCCACCTCCTCCTCAAGCCTCGCACCGCCGGCGTCACCTCTTAATGGGTCTTTCTCTCTCTCTCTACTATTTTCTATATCTGTTTGGTTGCCCAAAAAATAATGGAAAGTAAAACCAAAACCCAGAAAAGATAAAAGAAAAACCTTCCAAACCGAATCAAAAGACCACACCTCTTGCTTTACCCAAATAAGTTGTGCTAATTTCTTCCCTTTGCAATCACTTATCACATATCTCTTTAATTAAGATTTTTATGTGTTTCAAAGTCATACCCTACGACACAATCACATTGCTTACAAAAAAAAAAAAAAAAACCTGCGCAATGGAATTAGAGAGGGGCTCCACCACAATTTTTGTCATCACCGTAAGCCTCCACCCACTATTAGGCTACCAAAATCGATATCGGTAAAGTTCTATTTTAAACTTAAAAATTAAGGGTTTTTGGTTTTTATTTGGAGAATCAATTGGGGGTTAATTATGATTTAGATTAGTATTTTGGGTAAGGTTTGGTTTTGATTAAGGGATTTTGGTTAGAAGAAGTTTTGTTTTTAGGGTATTTGGCTTGGCTCAATGTTTTGGGTATTTGGCTCAATGTTTTAAAGTTTTTGTGTTTGGAACCATGCAGATTAATCTTGAACCACTGAAAGTATTGTTAAGAATTTACCTTCATTTGAAATTGAAATTGAAAAGAGCGAAATCAATTAGAGAAGAAGATAACTATTTGAAGTGGTAATTCAGGATCTAACTCTATCCAAGTTGCATTGGCAAGTGTATCTACTGTATAGATATAGTTGTATTCCTAAATTATTGTAGAGAAACTTAGTACAAATTATATTTACTATGATTGATTGCACCAGTTTCATTTAACAGCTCCTTATGGTGATTGTTAGGAAACATTATCAAGGACAGTAGGTGAACTACCTTGTTTCTTAAATTCTTCTCCTACTGCTCTCTTACTCTGCCATATATCTCTGCTTTGTTCATTATATGCATGTACATTTTAAAAGCAAAAGGCTACACTAGTTCTGGGAATTAATACACCATTAAGATTGATGTAAAATACAGTAGAAGGGCTGCCTTGACCATTAGTTTTCACGTCAACACTAGCCTTAGACAGCCAGAACCGTAGGCAAACACACCTTAGATCATCGAAACCTCCACCAGGGAAGTTTTTTTTTTTTTTTACCCTTTTTAGATTTGGGTTAAAATACGACTAAGTTTTAGACATCTTGATGGATTTGTATAGGTTTAGGTATTTGTATTAGATTCAATTTTGTTCTAGATTTTGGTCTTCTTGGTTGGTACTGTTATGGTTCCATGGTGAGATTTGATAATTTGGGCAAATCATAATTCTCAAGTAATGGCCTTATTGGAATTTTTGTATTGTGATCTAATAATATGATGTGGGAATTCTGTTGGAACTATGGCATCTTCCTATGATGTTAGATCTTACAATATGGTAGCCTTGAAATCTTTTTTTTTTTTTTTTTCTAATTTTCTGGGGTGTTGTTGTTCTTTTATCTTCTCCTTTATTTTTTTTCCTTATATCTTCTTATAGGATTTGATGATCTATGATAGGCCAAGAATGTATTGATCCCTTGTGATAAATTAATCAATTAATTAGACAAGTTAATTAATTAATCTGATTAACATGCAATACGCGTGGTAGCACAAATAAATTACCAACTAAGTTAATATGCAGCGGAAAATAAAGTTGACATGGTGATTTGTTTATGAATGGGGAAAACCTCCAAGGCAAAAACCACTCCCATGAATCCACTATTATCATAACAAGTGGTTACAAGTAAAGGAATTCCAGTACCTTATACCAACCTACAATTGAACCCGTACCCCAATACCCAATTGGACTTGTTCTGTAGCGACAATCTCTCATCTTTAATGCACAACTCCCAGTACGTGACTAACCAATCGATGCACATATCCAAATACGTGACTAACCACCAACTTGAGAAGGATGTTGGCTACAAAGTTCTTCAGTTCATCAACACGATGAAGATCACGAAGCTCCTTAGTTACAAAACCCTACAGCGTACAAACGCAACAGCTTCTTGAAGAGAAAGATGAACTAGGGCAAATTGTCTCCGGTCACAATATGCTTGTGAAAAACCTTTCAATCAAGTTGCACTCTTGCATCAGTTGTGACGACCCTTAAAATAATCCTTATATATGTTTAGGGTTGTGAGAAAAGAAAGCCCAAACTTGTATACACAGATTGGATGAAAATCAGAACTGAAAATCTGATTTTCATAAATCTTGATAGATAGTGTATCTATTGAGCAGCTGTTGAGCATCGAGCAAAAGCTGCCTTTTAAACCTCGATGATGCTAGCTGTAGAGTTTTAAAATCCAGCACTTATTCATTTGATTCTTGGATAGATTTGCATGGCTTTAACACTTGGACTTGAAACCTTGTTCCTTGAAGTATTAAACACATCCGAGATCTACCCAATTACAAGTAAAGTGCGTTTTATCAAAGGATTAGCCAATTCTATATTGACATATGTTCCTAACATGATTCACATATGTCCTAACAATCCCCCCCCCCCCTTCGGCAATCCATGAAAAAACCACAACAAACAAATAAACATATGAGAGAAGTCATAAATCACTTAACTTATATTCACTTGTTGAATACAATAAAATCTATCCTAACACAAACTCTTGAAAAACTTTGCAAGAAAAGAGTTCATGGCAAGAAAGACTTTGACAACTTGTATTTCTAAAACACTTTAAACAAAACTCATCATGGTATCTTAGTGTGAAATAGAAATAAAAGATTGCATACAAATAATAAGAAGCATGTGCATAAAGAGAGAAAAGAAACAACACATGAAAAGATAGGTGAATAACATACATCAACATATATATATCACAAGATAAGTACAATGTATGTTAAATGGTCATAAGACCAGTATACATGAGATAAATGTAAAAGGAAGAAAACAAAATACATAATAACCTCACTGCATCCCTCAAAATATAAACACTCCCCCTATCACAAAAAATGTTCTATGCTAACTCTCCCCCTAAATACATGACTACTCTCATCCCAAAACTACTCCCCCTTTTTGTCACGAATGACAAAGGGTAAATAACTCAAGCAGTCATCGTTTCGTCACCGGAAAAGCTAGCATCCTCATCCTCATAATCATCATCGTCGTTGGAGTCACCATCATTGTCCTCATCCTTAGATGCCTTTAGAGAAGGAGAGGGAGACTTTACAAAGCCACCAAGGCGAGCCAACTGTCAAGCAATATGGCTGACACAGGTGTTCACCTAACACAACTCATCACTGAGTGTGTCAAGGCAAGCATCCATGTGCTGAAGCTGTGCCATGACCGCCTCGAGGGTTACACCACCTGCCGATGAAGAAGGAGCAGAAGAAGCCGGAGGAGTTGCCATCTCTGTCTGTGGCCGCTTCGGTCAAAGCTGGCCCTTGCTCCATTTAACGGTAGCAACGTCTATGGCACACATAGGGGAGAAATGTGTAGACTCAGGATAGGAGACAGAAAAATGGAGGAGAATCCACATGATAGTCAAAGGGAAAATGAGCTTATCACGGGTCACCGTATCACTATATACATCTATGAGGGAGAGAATGAAGTGAGATGGAAAATCTATAGTGAGTCCCTTAAGAAGGGATAACAAAAATCAAGCCAAGGTTGTTTTGACAATCACCCCAAGAAGAAGGTGTCTCGCAAAAGCGAGATGAGAGTTCGTCTTTGGACAGAGTCTGAAGACGATCACAGCTAGGGCAGTCAGCAAACTCTACCCTTGGTATGTGTAGCACCTCGGATATAAGATTCAGAGTGACTATAATACGTGAACCTTGAATGCAAGTGACAAAATGAGGTATAGAATAGTCGAATTCGTGTATGTTAGAGTAAAACTCCTGTATGATCATGGAAAGATAAGTGACTGGGATGCCACACAATGACTCCAACCCCTACTGTAGATGACAATGGGAAGGTCAGTATCGAAAAAGTCTGATAGAACGACTTGGCGTTCCGAATGAATGCCACATCATGAGAAGTTCTTCGAAAAATCCTTACGGGCTTTATCATCACAAAACCAGACGTGAGATGGAGTAGAATCAACGGGGGAAGAAGAAGAAAATGCCCTGGAACAAAGAAGGTTTCGGGACAGAGTAGATTTTCGTTTAGGTGCCATAGGGCAACTAATTGAAAGAAAGAGAGAGGGAGATCCGTGTTTCCTCACTATTTAGTCATTCTAATCCACTTCCACTTCTTGGTCATGCTACCATTTTTGTTAAGGTAATCAGTCAGAGTGGTTATTTCTATCTAATTGACAATTTTTATTCATATATTTTTCTTAATATAAAACTTGACACTTACAGAATTGTTATATGACTGTTGCTTTGGTTGGACTACTTTAATATAAAATTGATGGTATCAAACCATAGTTTTGGCTTTGACTTTGGTTACTAAGTCACAAGAAGTTGAAACATTTCATTTAAACACAAGGAAATGTGGTAAACACATTGGCAATTATTATTGTTGGGGTTGCAATGTTACGTACCTTGAAGTTGAAGAGCATGAGGTCTTGCCATGTGTACAACTTAGCTATTGTTTCTCCTCCTTCTTGGTATTCTTCATAAAATGGTTGTTCTTGCTTCTTACGTTCCAATTTTCTTTGCCATTACTCTCTCTCTCTCTCTCTCTCTCTTCATCAAAGTTAAAATCCTCAAATGAGACTACCAAAAAAAAAAAAGGTAGATAATCACTACTCGGGAAGAAAGAAAAAAAAGAACTTGTCGGCTAAAAGAGACTATCACAAATACAAAAGAAGCAATCTTTAAAGTTCAGGCCTGACTTGCTTTAAATTAAAGGTCAATGATTCTTCTTTCAAATTCGAATGCATCACTATATTTATGCAATTGTTTTATCCCTTCATTTGCATATTTCATTTGGAAGATCAGCTTTATAAAATGAAAAAATGGTTGTAGGTCACGTGTTTAATGTGTAAGGTTGAATTTAATCAACCATCTTGTTGGCTTTATTCCGTACCAAATTTGCTTGTAATTTAGCAATTAGTAACCTTGTGTTTATGTGGGAATCATGTAAGGGTAGTGTGTGAGAGAATGTGAAGAAATGCTCAAGACTGTGCAGTGAAGCAGGGACTCACAGCTGGATCTCGTGGCTTGCAAGCCACCAGAAGATGCACACGAGTGAAGCATGCAGAGAAGCTGAACCGTTATGCCAACTGTAGCACTATAGGACAAAAAGTCCAAACTGGCCATTCAGTTAGCTTGCAGCTTGGACTCGTGACTCAGTCAAGTTGCGAGGCCAAGTCGCCTGTCCACTTTGTTATGGAAAAAATGACTCTTCGCATTCCTTTCTCACTCCAGTATAAATACCTCTTATACCCACGAAGTATTGAGAGCTTCCAAAGAGAATTTTTAGAGAGAAACCCTAGAGAAAAACAAGATTGATTCATCCACAATCTTTACATAGTGACTCTTTAAATTCCTCAACTCTCACCCTCTCCATTGTTACATCTTTGAGAGGTTCTTTAATCAAATCCTTTTCTCACCTTACCCATATCTGTGAGAAGGCTTTTTGGTGCTTTGGGAAGCAGTTTGGAAGGAACCAATTCACATTGGTTGATGCTATGTGTTATAGTGGAATCCGATAAGCTAAAGAAGAAATAGGTTCGGCGTAACCTCATTGGAGTAGGAGCTTGGAGGGCTTAGGTACACTGGGTAGATTAGGCTTGGAGGGTCTTCTGCTGTTCATGTATCCCAACTATATTCTTTAGTGGATTATTTACCGCTTAGAGGGCGGCGGAGAGGTTTTATGCCGAGGGCTTCGGTTTCCTCTTCGATAACACATCGTTGTGTTGTCCTTGTGTTTGCATCTCTCTTCCCTTAATCTTTGCTATTTAATTTCTGCTATGGTAGAGCATAGTTGGTGACTTTGATTTTATCTTCTAATTCAAAATAAGTTGAAAATCTGCAGTGTTCTATATACATTCTTTTGGTATTTTGATTATATGTTATTGACTTATTGTTGCATGCCATATGTTAATTGAAAATTTATTTTTGATGTGATATGTGAAATTTCATATTTTATATGAGCCATGTTCTTCCCATTTTGTGACACTATTTGTTTAAGGTTGATTTCCTTGAAAATTATTTTTTGGTTGGAATAAAGATTATGGTGGTTCAATTCAACTTTTTATTTTGTTTTTTGTTTTTTTTTTTGATAAGTAAAAGATATTACAAAGTCATTGTTTTTATGACAATATATAAGTATTTAATTAAGTGAGCAAATATAATAACTTTTTTAAAGTGGTTCAATTCAACTTATATCAAAGTCTTTTGACAAAATGGGTAAAAGGGATTTGTCAAATTAAGTGAAAGGAATTTTTACACATTAAATTATCCAAACAACTCAAATCTTTGGTATGCCTTTATCACTTTACATGTTTAAGATAGATTCAATGCAAAATTAATGTAGTGTAAGGGTTAAATACAATTGATTGGTTTATTTGATATTTTTTTCTCTACATATTTTTTCAATCAATATATTCTCTTCTTCAAACTTTTTTGTCATTAAAAGGTGGTGAATGAACTTTTTGTGATAGCGTGGATGCTGTGCAATTAAAGAAATTAATGGCTTTTCAAATAACAGTACAAATTGTCTGGTGTGATGGCCAAAGAGGCCATATGTTTTGCTGCAAGAGATGTCCTTCAAGATAAACTTTGATGGAGCAATGTTTAAAGAACAAAGCACATTGGGAATAGGAGTTTTTATACAAGATGATAATTGGTAGCTCATTGCCGCATTAAGTTGCAAAGGGACAACAATAATGGATTTGGAGGAGGCAGAACTAGCAGCAATTGGCCAGGCTATTAATTTTGCAATTGGAATAGGTGCAAGAGATATCATCTTAAAGGGAGATTTAGCAAGTTCTTTTGACAAGCTGTGATCTGAGGAAGAAGATAATTCACACTGGGAGCTATGGTGGAGGAAGCCATATTAAGAATGAATCTATTCAAACCATGGAAGGTAAAGCAATTCTAGGTGAGAGGCGAATTAGCATGAGTATTTATTGGTGTGACTTGCTTATTGATTGGCTAAACACTAATGTAATGAATATGAATAGTATTTAATGCAAGTTATCTTTGATTAGTTTAAGAAAAGAAGAAGAAGATCAATACCCCAACATGCTCTCTCTAAAATGCTTCCAAAGAAGAAAAGTTTCAGTTGCTCCATACACTCCATGGTGGTTCATTTTCCACTTTTTATTTCATTTGTTTTGACTCTTTCTTTTTTTTTTTTTTTAAATATATATTATTATTGCTACTTTTTCATTGATTTGTTTTCTTTTATCCTCTATGGGCAAATGCACTTCCAGTGTGGGCCCTTATGATCACTATTACATTTGTAGAAGTTTTTATGTCGATATCAATTTCCAATCATTAGATTCAATCCGTATGTTGCACCCTAAGCATGTAATGATTCTAATAAATTTATTGTGAAAATAGGTAGGAGGATGATTACTAATTTACTATCAACACTTGGGTCATTTACACTTCTAATACATGTTGCATTGAGTGATTTATTTTGAAAAATTACTGATTTTCTCAAAATTTGCTATAACCTCAGTAATTTCCCCCCCCCCCAAAGGATATCAAAAATAAGCAAATATTGGGATTTTTGGATGTGACCCTTAATGTACTCATAAATCATGATACTGATTAATAAGTTCTTTTTTACTGAGTTTTGATCAAAGTAAATTCTTAAATTACCTATTTGTGTCTTTCTTTTTAGTGTTTTGTCAAAGTTACATTGACACTTATAGTTTTTGTAAACTCAATAGAATGACTAGGATTCAAAGTTTTGAAGTCCTATCAACTATGACTTTTTTCGACATGCATATCAATATTTGATAGGCATAAGAGCATTGATAGGCTTAATCAATGAAGCAGGAACCTATGTTGCAACACAAAATTTGTGCCATGTATCTTTCATTTTATATTTATATTTATATTTTTTTTTATAGAAGTGTCTTTCTATTTTGAAAGAACAACATTTTCTTTATTTAGCCTTCCCAGGTGCCATTTTAGTTTTAGTAAACTTAACAATTTAAAAAATGATTATTAGGTTCATATTCTTTTGTATATTAATCTTAACAAATTATATTTACTCAATTTTTAATAACATGTAATATAATTAAAACTAATTCCTCAAGCATTAAATCACATATTGAGTGTTATGCATGGTCATAAAGATAATTTATTATATTTACCCGTGCATCGCACGGGAACATCAACTAGTATATATAAAACCGAAGCCTTTAAAGCTCCCACAATTTTCCACATCAGAACGATATTTAAATAAAATTATTTTTGTTTAGTCCAAAATTAATAAGAAATGAAACTCTATCTTTCTAACAAGTCCAACTTAAACTCAAACTCATCATTATCATTTAAATTTTTTTTTTTTTAATCCAAACTTAACAAGGAGTGTAACTTTATCTCTCTAACAAGTCCAACTTAAACTCAAACTCAAACATTGAAAATTTATTTCCAAATTTGCGAGATTAATCATAAACACTAATAAAAGCAAAGCAAACCCCAATATTTTTTTTTTAAAGCCGAGTAAAGGTATGAGCTCTTCTTATGTTAATTTCTTCTCAACTAATTTCTTTAAAAAAAATAATAAAATAAAATAAACTATTTAATGGTAGAGTCAGCACAGAATCAAAATAGAGTTCTTATCAGGAGTAGGAATTTTGTCTTTCTCTTTTCCGATGAATAAACTATGTACTATATATATATATATAACCGAAGCCTTTAGAGCTCCCACAATTTTCCACGTCAGCATGATATTTAAATAAAATTATTTTTGTTTAGTCCAAACTTAATAAAGAGTAAACTCTATCTGTAAGGTTGAATTTTATCAACCATCTTGTTAGCTTTATTCCGTACCAAATTTGCTTGTATTTTAGCAATTAGTAACCTTGTATTTAGGTGGGAATCATGTAAGGGTAGTGTGTGAGAGAGTGTGAAAAAATGCTCAAAATTGTGCAAAGAAGAAGGGACTCGCGACTGGATCTCGCGGGTAGCTCGCGGCTTGCAAGCCGCCAGAAGTTGCACACGTGCCAAGCATGCAAAGAAGCTGAACCGTCATGTCAGCTGTAGCACTACAGGACAAAAAGTCCAGTCTGGCCATTCAATTATCTCACGGCGGGAACTCGCGGCTCAGTCAAGTCGCGAGGCCAAGCCGCCAACCAACTCTGTTTTGAAAAAATTGACTCTTCGCATTCCATTCTCACCCTAGTATATATACCCCTTATACCCACAAAATGTACAAAGCTCCCAGAGAGAATTTTAAGAGAGAAACTCTAGAGAAAAACAAGATTAACTCATCCCCAATCTTCACATAGAGACTCTTCAAATTCCTCTACTCTCACCCTCTCCATTGTTACATCCTTGAGAGGTACTTTACCAGGACCTTTTCTCACCATACCTACATCTGTGAGAAGGCCATTTGGTATTTGGGAAACAGTTAGGAAGGGACCAATTTCATATTGGTTGATGCTATGGTTTATAATGGAATCCAGTAAGCTAAAGAAGAAATCGATTCGGCATAAACTCATTAGAGTAGGAGCTTGGAGGGCTTAGGTACACTGGGTAGATTAGGCTTGGAGGTTCTTCTGCTGTTCATGTATCCCAACTACATTCTTTAGTGGATTATTTACCACTTGGAGGGCGGCAGAGAGGTTTTACACCGAGAGTTTCGGTTTCCTCTTCGATAACACATCGTTGTGTTGTCCTTGTGTTTGCATCTCTCTTCCCTTAATCTTTGCCATTTAATTTTTGTTGTGGATGTGATTTTATTTGGTTGAGATTGTTTATCAATTCTGTTATATGCTTATGTTCATATTCCGCACATTAATTGTTTAATAATAAGCTTGAATTGATAATTTGGAAATTGGGGGTCTAAACGTTCATAGTGTTTTATATACTTATTGAACTTTTAATTGGTATTAGAGCGGGTGCACCTGCTGTGGTTTAATTACCTAAGTACAATCCTAGGCCCCTTTGCTATAGATGCAGTTATGGAAAAGACCATGCTGAATTCTGGTTTAAATGTTTGTGATAATGACTTTATGAGTATGTTTGAAAGGTGTCCTAACAATGAACTCTTAGAGTTATTAAAAACAAAGAAACATGCTAGGATGTTTGTTCACATGTTGAAATATTTTGAAAATAAGAATCACATCTTACACAATAGCCTATGTGAATCTAACTCTTTGATTAAGAAGTACAATAAAAAAAATAGAATATTGTGTGAGAAGGTTGATAATCTGAAAAAGAAAATTCAATCTAACAGAAGCATGGAAAGTGAAGATAAATTTCTGTTTGAAGGTCAAGAATGTTTGCCTCATGCTTGTCTATTTGTGCACACCTCATTGAAGGTATTTAATTCATGCTTATGGTATCTTGATAGCGGCTGTTCTCGTCATATGACAAGAGATAAATCACTGTTTTAGTCACTCAAAGAGAAGGTTGGTGAGTCTGTGACGTTTGGTGATAGGAGTCATGCCCAAGTTCTCGACAAAAGGACTATTGAGATACCGGGATTACCTCTATTGAAAGATGTCTTATACATCAAAGGGCTTAAGGCGAATCTCTTAAGCATCACTCAAATATGTGATGAGGATTTCCTTGTCCAATTCTCAAAGAAGGGATGCATAATCATTAATGAAGAAAGGATTCAAGTCTTGGAGGGAAATAGGACTACCGATAATTGCTATGGAGTAGTTCCTACGGCACCCATTTCATGTAGAAGTGCTTGTGTTGACATGTTGGAACTTTGGCATCACAGATTTGGGCATGCAAATTTCAAACAAGTAGCTAAAGTATCTAAACTTGAAGCAGTTGAGGGACTTCCAAAGTTTAGAAAGGTGAAGAAGACTATTTGTGGTGCATGCAAAATGGGAAAGCAAACAAAGGCAAGTCATCACAAAGTGAATGTGATTGCTACTTCACGATGTTTAGAGCTTCTTCACGTTGATCTAATGGGGCCGACAAGAACTAAAAGTCTAGGAGGAAAGAGGTACATTATGGTCATTGTTGATGATTTCTCAAGATACACTTGAGTTGAATTTCTTAGAGAAAAATCAAAAGCATGTGAGAAATTGGAAATTCTTTGCAAGAGACTACAAAACGAGAAAGGGGTTCCTATTGTCAAGATAAGGAGTGATCATGGCAAGGAGTTTGAGAATGCAAGATTTGAGTCATTTTGTGAAAAGAATGGAATCAAAAGGGAATTTTCATCCCCTAAAACTCCTTGGCAAAATGGAGTGATAGAGAGAAAGAATCGGGTGATTCAAGAAATGGCAAGAGTTATGCTACTAAACAAGTAAATTCCTTAAAAGTTTTGGGGTGAAGCCGTGAACACTTCATGTCACATTGGTAATAGAATATTCTTCCGAGTGGGAACAAAGAAGACCGCTTATGAGATTTGGAATGGAAAGAAGCTGAGAGTAAAGTACTTCCGAGTGTTTGGAAGCAAGTGCTACATTCTAAATGATCGGGAGAACCTTGGGAAATTTGATGAAAAAAGTGATGAAGGCATTTTTCTTGGGTATTCTACTACTAGCCGGGCATATAAGGTTTTCAACAAGAGAACTAAGACAGTAATGGAGTCCAGCAATGTAAAAATTGATGATGCCATAACAAAGGTAGAGATGGTTGATGATAGAGAAAGACCGAGCACCAAAGAACCCACTGTTAAGGTCGAAGCTCTTGATATAGAAGTTGAAGGACCTACACCGGAAGAGGAAACAACTCCCATGAACCCAAGAATGGAAACAAGATCAATATCTAGAACATCAAGTCCTCTCGCTCCTCTAGAAGTTCATTCTCCTATCTCTCGGAATGATGAAGTCTCCACATCAAAGAAGCCATCATCAAGAGTGAATAAGAACCATTTGGATAGCAACATCATTAGGTCTTTAGATGAAGGTCTCCGTCTTAGAAAAGGAAACATACTTTTGGCCAATCATGTAACATACCATTGCTACCTTGCCCAATTTGAGCCAAAAAGGGTAGAAGAAGCTCTCTAAGATGAAAATTAGATTGAGTCAATGCATGAAGAGCTGAATCAATTTGTGAGAAATGATGTGTGGAAACCTGCTCCAAGGCCTGAAAATGTTCATGTCATCGACACTAAATGGATATTCAAAAACAAGACCGATGAAAATGGAGAGATAATCCAGAATAAATCTCAATTAGTAGCTCAAGGATACACTCAAGTAGAAGGAGTAGATTTTGATGAATCCTTCGCTCCTGTGGCAAGACTTAAGTCTATTCGAATTCTTATGTCCATTGCATGCACTATGAACTTCAAACTCTACCAAATGGATGTAAAATGTGCATTTCTAAATGGATACCTGAATGAAGAAGTGTTTGTTGAACAACCCAAAGGCTTTGAGGATCCTCACTTCCTTGATCATGTGTTAAGATTGAAGAAAGCCCTTTATCGCTTAAAACAAGCTCCTAGAGCTTGGTATGATAGGCTTACCCATTACCTCCTGGATAGAGGATTCAAAAGGGGATATGCCGACCGGACTTTGTTTGTCAAGAATGATAAAAAGTACCTTCTCGTGGCTCAAGTATATGTTGATGACATAGTATTTGGAGCTACCATTGATGATCGGGCTATAGAATTCTCTGAGGAGATGAAGAAAGAATATGAGATGAGTATGGTGGGGGAGCTTACATTTTTCTTGGACCTTCAAGTCAAACAAAAGAAGGAAGGCATATTCATTTCACAAGAAAAGTATACTAGAAACATTGTCAAGAAGTTTGGACTAGACTCCAAAAAGCATGCATCCACTCCCATGAGTTCGTCTACAAAGCTGAATGTTGATTCTTCTAAGGTGGAAATGAGTCTAACCTTGTATAGGAGTATCATTGGGAGTTTACTCTATCTTACAGCTAGTAGACCGGATATTGCGTTCAGCGTTGATGTTTGTGCTAGATATCAAGTTGCTCCAAAGGAATCACACCTGACTGCGGTGAAGCGAATTGTACGATATATCAATGGAACTCCAAATTATGGGTTGTGGTATTCAAAGGACTCGAATGCTTGCCTTGTCGGTTATTCAAATGCAGATTGGGCTGGTAGTGTGGATAATCGAAAGAGTACTTCAAGAGGCTACTTCTACCTTGGTAACAATCTTGTCTCTTGGATGAGCAAGAAACAAAATTTTGTGTCTCTCTCTACAGCTGAAGCAGAGTACATAGCCGTTGGAAGTTGCTGCACACAACTCCTTTGGATGAAGAAGCTACTTCATGAATATGGGATTCCTTAAGATACAATGTGTGTTTTCTGTGATAACACCAGTGCCATAAATCTCTCTAAGAACCCAGTTCAGCATTCAAAGTCTAAACATATAGAGATACGTTACCATTTCATTCAGGATTTGGTGAAAGAAAAAGTTGTGTGTCTTGAATTCATACACACAGATAATCAAAAGGCGGACATCTTCACCAAGCCTCTCGATGCTCCATGGTTTGAATCACTTCATAAGACCATTGGTGTTGGTACAATTCCTTAAATCTCTTGTGTGCTATGTGCTTCACCTCTTTATATTGAGTTAATTTGTTTGTGGGGCACACACTACTTTGTTGGCTATCTGTATAGCATGATCTTTTTGGTTGTTAATTGCTTTATCTGCTTTAGTTGTCTTTACTTAATTTTGTTTTGATCATTATTTTTGTGTCAAAAATCCAAAAACACATAAAAAGTAGAAAATCAAAAAGTTTGATCGACTTTGTTTGAGTTTCGTCTCATAGCATGTTTTGCCTTGTACCTTTGTACTAATGGCCTTATGCATCTACGAGCATAGCTTGTTCCCTATGCACTTATATCATTGTGGGAGAACTCTTGACATCTATGTGATTGTTGTAAATAGATCTTCAAACTTATCATGAATGATTAGTGAATGGTTTTGTTGATCTTAAGACATGCATAGACTTGTGCCTATATATCTTCTCACTCATTTATTTATTTATTTATTGCTTAAAAGAGCTCTCAAATGTAAATCTCCAAATGAAAAGAGATAATGAGCTGCAAAAGCCTGTCGCACATACTAGTATTTAACTAAGAAAAAGGGAAAGCGACCTAAAATAAAATGATTGATGCCCAAAAAATCAAAGGCTTGCGCATCAATTGAAATATCAAAAATTTCAGGCATCGATCTCACAATGAGATGTATTGATTCAAAAAGATCAAATGATATGATGTATATGGAGCCAAATGAAAAGCTTCAAAGTTATGTAATCAAGTTATGTGGGAGGTCATATATGCATATTTCTATAATTGAGATGGGTCACATTATCTAGTGCTAATTGTGTATGCCTTGGTTGAATTGATTATTGAAGCTTCACATTAGACTAAGGACTATTTCATTTTTGATATCCACACACATCACACATGTCTATGTTCGATGAATATCATATTCATTTGTGTGATTGTACTTGATTAAATGTGTTTTCACATTCTCAATTTTTGTTGATCAAACACAAAAAGATTTTTGAGTGTTTTAGTTGTTTTTGGAAAGTATTTTTTTTTTTGTAAAAATTGTCAAAATCTTCAAAAACAGTGTTGCCCTATTCTGGCGACTCAGTCGCGGGTTGGTCCAATCGCATGCCCTAGTCGCGAGCCCACTCAAAGATTTTTCGCGGCTCACTGGCTAGTCAATGTCCTAGTCGTGAAAAATATTTAGAATATTTTTCAAAAATTTGGGTTTTTATGTTTCTCGCGGCTCAGTATGGCAACTTGTTCGCAGGTGGAAGGTCCAGTCGCGAGTAGTACACAAAGATTTTCGCGGCTCACATCACGACTCTCTCGCGGGTAGACTTTCCAGTCGCGAAAACACTTAGAAAATATTTCAAATTTTTTTTTTAAGTGTTCTGGCGGCTGGCCCTGGCGACTTGCTCGCGACTTGACTCAGTTGCAAAAATCGCGTGTTTTGCACAAAGAGGATCTTTTTCAATACTGGTTTCAAAAATGGTCTTCATTTTTCCCTCGCATCTAGTGAATGTTCATTTTATGGTCTAACTTTCACTCTTTCAACACCACCGTGCTCACACACAAAATCTTCAACTTCTTTGTCACCACTTTCTCAACCTACAAGGAAAGGTTTGGGTTTTGTCTCTTACTCTTTATTCTTCACATTTACTGCCTATTTCTCTTGGATTGTGTGTTTTTACTGATATTTGTATATCTCTTGATTATATATGGGTATCTGATATTCTGGTGAAATCAATGTGTGATTTTTGGTGGTTATATACTGATCTACTCTATCTTGAGTCAATATTGGGTCATTAGTGACACACACAAACTCATTGTCATGTTTGGGATCTATATCTCAAGTTTTTAGGGTTTTCTTCATTATCCATGTTTTGGAACTAACCCAATGCTAATAATGTTTGTGGTATTATGGGGTTTCTTTTGTTTTTGGTGAAACATAATGCAGGGTGAAAATGTCTCCATTCAAGAGAGCAGCTGTGAAAGGAGGTAGTAGCAAAGGGAAGGAGCCTATCATTGATGTTGATGACCTCTCACCTAGAACAAAAAGGACCCGTTCACCATCAGGAGTGTTCGATCCCAACAAGTTCAAATCCTATGCTACCTTTCAGACTCATGAGAGTTATTTTAGAGATGCTACACCGTTAATTGAAAGGGCTGTTGATCAACCATCTCTTCTTGACACCGACATCCCTAAATGGTTTGCCCACAAGGATTAGAATTACCTTCTCTTCGACCCTAATGAAGCTTATGAGAATTTGGTAAAAGAATTTTATGCCAATGCAATTGTGGGTGGCAAAGAACTCAAGTGCTAGGTTAGAAGAAAAAGTTTCTCAGTCTCTCCCACATATTTGGCAGAGATCCTTCACATCAACCGGCCGATGCTTAAAAACTCATTGGTTTATGATGATCTATGTCCAAATGAGGAACTACTTCGGGATGGTCTTGGAAAAGACTTGGAATTCTCATAAAATGGGAACTCAGTCAGTGTTTCCTCTCTTCCTCCGAAATTGAGAGTGCTTACAATAGTCATGTTTCACAACCTGTACCCTTTATCCAGCACCGGGCATATGAACCTCGGACGTGATTTTTTTCTTCATGATCTAATCTCTGATGTAAAGATTGATATTTGTGATCATATCTTTCATGTTCTACGCAAAACGGTTTTACGAACTGAGTTAAGGATATGCATTCCTTTTTGCTGTCTCATTTCTAGGATTTTGAAGCTCAAAGGGATTCACCCAACAGAAGATGAGTCTCCCTGCACAAAACCGAGTCCAATCAACATGCATACATTCAATGCTAGCATTGGTCATAGTCGGAAGAAAATCAAAACGGAAACTTCCGCATCTCACAGTGGTTCGCGCTCTAGTTCATTCTCCTTTGACGAAAAACTAGACAACATTGTGGCATCTGTCCATGAGTTGAGCACCAAGATGTCCGGACTCACATCTATCTTACACCATCACAACATTGGGTGGGATATGAAGTTCATCTCTCTCCAAACTCAAATGCATCAGATTCAAAGAAAGCTAGAAGAAGATAAGGACTAGCTATTCCATGACAAAAAAGGGGAGATGATGTTTATAGGGGGAATACAATGAAAGGGGGAGAAATAGCTTTATCAAAGGGGGAGATTTCAACAAGCAGGCCTATTTTCAATATTTCTGTTTCATATTTTGCTTCATATTAGCATATGTTATTTCAGTGTTTTATGGAAATTGTTTATGGTGCATATTGTACCCTTGCTTATGTAGCTTTTAATTTGTACCTATGTTGCTTTTGTAAGCTTTTAGGGTTTGTTTCCATGTTCTTTGTAGGATTTTATGGTTTGTACCATGCTTATGCAACCTTTTTTGCTTTGTAGCTTAATACTTCTAACTAAATGTTATGCATTTGCTTTAAGTACTCTCACTCTTGTGCCCTAGTAGGATCTTGTTCCTAGATGCATATACTTCAGGTATTGTGCATTGGTTGAGTGTTGGACATGCAAGTGTTTGCATTGAGCTTATTAGCTTGTATGTCCGGATGTTCATTCCAAGTGTGAATGAGCATTGTGGTCACTATTTTATAGTGATTGCTTATTTGGTCAAGCCATGGTTTATTACTTTATTCCATTTTGCTTTATCGCATTGTGCTTGCCTCATATGCATTACAAGTTTTTCTACATACAATGATCATATTGTGTTGTGTTTCAGGAGATAATTGGTCATATGATTCAAGAGCTACACATATTCTAGAGTTAGGTGTGAGTGAGTTTTGTTCAACTGTTCCCAACTCATATGTTAAGTCTAGAGTTTGTTTTAGGGTTTTGTCACAGAATAGCCAAAGGGGGAGGTTGTAAGGTTGAATTTTATCAACCATCTTGTTGGCTTTATTCCATGCTAAATTTACTTGTATTTTAGCAATTAGTAACCCTGTATTTAGGTGGGAATCATGTAAGGGTAGTGTGTGAGAGAGTGTGAAGAAATGCTCAAGATTGTGCAAAGAAAAAGGGACTCGCGACTGGATCTCGCAGGTAGCTCATGACTTGCAAGCTGGCAGAAGTTGAACACGTGCCAAGCATGCAGAGAAGCTGAACCATCATGCCAACTGTAGCACTATAGGACAAAAAGTCCAATCTAGCCATTCAGTTACCTCGCGGCTGGAACTCGTGGCTCAGTCAAGTCGCGAGGCCAAGCTGCCAGTCAGCTCTGTTTTGAAAAAACTGACTCTTCGCATTCCACTCTCACCCTAGTATATATACCCCTTATACCCATGAAATGTAGAGAGCTCCCAAAGAGAATTTTGAGAGAGAAACCCTAGAGAAAAACAAGATTGACTCATCCCCAATCTTCACATAGAGACTCTTCAAATTCCTCTACTCTCACCCTTTCCATTGTTACATCCTTGAAAGGTACTTTACCAAAACCTTTTCTCACCATACCCACATCTGTGAGAAGACCATTTGGTGTTTGGGAAGTAGTTAGGAAGGGACGAATTTCATATTGGTTGATGCTATGGTTTATAGCGGAATCCTGTAAGCTAAAGAAGAAATAGGTTCGGCGTAACCTCGTTGGAGTAGGAGCTTGGAGGGCTTAGGTACACTAGGTAGATTAGGCTTGGAGGGTCTTCTGCTGTTCATGTATCCCAACTACATTCTTTAGTGGATTATTTACCGCTTGAAGGGTGGCGGAGAGGTTTTACGCCGAGGGCTTTGGTTTCCTCTTCGATAACACATTGTTGTGTTGTCCTTGTGTTTGCATCTCTCTTCCCTTAATCTTTGCCATTTAATTTCTACTGTGGATATGATTTTATTTGGTTGAGATTGTTTATCAATTCTGTTATATGCTTATATTCATATTTTGCACATTAATTGTTTGATAATAAGCTTGAATTGATAATTTGAAAATTGGGGGTCTAAACGTTTATAGTGTTTTATACACTTATTGAACTTTCACTATCTTTCTAACAAGTCCAACTTAAACTCAAACTCATCATTATCATGTTTTTTAAACAAAATCATTTTTGTTTAATCCAAACTTAACAGGGAGTGAAACTCTATCTCTCTAACTAGTCCAACTTAAACTCAAACTCAAACATTGATGATTTATCTCCAAATTTGCGAGATTAATCATGAACACTATTAAAAGCAAAGTAAACCCTAATTTTTTTTTTTTAAAAGCCAAGTAGAGGTATGAGCTCTTCTTATGTTATTTTCTTCTCATCTACTTTGTTAAAAAAAAAATTATTTTATGGTAGAGTCAACATAGAATCAAAATAGAGTTCTTATCAGGAGTAGGAGTTTTGTCTTCCTCTTTTCCAATGAATAAACTATGTACACAAGAGGAAAGGCGGTGTGCTTCTTGGCCACGTAGAGTATTTCCTTTTCCAATACCTTTATTGTTTTTGACTTTTTGGTTTTTATTTGATTTGAATTGTTTGAAAATATTGAGCTAGCCAATTAAATAGGGTTGAAAAAAAATTTAAAAAAAAAAAAAAAAGGACCGCGTGAAGTGTGATAGGTATTATTGTAATTTTCTTTTCTTTTTTTCTTTTAAGATTACAATTTTATTGTTTAAATAATTACAGAATTGATAATTGTTTTTCATCATTTAAAGTTTAGACCCATTAAAATTTAAAACTTATTGTTTTATGGGTTCATGTACATTTTTCTTTTTCTTATATTTCTCTTTTGAATAGTCATATATTTTTTGAATTGTTTCAATAACTTATTCTTTAATTATATATATATTTTGGCATTTTGGAAGTTTTAACATCTGAATTTGTGTTAGTTTTGGCAATATTTAAACATGTTTAGCTGATTTCAATGACTATACCATGTATTATTCTTTTGAAAGTAATCACTTTTTCTTTTATATTTCTCTATTGTGTAATCATATACATTTGGTTTTGTTTCAAATTTATAGGAAGTAAATCTTATAATTCTTTAATATTTTTTAGTCTTTCAAAAGTTTTAACATTTGAATTACTCTTTTGATGGTAACGCATCTTTCTCTTATATTTCTCTGTTGTGTAGTCACACGCACGTGCACGCGCGCGCGCGCACACACACACACACACACATAGGAGTTTTGTCTTCATCTTTTCCATGAATAAACTATGTAAACAAGAGGAAATGTGGTGTGCTTCTTGGCCACATAGAGTATTTCCTTTTCCAATATTTTTATTGTTTTTGACTTTTTGGTTTTTATTCAATTTGAATTATTTGAAAAATATTGAGCCGGCCAATTAAATAGGGTTGAAAAAAATTAAAATAAAAAGGACCGCATGAAGCGTGATAGGTATTATTGTAATTTGATTTTTTTTTTCTTTTCTTTTCTTTTAAGATTACAATATTATTGTTTAAATAATTATAGAATTGATGATTGTTTTTTCATCGTTTAAAGTTTAGACCCGTTAAAATTTAAAACTTATTGTTTTATGGGTTTATGTACTTTTTTCTTTTTCTTATATTTCTCTTTTGAATAGTCATATTTTTTTGAATTGTTTCAATAACTTATTTTTTTATTTTATATATATATATATTTTTTTTTTTTTTGGCATTTTGGAAGTTTTAACATCTGAATTTGTGTTAGTTTTTGCAATATTTAAACATGTTTAGCTAATTTCAATGACTATATCATGTATTATTCTTTTCAAGGTAATCACCTTTTCTTTTATATTTCTCTATTGTGTAATCATATATATTTGGTTTTGTTTCAAAAATTTATAGGAAGTAAATCTTATAATTCTTTAATATTTTTTAGTCTTTCAATAGTTTTAACATTTGAATTATTCTTTTGATGGTAACACATCTTTCTCTTATATTTCTCTGTTGTGTAGTCACATGCACACGCACACGCACACGCACACACACATATATAGGAGTTTTGTCTTCCTCTTTTCCATGAATAAACTATGTAAACAAGAGGAAATGTGGTGTGCTTCTTGGCCACATAGAGTATTTCCTTTGCCAATACTTTTATTGTTTTTGACTTTTTGGTTTTTATTTAATTTGAATTATTTGAAAGATATTGAGCCGGCCAATTAAATAGGGTTGAAAAAAAATTAAAATAAAGAGGACCGCGTGAAGCGTGATAAGTATTATTGTAATTTGCTTTTTTTTTTTTTCTTTTCTTTTCTTTTAAGATTACAATATTATTGTTTAAATAATTATAGAATTGATGATTGTTTTTTCATTGTTTAAAATTTAGACCTGTTAAAATTTAAAACTTATTGTTTTATGGGTTCATGTACTTTTTTCTTTTTCTTATATTTCTCTTTTGAATAGTCATATATTTTTTGAATTGTTTCAATAACTTATTCTCTAATTATGTATATTTTTTGGCATTTTGGAAGTTTTAACATATGAAGTTGTGTTAGTTTTTGCAATATATAAACATGTTTAGCTGATTTCAATTACTATACCATGTATTATTCTTTTGAAGGTAATCACTTTTTCTTTTATATTTCTCTATTGTGTAATCATATACATTTGGTTTTGTTTCAAAAATTAAGAGGAAGTAAATCTTATAATTCTTTAATATTTTTAGTCTTTCAAAAGTTTTAACATTTGAATTATTCTTTAGGTGATAACACATTTTTCTCTTCTATTTCTCTATTGTGTAGTCACATGCGTGCGCACACACATGCACACACACACATATATATATATATATATATATAGGAGTTTTGACTTCCACTTTTCCATTGAATAAACTATGTACACAAGAGGAAAGGCGGTGTGCTTCTTGCTCACATAGAGTATTTCCTTTGCCAATACTTTTATTGGTTTTGACTTTTTGGTTTTTATTTGATTTGGATTGTTTGAAAAATATTGAGCCGGCCAATTAAATAGGGTTGAAAAAAATTAAAATAAAAAGGACCGTGTGAAGCACGATAGGAATTATTGTAATTGGCTTTTTTTTTTTAAATAATTATAGAATATATGATTGTTTTTTCATCGTTTAAAGTTTAGACCCGTTAAAATTAAAACTTATTGTTTTATGGGTTCATCTACTCTTTTTTTTTCTTATATTTCTCTTTTGAATAGTCAAATATTTTTTGAATTGTTTCAATAACTTATTCTTTAATTACATATATTTTTTGACATTTTGGAAGTTTTAACATATGAAGTTGTGTTAGTTTTTGCAATATTTAAACATGTTTAGCTGATTTCAATTACTATACCATGTATTATTCTTTTGAAGGTAATCACTTTTTCTTTTATATTTCTCTATTGTGTAATCATATACATTTGGTTTTGTTTCAAAAATTTATAGGAAGTAAATCTTATAATTCTTTAATATTTTTAGTCTTTCAAAAGTTTTAACATTTGAATTATTTTTTTGATGATAACACATCTTTCTCTTATATTTCTCTATTGTGTAGTCAAATGTGTGCGCGCGCGCACACACACACACACACATATATATATAGGAGTTTTGACTTCCTCTTTTCCAATGAATAAACTATGTACACAAGAGGAAAGGCGGTGTGCTTCTTGACTATGTAGAGTATTTCCTTTGCCAATACTTTTATTGTTTTTGACTTTTTGGTTTTTATTTAATTTGAATTGTTTGAAAAATATTGAGCCAGCCAATTAAATAGGGTTGAAAAAAAAATTAAAATAAAAAGGACTGCGTGAATCATGATAGGAATTATTGTAATTTGGTTTCTTTTTTTTCTTTTTCTTTTTTTTTCTTTTAAGATTACAATTTTATTGTTTAAATAATTATAGAATATATAATTTTTTTTTCATCGTTTAAAGTTTAGACCCGTTAAAATTTAAAACTTATTGTTTTATGGGTTCATGTATTTTTTTCTTTTTCTTATATTTCTCTTTTGAATAGTCATATATTTTTTAACTATTTCAATAACTTATTCTTTAATTATATATATTTTTTGGCATTTTGGAAGTTTTAACATCTGAATTTGTGTTATTTTTGCAATATTTAAACCTGTTTAGTTGATTTCAATGACTATATCATGTATTATTTTTTTGAATGTAATCACTTTTTCTTTTATATTTCTCTATTGTGTAATCATATACATTTGGTTTTGTTTCAAAAATTTATAGGCAGTAAATCTTATAATTCTTTAATATTTTTTAGTCTTTCAAAAGTTTTAACATTTGAATTATTCTTTTGATGGTAACACATCTTTCTCTTATATTTCTCTACTCTGTAGTCACATGCGCGCACACACACACACACACACACATATAGGAGTTTTGACTTCCTCTTTTCCAATGAATAAACTATGTACACAAGAGGAAATGCAATGTGCTTCATGGCCGCGTAGAGTATTTCCTTTGCCAATACTTTTATTGTTTTTGACTCTTTGGTTTTTATTTAATTTGAATTGTTTGAAAAATATTGAGCAGGCCAATTAAATAGGGTTCAAAAAAATTAAAATAAAAAGGACTGCGTGAAGCGTGATATGTATTATTGTGATTTACTCTTTTTTTTTTTTTTCTTTTAAGATTACAATATTATTGTTTAAATAATTATAGAATTGATGATTGTTTTTTCATTGTTTAAAATTTAGACCTGTTAAAATTTAAAACTTATTGTTTTATGGGTTCATGTACTTTTTTCTTTTTCTTATATTTCTCTTTTGAATAGTCATATATTTTTTTAATTGTTTCAATAACTTATTCTTTAATTATATATATTTTTTGGCATTTTGGAAGTTTTAACATCCGAAGTTGTGTTAGTTTTTGCAATATTTAGACATGTTTAGCTGATTTCAATGATTATACCATGTATTATTCTTTTGAAAGTAATCACTTTTTCTTTTATATTTCTCTATTGTGTAATCATATACGTTTGGTTTTGTTTCAAAAATTTATAGGAATTTAATCTTATGATTCCTTAATATTTTTTAGTCTTTCAAAAATTTTAACATTTGAATTATTCTTTTGATGGTAATACATCTTTCTCTTATATTTCTCTGTTGTGTAGTCACACACACACTCACACACATATAGATTATCTTTAATCTGTAGGTTCTGAATATTTTGATTCCTTTCAATAGTTATGGCCATAAATTATTCTTTTGATTGTAACTTATATTTCTCTATTGTTTAGTCATATATATATATATATATATATATATATTTATATATATTGTTTTGTTTCAATAATTTCTATGCAGTTTATCATCTAATTCTTTAATTTTTTTGGTCTTTCATAAGAAGTTTTAATATCGGAAATTTTGAATAAGTCATTGCACATTCAGGCAATGGCTTCTTCATCAAATTGTAACACAAATTGAAGTCATATAAGAAAAAATCATGCAATGGGGTAGTTTCTTAATTAATTTAAGATTTTATAAAATTATTTTAGTCTACCTCACAAATAGGTAGATTTCCGTGTATAGCACAGGTTAGCAATGTGTTATTACAGATTATCATTATATTTTCAACAGCCACTAGGCAAGCATATAGGTATATATAAACATGGTTATAGCTTATACGTAACATAACAATATTGCCCACAGCTACTCAGCTATAGTTCCCTCTCTTTTTGTGTTCTCCTCATCCATGGCTTCAGCAATTTCACTTGATACCAAAACCTTGAAGGCATCACCTGTTCATCCACCTAAGATAACAAGTGTGAAAGCACTAGTTGAATCAACTGACTTATCCTCCCTCCCTTCGTTTTACACCTTCACTCATAATCTCCATGATGAACCAATATCCGATGATCCAGATGATTCAATCCCCATTATCGACATCTCTCTTCTTGTTTCTAGTACCCCTGAAGAACAGTCCCAAGTCATCCATCAACTCAACAAAGCCTGCTCAAACTGGGGCTGCTTCATGGTACGTACAGTTTATCTTATATGCATATAACTAAAATTTGTTTTACGTGTTTATAGTTTTTGCTTGTAACTAAGATTTGATGAGGGTCTTAGGTGATTAATCATGGTGTGTCGGAGAGCCTGACGAAGGCAATGATAGCGTCGTTTCAAGAATTTTTCGACTTGCCAGAGGTGGAGAAGAAAGAGTATCAAGGAAACCATGTCATGGATCCAATCAGGTGTGGTACAGGCTTTAATCCTTCAATAAATAAAGCAAACTTATGGAGAGATTTTCTCAAGTGCGTCGTGCATCCTGAATTTCATTCACCCAACAAACCTGCGGGGTTCAGGTACATTTCTTTTTGTTAAATGTATTATTATTAATGCACTGTGTTATACCATGTTGTATATGCTAGAATAGATGCGGAAGGAGAAGCATAGAATAGGAACACCGAGAACACGAAGGTTACATGTTCAGCCTTGACGGCCTACATCCATGGAGGAATCCCTTAAGGGCTACATCTTTATTGTATAAGAATGTAGTACAATAACCTGTGTTACAATGAGCCATAACATGAGTATATATAGGTGACTAAACCCTAGACTACTAGTACAAGCAGGAGTGGGCTTGAGCCTATTACATTGGGCTAATATGTCTATTATATATCTCTAACACCCTCCCTTAAACTTAAGGCGGAAGCTCGATGAAGGCTTGAGGTTGGATAAGTATGAGAAGATCACTTGGAGATGCCTTGAAGAATGCCTTTAAAGAAACCACAATGAAGAATGTGCCAATTGACCAGTTTCAAAGTTTCAAATAAAGAAGCGGAGTCCGAAATTGGAATCTACGTGAAAAACTGAGTAATATAGCCCCTTTCGAAAATTTTGACTTTTGGTCAAAGGTCAACACAAAAGTCAAAGTCAACTAGTCTAGGTAAAGTCAACGAATACTGGTCCAGGTCGGTTCCGGGTTTCTGGGTCGGGTCTCGGATTGAGCAGTAGAGACATTGACGTCATCCTTGACGTGTCGCTGACGTGTACTAGGGCTTGCATGTCTGATGACGTGTCATGCTGACATGGAGTGATGACGTCATCAGGTGACATCAGCAACAGTTTCGGCATGTGAAGTATATGCCAAAAATCCTGGAAGCGTGTGAGAGCGCGTGTAAGCTCAAATGAGGGCCGGAATCTCAGGTTCTGTTGATCGGTGGACGAGGAGGCCGTCATGGCGGCGTGTGCGCCAAGAACATGATCTGGAAGTTAGGAATCTAAGGCGGCGAGTAAGAGATTTTTTGGAGACAACTGCGGCCCGTGAAGGTGCGTGGCAGGGCTTCGGGTGACCGGATTTCTGGGTTTTGGTCGCGAGAGGTCGTGGAGCATGTTTGTGGTGTTGGTTTCGTCAGGTGAAGCTTGTATTTGAGTAGATCTAATCAGTTAAGTCACAGCTTGCTTGGTTTGTTGGATTTTGACACAGCACAGAGCCATGGTGGCTGTGAGATGCCGTGGAGTCAAGATCCAACAGAGAAGCATGTGTGACTTTTGATGGTGTGTACGTGACATTCTTCTTTGCTTGCTAGAGATGTTTTGTTTGATGCCGAGAACGAAGTTTGGCTCTGATGCCATGTTAAATATATTATTATTATTAGCAACGTGATGTGTTATACCATGTTGTATATGCTAGAATAGATGCGGAAAGAGAAGCATAGAATAGGAACACCAAGAACACGAGGGTTACGTGGTTCAGCTTTGACGGCCTACATCCAAGGAGGAATCCCTTAAGGACTACATCTTTATTGTATAAGAGTGTAGTACAATAACCTGTGTTATAATGAGCCATAATATGAGTATATATAGGCGACTAAACCCTAGACTACTAGTACAAGCAGGAGTGAGCTTGGGCCTATTACATTGGGCTAATATGTCTATTATCTATCTCTAACACTTTTCATTTCAGATTTAACATCCTAAATCGTATCACATATTATGAATAAAAATCCAGTTCTAAAGTATTAAGAACTTTTTGCAAATATATACAACATTGTATGCAATTTGTTCAATCTACAATGTAAATCTTACATTGCTTAATACAATGTAAACTAAGAATTTTCCTTCTTTTAATTATGATAAATTTATTTTTCAACTAAAATTTCAATATTAAGAATCAGGTCATGGCCCATGCAATTCATAATGAATGGTTTATTTATGTTTTTGTTGACACAGTGAGATTGCATTGGAGTTCAGCAAAAGGAACCGGGAAGTAGTAACAGTATTACTGAAAGCTATTTCAAAGAGCTTGGGGTTAGAAGAGAGCTACATAGACAAGGCCGCCAATTTCGAGTTGGGTTTACAATTGCTCGCTGCTAACTATTATCCAGCTTGTCCAGAGCCAGAGAAAGCAATTGGCATCCCCTCTCACTATGACCATGGTCTGTTAACCATTTTGGTAAACAATGGCGTCTCTGGCCTTCAAGTAAGGCATAATGAAAAATGGTTTAATGTCAATATCCATCCCAATGCACTCTTTGTACAAGTTGCTGATCACTTGGAGGTACATTTTTTCTGCTTCTGGAACTCCATTTTTACTCTTGTCCCCATGTGTTATTCATCTCCTCATTATCTTTCTCAATTACTTTTTTCTGTAAAGCAACTGTGCCAGCTAAGGTTAACTAGTAAGATCAGTCTGATACACAATTTTAGGTTTAAGGTGATAAAATATTTGTCATTCACATCAATATTTTTTTTTTGGTTTATTACTAATAATATTAATCATGGAATAGCCTTAACATTAATAAGTAAAGATGGATTCACTTATAATCGTATTAATAAAATATTTTTTTAGATCAATTTTATATGAGTCCATTACATAACCAAAAAAGATGAAATAAACATATGAATAATTATATTTTTGGTCTCAACAATTTAGGATAAGTACGATTTTGGTTGTTCAAAAGTTCGAATTTGATCCTAGAATATTTAGAAAAAGAGAGGAGTGGGGGGAGTAATTTTGTTCTTTCGTTTATGAGGTCTATTAAATTTTGTTACTTAATTTGTGCACTCTTAAACATGTGGCTGGTTTGATTTTAGTCTTGTAAATATGGGCTTCTCAACATTCCATTAGTCACGTAAGCAGAAAAATAAAAGAAGAAACAAAATTGTCCACTTTGTATAATTTCATTGAATAAATAAAAAAACCGTAAAATTTGAAGGATTACATAATCAAACTTACACCAAATTTCATAATGGAAATTAGAAATTGCCCTAAACTTATTTATGTTAAATGTGACAAGTGACATGTGAGAATAAGTTTAAAGGTAAGAGAGAAAAATAGTGCTTTGATGATGACTTGATAACAAATGTTGCTTTTAGAGAGAGAGAGAGAGAGAGAGAGAGAGAGAGGTTTTTTTTTTACTTTCAGCCAAATTTGAACCATTTTTAGAAAAAAAAAAAAAAAAAATCATAAGGACTAAGAACACACAGAATTAAAATTATATGATTTTCTTCCATTTGGGACAGAGAGAAATTGTCTAAATACCCAAAAGGAAGAGTCGTAACAATGAAGCGAATAAACTAATGAGGGTTGGTTGTTTTCTTTTTTCTTTGTATGTGTGTGTAATTATATAAATTTTTTATTTAAATATCATTGGCTTTATGTTTTTCACTTATCCTTTTCTTGACATACAAGCCTAATGAATATTTAACTAAATGAAATTTGTTTTGAATTAATCAAAATTTTCTAAATATAATGTTTCCCTGCAAGATTTTGAGCAATGGCAAGTACAATAGTATTGCACACCGGGCACTTGTGAATAACAAAGCTACAAGGATGTCCATAGCTCTGGCACATGGACCATCACTAGACACAGTTATAAGGCCAGCACCAGAGTTAGCGGACAATGAAAGTCATCCCCCAGCGTATGTTGAAATGATGTATAGGGAATTTTTGGAATTGCAGCAAACTGGCAAGCTGAGATCTAAATTCCGGTTGAATAGTGAACAATGCAAAGCATTCTGAGCTAGTTGATTGGTTTACAAAACCAATTTCTCAATTTAGTTTAAATAAATGCTGTCAAATTTGGTTTAAATTCAATGTCTCTCTCTTAAATTAATTTGTAAGGTTGAATTTTATCAACCATCTTGTTGGCTTTATTCCGTGCCAAATTTGCTTGTATTTTAACAATTAGTAACCCTGTATTTAGGTGGAAATCATGTAAGAGTAGTGAGTGAGAGAGTGTGAAGAATTGTGTTAGGACATATGAGTTTCACTTGTTAGGAACATATGTCATTCTTTTATGTAATTGGCTTATCCTTTGACAAAACACACTTTACTTGTATTTTGGTAGATTTAGGATGTCTTAAATACTTTAAGAAACCTTGTTTCAAGATCAAGTATTGAAGCCTTCAAGTCTGTTCAAGAAAACAAGTTCAAAGTGCAAAATTATTAAAGCTTGACAGCTGTCTCGATAGCTGCATCTATCGAGCTTAAGGAAGCTGTTCTTCAGTTGGTGTGCTCGACACCTAGTCGACAGCTACTCGACACCTGCTATCTGTCGAGATTTAAGATTTTAAGAATTCCAATTTGATTTTCTTGGGATCCGTGAATTTGTCTTTGGGCTTTCTTTTCTCCTAACCCTAGACATATAAAAGGATCAGTTTAAGGGCCGTCAAAGTGTTCACAAGTTGCACAAGCTTTGAGCAAACTCTGTTCAAGAAAATTGTGATCGGAGACGAAGTTCTTGCCCTAGTTCATCTCTTTCTCTTGAAGAAGTTGCTGTGTATGTGCACCATAGGGTTTTGTGGCCAAGCATCTTCTTGATCTTCATCGTGTGGATGAACTAAAGAACTTTGCAACCAATAACCTTCATAGTTGGTGATTGAAGTCGCGTACTGGGATCCGTGTAATTGGTTAGTCACGTACTTGGGAGTCATGCATCGAAAGGGGAACTGTCACTACAGAACAAGTCCAATTGGGTATTGGGGTAAGGGTTCAATTGTAGGTTGGTAAGGTACTTGGATTCCTTTCTTGTAACTGCTTGTTGTGATAATAGTGGAGTTTCGGGAGTGGTGACTTGAAAATCACCCAGTAGGATTTTTACCGTTAGATTTTCCCCATTCATAAACAAATCACCGTGTTATTTATTTTTTGCTGCATAATTAGTTTATTGGTGATTTGTTTGTGCTACCACATTTTTGCATGATAAATTGATTAATTAATAACTTGACTAATTAATTAATTAATTACTATCATAAGGGGTCATTCAATTTGTGGCCTATCAAGTGGTATCAGAGCAGGCACACTCTAATTAGGGTTTAATCTTTGCTGTGTTGATCCATTGACCCCTGTTTGTCATGGATAGAGAACAATCACTAATCATACCTCCTTTATTTGATGGCACTAACTATGCATACTGGAAAGTACGCATGAGAGCTTTCTTGCAGTCTTTAGATGAAAAAGTGTGGCAAGCTGTCGAGATTGGCTGGACTAAGCCAAAGGAAGCGCCGGCCGATTGGGATGAAGCGAAGATCAAGGCGGCAAACTTCAACAGCAGAGCATTGAATGCCTTATTCAGTGTAGTCACCAATGAGGAGTTCAAGAAGATATCCTCAACTGAAACTGCCAAGGAGGCTTGGACCATTCTCTAGACAACCTATGAGGGTACTAAGGCAGTCAAAGACTCAAAGTTTCAGAGGCTCACTACAAGCTTTGAAGAGATAAAGATGGAGGATGATGAGTCATTCGATGAGTTCTATGCCAAGCTAAAGGACATAGTGAACTTTGCCTTCAATCTTGGGGAAACCATTCCTAACCTAAGATTATAAGGAAAGTTCTCAGATCTCTACCCGAGAGATTCCATGCCAAGATTACGGCAATAAAGGAATTAAAAGATATTGACAAGATTCCTCTGACTGAGCTGGTTGGAAACTTGTAGACCTACGAGCTAGGGTTGACAAGAATAGGCAAGTCAAGTAAAAGCAAGAGCATGGCTTTGAAGGCCAAGAGCAGAGAGACGAATGAGTCTTCAGGTGATGAAGATTCCAAGATGAAGTCCTATATCACCAGGCAGTTCAAGAAGTTTATGAAGAACGCCAATGGAAAGGGTTTCGACAAGGACTGCAGGCAATTCAGTTCTTCTCAATTTAAAGGCCAAGACAAAGGGAAGAAGGATGCTAAGGAAGGTGGTCAGTACGCTGTTCCTTTAGGACCTAAGTGTTTTGGTTATCAAGGTTTCGGTCACATGAAGCATGAGTGTCCTACATATCTCAAGAGCATTGGGAAGAGTAAGGCACTTGCTGTTACCCTGAGTGACACCAAGCCTGAGGATGATTCCGACAATGAAGATGACGGAATCTTAAATGCTTTCACTGCCACTATTAATCCTACTGATGGGATTGTTAAGGATGTGGTTGAAGAAGAGGAATTGGTGGAATCCAAGTTTGAAAAGATGGATGATCAAGATGACATCCATACAGCATATGAGAAACTGTACAAGCTTTCTGAGAAGCATGAGAAATTATATAGGCTAACCACCAAGAAGCTCAGTGATGTGGAACTTGACCGTGAGGAGCTTTCCACAAAGTTTGATGTGGCTAATCAGACTATTGGAGCACTGAGGTTCGAGAACAATTTCTTGGCTGAGAAGACCAAGAAGCTTGAAGCGGAGCTATTTCAAGTAAGAGCTCAGTTGGCGAGGACTTCAAGTGCAAAGCTTGATGAGATGCTCAGCATTCAGAAATCTGCTTCAGATCGAACAGGTTTAGGGTATGGTCTTTCTTCCTCTAATACTACTTCTTCTAGTACTACTATTTTTGTTCCTCCTGATAATAATGTCAAAACTGAGAACAATGAGATTAAAACTGAATTAGCTAGTGAGAACATAGACAAAGGTAAATCTATCTTAAGAGCACCCCCTAAGCTTAAGAAGAAAGATGTTAAAAACCCTAGGGCTAAGAAGGCTAACTCTCAAAAGCCTAAACAAAAGAAGCAGCATCTCTGTCATCATTGTGGAGCTGCCTGTCATACTCGACCAAATTGCTACAAGTGGCTTGCCACTCAACAGAGCAACGGCATGATAGTATCTGGGAACCAAAATCAGCTTCAATCCTCTCTTGCTCCCCTTGGAGATCTTCTCAAAGCCCTCATGTTTCTTTCGAACTTGAACTGTTTTAATTCTTCCCCTTCACCGCCGGTTTAAGGGTTTACTAGAAGGAAAGGTTCTTCCAAGGTGTGGAAGGAAAAGGGCTCCAAGTGATTCTATCACTTTTTCTCTCTCTCTTCTTGTTTTTGTGTGTGCATTACTTGTGTGTTTTGCGTTCATGTTTTGAGTCAATCCAGCTTTTATGCTTTGGTTGTTTAACATGTTTTTGTTTGGTTATTTTTCAGTTTTTGCTTTGTTTTGTTCTGCATATAAAAATATAAAAAAAAAAATTTGAAAAAAATCATAAAAATACAAAAACAGTGTGTGTTTTGTGTACATTGGTACTTGTGTATCTTGGATGGCCATTGAAACAAAGTCTTCTAAACTTTGTATCTTTTGTAACTTAGATGAGCATCTCTATGCACAACTAAGCAAGTGAGCTTTGTGGCTCTTGTTTGTGATGAGTAAGATTAAGTTGTCTCTTACACTTAACACTCATATCACTCTTTTTGACGGGAAGGACTAAAAAATCCTGAGAGAAAGGCATTAATAACCATCTCACCACTATTGCCCGCCAATCATAATATGACACTTGTATGCTTCGACATAGCAAAAGTGCAGTGTCAATGACATTTGTGTGCTTAGGCATAGCAAAATTGGAATGTCAAATATCATTGGGTATTTCTTTTCTCACTCTAATATGCCCATGCATGATATGCTTAAAAGAAAAATATGCAAAGAAAAGCAAAAAGATAAAAAATGCTTTAAAAATGATTGCAAGTGTGTATTCTAGGAGATGTGGAAGTTATAGGATGTACCTTGAAGGTGATAGTCCCCATCAAGCAATTATGATTATGTGTGAGTTAAAGTGATTTTCTCATATCTCAAATCATCATAACATGTATACACTTATGCAATCTTGCGATGTTTTTCACACACAACACGCAATATTCTTTGCTATTCTTGATACTTGTGCAGGTACAATGTGATTTGGCCATCACAAGGTTATACATATATTAATGTATGCTCACTAAACTGTCTTGACTTATTTTTGAAATATAAAATTGGTTAGACTTGTTTAGTGTGTGTGTGTGTGTGTGTTTTTGAAGATCCATGTGCTTAAAATTTCTATTGGAAGATGATTTTGAGAGCTTAAAATGTTGACTGGATCGTTGGTTGAGTTGCATGTGGATTGCATTCATGTCTATGTTTTTCACATCTCGAAAAAACTGTTTTAAAAGCTGGCTCGACACCTCCTCAATAGCTCCTCGATAGCTAGCTATCTGTCGAGCTTCCTAAGCTTTTTCTTATCGCAATCTCGCTAGCTTCTCGATACCTGGTGGATCGATTGAGATTTGGTCTGTATCCTCGACAGCACCTCGATACCTGATAGATCAATCGAGCTTCTATTCTTGATGTTGATGAGTTGTTCCTTGATACCTCCTCAACACCTCAGTTGTCGACAAACATTCTCTCGACACCTCCTCGATAGATACCTCAATACCTGTCGATACTTTCATCTGTCGAGATTTACTGGCTTCTCTATATAAGGCCTATGTGCGATTCGGTTCTCATTTCCATCGATCTCCCTCTCGATACTTCTCTGTTTCTCTCCCAAAAACACTCAAATCTCACTCCAATCTTGGTTCTTAAGGATTCTTCAAGGTTTTTCAAGTTTTTCTCTACTTGGTAAGCTTCTAATCCTTTCATAATCATGCATTTCATGTTTTAAAACCTAAGTTTTGGGGTTTTTGAAAAATTTTGGGGTTTTTCAAAATTGATGAGTTTTCTTTGAAATTTTGGGATGGGTTTTCACTTAAATAAGTTTAAAACCTCATACATTGCATCACATTTGCATTATAATGACATTGTCATGCATTTAGATGTGTGTTATATGTTTGTGTGCTGATAGGTTTGGATTGGGCTGAGCCAATGATTCAATTACTTTTGCATGTCACATGTTCATGCATTTCCCATGCATACGTACTCTTTTTCAATATACTTGATATATTTGAAACTGTTTGGGACTTTTCTGATTGTCATTCTTTCTCTCCCTCTCTGTTAGTTTACGTTAGTTGTGTCTATGGCACCTAAACGTAAATCCACTCCAGCTCGGAACCCTCTTCATTCCGGTGCTTCTTCGTCTTCTGACCAGACACTTACTCATATTCGGTTCCATGATGATGATGCCTTTAAGGCATTTTCGGAGAACTTTTCTAGACAAGGCATTCATTCGGAACGCCGAGTCATTCTGTCGGACTTTACCGACACTGACCTTCCCTCTGTCATTCACAGTAGGGGATGGGAGTCACTGTGTGACGCCCCGATCACCTGTCCTCTCGTGCTAATCCAGGAGTTTTACTCCAACATGCACAGGATTAATCGTTCAGTACCTCTTTTCTTCACTCGCGTTCGAGGTACGCGCATTCCTATCACACCGCAACTTGTTGCGGATGTGCTTCGGGTCCCTAAGATAGAGTTTCCTGATTATCCTAGTTGTGAGCGTTTGAGGACTGTGTCCAGGGATGAGCTCATGTCTGCTTTCTATGAGCGCCCTTCTGCTTGGGGTGAGCGTTTGTTTACACCATGTCGACCTTTTGCTAAAGGTCCTAGATTCATGAACATGGTGATGACTTTTGATTTGCATCCACTCTCTCACTATAACTCTATTACAGAGCCTCGTGCTTGATTTTTGTTGTCTCTTCTTGACCATCTTACCATAGACTTTCCTTCTCATTTCATTCTGTCTATTATAGATGTTCATCTAGATTCGGTGTCCCGTGATAAGCTCATCTTTCCTTCTGCTATCACGAGGATCTTACGCCATTTTTCCATTTCTTTTCCCTCTTCCGACCACTTTACCGTCATGTGTGTCATAGATTACGCTACCGTTAAACGTAGCAAGGCCTAGCTTTGGTCACGGCAATCGGATTCAGCGGCTCCTTCCTCATGTTCAACTCCATCTCGTTCTGCTCCATCCACATCCGCTCCTCCTTCTTCTTCGGGCTATGTGACTTTAGGAGACATCATGGCGCAGCTACAGCGCATGGATGCTCGCCTAGATACACTCTCTATGGAGTTGTATCAGGTGAACGTTCGTGTCGGTCGTATTGCACGGCGACAGGCGTCCATGGGTGGTTTTGCTTCTGAGGCTACTCCTTCACCACCTTCTCCCGTGGCTTCTAGTTCTAAGGATGAGGATGATGATGATGGTGATGACAATGATGCTTCAGATGATGCTGATGGAGATGCTAGCTCTACTGATGAGATGTCTACTTGACACTCTTACCCTTTGTCACTCGTGACAAAAAGGGGGAGTAGTTTTGGATATGAGAGTAGTCTATCTTAGGGGGAGAGTTAGTATAGGACCATTTTTGTTAGGGGGATTGTTGATACATTTTAAGGGATGTAGTGAGGATAGTATGTATCTTTTCTTTTCTTTCTCTTTAGATACATTACTCTTATACATGAGGTCTTGTGACCATTTATAGACATACATTGTACTTATTTCCTTATTTATATTGATGTATGTTTTTCTTTCACCTACCCCTTCATGTGTTGTTTCTTTTCTCCCTTTATACACATGTTTCTTATACTTGTATGCAATCTATTGTTTCTATTTCACGCAAAGATGCCTTGATGAGTTTTGTTTAAAGTGTTTCAGAAATACAGGTTGTCAAAGTCTACTTGCCATAAACTATCTTCTTGCAAAGTTTTTCAAGAGTTTGTGTTAGGATAGATTTTATTGTATTTAACAAGTGTGTATGAGTTGAGTGATTTATGACTTCTCTCATATGTTCATTTGTTTGTTGTGGTTTTGTCACGGATTGCCAAAGGAGGAGATTGTTAGGACATATGAGTTTCACTTGTTAGGAACACGTCATTCTTTTATGTAATTGGCTTATCCTTTGACAAAACGCACTTTACTTGTATTTGGGTAGATTTAGGATGTCTTAAATATTTCAAGAAACCTTGTTTCAAGATCAAGTATTGAAGCCTTCAAGTCTGTTCAAGAAAACAAGTTCAGAGTGCAAAATTATTAAAGCTCGACAGCTGTCTTGATAGCTGCATATATCGAGCTTAAGAAAGCTGTTCTTCAGTTGGTGTGCTAGACACCTGGTCGACAGCTGCTCGACACTTGCTATCTGTCGAGATTTAAGATTTTCAGAATTCCAATTTAATTTTCTTGGGATCTGTGAATTTGTCTTTGGGCTTTCTTTTCTCCTAACCCTAGACATATAAAAGGATCAGTTTAAGGGCCGTCAAAGTGTTCACAAGTTTCACAAGCTTTGAGCAAACTCTGTTCAAGAAAATTGTGACCAGAGATGAAGTTCTTGCCCTAGTTCATCTCTTTCTCTTGAAGAAGTTGCTGTGTATGTGCACTGTAGGGTTTTGTGACCAAGCATCTTCCCGATCTTCATTGTGTGGATGAACTGAAGAACTTTGCAACCAACAACCTTCATAGTTGGTGATTGAAGTCGCGTACTAGGATCCGCGCAATTGGTTAGTCACGTACTTAGGAGTCGTGCATCGAAAGGGGAACTATCACTACAGAACAAGTCCAATTGGGTATTGGGGTAAGGGTTCAACTGTAGGTTGGTAAGGTACTTGGATTCCTTTCTTGTAACTGCTTGTTGTGATAATAGTGGAGTTTCGGGAATGGTGACATGAAAATCACCCGGCAGGGTTTTTGCCGTTAAGTTTTCCCCATTCATAAACAAATCACCGTGTTATTTATTTTCCGCTGCATAATTAGTTTATTGGTGATTTGTTTGTGCTACCACGTTTTTGCATGATAAATTGATTAATTAATAACTTGACTAATTAATTAATTAATTACTATCACAAGGGGTCATTCAATTTGTGGCCTATCAAATTGCTCAAGATTGTGCAAGGATGCAGAGACTCGCGGCTGGAACTCGCGGGTGACTCGCGACTGGCAAGCCACCAAAGTTGGCACACCTATGAAGCATGCAGGGGAGCTGAAGAGTCATGCCAGCTGTTGCACTACAGGACAAAAGTCCTAGGCCGGCCAGGCCGTTAGCTCGCGGCTTGAACTCGCGACTCAGCCCAGTCGCGAGGCCAAGTCGCCAGACCACCCTGTTTGGAAAAAACTGACTCTTCGCATTCCTTTCTCACCCTACTATATATAGCAAGGGAGTCAATACCGTACCGGAGGCTGTATCGGTTTGGCTAGCAGTACAATATATTTCGGATACTGGTCAATACCGATGTACCGTTTCGGGTTTACCGTTATTATATATATATATATATGTATGTGTGTGTGTGTGTGTGTGTGTGTGTGTGTGTGTGTGTGTGTGTGTGTATTATAATAAATATAAAAGTTTACCATAAAACATTTCCTCAATTCAGAACTAATTGTTCATGGCTTTAGACTTTAGTATCAATTAAAAGAAAAAGAAAAAAAAAAACACAATATAAAAAATAGAAAGCTTAAAAGTTACCTTTGCATACTAAGAAAACAAATAATACTAATAAGTTAATGCAAATAAATTACCATTCTGCCTTAACAAAAATTCAAAAATTACAAAACTTTAAAAAAAAAAAAAAAAAAAAAAACTTTTTTCTATACCGGCTGGTATTGCTCGAAATTGGCCAATACGGCCGGTACATGGCCGGTATGGTACGGAATTGACTCCCTTGATATATAGACCCTTGTACCCACGAAATGTAGAGAGTTTTCAGAGAGAATTTTGAGAGAGAAAAGTAAGATTGATTCATCCACAATCTTCACATAGAGACTCTTCAAATTCCTCTACTCTCTTCCTCTCCATTGTTAAATCCTTGAGAGGTATATTACCAAAACATTTTCTCACCATACCCATATCTGTGAGAAGGTTGTTTGGTGCTTTGGGAAGCAGTTAAGAAGGGACCAATTTCATATTGATTGGTGTTATGGTCAAGTAGTGGAATCCAGTAAGATAAAAAAGAAATAGGTTCGGCGGAACTTCGTTGGAGTAAAGCTTGGAGGGCTTAGGTACATTGGGTAGATTAGGCTTGGAGGGTCTTCTGCAGTTCATGTATCCCAACTACATTCTTTAGTGGATTATTTACCACTTGGAGGGCGGCGGAGAGGTTTTACGCCGAGAGTTTCGGTTTCCTCTTCGATAACACATCGTGTGTTATCCTTGTGTTTGTATCTCTCTTCCCTTAATCTTTGCCATTTAATTTCTGTTGTGGATGTGATTTTATTTGGTTTAGATTGTTTATCAATTCTGTATTAAGCTTATGTTCATATTCTGCACATCAATTTTTTAAGCTTGAATTGGTAATTTGTAAATTGGGGGTCTAATCATTCAAGGTGTTTTATACACTAATTGAACTTTCATAATTAAAATACAATTCCGTCCTTAAAATTTTATGGAGACACCAATTTTGAATTCCTATATTTTTATGGTAAAATTTCTTCTAAGCAATTTCAGCTTAGCATGATACATATATTGGTAGATAGGAAGAATAAGTACTTCTAAAATTTTCAAGGACGAAATTTCTAATTTAAAATTTTTGAGAGTTAAAAATTAAACTTAGACCAAATTTAAGATTTTCAGCCATGTTTTTCTCAATTCTCATGTTTGTTGGATTTAAAATTTGGTAATAAATGTTGTTTCTATTTATTCTGCATTTACGTAATAAATGTCATATTTATAGACATTGTAAGGTCTAAGATTGTGGCCCAAGCCCACTTAAAGCAGTGTGACCCAGTACAACAAGCCCAAAACAATATATTTGTAAAAGAATGGATTCTATGAGCCAACTACAATGTAGAGCAAATACAGACTTGAGAATAATTGGGCTAGCGCTATTAATATAAGTGCAAGAGATGCAAATTTTGCATAACATCTTCCTCAGGCAAGTCCAAGGAGGCGTTGTTCATTAAGAGTCAATGCTGATCCTTTTACAATGAATTTCAGTTTTCTCTTACTTTCTCTTTTTCTATGTTAGATGTGCATCCCCCTTTTCAGGGGAGTTCCTTGCCTTATATAGCCCATTCCATTGTATCTCAGCCCTCCATTTGTACGTCTCAGGGGAACAATTTGGATGCTTGACCTATCAAGACCCTTCTGGAGGTGGTAGAAAGAGCTGTGAGCTGTGAAGTCACTGTTCAGGTGTCATTTCCTCATTAATGCAGCTAACTAAGTCGGTGCAGAGCATTGAATGTGAAGGTGGGAGGTGTCTCCTTTAGGAAACTTCCTTTCTCCACCCATATATATCTTGTACTCTTTGTTTGTCATCTACTCCCTTATCCTCAGCTTTTCGAGGTGCCAGTTGCCATTTGGTCTCTTAGTCCTCCTCGGGTAAGTGTGACCCTCAGGGTCTGATTGCGTTTATTTGCTTGGGTTGGCAAGTTTATCTTCGGATTGGGTACCCCAGTCCTCAGCCCTCCCCCCACCCCCCCCCCCCCACCCCACACACATATATATAATGGTGCAATTTAAATATTAATATTAATGTCACCTAAGATGCCAACTAACTAATCTTTAATAATAGAGAAAATTATAAAAACCCTTTCAATGTCTATTTAAACATGCACTTAAATCATGCTAGTTGTTACTATATTCTTCACATGTTCTTGAATGTTCTTAATTGCTTTTCACTTGCTCATGCATATCACTAAGTTGAATCTTAAATTCTTATCAACTTATTGGAATAAGTTATTATAATTTTCTTCATCACGATCCTAAGTTAAATATATGATTAACACCAATCACACACAAGCACCACGTTCATCTTTCGAATTCCATGTCATGATCACTTTCTATATCTAGGGTTGTCACCAATCACACTCAAATCACTTTTTTCATTTCAAGTTCTCTTTGATCCTTATCAATGAATGATGGCTTACTTTTAGGTGTGTTAGTTATTTAGACCCCTGAACACTCAGATTGATTAACTTAATTTATTAACCAAGTTTTTACTTAGGTTTGTTATGCAAATCTTGGTTAAACAAATAACAATCATATCACATAAAATGGAAAAGTAAAGAAGACAAGCGATATGATGACCTAGGAAAACTAATAAAACCGTCTAGTTTTAAGGTAAAAAACCCATGGATGATTTAACCTAAACAATCCACAAGGCAACAATTTCACTAAATAAAATGGAAGTGTTTAAAATAGATTTTTCCCTAAATCTAATGCTACCTCTTGTAGTACTTACTCACGTGACCACACGCAGCTCCGAATCCACAGACTCTTCTATTTAAATTTGTTGCACACAAACACTCCAATTTGTGACATTGAGATCCCACTCAAAGGTTTAGATCATCAGCAGTAGTTGATCTTGTTGCAACAACTTATCTCCACTGGTTCATGCAATATCAGTCTAATCTCCAATAGATGCTTGTTAAGTTAGAAGGTTACAAAACTTCATAGATCTCATAGAAGTAACTCACTAGTCTTGGAAAACGTGTATTAGGATTTTGCTTTTATACCTAGCAGTATTGGACTCAAACCCGAAACGTTTTGTGGGCTTTCGGACCTGATTTAAAATTTGTAGAAATCGCATCTCGATCAATCGAAGGTGTCTCTCAATCGATCGGGTAAGGCAGATTTTAAATTCTTCTTTTTGCAGCTTGGCGATGTAATTAATTAATTAGGTAATCGTTCATAAGTAAAAACAAACAAGTAAGACTTAAAAAAGAATAAGTATCATTTCTTTTTTGCTTCTTTATGGTTGCACATATATCATTACTAGAAACATTGTGTCAATGTATAGACCTTTATCTCAATGAACAATGGTAAAAGTATATATCAGTTTTGTGTGTGTGAGAAGAATCTGAGTGGTGAGAAACATGCAGTCAAATAATGTTATAATATGACTCCTCATTTTAGATTTAAAAAACTAAAAAATAAAGGTATCAAATATAATTTTTCTTCAAACAATTTTAGATAACTTTTATTAGTCTTTTTACTTTGTTGGTTTTTAGACCCCTTAAACAATTGATTAAACCTAGGTAATTAGCCAAGTTGTTACTTAGTCCAATTAAATAAGTCTAGGTTATCACAATATAAAAGATCAAATCATGCAAAGCAATGGAAAATAAATAACACAAGATATGATCACCCAGGAAACCAAACTGGTAAAAACCTGGGGAGGATTTAACCTAGCTATCCTCAAGGTAAAAAGCAAATCCACTAGAAAGAATTGAAGTTCATACAATAAGACTTACAAGCCCCCACGCTCGACTTCTTATTGCTACCCACCAGTAGAACTTACTGACACGACTACGTGCAAGCTCCGAATCCACGGACTCCTTCTTTCTTTGGCCTTTGCAAAACACAAACACCCCCGTTTGTGACTTTGAGATCCCACTCAAAGGTTTAGCAACACAAACTCTCCTGTTTGTGACTCCAAGACCACCCTTGAAGGTTTAGATCATCAGCACCTTTGATGACTAGAGAATGCAGCAACTTCTACAATACCGGATCTTGAGATTCTTCAAGGAATAGCACCGATAGAAGATATAAGAGAGCTTTTTAGGAACAAAACCCTAAATACAAAAGAGGCACACTCTTTCCTCTCTGAAAAGCCCCATAAAAACGTGCTTAGGGTTTCCTTTATATACTGGGAGAAGTAGATTAGAAACCCTAATCCTAAATGGGCTTGAACTACTGTTTGGGTTTAATTAAAATTCTGCAGATACGACTTTCGATCAGTCGAGCCTGTCTTTCGATCGGTCGAACCAGACAGATTATGAAATCTTCTTCCTGTAGCTTGTATGTTCTTGAATCTTGACTTGAATCACCTTGAGCATTGTCTAATAAAACCTATAGACTCTAAGATCTATATCTAGACAAGTTTGTGTTTACGATTTGCCAATTGTTCTAAACATTTAGAACCTAACATACTTGATGCTGATATATGTTCACAAAATTTCGAACAGTTTCCGATAATTTAGACCTCCCTGCGTACCCACAGCTCTTACATGCCCATATGAAAAGCATCGAATTTGATTGGAGGTGAATTCCATTTAATGTACTTCTGCACCTGATTCACAAAGAAAAAAAATTTAGAAGATAAGCAATTTGTAATCATAGGTCTAAAACACTTTTTAGGCATATCATTTCCCACGTTGTCATGAAGTATTTTCCAGATCAAACTTCCTCAAAAGATGAACACTTGAAATTTACATTCATCGAGATTCTATGCTATCCTAAGTGTATGTATGTGAAGTTTTTTCTTGGAAACTTGAATACCAATTCTTACCCCCCAATCTAGAAGAACTTGTGTGTGTAGAGGAACCAGCCCGCGCACCACATTACTTTATATTAATCAATATGGTGCATGTTATGATAATGTAACTGATCTAGTAACCTTTTTGGAACAAATCAAATAAATTAGTAAACTTAATTTTCCAGGTTGTGTGAAAAGGGAAAAATGAAAATTATTTTAGCTAAAATGTTTTCTAGAAATTAAATCAGTGTTGAGAACAGTAGTTTAAATATTTAATTGTTCTTTAGAGACTAAGAAATAGATAATAACATAATACATGACCCAAAAATTCATATTAATTATGTTTCATATATAGGCTTCCTTGTGCCATAAACAAAATTTATTAACCAAAGAAATTAATGCTAATTTATAGAAAACCTAGGGGAAGATGATATTATCAAGAACACATTCTTCAAGGATCGATTCCGCTATACAGGGAGCAAAGTATTCGGTTGAAGGGCATGAACAGAAGCTCCTAATAAGTTCTACACCATCCTCTGAATAAACTGACTAGTCTTATTTTCCTGCAATGTACAATAAATTTAAAGAGGAAAAAATGTTTCCATCAATACAATATGAAACAGTCTTTATGTGGTGTGGAAGATTATAAAGGTAGAAAGATGAGTACCTCTGAAAAAAGGAGAATTTTATATTAAAAAACATGCATATTGAACCTCAGAATATGAGGTTTAGACCAAGTAATTAACTAATATGGCCGCAAATTATTTGAACAAAGATATATAGTCTAATAGCTTTGTCGATATTCACTAAAAAATAATTAAAAAATCACTAATAACCTCACTCTTTTGTTAGCAAATATAACAAAATTTTTATTAAAAAAAATCATTAATAAATAAATTTAAATTAAATTACGTTTTACTTATCTCTGTTATATATATATATATATATATATATATATATATATATAAAAAGTCATTTTGAATCAACTTGAGTTGCATCCTTTCGCTTACATGGATTGTTATGTACAATAATTGCAGTTTCTTCACATTCTTTTATGTCTATCAGTAACTTATTTTCCGCAAAATCTCCCAAAAAAATTATAGAAACAAGTTTTGGCTTATCTGGAATAAGAATTATTCAAGAAGAAAGTATTAGTGTATTCCAATTTCTAATCAAAAAATGTCACCAAAGCAAGTTCAAACTTCAAAGGTCAAATACCCTAAATGTTTCCCTTCTCTCGTGCTTTTATTTTTAAATCAAATGTCTTCTTCATTTGCTATTGCTTGATAAATGCATATGATTAATTAACTCAAAAATACAACTGATTCTAAAGAATCTAAACTTTGTTCCCAAAACAAACATTTCGTTTGAATTGATTTTGTTTTAGAAAGGTTTGAATTGAAATTGATAATTAATTTTATTATTTTACTAACAGATTAATTAACATGCTATTTAAAGTTTTCCCCTCACACTTTCAGAGTCTAATCCCTACTTAGGCACTCCAGCATGTTCTTTTTCCTATTTAATAAACTATATATGTTGTTGTCTTTTCATTAGTTATTTTTTCTCCGCGAATTTCACATTTCATTAGTTGGGTCATAGATTCCTCATAAATTGGTTATAAAGTTAAACATTTAATAGAAAGAGTAATGTGGATTCCAGTTAGCTCAACTGATAAAGTCTCTAATGATTGAATAAGAGATCTGGGGTTCAATCCCCGCCTACCCATAGATTGAAACTCTATCTCAAAAAAAAAAAAAAAAATAGGAAGAGTAATATTAAGAATTGCAAATTTTATTGATTTTATTGCATTACTTAGGCATTATTTATCACCAAAAAAAAAATCTTCAATTAAACAAGTAATTGAATCCATTATTGTCACATTACGATCATAGTAATTAATTAGCTTATGGAAAAATCATTAGAAAGCGAATACAAATCTATCCAAAATGTTGAAACTACAGCTAGAAATTTAGTAAAAAATTTTAATATACATGATAAATTGATCATTATTAATTGAAAATTTTTATGAGTGTTGGATGTTTATTTGCATTTTTGTTTTTATTTTTATTCATAGAGAAATTGAAATTTAGTGGGAAAGTTATAGTAACAGTAAATAGACAATAGCCTATAGCAAAATAATTACACAATGACTAAAAAAGCTTCATGATGTTAACAAACATATAAATAGAACAAACCAAGGGGTTGTTTTATAATATCCTAAAACCCCTGATACAATTTTGTGGTTATTTGGAGTACAGTTATTAAAATAATAATAATAATAATAATAGAAAAATGGAGAGAGCTTTTGTAGTACTTATGGATTTGTTAATTGCTAGAGAGAAAACCAAATGATAGTAATTTATGAAACATAGAAATTGCGGTTCTAATCTATAAGGTTGAATTTTATCAACCATCTTGTTGGTTTTATTCCGTACTAAATTTGCTTGTATTTTAACAATTAATAACCCTGTATTTAGGTGGGAATCATGTAAGGGTAGTGAGTGAGAGAGTGTGAAGAAATGCTCAAGATTGTGCAAGGATGAAGAGACTCGCGGCTGGGACTCACGAGTGACTCACGACTGGCAAGCCGCCAACTATAGCACACGAGTGAAGCGTGCAGAGAAGATGAATAGTCACGCCAGCTGGAGCACTACAGGACAAAAAGTCCAGCTGGCCGTTCTGTTAACTCACGGCTTGAACTAGCTCTATTTTGAAAAACCTAACTCTTCGCATTCCACTCTCACCCTAGTATAAATACTTCTTATACCCACAAAATGTAGAGGGCTTTCAGAGAGAATTTTGAGAGAGAAACCCTAGAGAAAAACGAGATTAACTCATCCACAATCTTCACATAGAGACTCTTCAAATTCCTCTACTTTCTTCCTCTCCATTGTTACATCCTTGAGAGGTACATTACCAAAACTTTTTCTCACCATACCCATATTTGTGAGAAGGCCATTTGGTGCTTTGGGAAGCAGTTAGGAAGGGACCAATTTCATATTGATTAATGCTATGGTCAAGTAGTGGAATCCGATAAGCTAAAGAAGAAATAGGTTCGGCATAACCTCGTTGGAGTAAGAGCTTGGAGGGCTTAGGTACACTGGGTAAATTAGGCTTGGAGGGTCTTTTGCTGTTCATGTATCCCAACTACATTCTTTAGTGGATTATTTACCGTTTGGAGGGCGGCGGAAAGGTTTTACGCCGAAGGCTTCGGTTTCCTCTTCGATAACACATCGTTGTGTTGTCCTTGTATTTGTATCTCTCTTCCCTTAATCTTTGCCATTTAATTTCTCCTGTTAAAGTGATTTTATTTGGTTTAGATTGTTTATCAATTATGTATTAAGCTTATGTTCTTATTCCGCACATTAATTATTTGATATTAAGCTTGAATTGGTAATTTGTTAATTGGGAGTCTAAACGTTCATAGTGTTTTATATACTAATTGAACTTTCAATTGGTATCAGAGCGGGTTCACTTATATTGGTTTCATTACCTTAGTGTGATCCTTGACCCCAAATTGAGATGGACCGGTCTCAATCTTTAAATGCTCCACCATATTTTGATGGTAGCAACTATACCTTTTGGAATGTGAGGATGAAGGCATTTTTGTATTCTATAGATGAGGCTGTTTGGAATGCCGTTGAAATAGGTTGGACAAAGCCGGAGGCAGCCAAATCCACATGGGATAAGGCAGCCCTCGCCGTGCCAAATGCTAATAGCAAAGCACTTAACGCAATTTTTTGTGGTGTGTCCCCAGATGAGTTCCATCGGATTTCTCATATCACTGTTGCCAAGGAAGCATGGCAGATTCTGGAGACCACTCATGAGGGTACAAAGAAAGTTAAGGACACAAAGCTACAGATGCTGACTACCCGGTTTGAGGAGCTCAGGATGAGCAAGGATGAGTCCTTTGACTCTTTCTATAGTAAGCTAAATGAAGTGGTCATCGGCAAGTTTAACTTGGGAGAGAAAATGGAGGACTCGAAAGTTGTACAAAAAATTCTTCGTTCATTGCTGGAGAGCTTTTGTGCAAGGGTGACTGCAATTGAGGAAAGCAAGGACCTTGATGAAATCAAAGTCCAAGAGCTGATTGGTTCTCTCCAAACGTATGAGCTTTCATTACCAAATTAAAGAAATAGCAAATCACTGGCTCTTAAGATGATAAATGAAAGGGTAGAAGCTCATGGTTCATCGGATGAGGATGTAGTCGAAAAGGATGTTGGCTACCTTGCAAAGAATTTTCGCAAATTTCTAAAGTTCAAGAACAGTGAGAAATTTAGTGATAAAGGGAAATTCAAGAGTTCCGGAAAGGAGAAGAAGGACTTCAAAAGGAGAGAAGGGAAGGAGTCCCAATCTACTCAAGGAGTCACTTGTTTTGAGTGTAATGGACAAGGCCATTTCAAAAAGGAATGTCCTAATTACCTAAGATCGAAGGGCAAGGCGTATGCCACCACTCTTAGTGACTCAAATTCCTCCACCTCTGATTCGGAGGAAAACTGTGATGAAGAAGGGAATTTCTCAGCATTTATGACTGTTGCTCATGTTGAGCCTTCGGAGGACTTGAATTTGCTTGTGGAAGAACTTGGGGAGCATAGTGATGAGGAATCCATGGGAATTGTAGAAGAATCAGATGCTGAAGAAGATGAAGATACAACTAGTCTTCAAGAGAACTACAATTCACTCCTTGAGAAGTTAGGAGAATATGCAAGGGTGGCTAAGGTAGCTCTGAAAAAGATGAAGAAAGCTGAGGAGGACTATAGAAGTCTCCTAGTGAGATATAAGGAGGCCAAGTGTGAGATAGAGACGCTAAATGACGAGCTAACCGAAGCTTATACCAAGGTGAAATTTCTTGAGCTTGAGGTGGTTCAAGCAAATGCCAAGGTAGAGCGAGTCTCCACAAAGAAGCTTGATGATGTCCTTTCCTCTCAAAAGACCTTCTCCGACAAAACTGGATTAGGATACACCGGAGAAAGTAGTTCAGCTGTGAACATCTCTAAAGAAGTGAAGTTTGTGAAGGCCAAAGAGCTAGTTGTAATTGCCCCTACTATGGAGAAGGCAAATGTTGAGAAGAAGAAGAATGTGACTGACCAGCGGGTGTTGAACAAGCCCCGTAATCAATCTGTGGTCAAGTTTGAAGTCAGAGTAAAATCTCTTCCACGATTGCAAAGAGGTCCTAGAACGAACCATGTGTGTCATCATTGCGGACTTCAAGGGCACACCCAACCCAATTGTTATAAGCTGAGAGTATTGAGGAATGCAAGTGATCAAAGGTCAAGAAGACCAAGAAATGACAAGAGGACTTGGGCTGTTAAGCCATCAAGAGATCGAAATGGTGATCCCGGAATGATGGACGTGATGAAGATGATTGGTGCATTTACCAACTACTTGGAAAGCTTCACTAGAAGGTTTGAAAGTCCTAACTCTCGTACCCAATCCTATAAGGATATCATCCCAAACGTACATGACGTGCGGGTGATGAAGGGTACTCATGCATAAGCATTACAACATGTCCATGCATTAATACTTCTTATGTTGCGTGACTCTGTTTGGTTGTGTGCCTGTTGGTTTGTTTATTGATTATGTGCATTGAAAATTGTTTGTTTGTGTTTGTTTTCTTTCATTTAAAATGTTTTTACGTTGTTGCCTTTGATCAATCTTTTCCTTCTTGTGTGTCAAAAATCCAAAAACCACATAAAAAGTAGAAAATCCAAAAAGTTTGTTCGACATTGTTGAGATTTGTCTCAAAATATGTTTTACCTTGTACATTTGTGCAAATGGCTTTGTGCATCTACGAGCATAGCTTGTTCCCTATGCACTCATATCATTGTGAGAGAAATCTTGAAATCTATGTGATTGTTGTAAATAGATCTTCAACCTTGTCATGAATGATTAGTGAATGGTTTTGTTGATCTTGAGATATGCATAGACTTGTGCCTATATATCTTCCCACTCTTTATTTTATTATTTTTGATAAAAGAGCTCACCAAATGTAAATCTCCAAATGAAAAGAGATAATGAGCTGCAAAAGCCTGTCGCACATACTATTATTTGATTAGGAAAAAGGGAAAGCGACTGAAAATAAAGTTTATGATGCTCAAAAAGCCAAAGTCTAACTCATCAAATTGAAATATCAAAATTTTCAGGCATCGATCTCACAATTAGATGTATTGATTCAAAAAGATTAAATGATATGTTGAACATGGAGCCAAATGAAAAGTTTCAAAGATATTGTACTTAAGTTTATGTGGGAGGTCATATATGCATATTTCTATAATTGAGATGGGTCACATAATCTAGTGCTAGTTGTGTATGCCTTGATTGAATTGATCATTGAAGCTTCACATTAGACTAAGGACTATCTCATTTTTGATATCCACACACAACATACTTGTTTATGTTCAATGAATGCCATATTCATTTGTGTGATTGTACTTGATTAAATGTGTTTTCACATGCTCAATCTTTATTGATCAATCACAAAAAGATTTTTGAGTGTTTTAGTTGTTTTTGGAAAGTATTTTTTTTTTTACAAAAATTTGTCAAAATTTCAAAAAAACACAGTGTTGCCCTGTTTTGGTGACTCAGTCGCGAGTAAGACCAGTCGCATGCCCCAGTTGTGAGCCTAAACAGAGATTTTTCGCGACTCACTGGCGACTCAGTGGCGGGTAAATGTTTCAGTCGCGAAAAAGACTTAGAATATTTTTCAAAAATCTAGGTTTTCATGCTTTTCGCAGCTCAGGTTGGCGACTTGTTCGTGAGTGGAAGGTCCAGTCGCAAGGGGTACACAGAGATTTTCGTGGCTCAGATCGCAACTCTCTCATGAGTGGAACTTCCAGTCATGAAAAATACTTAGAAAATTTTTCAAAAGTTTTTCTTTCAAGTGTTCTGGCGGCTGGCCCTGGCGAGTTGCACGCGACTTGACTCAGTCGCAAAAATTGCGTGTTTTGCATAAATTGGCCAATTTTTAAATCTTTTCAGTTTTCCCTCGAACATTTCTGACTGTTAATTGTCTTCCTTACCTGAAACACTCTCAAATTCATCGTGTCACTTTCAAACAAACTTCCATTTTTACATCATTTCAACTCAAAATCTTTAAGAAAAAGGTATGGGTTTTCTCTTTCTCTCTACATACTTCATGTTCTGAATCTTGTTTACTTGAATCTGTGAGTTGTTGATTGATTTGGGATATTTTTTGTTTCGGTGATGGGTTGGATGAATGTTTGTTGTGCTTGGATTTTTTAGTATTGTTGATTAGACTTTTAGGACTCTATTTTGTTGCTTTCATGGCTAATACTGGCTGAAAGTCTCTACTGATCTATTTGGTGTTTGAATCTCATACCCATTATGTTATTTTTTTGTTTACTGTTATGCACTTTGTGTGCCTTTTTGGTTGATTTAAAATGGTTATGTTTAGTAGGTTGGGCTATATGTTTAAACTATTTATGGTTATCATATATGTTACTTCAGTCTTGTGGATATTGTCTGCTATGTGTTGGTTTGAACACTTCATACTCTTTATGACATATCTCATGGTCATATGCCCCCTTTTGGTTGAGTGTGTTTTACACTGCTTGTGGGGTACTTTTGGCTCTTTACAATTAATTAATGCATGGTGTAGTATATGTTTGGTGTAGTATATGTTTAAGGTGTTGTGCTCTTTGATCATTGATATCTCTATGTGTTATGCATTAGTATGAGTTATCTTTTTCAATGACTGTTTTTAAGCTGAATATGGTCTTAGTGTTGGCTTGATCTTCTGTTCTTCTCTATACCACTAACCTGTTACTAATGGTTGTGTTCATCTATTATGCTTTGTTATTGTGGCCTTTTCTGCTTGTTTATAGATAACCCCATCTCCTACAAAGAAGAAGACTCCTGCTAAGAAAGCTGACAAAAGTTTGAAAATGGACCATAACCTATTTAGGTCTGTTCAACACTTTGAGAGATATAGAGATTCTTTCTTGAGGGGAACCATTATTCAGGAAAGGTTTGTAGACTTAGGGGATTTGAAGGGCACCTTCATTCCAGGTTGTTTTGAGGGCAAAGGATGGGATAAATTATTGAGTGACCTACCTGCAGTTTGTGAGCCTTTAATAAGGGAATTCTATGCAAATGCTGTGATAAGGGAGGATGAGTTGAGCTATTGGGTTAGAAGAAAAGAATTCACTATAGATGCCCATGACATAGATGAGGTGCTAGGGCTTGAAGGTTTAGAGGACTATGACTTCACCAACTATAAGGGCGGGATGCTATCTATAGAAACTATCCAAACTCGCATTGGTGGACAAAGAGAGGGGAGATGCCTCAACACTACAGCATTTCCAGCTGACATGAGGTGCCTAACCACCATCATGATGTTCAACTTGTACCCAGTGAGGAAGCTAACTACAATCAATAATGCCAGAGCTATCTTTCTCATAGAACTCAAGGAGAAAACCTTCATTGACATCAGCTCCCACATCTTTGACACTATTGTGGATGAGACTAGAACCACCTCTAGGCCCAAGCTGATCTTTCCTAGCCTTCTTATGAGGCTTTTCAGAGCAAAAGGTGTTGAAATCCCTCAAGATATCAACCTCATGCCTACACCTTCAGCCATCAACAAACTAACCATCATTAGGATACAAGTCTGTCTTCCAGATGATGAAGAAGAAGGTAACCAAGGTGAAGGTGACCAAATGGAGACTGAGACAGTGACTACAGGACAAACTTCAACACCTGAAAGCCAAGGCAAGAGGAGCAGAGCTTCAACCTCATCAGAGGTACCTCCTGATGCATTCTAGATCATCCTAGAGAGGATTGATGGACTCAGAAAGGTCTAGAATGAGCATACTAATAGGATGGCAACAATTCAAGATCAGCTCAACATACTTTCAGCCAAGTTTGACAGCATCAACACCCAGCAGTGACCTTTTGGCCATTCCGGTCAAAAAGGGGGAGAATTTTTGAGGGGCAACTCTTGAGGGGGAGTGTCATTTTGAGGGGGAGCATGCCATAAACAGTGTTTTTCAGTTTATGTTTCAGTTTTACTTTATGTTTCTTATGATATTATGTTTTATGGGTTTAATATACTGTGGTTAAAGTTTTCGTTTAAAGGTTTAAAACTCATGGTTTTGTTTGGCTGTGATACTTTGGTTTATTAATATTTAAAGATGTTATTCAGTATATGGTAGATTTGTACCCATGTTGCTTTTGTAAGCTTTTATAGTTTGTTTTCTCGCATTTGTAGGATTTTATGGTTTGTACCATACTTATGCAGCCTTTATGCTTTGTTGCCTAGTACTTCTAGCTAAATGTTATGCATTTTCTTTAAGTACTCTCACTCTTATGCCCTAGTAGGATCTTATTCCTAGATGCATATACTTCATGTATTGTGCATTGGTTGAATGTTGGACATGCAAGTGATTTGCATTGAGCTTATTAGCTTGTATGTCCGGATGTTCATTCCAAGTGTGAATGAGCAATATGGTTACTATTTTATAGTGATTGCTTGTATGGTCAAGCCATGGTTTATTACTTAATTCCATTTTGCTTGATTGCATTGTGCTTGCCTCATATGCATTACAAGTTTTTCTACATACAATGATCATACTGTGTTATTGTGTTTCAGGAGATTCTTGTTCATATGATTCAAGAGCTTATCAGATTCTAGAGTTAGATGTGAGTGAATTTTGTTCAACTGTTCCCAACTCACATGTTAAGTCTAGAGTTTGTTTTAGGGTTTTGTCACGGAATAGCCAAAGGGGGAGATTGTAAAGTTGAATTTTATCAATCATCTTGTTGGCTTTATTCCATGCCAAATTTGCTTGTATTTTAGCCATTAGTAACCCTGTATTTAGGTGGGAATCATGTAAGGGTAGTGAGTGAGAAAGTGTGAAGAAATGCTCAAGATTATGCAAGGATGTAAAAACTCGCGGCTAGGACTTGCAGGTGACTCACGACTGGCAAGCCACCAACTGCAACACACGAGTGAAGTGTGCAGAGAAGATGAACAGTCATGTCAGCTGGAGCACTACAAGACAAAAAGTCTAGCTTGGCCGTTCTGTTAACTCGCAGCTTGAACTTGCGACTCAGTCAAGTCGCGAGGCTAAGCCGCTAGCCAGCTCTGTTTTGAAAAACCTGACTCTTCGCATTCCACTCTCACCCTAGTATAAATACCCCTTATATCCACGAAAGGTAGAGGGCTTCTAGAGAGAATTTTGAGAGAGAAACCCTAGAGAAAAATGAGATTGACTCATCCACAATTTTCACATAGAGACTCTTCAAATTCCTCTACTCTTTTCCTCTCCATTGTTACATCCTTGAGAGATACATTACCAAAACTTTTTCTCACCATACCCATATCTGTGAGAAGGCTATTTGGTGCTTTGGGAAACAGTTAGGAAGGGACCAATTTCATATTGGTTGATGCTATGGTCAAGTAGCGGAATCTGGTAAGTTAAAGAAGAAATAGGTTCGGCGTAACCTCGTTGGAGTAGGAACTTGGAGGGCTTAGGTACACTGGGTAGATTAGGCTTGGAGGGTCTTCTGTTGTTCATATATCCCAACTACATTCTTTAGTGGATTATTTACTACTTGGAGGGCGACGGAGAGGTTTTACATCGAGGGGTTTCGGTTTCCTCTTCGATAACACATCGTTGTGTTGTCCTTGTGTTTGCATCTCTCTTCTCTTAATCTTTACCATTTAATTTCTGTTGTTGATGTAATTTTATTTGGTTTAGATTGTTTATCAATTTTGTATTAAGCTTATGTTCTTATTCCACACATTAATTGTTTGATATTAAGCTTGAATTGGTAATTTGTTAATTGGGGTCTAAATGTTTATAGTGTTTTATACACTAATTGAACTTTCATAATCAATGTTTCTCCTACTATTCCTACCTAACTTTTAGGGAAGATAAAATAGCCCACATTTTTTTTTTTAAAATAGTCCACATATTAATTGTCTTAATAGTAATTGATCTTAATATTCAGTATAAAACCAATATTTTGACCATTATATACCTTATTAACCATTGGTCTACATTATTCCCTTTACATATCTTATAAATTATTTTTGGATAATTACACTCCCCTCTCTTGAGATTCGGAAAAATAACACTATACCTCAAACTTAAAGGGAAAAAGCAATTTTCCCCTCTTGACATCTAATTGACCAAACTTTATTAAATTAATATTAGAAATGTTGTGTACTAACTTGTCATTTTCTTAAGAGCAGGTGTCTAAAATTATCTTATTTCATAGTTAAAATTCATTGTTTTAAATTTTTTGTTAAAGTGTATTTTAAAATATTATGTGTGAATTTTTCTTTTTTCTTTTTTCAATTGGTTATGGAGACATTTTCCTTTCTAATTGTTTTAGTGTTTAAAAAAGTTTGTATTTTTATTCTAAATTTATCAGTTATTTGTTTATTAACAATGATAAAAAAAATTAAAAAAAAAATTCTTATAAAAATTTAAAATATTTCATTACTAATATAAATAAAAAAGGGGAAGAGCGTTAAATTTCTTCAAACTTTAATAGCTAGTGTTTTTTTTTTCTTTTTTTAATTTTTTTTTATAAAGATTTGAGATTGAGTGTCAATTTTTTTAAACCTCAAGAAATGAGAGAAAAATTATTCATTACCGTTTTAAATACTTATTTTATTTTTAGTTAAAAGGCTCCCTACGTCCGACCATCAACTCTAGCCTCTAGGTATTAGTTACAGGGCTCACCCACCCTACTAATGCATGCCAACTAATTATTCTCCAACTAAAAAAAAAGTCCCGGTCATAGGTCTCGTTGCTTTGGCAACATTCTTCCACACCTATTTGCACGTTATTTCACTCATATGTCCCCAAATAATGCGAGAGTTTTCACATTTATAAAGAGAAATAATATATTTACAATATTTTTACAACAAATTTTAAGTATTAAGTTATTATTGATTATTAATGTTTAGGATTACATTTAATGTATAATAAAGATTAAAAAAAGTGAAAAATAATAAATGATAGTGATAATCAAAATTGGAAGTCCACAATGTCTGCTATCTCTTTTACCTCCACTCTTATGACATTTTTACGATAATTTTTAAATGTGAAATTGTTACTGGTTATTAATGTTTAGATTATATTTAGAGTGTAATAAAGGTTAAAAAAAAGTGGAAAATAATAAATGATAGTGATAATCAAAATTGGAAGTCCACTATGTCTGCTATCTCTTTTTCCTCCACTCTTCTGACTTTTGTCAGTTTGTGTTGGCTTTCCTTGACAAACCACAACCCTCTGTGTTGTTTTTCCTTGACGAACCCCAACCATTTGTGTTGTCTTTTCTTGACTAACGCCAACAGGGCAATACTACAACAATCGTTGACTGTTCCTTTCTTTGAACCTACTTAGGCCCTCCATCCATTAAATAGGTTTAATGGACAAAGTATTTTTATTTTAATATAATATAAGTGTATATATATATATATATATATATATATATGTAAAACTTCCTCTTAGAGACTTGAATATTAGCCATTGTCTCCCATACCTCACAAGTACTTATACTTGTGAAGTGATTATTACACCAAAGGTATGCGGTAATAATATTAGGATACATAAAAATGTATAATTTTGTATCACAATTCATCACGTGACAAGTTCTAATTAATAGATGTGTGATGGTGGGCTATGTATGAATACAATTTTACTACTCACAACTCACCACTTGACTAATTGTGACATAAAATTATGTATTTTATGTGTCCATAGCATTACTCTTAAAGTATAACACACCGTTTTAAATTTTTTAACACACACCTGATAGGCTAACTTAAAGTGGGCTAGTATTTCATCGGGTGTAATGGCTTTAAAAACTGATTTGGTCAAAAAATCTAAAAGAGACCAATTTCCAGTTCTTTGATCAAATCGAAATCGAACAGATGGTTCAACTAGTAACATCATAATTAATATAATTAAAAATTTTAAATAATTTTCATATGAATTTTCATATCTTATATTAAAAAAAAATGATCTATTTAACTTCGCAGGTTTTTATTAGTAATGATTTTTATAAATTTTAAAGTTGAAATTACTTTAGCTCCGCTAATATTTTATTAAAAAAAAAAATGAAATACTAAGGCCGTCCACTTAAGCCCATTCCCTTATACCCACAAGTTACCTTCTTTCTTTTATTATTTTTTAATTTATACTATCTCACCAGTAGCATCCACACGCTGCTTTCTCCAGAGCAGATTTTTTAATCACTACTTTCACTTATACTTTTCGCATTCCCAAAGCCACACACACATTCCAATACCTGCAATATAAATACGCAATATGTTTTTTTTTTTTTTTATTATACCGGATAAACATACATAAATTAAAAAAGACAAGTAGTACAAAATAAGCCAGCTGGCTTATATAGAGTTTGGATTTATCCTACAGTCATATACAGGGAAGCAAGTAGCTACAGTAGCTAGATCTAATCCATGTGAAATCACAACCTTAGGTACAAAGAGGATGTAGTTTCAAAAAAAAAAAAAAAAAGGTACAAAGAGGATGTGTGTGACCATTTCCTATTGCTGTAGTGTTGATTAAGGTCTGAAATAAGAGTCTGTTCCTGTCATGTGGTTTTCTAGCCCACTTGCAAATCTGCTCTAGTCTTCTGCTGCTGCTGAGGATTAAAATTCTGCTGAATTAAGCTTTTTAGAGCATCTCGAATAGGAGAGTTAAACACAAAATCATCTCTACTATAAAGAGTAAATCCATAAAATAGGTCTCCAATGGACTCTCTATACCCGGAATTTTTTTTGGTTCATGAACAGTAGCTCATCAAGTCAGATGGATTACTGTTCATTCTTCAAATGTTTTTTTTCCTATTATAATAATCAGGTATTGAATAAAAAAATATTGAAAAATGTGTAGTTGTTAAAAAAAGAATAAATAATGAATGAATAAATAATATTTAAATGAGATAGAGAATGGGAAAGAGAATCTGTTGGAAAGTGTATTTGAAAAAATTGGTAGTTAAGAGGTAAAAGTCACTGTTCATTCTTCAAACAGTACAAAAAATTTTCCTAATCTGCTGGAGATGCTCTTAGTCTTGAGAATTTGCCTCACCAATATGGTTTGTAATGTTACTGATAGCAATTTTAACTATTATTCCTAAACCACCTTTATTTCTATTTTGCAATCCCAAATTTTTTTTTTCTATTTTTAGTATTTTCCAAAAAACCAAAATTATGGATTAATAGAAATCTAGCTCTATCACCATTAATGGATTTTAAAGTTATCGCCATTGGTCTCCATATGTGTGTTGAGTTGTGCTTCTTGGTTAGATCCCTCACCTCACTTAACCTAACTAAGATTTTGGCAAATTCTAAAAATAGAAAAAAAAAAAAAATTTAATACATACATATTTTTTGTTAAGAGCCTTATACCTCAATTAACACTTCTTAGTGTTTCAAATGAAGACGTTCAGAATTCAAATCTCCACTCCATCGTTTATTACTATCGAATTATTAAAATATTATATATATATATATATATATATATATATATATATATATATATAATGTGAGTGTGCGTGTGTGTCTGCATGCGTGCGCTTGCACATGCACATGTGATTGTTTTAAGTTTCAAAAAAACTAAAATAAATTAATAAAATCTTACATGTCAATTTTTTTTTTTAATATATGATGTGGCACCATTATTTTAAGAATTCTATTCATGGATTACTGACATAGCATAATTTGAACCATTTATTATAGAATAAAAGGTTAAAATAGAGTGAAATCTACTATGAACGATCTTGATCTATTCAACAAGTAATTATTCAATATTCCAAAAGTTAAAGGTTTACTCCCTCCTAACATTTTTGAATACATACATACATACATACATACATACATACATATATATATATATAAAAGGATTACTAGAGCTAACAGCCATTATTAGTAATGAGGAATATTATTATTATTATTTTTTTTTTAGAAATAATTACAACATGCTGCTAACATCGTAGTTCCAACCCTTTCCCTCCTAGACCCCCAAGCACTTTGTACATGGGGAGATGCCAATTCAGCTACAAAGCCTTTGGCAAGGAATATTATGTTGAAGACATAGAAAATCATTCACAAAGTGAATTTTCAAGCTCTAGCAGCAAATCACGGAACCAATTATCCCCCATGATTAAAATATTACTCTCTTATTTAGCAAGATATTTTAAAAAGAGGAAAAAAAATATAAAAGCCTAAAATAAAATTGATCTCAATCTCATCTGAGACGAGATGTGACAAGACAAGGTGGGGTTGGGCTCATGTGATATGAATAAGGCCTAAGTCCACACTAGACCAACTATCTTAAGATATTACTGGATATGAATAATGGCTTATAAATACAATAGAAAGCTCACTCCAAACCAATGTAGAATTCATGATAATAGAGAAAGTGCTTGGAACATACACCCACACCACCAGATAATACATAAGAGTCAATGATGATTTAAATTTGAATAGGGCGCTTCTTTTTTTAAGAAGAAAGCTTAGAATTTTATAAAGATGAGTCAGCCAAATCGGTAATAATTACATCTTCGTCTACACTTATAAATTTCTAGCATGTCTATCAAAGTTATGAGTTATAGAAGTACCTTACCTTTGAACACCAGAAAAGCTAATACTACAAAAGGTTTTTGTAAGAATCTTTGAATTGACGATTACGTGACCAAAGGAAGCAAAAGACTCATCTTCCTCTTTCAAAGAATTGATGACTACTAGTAAATCTCCTCGTCAAAAACCAAAGCTGGCACCCATAATTTCTCCTAAATTGGCTGTTGATTGCCTAAATCCCATAATTTTCCCTAGCAATAAAATCCCCAGGTTTATTAACCAATCCCATTTTTTAGGGCAATCAATGTCTTAATTTGATCTTAAATTATACTTTTGAACATTGGTAACGCTGGTAATGAAGAATGTCTTGCTTATTAACCTAAGGGTAGATTTCATTTATAATGGGAATTAAACGATATGTCATATACTCATATGTTATCAGCACAGTTCCTTTCGTACATTCTTTGCTGTAAACAAAACCAAAATGTTCGAGATATTCGTGAAAATCTTTAACGAAAATAAAAGGCAAATGTTCCAGTTATGCCATATACTTCTTCGTAGCCAAAATGTTCGATATATGTGGTCTGTGCCCCTTTTTATTCATTTTATTTTTATCCATGCATTTAAGAGTATTTCTAGACAGCAACGTTGTCTTTTTTTCATTTTCTTCTTCTTTTTTTTTTTTTTTTTTTTTTTTTTTAACTAGATGTGATTTTTTTTGGGACATGGTTTTTTTTTTTTTTTTTTTTTTTTTAAATAAATTTGGGTGATTGCTCTTTTTTTGTGTGGTTATTTGTCACTTTTTTGTTTTAATTGGGCATCATTCTTTAACAAGAGTATATGAGTAAATTTATTTAAACTCATTTTTTCCATCCTTCTACTTTTCCACTCCCAACCAAACAAAAATGAAAGAAAATAAAATTTTTTCTATCCTCCCACTTTTCCATCCTCCCACCATTTTCTATCCTCCCACTTTTCCACCCCTCCCACCAAACGGATCCTTAGTCTCTAAACACTGTTAGGCCTTAGGACACGTTTAGTAGGCTGTAATAGTGATTACATGGGAATATGAATATGTATTATAAGAAATACAAGATCTTGTAATAGAATAATTAATTATTACTATTAGTTTGTTTGGTGACAACACAAGAATAGAACTATAAATCTGTATTCCACTTTTTTGGTATAACATCTTAAGATGGTGGAATGAAGGCATTTTAAATCAAATTGTCTAAAATACACTTATTATAGTAAATACACTTTTAATAATGATTAGTTTAATGAACCCAATCTCTCTCTCTCTCTCTCCAACTACAGGCAAATTAGCAAAATCTTCAAGTTCATGCTCAATTGGCAAAATCATTTTCTTAACTGTTTTAGGGACTAAGATGACTTTAGGTAACAAATTTGTTAGTTTTGAAAAGTCTTAAGTCTAGTTGGCATTAGCTCAAACCTAATAGAATTTACCCCAAAAAAATATTTCTTATGCAATTAAAGTATTAAATTAATAACTCTAGAGACATGGAATTTGCATCTCTATAATTCATAAGATGTGTAGTTGTTCCTTGTTAGGAATCACATGAGCAAAACCCTTGCTAAGTGGTGGAATAATTGATTTGGGACCTAACCTAAACCTAAAGGTCCTAGATTTAATTCACCAAATTGATAATCCATGGAATGTTTAGGAAATTTCATAGGCAATGAGAGGAATAGTTTGGCTAAAGGCTTAGGACACTAGATAGGACAAAATATATTGGAAATTGTTAAAAAATATCACCAATGACTAGTGATGAGTCAAAAATTTATGGTCGTCACTACGCGAAGATCATCATTTACCCAGAGAAGACATTACGTATTTATTACAATCATTGATGACGAAACGTAACGGACGGAGCAACGATCACAAAATAAGCTGTGAACTTTAGACAAAGATTTTGTAATGCACTAGCTGTTGAGCATAAATACAGTGATTCATTGCCCATTAATTAGGCACTTAACTATAAAAGAGAAAGCACCAAAAAACCGAATTACAGACAGATACTCTACGAAATCACTCTCTATTCTTTCTCTCTCAAGAATCTTTCTCCCTTACTAACTTAAGCATCAGAGGCGGTTTGGTTGACGCCACACCGGCGTGTTACTCTTCCACCCAGTTCATTTTGTAGGTTTTCCATCTACAGAGACGACCCCAATCACAACTTTGTCCATCTACTATGACGAGGAGCTCAACCGCTGATTTTTTGCATCATCAGTTTGGTATCGTCTGTGGGAACGCTAATCATTCAAGCCATCTTTCCTAGTGATAGAAGAGTTCCTCAAAGTACAAGATGGAAGTAGAGACTACACCTCAACTAGACGCCGTGCAACAACAACAAATCCAAGCCCTCTTGGCTAATGTGGAAGAGCTGACTCACCAAAACGAAGAACTACGAAAGACAATGGAATCCCATAATGCGGAACGTCGACGAACAGGTGAAAACCAAAATGAAGAAGAATCAAACTCTCAAGCCAACAGGCGAGACAAAACTTCAGGAGAAGATTCCACCAGAATGGAGAATGAGTTTTGCAACATGAGGAAGGAGATGGATTAACTAAAAAGTGCTATGAAGGAAAAATGTGGGGAGAACCTGGATGGGATGATTCGAAGGACGGACTCACCATTCACTATTGAAGTATTAAACCGTCCCCTCCCACCAAAATTCTGCCTCCCACAGTTGGAGTCATATGACAGTTCCAAGGATCCCTTGGATCACATCGAATCATTCAAGACGCTGATGTTATTGCAGATGACCCCAAATGAGATGATGTGTAGGGCATTCCCAACAACACTAAAAGGAGCAACTAGGGTATGGTTCAATAAGATACCCCCAGGAACTATTGTAGATTTCGAACAACTCAGCAAGGGTTTTGTTCGTCATTTCTTGGGGGGTAAAGACACAAAAAGCCAACCGACCATCTTCTCAATATTTTACAAGCAAAAGGAGAATCACTAAGACAGTACGTAACTCGATTCAATAAGGAGCTGCTGCAGGTAGATGAAGCTGAAGATCAAGTTATCTTAACAACCTTCCAAGCAGGGTTGTTGCTAGGAGATTTCTTCTTCTCAATCACTAAAAGTCCACCAAAAACAGTCGCGAAGTTGCTCGGTAAAGCTCAGAAGTACATGAATGCAGAAGATGCAGTGCTCGCAAAAGAAATGAAAAGAAAAAGGAAGAGAGATGAAAGGACAAGCAACAATTGTGATAAAAAGAAGGAGACACGAAGTGTTGGGCAGACCACAGGGAAAAAGAAGGAACTTCCAAACAGGAAATCCAAGTTCACTAACTTCACTCCTCTAATAATGCCAATTGAGCAGGTCCTTATGTAGATAAGAGACGATCCCTCCCTGCAATAGCCAAAGCCAATTAGCACTCTTGTAGAAAGAAGAGACAATAACAAGTATTGTAGGTTCCACCAGGACCACAGGCACTATACTGATGAGTGTAGGCATTTGAAAAACTAGGTGGAAACTTTAATCTGGCAAAGGAAGTTACAGAAGTACGTTAGAAAGACGGAGCCTCACAAATACCAATGGAAGGACGATCAGGACAGAACTCAGGGAGCAGGAGATAATAAGCCTCTTGCAAGAGAGATAAAGACGATCTCAAGAGGACTAACAATAGGTAGAACACTGAAGTCCCTAAAAAAAGGCCTATGGGAAAGAAATAAACAGTGTCCATTCTTGGCTCCCTCTAATGAAGATGCCAAAGAACGGCGAGCCTGATATTGTCTTCTCGAAAAGAGACAGTCGCAGCATCAAGCAACCTCATAACGATCCGCTGGTAATCATGCTTAGGGTAAAAGAGTTCGACATCCACCGGGTGACAACAGAAGCTTAGCAAATATCATCTATTTGTCTACGTTTTAGCAGATGAAACTGGATAAGAAAAGGATCAGGCCTTTCACCTCGCCTTTGGTAAGCTTCACAGGGGATAAACTCGTCCCTAGGGGCATCGTCACTCTAACCGTAATTGCAGGAACTTATCCAACACAGGTCACCAAGGAAATTGATTTCCTCATAGTTGATTGCCCTTCAACATACAACATCATCTTGGGAAGACCTGCACTCAACAGACTAAAAGCAGCAACGTCAACATATTACTTGAAGGTGAAGTTTCCAATAGCCCATGGAGTAGGAGAAATCAAAGGAGACTAAGATCTGGCAAGAGAGTGCTATCAAGCTGCTTTAGCATCTAGAAAGAACCACACATGGGTGATCAATGAACCAGAACCCATTCCCAAATCGTTAGAAACACCACAGGAAGTTGAGATCGTCCCAAGAGATTCAACGAAGGTATTGAAGATTGGAATAGCACTCCAAACTTCAGAGAAAGAGAAGATGATCTCCTTCTTAAGGGCAAACCAAGATGTTTTTGCCTAGAATCACAAGGATATGCCCGGGATTAATAGGAAGATCACAGCATCGTCTCAACATTAACCCAGAATACAAACCTGTACAACAGAAGCAGAGAGTATTTGCACCAGAGCGCAACAAAGCTGTAATTGAAGAAGTAAAGAAGCTACAAGAAGCTGACTTCTTTAGGGAAGTGTTCTATCCAGCAAACGTGGTCATGGTAAAGAAGAGCAATGGCAAATGGAGAATGTGTGTAGACTTTATAGACCTGAACAAGGCCTGCCCAAAAGTTGTTTCCCCTTGCCAAGGATTGATCAACTGGTAGACTTAATTGTTGGACACAATCTCTTAAGTTTCATGGACGCATGTTTTGGATACAACCAGATTCTTATGGACGAAGACGATCAAGAGAAGACCTCGTTCGTTACCAGCCAAGGGTTGTACTGCTACAAAGTTATGCCCTTTGGACTGAAGAATGCATGAGCCACCTACCAAAGATTGGTGAACCGTATGTTCTCTCTCCAGATTGGAAGAAATGTGGAAGTGTACGTAGACGATATGCTCGTGAAAAGCAAGGACGAAGCCAACCACTTGGATGATCTAAAAGAAACTTTCAGTACACTACGTAAGTACAATATGAAATTAAACCCTACAAATTGTGTTTTTGCTGTTGCTTCAGGAAAGTTCTTGGGATTCATAGTATCCCAACGAGGTATAGAGGCAAATCCAGACAAAGCAAAAGCAATAATCAAGGTCAAGTCACCAAAAACAATGAAGGAGGTGCAGAGCTTGATAGGAAAGGTTACAGCCCTAAACAAATTCGTCTCTAGGGGGATAGACAAGTGTATGCCATTCTTCAAGGTATTGAAAAAAGCCTTTCAGTGGACTTACGAATGCGAGGAAGCCCTTGCCAAGCTAAAGGAGTACTTGACGAAGCCACCTTTGTTAAGCCCCTCGGTGATGGGGGAAAATCTGTACCTCTACTTAGCAGTATCCAACACTGCAGTAAGTTTGGCACTGATTAGAGAGGAAGGGAATGTTTAGAATCCAGTTTATTATACCAGCCAGGCATTCCAAGGACCAGAGGCAAGTTACCCAAGGATGGAGAAGATAGTTTTCACATTATTGGTTGCCTCCAGAAAGCTCTATCATTATTTCCAAGCACACCCCATCGTTGTCATGATAGACCAGCCCATAAGAAAGATGATGAACAAGATAGATGCAGCAGGATGATTCATTCAATGGGAAACTGAGCTGGGCCAATTTGACATCGAATATCGACCTCAAACAGCAATCAAAGCCTAAGTGCTAGCAGACTTCATTGCAGAATTCACTTATCCCTACAAGGAAGAAGAACCTCCCATGGAAACATGGACGGTCCAGACAAACGGGTCTGCCATGAAGAAAGTAGGAAGAGCAGGAGTAGTGCTCATACCTCTAGAATAAGAAACATTGAAGTATACAGTTAGATTGCAATTCCTAGTAACGAATAACGAGGCTGAATACGAAGCATTGCTAACAGGGCTTAGTCTAGAAAAAGCTCTGGGAGCAAAGAATCTTATCGTCCAAGCTAATTCTTAGCTAATAATTGGACAAGTAAAGGGAGATCACGAAGCCAAAGAAGAAAGAATGCAGAAGTATTTAAAGATCATCCAACGACTATCACAACACCTTGACAGCCTAGACTTCGTGCAAATCCCTCAGGCCAAAAATGCAAAAGTTGATTTCCTAGCAAGATTGCCTCGTTAGACGACTACAATGTGCCCTCTGAATTATGTATAGAGATAAGGGGGCAACCAAGCACAGAAGGTGAATGGGTTCTGAAGATAAAAGAACAAGACGGGTGGATGACTCCCATTGTCCGTTATTTGAAAGAAGGATGGCTCCCTGAAGATAAGGCGGAAGCAAAGAAGATATAGATCAGGATAGCCCGCTTCGTCATCATTGATGATGTGCGATACAGACGAGGATATTCACTCCCCTATCTATGATGTGCCAGCTCAAAAGAAGCGGATTATGTACTCCGTGAGATACATGAGAGAATCTGTAGAAATCATGCTGGAGCAAGATCTTTAGCAGGAAAGGTGCTTAGAGCAGGATAATACTGGCCAACTTTATAGAAGGACGCATACAATGTCGTCAGAGCATGCAATAAGTGTCAATGCTTCGCAATTATCCAGATGAGACTAGGAGAGACGATGACACCCATATACTCACCATGGCCCTTCGCCTAATGGGGAATTGACATTATGGGCCCATTCCCTCTAGGGAAGAAGTAATTCAAATTTTTGATCGTCGCAATTGATTACTTCACAGAATCGGTAGAAGCAGAACCAGTGACAACGATAACGAAGGCTAAAGTCACAAGCTTTGTGTGGAAAAACATCATCTACAGGTTTGGAGTCCCACATGTCATAATATCATACAATGGAAAGCAGTTTGACAATCTCAAGTTTCGAAAATTTTGTCAAGACTTAGGAGTCGAGAATCACTACTCTTCTCCAAGACACCCTCAGGCCAACGAATAGATAGAAGTAACGAACAAAAGCTTGCTCAAAATTATCAATGCTCGACTTGAGGGGGCAAAGGGGGCATGGCCCGAGGAACTACAAAATGTCCTTTGGGCATATAGGACGACCATAAAAGTTCCAACATGAGAAACATCATTTAGACTGACATTTGGCACTGAGGCCGTCATACCAATGGAAGTGGGACTGACGAGCTTCCGAGTCAAAACTTATGAAGACCAGAAGAACTAGCAGGAGCTCAATGGCAACCTGGACCTAATTAATGAAGTCAGAGAAGAAGTTATGAAACGAATGGCCAAACACAAGGAAGCAATGGCCAGATACTACAATAGAAAAAGTTAAGGTAAGAAGGTTTAACACGAAAGACCTCGTCCTTAGGAAGGGATCATAAGCAACAAATGATCCATCCCAAGGAAAACTAGGACCAGCCTAGGAAGGCTTCTACGAAGTAATCCGTCACTCTAGAGAAGGCTCTTACTACCTAAGGTCTTTAGACGGCCAGGAATTGCCTCGACCATGGAACATAGAATACTTGAAGAAATACTACCAATAAGGAATGCTTTACATTTTAAGTTGCCTACTTTTTATATTAGTATGTATGACAGTTATTACTTTCGTCATTCATAAATCAATAATACATGAAAACATTATCCATGCGTATTTATCAATGAATATTCATGAGTTATTTGTCAACGAAAATATGTGCAACATTTAGGAGTCATCCTTGGGAGATGTCTCAAGGACCTCTGTCATTAAAATTCTAAATCAAAAGTTGTTCACACACAGCCACCAAAGTCGACTAAATCAGAGTTGTTTAAACACAACCAACATGATCGTCATTCACGAATAGACAAAACAAAAAAAAAATGGTTAACCTAAAGACGCTTCAATACCACGACTTTAAGTCACGAGTACAGCGCAACATCGTCATTCAAACATGACTCAATAGACATCTGTTCAAACACAGTTAAAAAATACTAAGTTGTTCAAACACAACTAAGATCGTCATTCAAACATGACTCAATAGAAAGCTATTCAAACACAGCTAAAAAATTCTAAGTTGTTCAAAAACAACTAAGGTCGTCATTCAAACATGACTCAGTAGACAGCTATTCAAAAATAGCTAAAAAATACTAAGTTGTTCAAACACAACCAAGATCGTCATTCAAACACGACTCAATAGACAGCTGCTCAAACACAGCTAAAAAATACTAAGTTGTTCAAACGCAACTAAGATTGTCATTCAAACATGACTCAATAGAAAGTTGTTCAAACACAGCTAAAAAATACTAAGTACACAACTAAAATCGTCATTCAAACATGAATCAATAAAAAGTTGTTCAAACACAGCTAAAAAGTACTAAATTGTTCAAACACTACTAAGATCGTCACTCAAACATGACTTAATAAAAAGCTATTCAAACACAGCTAAACAATACTAAGTTGTTCAAACACGACTAAGATCGTCATTCAAACATGACTCAATAGACAGCTGCTCAAAAATAGCTAAAAAATACTAAGTTATTCAAACACAACTAAGATTGTCATTCAAACATGACTCAATAGACAGCTATTTAAACATAGCTAAAGAATACTAAGTTGTTCAAACACAATTAAGACCGTCACTCAAATATGACTCAATAAAAAGCTGTTCAAACACAGCTAAAAAGTACTAAGTTGTTCAAACACAACTAAGATTGTCAATCAAACATGACTCTATAAAAAGCTGTTCAAACATAGCTAAAAAATACAAAGTTGTTCAAACACAATCAGAATTGTCATTCAAACATGATTGTTCCAGCACAACTAGAGATAAAGAGCTATTCAAATACAAGCTAAGTATAAAAAGTTGCTTCAGCACATCGTCATAAAAGGTTGTCCAAACACAACCAATCATAAAAGGAATTGTTTGCTGCAACTAAAAGCGTAAGGTCCCTACACCTATCTATCATTGTCAAAGAGATTGTTTAATTACCCAAAACAACGGGCCCAAATAAATTGTTATATCGCCCAAAACAACGGGCCCAAAGAGAAATATTGTTCTCATCCTAGTGGGCTGGTGTTGGTCGACTGGGTGGGTTTGTGGTGGCGAGCCGGTGTTGGTCAGCTGGGTGGGTTTGTGATGGTGGGCTGGTGTGGGTCGAGTTTGTGTGGTTGGGTGGTTTGGATCGGTGGGTTTAGTGGTGGTGTGGGTTGTTGCTGGATCAGTGATTGGGATCGGTGGCTGTGGTGGTTTGTGATGGTGGTTTGGTGGCTATGGTGGTGGTTTAGCTTTTTTGTTTACTTGTGGGTTTGGTTGTGACTGTAGGTTGTGGTTGAAATGGTGGTTTAGTGGTGGTTTGGTAGTTGTGGTTGTGGTTGCTGTGGTTTTGGTGGATGTGGTTGTGTTGGGTGGTGTTTTTTTTTTTTTTTCTTGCCGTGGGTTGTGGTTGAGGTTGTTGCTGGCAGAGTGGTGGTGGAGGTGGTTGTGGCTAGTTGAAAAGTTTTTGTGGTTAATATTTTTTAATGAGTTTTTTATTATTTTAATCAAATAGCTAAAAATATAGATCCATTGATGCTGGGTATATTATAAAATGATAAGGTAAAATAAAAAAATTAGATTTTTGTAGAACCATATTACTAAATTTATGACTCTACTAATAGAATGTTCTAATGCACTAGTGGAGCCCCCGCGCGAGAGGGGGGGGGGGGGGGCAATAAATAATGCTTAAAAGCAATTTGTCCCCTCTCAATTTTCCTTCATCTCAATTTTATCCCTCACAAAAATGAGAAAGTTTCTCTATTGTTAATCAAAAGCCCATATGTCGATATAGTGCATGTTACTTTTTCGTCATTTTAAAATTAAAAGAAAATTCAATGGGTCCAACTGACTCAAAGTTTTGTACATTTGGCCGCTTCCTCACTGACAAAGACCTCAATCACAGAGCCGCTAAAACGCTTCTGCGTTCTGTCTGGAAGCTCGGTACAGACCTCCGGATAGTCGATGTGGGAGAGGGCCTATACTTGTTCCGTTTTAAACTTGAGAGCCAACTACGGTGGGTCCTTGACAACGGCCTTTGGAGCTTTGATAACTACCTATTGGTACTTCGGCGGTGGGAGAAGGGTATGACAGCCCATGCAGTGGAGTTTACGCATGCAACGTTCTAGGTGCAGGTATGTGGTCTGCCTTTCGACCTCATGACTGAGGATGTTGCGAGAGACATTGGTTCAGAACTGGGTTCGGTTACTAAGGTCGACAACAAACCTTTTGACTCAGATCAAGCACGCTTTCTGCGCATCAGAGTGGACCTCCCGTTGGACCAACCACTTCGACGAGGAAGCCCGATTGTGAACCCGGAAGGTGATAGCTTCGTGGTTGCGTTCAAATACGAGAGGTTGGTGGGCCTGTGTTTTACCTGTGGTTGTCTGGGTCATGAGATGAAACAATGTACTGTTCACCAACCAATTGGTAAGCAGGAGCGCCCATATGGGTACTGGATGAAGGCGGGCGGGAAGCGATGGGGAGACCGGTCGGAAGAGACCCCGGCTAGTACGCCACCGCACCATGAGGAGCCAGGGACAGAGTCGGCGCCGGATAATCAACCACCGCAACCACCAAGCCACCTTGCCGAGTGGTCACTTAGGGCCCCACCTTTGACCATGGCTCCTGTGCACTCTGACAAAGAACACGTCCCGACCTCTACGGCTGACCCTATTGACCCCACTACCCAAGACGAATTTCTTGAGGATATCAATGTAAACCCAGTGGCGACTCCTTTATGCCCTCTGGTCCAAACTTTGGAACCACCCATGCCATGCAAAACTATTGCACCATCCTTGGACATTGACCACCTACGTAAAACCCATATGGATACTCCATCCCCACAATATCCCAGTACGAACCCTGTTCAACCTTCTTGGAAAAGAATAGTACGAACCCCGACACAGTCTATGGTGGTGGACGAAAGTGGCTCTGTGCACGTTGGTTCGAAACGTGGACATTACCTGAATGAGGATGTTGATTTGGCTGATCTGGGGTGTGGAAAGAGACAAAGAACTTTGAGTACTCATGATTCTCCAACTGCGACAACGGCGGAGGCTGCTATTCAGCCCCGCCGAGCGCAATGATTGTCCTAAGTTGGAATTGCCGGGGGCTTGGGAACCGCCGTGCAGTTCAAGTACTCGCTGACCTAGTGAGAAAACAAGGACCCAAAATTTTGTTTCTCATGGAAACAAAATTAACTAAAACTGAACTGGAACCAATACAAAGAGAGCTGAACTTTCATTCCATGACCGTAGTACCTAGTAGAGGAAGGAGTGGAGGGCTTGCACTCATGTGGAAGGATGATGTCTTGCTTAACACCCAAACTGTCTCCCCTAATCATATTGATGCTTATGTTTCTTACCCTGTGCAGGTGCAGTGGAGGTTGACGGGGATTTATGGCCACCCCGAGGACCATCGGAAAAGTGAGACTTGGTATCTTATGCGTCATCTGCACAGCTACACGTCCCTACCATGGCTATGCCTTGGTGACTTTAATGAGATATTGTCCTCGGATGAAAAGAATGGTCGAATACCTAAGCCGTTGGGACTGATGCAAGCATTCAGGAGCACACTTCTCCATTGCGGGCTAGTTGACTTGGGTTACAGTGGGAAGATCTTCACGTGGCGAAATGGGAGGCAGGAGATCGAGTTTGTGGAGGAGCGGTTGGACAGAGCTTGTGCGAATAATGCGTGGTCGGAACTCTTCCCTAGAGCAAACGTGGTACATCTTAATGTTGCATACTCGGACCATGACCCAATCCAACTGAATATTGACAACTCAAGCCCACAAATTGTTCGTCGGAAACGTTTACAACGATTTGAGGAGAAGTGGGTGGCTCATACGGAATGCGAAGACAGAATTAGAACCTCTTGGGCTCAGGAGATACTGTCAGGAAGTCCGATGTTTCGCTTATTTGAAAAAATAAAGAGATGCCGCTTGGACCTTCTTAGCTGGAGCCGGGTCACTTTCGGGGATACAAGAACCAAGTTGAATCAAAAGCAGAGGGAGTTAGATGAACTTACAAGTGGGGACTTCTCATCAAATTTGGGCAGGATTACGGAGGTAAAAAAATCCATCACAGAGCTTTTACATCAAGAGGAGGTCTTTTGGAAACAGAGGTCTAGAGCTATATGGCTTCCTGCTAGGGATAAGAACACAAAGTTCTTTCACCAGCGAGCAAGCCATAGACGACGCCAAAATCATATCAACGGTCTGCATGATGGGCAGGGAGTTTGGCAAACGGATGAGGGTAGAGTGGTCACTATAGCTGAAGAGTATTACAGAGAATTATTTACCTCCAATAACCCGATGCACATGGATGAGGTGTTAGACTCTGTTAACCGAGTTGTCACAGATGGCATGAATGAAAGTTTAGTGCAGCCGTACACTGAGGAAGAGGTTCGTACAGCATTGTTCCAGATGCACCCCTCGAAAGCCCCGGGACCGGATGGTATGTCTCCTTTTTTCTTTCAAAAGTACTGGCATATTGTAGGGCAGGATGTTACCTCTGCTGTGCTCTCGTCTTTACATTCAGGGAGATGCCTCCGTAAAATGAACTTTACTCACATTGTGCTTGTCCCAAAAGTGAATGACCCCCAGCATATTACTGAATTTCGTCCGATCAGCTTGAGTAATGTGGTCTCTAGAATTGTATCCAAGGTGTTAGCAAACAGGTTGAAAACTATCCTCCCTAATGTCATCTCGGATTCACAAAGTGCTTTTGTTCCAGGTAGACTTATTACTGATAATACGACAGTGGCATTTGAAATGTTGCATCGAATGCGAAATAGGAGGCGCGGCCGTACTGGGCACATGGCTATCAAGCTGGATATCAGTAAAGCATATGATCGAGTGGAATGGGCTTTCCTTAGAAGGATAATGCTCAAGTTGGGGTTATCCGTGCAGTGGGTAGATTTGGCCATGGAAACTGTTTGCACAGCCTCCTACTCCATTCTTATAAATGGAGAGCCAAAAGGTTTCATCACCCCAACTCGAGGGATAAGGCAAGGGGACCCCCTATCCCCCTATTTATTCTTATTATGTGCTGAGGGTCTCTCCTCTATGCTTAGGAAAGCCACAGAAAGCAACCAAGTCCATGGATTAATGTTATGTCGTGGGGGTGTAAAGATATCTCATCTTCTCTTTGCTGATGATACTTTGCTCTTCTGTGAGGCTCGCACTAGGGAGTGCCAGAACCTTTTATCCATATTGGCACAATATGAGGCTGCTTCTGGCCAAGCTATCAATAGGCAAAAAACAACTCTCTTCTTCAGCCGAAACACTGCACCTGAGGTTAAGCAAGAGATTCAAGCCTTACTTGGGGCACAAGTGATGAATGACTGTGAGAAATATTTGGGGCTACCAATGGTAGGGGGACAATCCAAAGTGTCTACTTTCAAGGGATTGTTGGAAAGAATAACGAATAAGGTGTTGGGGTGGAAGGAGAAACATATTTCTAAAGCTGGAAGAGAGGTATTGATCAAGACTGTGGCACAGGCTATTCCGACTTATTCTATGAGTCTCTTCAAAATTCCCAAGGCCATTTGTGATGGTATAAATTCTGTCTTGGCTAAATATTGGTGGGGTCAATCTCGTAATGAGAGGAAAATTCATTGGATTAACTGGAATAAGCTTTGTTCCCCCAAGAATAAAGGAGGTATTGGATTCCGGGATATTCATGCTTTCAACCTGGCCATGCTTGCCAAACAAGCTTGGAGCCTTATTCAGGGGTCCCACTCTCTGTTTTATAGGGTGTATAAAGCTCGATACTTTCCTTCCTGCTCATTTATGGATGCTGAATTAGGTAGCAACCCCTCCTTTGTTTGGCGCAGCCTCCTTCAAGCAAGAGAGCTCATCAATGCGGGTTCTGCCTGGAAGATTGGCGATGGCGAAACTGTTGGCATAAAGAGTCATAAATGGCTCCCACGGCCTCCTAGTTTCAAGCCTGGAGCGGACCGATCACTTAAGGTTAGTCATTTGTTTGATGCTGATACCAGACAGTGGAATAGACCGTTGATTCATTCACTGTTCCATGCTGCCACAAGGGATGATATCCTGCGGATTAAGCTAGGGGATGCACGCACTCGAGATAAGCTTCAATGGATTGAGACAAAGAGTCGAACATTCTCAGTCAAATCCGCCTACCATGTTGCACTTCGTCTTTCCAATGCAACCATTGGGGAGCATTCTCTTGCTAACCAGGATAAGGGCTTGTGGAACACGGTTTGGTCCCTTAATACTCCCCCGAAAGTTCGGAACTTTATTTGGCGTGCTTGCTCTGACATCCTGCCTACTAGGGTCAATCTTCGGCGGCGGAAAGTACAGGTTGACCCCAAATGTGGCTTCTGTGGACAACAGGATGAAACAACATGCCATGTCCTTTGGGAGTGTCCGTTTGCTCAGTGCACTTGGTCCCACGTCCGAGGCAAAATTCAGAAGTCCAACCCCGTAGCTTCATGTTTTCACCTATTGACTAGGCAGATGATTCATAGACTTCCAAAGAAAGAGCTGGAAGCGTGGGCTATGATTTCCTGGTCCCTGTGGAATGCTCGCAATAAGGTCCACTTTGAGCAAGTTCGGCCTCACCCTGCTGGGATCCACCGTGGAGCGATTGCTTTCCTTGAGGAGTATCAACGGCACATGGCAGCTCTCCGTCCTGTGTAGTAGTGATTGTATACACATCTTGCTTTGGATCTTTTCATGGTTGTTTTCTTTTTTCTTTTTCTGAGCCCAGTAGCTATCATAGCCTCTGCGTAGGCTTTTTGCTTTTGACACTCTTCTTACTAAGTAGTTTGTACTTTTTTTGATTATTTAATAAAATTTTATCGCCTTTGGTCAAAAAAAAAAAATATATATATTTTTACGTTTCTTACCGCAATTCGACAATAAATAATGTTACTTATACAGTATTTTATCACAAAAAATTTTACTAAAATTTATTTTTTAAGTTTCTTGGCCTACCACTAACATTACTTTATTGTTATAGTTTACAACTTGCCAATTTAGTGTGGAAAAGTGTTATGTCTATAGGGTGGTAAAATCAACCCAAACTCATTTGCCCACCCAAACCCACCCACCTAAATGAGATCCAAACCCACCCAATTATTAATTGGGTTAAATGAATATTAATCCAATTAAACCCAATTAACATTAATGCTTATTGGGTTTTAATTGGGTACCTAATTATGATCCAAGTATCATTTCTACAAATCACTCCACTCTAAAATACCCCTGTGGTGGGCCTTTTTGTGATGTTGGGCTAGGCTACCTCCTCCTGTACTAGGCCTAAGTGCTCTAGATGAAGGAGTTGGGATCAGTCCAATTGTAACCCACCTTGGTTCGACTTGTGCACAAACTACGCCCCGTTTGCCAAAAAACCTTTGGTCACGTGCCCATGATAGGGGGAGCTGCTATGGGAGAGTTATGGCAGGCAGATGTAATAAAAATAACAAAAGAAATACGTTCGCTATTTAGACAGAATAAATAGATAAAGGGCAGTGGCAAGAAGCACCCTGTACAAGCAATGGCAGAAATAAGTGGGGAAGAAGTAGTAATGAATTGCTGAATTAAAGAGGGAAATGCCAGTCTGTCGTGCCGAGTTATGTTACAAGGCCGAAACCAAGAAGGGAACTATTTCCTCAATGCGAATAATCTCCCCAGAAAGAAATTAGTTGCTTTGAGGGAACGGCCCTAAATGGCTTTTGCCCAAAAGAATCCTTTGCCTTTGACAGAGAGTAAGGCCTTAGAGGGAGAGAGGGGGTTAACCTATTGGCGCATGCCTGCCATCCTATACTCTCTGTTTTTTTTTTTTTTTTTTTTTTTTTTTTTTTTTTTTTTTTTTTTTCGTTATTTCTAATTCTTCTTATTCTTTCTTTTCTCTTTTCCTTTCTCAGTGCTTGCTCATATGTTGTGATTCTCTCCTAGAGGTTCCTATTACCGCAATGGTGATCCCTCCGTTGCTATGCACAGTAAGGGTCCTTTATATAATGCCTGTCGTGGCTAGCATTTACCATTTTAGCCTTTAATTTCCTTTGTCTGGTCTAGGTGTCCTTGCCGACCATCATTGGTTTGTCAGTTGTCTAGCCACCACCATTACCAAACAAAGAAGGTTATTCTATTTGCTTGCTCACCGTGGCATTATTATCTGCCACGGTGTGGTTATTCTCAATTGCTATCCCTCACGGGATGCACCTAGTGGTTCCAACTCATCTTTGCCTTTTTTGGGCGGTATGTCATCCCAGTAGGACATTTCCCCAAAAGAGCTTGAGTAGGAACCCCAAAATAGATTTTCCCGTCTCTTCACCACCAAACCATGTCTTTTCTTACCTCTGACCCATGACCCACCACTTCCTGTATTGGCTGGGTACAAGCTGGTGATGTTTAGGCCTTGCGTGTGCTCCACTTCTATGTATGTCCAAAACTTGCCCGCTACTCATGCGTTTGCCGTGGTCTGGAGGCTCATCTACACATTCTGCCGCCCCTCTTTGGCTTCTTATGGCGTGAGCTATTTTCTGATTTCCCGTTCTTTTTGGCCCGCTCCCCTTGGGGGCCAAGCTTTGCTGGATTGTGGGCCTTTCCTCCTTCAGCCTATTCTTTACTCCTTCCGTAGTCTTTCTACCATTTCCTACCGTACCACTCTTTCATTCCTGTTGTGATGTCATTTGACCCAAGCCTGCTGGGCCTCTTTGGGCCTGTTACTTATTCTTCTCCCAATTACTCAATATGATCATTGGTCTTTTTATTACATTACTCGTGGGCTCCTGTGTCCCATTTATTTCTTCTTGGGCATCCTTGGCCCATTTGCTTTCCTTGAGCATCCTCGACCCTTTTTCTAACTCTGCGTTTCCATGGGCTTTTACTAACTCCTTTGAGCTTCCTTGACCCAATTACCTTATCCTTCATCCTTGGGGCCTATGGACTTTCCATCAACCCCTTACTTTCTTTACTTGCATTACTTTGGGCTTGCTGTGGCCCATTCTCACTTTTCTACATCATATACTGCCCATGGGTTTGCTACTTCTCTCTCTCCAGGCTCGTTTAGGCCCATTTGTTTCCTCATGGCCCATTTGTTTATTTTATGGGCCTATGATCCATTATTCTTGCCATTTGGGCTTAATAGTTTTTTTTCCTATCCACTTACTAACTCTTTTCTGCCCATGTTGCTGGGCTTTTTCCTTCTGCTGGGCCTCCCAAAATGAGCATCAACATTTAGCTCCCTGAGCATATGAAGCGTTTCTGCAGTTCATATGCGAATAAAGGACTTCCCTGTCCTTTCTGTCTTTCCTTCTTCTTTTTCTTCAAGGGCTTTTTCGAATAGTGGACCCTATCTTGTACACACACACACACACACACACACACACACATATATATATATATATATATTTTTTTTTTTTTTCTTGCCATGAACAATGTTGTCTCTTCAAATTTCCCAGTTTAGTAGTTATTCTGAAACACAGCTGCCGCTTCATTAATTCCATCCCTCATTCGATGGCTGACCCATCACATCCTTTCGTGTTAGCGTTAATGACGTTGGTATTTAAGAGAGATTCCCTTCATATTCCAAATACAAACACTTTCTCCCTTTCCCTTTCTTCACTGTGTTCTCTCTCTCAAACACTTTCATCCATTTACTCCGATCAACCGCTACACCATGACGCCAGCAAAAGGCCAAACTTCTTCCTGCTGTAAGGGAAAAAAGATTGTCTCTAATGCTCCCGCTGTGCACGATGTAGGCGAAGAGGTTGTCTATTCCGAATCGGACCATTCTGATAAGGAGAAAGAATAGCGTGCCCCTGATAATGAGTACGCTCCTCTTATAGATCCTTGGTATGATACCCATGCCCATTTCCCAAAAGTTCCCGGTGATTACACGCCGTCGCCACTGGGCCGTGTATGGTTTGCTCTTTGCCATCGCAATACAGACGTTTCTTGGGCTCCGTTGGCTTCCTCGATTCCCGATCTTGTCATCCACCAAGATATTTCACTCCCTATGCCCATTCTCTTTGAGTTTGGATCGGGCACGGCTTTAGTTTGGAAGGAATGGGTGGATAGGGAGTTGTCCAACACAGGTTTTATGGGATTGGTACAACGAGCCGGTGTATTGAAGGCCATTGTTTCCTCCCCTTGCTTATCTAACTATAGGGACCTCTTCAACCTCCGCCATTTAGTCCGCCGGTGGTGTACCACCACTCACACTTTCTTTCTCTCCTGCGGTGAGATCACCGTGACTTTGGAAGATGTGGCAAACCAGTTGCTTTTGCCCATCCTTGGTGATGTTGACCCCGGCACCTTGGAGCTTACTTCGGAAGAAGAGGTCGTGGAGGCCGAGTTGAAGAAGAGGATGAGTGGCAATGCAAAGTTGTCATATTAGGTTGGTTCCTCCTCCAAGATCTCTGTTGCTGCTCATCGTGTAGCCTTCGTCACATTCTGGCTTTGTAAGTTTATCTTTGGCTCTCATCCCCACTATGATGTGAAGCCTTTATATTTTCAATTAGCTATTAAGATATCTACTGGGGTAAGCCTGCCATTGGCTCCCATGTTCTTGGGACATTTGGATGTTCAGTTGGACATTCTGCAGAGTGATGAGGATCAAGCAGGCTCCTGCCACATAGTTACTTCTTCTGTTCATAGTACTATTTTGCAGCACTTGTTGTATAAGCGTTGTGCTAGGCACTTGGCAAAGTGTAGGCCCGTCCATTTTGCTAAAGAGAAATATCAGTTGTGTCCAAGAGTCATTACTGATTTCTATGGTAGATTTAAGTTTGACTTTTCATTGGGTTGGTTTAAAGCCAATTGGTCATCCTGCCTTTAAGTTTTTTGATAAAGGAGTTGGGTTTTCTTGGAAAGCATATAGGAACTTAGGTACAAGCTACACATGCGCTAATTCTGTTATGGGTCCATTTGTTGATACTACTGCGACCACTACCCCATTGACTGGTTTTGAGCAGAGGGGGATTACTTATTTGGCAGCCACCAATGCTGGGTGGTTGCCTTATCTGGCAGATAAAGGCATTAGGTTTGTGCACTATCCTGTTAACATGGTGAGGAGACAGTTTGGGCTGGATCTGGATATTCCTGATGATCTTTCTTCCCTTATGGAGTCTCCTACTTTCGTTCGGCCATTCCTGCGGCACGCTGCCTTTGAGTTCTGGTTAAGTGTTTCACTGCGGTTACTATTCCAGGCTCACAGAGAGAGGGCATTTGTACTCCTACCATGCACGGATATTGGCAGGTTGTGATGATTTCATTTGAGTAGGAATTGAAGGGTAGCCATGGGTTTTCCCTTATTCCTTCTAACGAGCTTAGTGTGGTTATCTCTGCCAACCCTTGGCTGCTTCTGTCCTCTAAATTTATGTTGGCTTATGCTAGGAAGCAAAGTCAGTCTACCATTTTTTAGTGGGTTAAGGAGGATAGGGGGTGGTTCTGGCATACCGGCGATTATCCCGCGGGTTGGGAGAAAAGAGTAAAGGTGACAAACATTTCTGTGCCTACTAAGAAGAGTTCTGCACAGTCTAAGTCCGCTAAAAAGGGTGATGATTCTTTTGAGGCTTGTTCAGATCTTGTACCTTTTGAGAGTGACCTCCCTCCTATTGGCAACATAATTTTAGAGAGCTCTCCCCCTCCTTCCGCCCGTACCCATTCTAGCAGATGCCCTACTGCTAGCAAGCCTAAGCCTACTACTCTACGACCATCTATCGATGCTCCCCTTTCTAGTAGGACTCAAGGAAATAAGAGAAATTCATCTCCTCCTCCTGCGTCCACCACTACTAAGAGGAGAGTATATTATCTCTAATTTTTCTTTGTCTTCTTTATGTTTTTATAGGGCTTTCCTGCGGCTAACGCTTATACACTTGTTGACTTATCTCTTTATCCTTGTCTTCTATTTTCTTTTCTTTTGCAGTCTAAGCATAAGGAGGATACATCTACCACCTATCCTATATTACTTGATGAGCCCGAGTTTGAGGTATGTCTCCTTCTTTTTTCTTTTTCTTCTTTTTCATCTCCCTTTCTGCATCATCAACATTCATGCATCATTCTCTTCCTCATTTTTTTTTCTCTCTCTCTCTCTCTTTTGTTGCCCAGGCCGAGCTTGAGCCTATCTCCATATATTGCCCCACGGCTGAGGAGATTTCTGCCTCTATAGGCACACCCATGGAAGGTTTCTTTGATGGGACTGATGTGGTGTTTGAGGCCGCGGCTCTTCCCACACCTGTTGCTGCACAAAGAGTTTCTGTTGAGTCTCCTATGGATACCAGCTCAGTGGAAACTTTTCCTCCATCTTCTGGGCCATTGCTCTGTACGAGGCTAGGCTGGGTTCCTTTAAGGAGAAGCTCCCTTTGGTCTGGTAGACCACTAGGTTCGAATCACCCAATGGTTGATTCCCATTTCGAGGGCTATGGCTAGCCTAGTTAGATAGGCTTTATATTTTGCCGTGTTGTTTGAACAGGGGAATTCTAATTTGAATGATAGTGTCATAGCCTTATCTTCTTCATGATACAAAACTACTCCCACTCCTCTTGATTGGGTGGTAGAAGACCCATCAAATTTCATTACCCATTACTTTCTGACTTCTTTTGCTATGGCTACTTCTACTGGGACTTCATCATCTAGCGAGAATTCTTCTTCTCCTAGAAACTGCACCAACAAATCTGTGATAGTCTGGCTTTTTACTACTTTAGGCATTCCCGCTTTCAGGTCGTATTGTGACAATTGTAATAACCACTGGGATATTCTGCTAGAGAGAATCGGTTGCCGCAACAAAGCTTTGATTGTGTGAGACTTAGTCATCAGCCACACCTTGTAAGCCAAGAAATAGTGGCGTAGCCTTTGCGAGGCATATACAATAGACAAGCATGCCCTTTCTGCCCTTGGGTAACGAGTTTCTGTATCTTTTAGGGCATGGCTGATGTAGTAAACTGGTTGCTCAATGCCACCCCCATCCTCTTGGGCAATCAATGGACCTATCGCATACGAGTTGGTGGCTAGGTAGAGTAATAATGGCTTCTTGCGGATTAGGGCTTGCATAGTGGGGAGTTTCATCATAATCTACTATAGCCTTTTAAAGGTTGTCTACTGTGCTTCTCCCCACTCAAAGCTTTGCCCTTTCTTGGGTAATTTACCGAAAGCAAAAGTAATTGATGCCAGTCCAAGGATGAATCTTTAGATATATGAATCTTTTTGGAGGTTTCATGGATGCTATGGCCGTAGCTTTGGCCGGATCCACGTCTATTCCTCTGCTGTGAACCAGGAAACCCAAGAATTTCCTAGAGGACACTCCAAACATGCATTTAAGAGGATTCATTCTCAGTTTGAAAGCTCTACACCTCTCAAATACCCTTCTCAACACTTGGATGTGTTCTTCTCACTTCTTTGATTTTACCACTATGTCATCCATATAGTCCTCTAGTTCTTGATGCATTATGTCATGGAATATAGCCGTCATTGTCTGTTGATAAGTTGCGCCTACATTTTTCAACCCAAAAGGCATCACAGTGTAGTAGAAGTTGCCTATGGGTGTTCTGAAGGTAGTTTTCTCCGCATCCTTTAGTGCCATTCTAATCTGATTATACCCACTAAATCCGTCCATGAATGAAAACATGGCGCTCCCTGCCGAAGAATCTATCAGTAAATCCATGTTTAGTAGTGAGAATTCGACCTTCGGGCAGATCCTGTTGAGATTTTTTAAAATCTACACAACACCTTATCTACCTGTTCTTCATCTTTATTGGCGCTATGTTGGACAACCAACGCGGTGCTAAATGGGCTTAATGAATTCTGCGGCTAGCAATTTCTGTACCTCCTTGACTATTTGTCTTTCTATCTCGGCGTGGAATATCCTGGCAGGCTGGGCCACTGGCTTGGCCTCAGGATCCACATTCAACGTATGCACTACTAGCCCCGGATCCAACCCTAACATTTCACTATAATCCTATGCGAAGACATCTTTGAATTCCTTCAGCAACAGTATCAATTCTGACTTTTCCTTTTTCAACAACCTTGAATTGATTGAGATGGGCCTTGGTTCCTACGAGTCGGACCCCAGGTTAATCTCTTCCAACTTTTCTTCTGCCACAAATTCCTCGTCTTTTTCTTTACTGGTTTCTTCCTCCGAACCTTCCTGAGCCATACATTACACCATGCTTTGGTGCTGCCACTCTTGTCTGGGGCTCGCTTGCATTTCACACGTGGGCCCTACGCACCTTCATAATTTGTATACAATCCTGCCATCAGGTCCTTGGACTCTGACACATTGCGGTGTATCGTCTAACTCCACAGCGGTTGCTTCCTTCCTTTTCTTCTTCTGTGATAGCAACTCCTTTGGATCAGGTTTGGGGTCACTCTGGATGTCCTCCCATCTAGGTACGAAGGTGCCTCACAGTTTTGATATTGACTTCTCTCCAGATGGCACCCATTGGTCGTAGAACATAGTTTCTACTAAATGAGCTTCTGCTTGCTCAAATGGTGATGGATTTGCTGCTATACGTATCATTCTACCCTTCAATCTTCCCTTCACGCACTGGTGATAGGTGGATGGGACTAGTCAGTGCTTGTGCAACCATGGCCTCCCTAAAAGCACATGATAGGAGACTGCCATTTTTATCACGTGAAACTAAGCTAGGGAAGCTATGGGGCCCACCTTTAGCCACAGCTGGATATGGCCTGCGGTGTATTTGCCCCTTCCTCCAAACCCTGTCACTTCCATTGGGCACCCCTAAATCTTCCTTTTTGAAATTCCTGCCACTTGTAAAGTGCTTAATGGAATGAGATTTATAGAAACGCCTGTATCCACCAAGGCTTTTTTGATAGGGATTTGATTTATGGTTTTTGCTAAGTAAAGGGACCTCCTGTGGTCTGGGTACCCCACCTCCATATCCTCATTGCTAAAAGTGATCTCACTCGATTCTTGCAAAAGGGCTCTGTTGTCTGTGGCTTCCGCCATTAGGCATTCTATTCCTACCCCGAAGGCAATGCTTATTAGGGCCTCTGTGGCTATCTTTCGCTCTTTCACTGTAAGCCCCAATTGGTCAAACAAATTCTTGAATTTAAAGCTTTTCTATAAGGTGGTAATTGCTGTGGAAGGCAGGGCTGGATTCTCCTCTTCGTCCTCCCCTAAGTCTGCACAAATTACTAATGCTGCTACACCCTTCCCTTTGTGGTTTGGGAGTGGGTTTCTTTGAACTTCCGGCTGGGATAGTTCTAGAGTCCCTTCTTTGATCCTGTGGTGTACCAATCTGTGGAGCGCCCAACATTTTGCGACAAGATGTTGCACGTAGTATGCAAATGGTAGAAGTGTGGGTCCCTTCACTCTTCCTCTGTGGGTTATCTGGAAACTTGATTAAGCTTAAAGATTCCGTCTGCATACTGCCATAGCCTATGGAGCGTTTCTTTTGTCGGAACTTGGCTTTACTGACTGGGCAGTCTTTTTGGCCTTTTGTAACAACTGCGCAAACTAGGAGATTTCTAAGTTTTCCAAGGCGGCTCTACACTCCCTAATCATGTTTGTCATACACATTTCCACCAATGTCCTTTCTTCACAATGATCATAGCAGTCGAGTGCTATGTCCCTAAACCTTTTGATGTATTCCATTAAATCCTCTTCGTTCCATTGCTTGGTTGCTTGCAGGGTTCCAAGCATGACTGTTTCTTCTCCATGGAAGTATTTAGTGCAAAATACATCCACCATGTCATCCTAAGTTGGGATGGATCCTGGCTTTAGGCCGATGTATCAGGTGTATGCCTGGTCATATAGTGATTTAGAGAATTCCCGAAGGCATAAGTCCTCATCTACCGCATAAGGGCCAAGAGTATCAATGAACTTGCTCACGTGTTCCATGACACTTCCCTTCCTACCATCATACTACGCAAAGACCCGTGGTTCGTACCTCTCGGGGTATGGTTTGTTGAGTACCTTTAATGGATAAGGAGGTCTTCGTGCATAGAATCTTTCCTTAGGTGCTCTGGCCCTCTCCTGCTCCAAGAGGGCTGCTACTTCAGCCATAATGATGAAACGTTGTTCCGTTGGTTGTGGGACACCTCCTGCTGGTCTCTCCTCTTTGTCTGCTACATGTTTCGGGTCATGCTGGCTCCCTTTCTCCTTTATTTTGTCTATTTTCAACAGACGGATTTCTTCCATTATTTGCTGTTGCGAGTGTTGCAGCGTCTACAACACCTCAATAAAGACGTTAGCATTGTCAATAAGGATTCTTAGCTGTGGTTGGGGTTCAGCCCCTATTTTGTTAACACCTTTCATCTAGTGAGACTGCTGTTGGTGAGGCGTTGTTGGCCTAGATTCTGCCTGCGAGGGCACGACGCTCATGTTTCGCGTCGTACTGGATTTTAGGGGCATTTGTTTGCGAGGGCTTCTATCACTATCTGCTTCTTAACTCCCTAGCAAAGTCGCCAATTTAAATGTGGTGGGCCTTTTTGTGATGTTGGGCTGGGCTACCTCCTGCTGTACTGGGCCCAATTGTTCTGGATGAGGGAGTTGGGATCGGTCCAATTATAACCCACCTTGGTCCAACTTGTGCACAAGGCCCCGTTTGGCAAAAAACCTTTGGTCATGTGCCCATGACAAGTGGAGCTGCTATGGGAGAGTTATGGCAGACAGATGTAATAAAAATAACAAAAGAAATACGTTCACTATTTAGACAGAATAAATAGATAAAGGGCAGCAGCAAGAAGCGCCTTGTACATGCAATGGTAGAAATAAGTGGGGAAGGAGTAGTAATGAATTGCTGAATTAAAGAGGGAAATGCCAGTCTGCCATGCTGAGTTATGTTACAAGGCCAAAACCAAGAAGGGAACTATTTCCTCAATGCGAATAATCTCCCCAGAAAGAAATTAGTCGCTTTGAAGGAACGGCCCTAAATGACCTATGCCCAAAAGAATCATTTGCCTTTAACAAAGAGCAGGGCCTTAGAGGGAGAGAGGGGGTTAACCTATTGGTGCATGTCTGCCATCCTATACTCTCTGTTTTTTCGTTATTTCTAATTTTTCTTATTCTTTTTTCTCTTTTCCTTTCTCAGTGCTTGCTCATATGTTGTGATTTTCTCCTAGAGGTTCCTATTACCGCAATGGTGATCCCCCCCCCCCTTGTTGTACACGACAAGGGTCCTTTATATAATGCCTGTCGTGGTTGGGTTTTACCATTTTAGCCTTTAATAACCTTTGTCTGGTCTGGGTGTCCTTGCCAACCATCACTGGTTTGTCAGCTATCCAGCCACCACCATTACCAGACAAAGAAGGTTATTTTGTTTGCTTGCTCACCATGGCATTCTTATCCGCCACGGTGTGGTTATTCTCACTTGTTATCCCTTACAGCATGCACCTAGTGGTTCCAACTCATTTCTCCCAAAAGAGCCTAAGTAGGAACCCTAGAATAGGTTTTCCCCTCTTCCCATCGCCAAACCATGCCCTCTCTTACCTCTGACCCATGACCCACCACTTCCTGTATTGGCTGGGTACAGGCTGGTGATGTCTGGGCCTTACTCGTGCTCCACTTCTATGTATGTCCAAAATTTGTCCACTGCTTATGCGTTTGTCGTGGTCTGAAGGCTCATCTACACATTCTGCTGCCCCTCTTTGGGTTCTTATAACATGAGTTATTTTTTGATTTCCCATTCTTTATGGCTCGTTCCTTTTAGGGGCCGAGCTTTGCTAGATTGTCAGCCTTTCCTCCTTCAGCCTATTCTTTACTCCTTCCATAGTCTTGCTACCATTTCCTGCTGTACCACTCTTCCATTCCTGCTATGATGTCATTTGACCCAAGCCTACTAGGCCTCTTTGGGCCTGTTACTTATTCTTCTCCCAATTACTCAATATGATCATTGGGCTTTTTATTACATTGCTTGTGGACTCCTGTGTCCCATTTATTTCCTCTTGGGCATCCTTGGCCCATTTGCTTTCCTTGGGCATCCTCAGCCCTTTTTCTAACTCTGCATTCCCATGGGTTTTTACTAACTCCTTTGGGCTTTCCTAGCCTAAATACCTTATCCTTCATCCTTGGGGCTTATGGATTTTCCATCAGCCCCTTACTTTCTTTACTTGTTTTACTTCGGGCTTACTATGGCCCATTCTCACTTTTCTACATTATATACTACCCATGGGTTTGTTACTTCTATCTTTTCGGGCTCGTTTAGGCCTGTTTGCCTTCTCAAGGCCCATTTGTTTATTTTATGGGCCTATTATCCATTATTTCTGCCATTTAGGCTTAATAGTTTTTTTTCCCTATCCACTTACTAACTCTTTTCTGCCCATGTTGTTGGGCTTCTTCCTTCTACCTGGCCTCCCAAAATGAGCATCAACAACCCCAAAACTACTAAAAATGACCAAAATACCCCTAAAACCTAAAAAAAGACCAAAATACCCCCGAAACCTAAAAAATGACCGAATACTCCCTAAATCTAAAAATTACCAAAATACTCCCAAAACCTAAAAAATGACCGAAATACCCCTAAAACCTAAAAATTGATCAAAATACCCCTAAACCTAAAAAATTACAAAAATATTCCCGAAACTTAAAAAATGACCAAAATAATCCCGAAACCTAAAAATTAACAAAAATACCCCCTAAACCTAAAAAATGACCGAAATACCCCATAAACCTAAAAATGACCAAATTACCCCCTAAACTTAAAAATTGACCAAAATACCCTTTAAACCTAAAAAATAATTAAAATACCCTTAAAACGTAAAAATTAACCGAAATACCTCGGAAACCTAAAAAATGACCAAAATATCCCCAAAACCTAAAAAAATGACCAAAATACCCAGAAACCTATAAAATGACAAAAATACCCCTTAAACCTATAAGACGATAAAAATACACCCTAAACCTAAAAAATGACGAAAATCCCCTCTAAAACTAAAAAATCACCAAAATACTCCCTAAACATAAAAAATAACCAAAATACCCCCTAAACCTAGAAAATGACTAAAATACCCCCAAAACCTAAAGAATGACCAAAATATCCCCAAAACCTAAAAAATGACTAAGAGACCTCCAAAACGTAGAGAATTACCAAAATAGCGCCAAAATCTAAAAATTAATGAAACATCCTTAAAACCTAAAAAATTAGTGACATTCCCTCGAAACCTACAAAATTCCTGAAATACTCTTAGAACCTTTAATTTGACAAAAATACCCCAAACCCCTATTTTGGTAATTTTAGAGGCTTCGGGTGTATTTTGTTCATATTATAAGATTAGTGGTATTTTGGTTATTTTAGATATTTTGAGGGATATTTTGGTCATTTTATAGGTTTAGAGCTATTTTGGTCGTTTTAGAGGTTTCCTGGTATTTTTGGTAATTTTAGAGGTTTCGGGTTATTTGTGGCCATTTTAGAGTTTTGGGTTTATTTGGGTTATTTTAAAGGCATGGGTTCTTATTTTGGATAGTACCTAGGCCCAAGTGGAATCAAGGATCTTGGGCCCCTAAAGAGTTTTATACTTGTTGTTTGGTGGACTGGGCTTGGTTCACCGCATCTATATTGGACTGATTACGAACCAAGCTATGCATAAACATGGATCCTACAACACATACATATTCATACATACAAATATATATATATATATATATATATATATATATATATATATATTGTAAAATAAATAGCTGAGGAATAGTGAAGAAATAAAGAAAAAGTAGGTATGGACATTAGGGATCCTTAGAAAATAGAATGACATTTCATTATATTAAGTTTTAGTACACTGGATCCTTCTTTTCACTGGGATGTATCACAAGGTTCAAATAAGTTCAAAAGTCACAAACATAGATAGCTCTTTGTAGGCTTTCAAGACTTGTGAGGTTTGAATCCCCTTGAATCCAAGTGTATCTTCTAGTGCCTGTCTCAGGATTCCTCACAGTGTTTTTCCCTTTTTCTATTTTTTTGAGATTTAAAGAAGTTGTTCAAATGATCTTTTTGTTCTGATTCCTTATTGCCGAATGGGTTTTGCTAATGGCTTCACCCCTTTTTATAGTACCTTCCTAGGGTCTTTGGTGTACCTCTGATTCCCTCCATTTGCTCCCCTTTGTACTAGAACTAATGTTGTGTCAGCAACATTGGTGGCTGGTCCCTTCCTTATTTTCTCACTATATTCTCCTTTTGAGGCTTCCCCCCAAAAAGTCCTCAGCTGGCCTCCCTTTTTTGGGTGGTCCTATGAGTTGATTTTCAATCTTCCCTTCCCAAAGCTTCTAGATGCCCCTTTTTTGACCCACATTTTTTGCTGCTTCTCATTTTGTCATTTTCTCTAAATGGGTAGATTCCTCTCTGTCAAGCTGAAAGATCCCTAGCCACCTTCTTGCATTCCCCGAGGTACCAAGCTTCTTTTCATGAAGTGCTAATTCCTAAGTCATCACCCTCTTCTCTAAACCATAGGCAGCTGATGGGACATGCCTATCTTCGCTCCTTGTGTCCATGAGCATGCTCCCTTAAGCTGTCCAAATCCCAGCTGATCCCTTCCTGCATTTCCCGAGGATCCAGTCTCTTTCTGGGCTCCCTAGGAAAGTTTCCTCACAAAGGCTAGGCTAGACTTCCTTTTTCTTTTCCTTTCTTTTCTAAGGCCCAAAGCTTGCCCATTCATGGGTTTGGGCTTGCTCTTGCTCATTATAAGTGGGCCTTGGCTAGCAGATTGTGCCTTGCCTATCCTTGAGGGCCCCCCATTGGGTTTTGGATTTCAATACTTGTGATATTTTTGGGCCTTAACACAATAATTGTGATATTTTGGACCTCAACAAAAGGTTTAGGGGTATTTTCGTCATTTTATAGGTTTGAGCGTATTTTGGTCATTTTTTAGGTTTGGTATTTTGGTCATTTTTTAGGTTTAGGAGGTATTTTGGTCATTTTATAGTTTTAGGGGGCATTTTGGTTATTTTTAGGTTTCAGGAGTATTTTGGTCATTTTTTAAGTTACAGGGGTATTTTGGTCATTTTTAGGTTTAGGTTGTATTTTGGTTAATTTTTAGGTTTCGGGGATATTTTTGTCATTTTTTAGGTTTCAAGGGTATTTTGGTCATTTTTAGGTTTAGGGGGTATTTTGGTAATTTTTAGGTTTCAGGAGTATTTTGATTAGTTTTTAGATTTCGAGGGTATTTCGGTCATTTTCTTAAGTTTCGGGGGTATTTTGGTCATTTTTAAGGTTTCTGGGGTATTCTGGTCGTTTTTTAGTTTTCAGGAGTATTTTGGTCATTTTTTAAGTTTTGGGGGGTATTTTGGTCATTTTTTAGGTCTTGAGGGTATTTTGGTCATTTTTAAGTTTTAGGGTATTTCAGACATTTTTTAGTTTTAGGGGGTATTTTGGTCATTTTTAAGGTTTCGGGGTTATTTTGGTAATTTTTAGTGATTTTTGAGCATATTTGGACTTTTTTTTTAGATTTAGGGGTATTTTGGTAATTTTGGAAGATTTTAGGAGTACTATAGTCACTTTCAAGTTTTAGTGGCATTTTCGTAATTTTGATTATTGGGTAATTTGGTGGGTTAGGGTTTACTCATAATAATTGGATTGGATTGGGTTTGGGTTTGGGGTAATTAGTTAAATGGGCAATAAATGGGTAAATGAGTTTTATATACCCAACCCAATTATGCCCATCCCAAATCCACCCATTTGACACTCCCGGTCTACTACATTTTTATAATATTTAACACAACAAACCATAGGTGGTAAGGTTATTTATTCTAATCTATACTTACCATTGACATTACTTTTTTCCCCATCAATAACAACCTACCATGTATGATTTGTTGTTAATTGTTGTGAATATAGCATTTTTCATTTAGAGATTGTGATAAATTTTGTAAAAAAAAAAAAATTGTAATTTTATAATTTTTTGTTGTTGTAGTGATCTATTATGAGTAGTGGAGAAAAACAATCATATTAGTACCACACACAAATATGTACACTTTGTCACAATTGTCCTACATGACACATATTGTCACAATTATTTTTTTACTTTCAACATTGCCTCTCTTGAGCTAAAATTTTGTCTCCACCACTGCTATAATGGCTATTGCTATATCGATAGAGGAGAACTAACTTCTAAGAGCATTCACGGTGAGTTCTACAAAGTTCTAATAATTTCTTTTACTAAAATTCTTCACATGAACAAATAAAATAAAATAAAAATTCTTTCAGCAAAATTTTGATGAGAAAGTAGCTAGTCCGTTGAAAAAAAAAAAGTGTTTAGTCACCAAAATTTGGAAAAAACAAAGTTTGTTGAGCACATTGTGAGTGCACTAAGTTTAGTATTATACCTAGGAAGCACAGACGTGGAAAAATGTCCTGAACACATCTAAAACATTTTTACTCTGAATCCGTTCAGTATTTGGAAATTTTTTAATTGGACAACATGGTTGGGACATGGTTGAGAAAAAAAAAAACACAAATATGCCTGTTTTAATTAGCACCATCGCAAAAAGTTAAGATCACAATTGCTATGATCGTCTATGTGTATGCGTGATCAACCCCATCGTACCACTTTAGCGATTAGTAATGACGACTTGTTAATTAATTTTTAATTTACTCTTTCTTTCCTATACAGGGCAGAATTAGGATTCAAGCTTAAGGGGGCCGAAAGCCAAGGTGTCAATTTTGTACTAAGGTATTTCAATTTAATTAAAGTCTTAAAGAAATGATATATTTCAATATTGGTTGATCCCGTTGTATCACTATATATATATATATATATATATTATAGAACCCCACTTTTTTATGAGCTTTAAGAAAATGCAAATTCATATATCTATTTTGAAGCCATTAATTCATATATCTAACATAATAATGTATTGCACAAGACCCATTTAAATTCCGAGTAATGTTATAGGCACAAACTATTTTACAACATTTTTACAAGAAGTTGATGTGACTAACCTTTTATTGGTTTTCATTTAGGCCCACTATTAATATCACTTTTTTCATTTACCAATAATCACTCACCACATCAACAGTTTGTAATTTTTTTTTTTTTTTTTGTAAAATAGTTTGTATTTCTAGCATTATTCTTAAATTCTTATCACACTCACACCTCCTTAATATAAAGAACAAAATACATAAAAGGTAGTAAAAAGAAAGATGTGGAGAAGTGAGCTCCATGTGTAGAGTAGATGACTCATGGACTAAACACAATAGTGACATTTTTTTAACTAAAAGCTTAAAAGTAAATATAGGGAAAGTAAAGAGCCTCTCGAGAAAACAAAGATATAGCGAGCTGGTGGAGTAATCAAAGCAAAAGAAAGAAGAAAATAATAAAGGAGGATTTCAGTGAGCTGGTGGAGAAATTGAAGCCAAAGAAGAAGAAGAAGAAAATAAAGGAGGATTTCTACAATTCAAACATGAAACAACATCGCTTATGCTGCTAAGAGTAAAATTGAGGGAGAGAAATTTAAATCGGTAAAATTGGGGATTTGTGATTTTTGTTTTGTAAACTTATTTTAGGTTTGTGATTATATGGTGTAGTGAACCAAGAAATTCCCATCATCCATGGAAGCCACTGGATGACCAAAGCGCCATAAAAGAGCATTTAATGCATGAGCCGTTACATATAGACGAACATAGAGATATGACCGTTGGAGGAATCTTTATATCACCTCATTAAATCACCAGAGACATTACAAGAAGGCATTTAAGCCACCATTGAAAGCTTCCAACGGCTAGAAAGACAAAGTCCTATATAAACTACATCAGACCTCAAGCAAAGGTACGGACATAGTTTATAACTCGATTAATCCTTTATCACTTTCTCTCCTAGTGGTTGACTTTATTATTTGAGGCTCATTGGCTGGCACCACGTTGGTGACCATTCTGAGAGAAATACAACTCTTTGATCTTGTGCAGGAATCCAGAATCGCTTGGTCATACTCCATCTGGATGAATCTATCAACTGACGAATTTGGCTTCATCATAGTGTATGCTCTTTTGTTTAGACTGAAATTTTGTTTCATCTAAAGGATATTCTTGTTACGGCACTATGGTAATAAGTTTGGGTTGATTTGATGAAGGGGGCCAAGATTATATTTTAACGAAGAAGGGTCAAAATGTTTGAGAAAGGGAGGGCTAAAGTTGCACATAAGTATCTAATTTGATGCATATAACTACTAATTTGTTTTTTCCTGGGGGTTCGAGCCCCCTTTAAGTTGGCAAAATTAATCATGCCAAATAGACACTTAGTATCCGTTTGGCAAAGATTATTTTTGCCAACTTATTTTACTATTCAGCTTATTTTTGGTACTATTCATGGGTCTCACTACACTTTTTGGTACTATTTATGGGTTCAACTGTACTATCTTAATTAACTTTTACCTTTATCTATAGTACTTTCAGCAAAAAGTTTTCAGTTTTAGCAAAATAAGCGGATCCCAAACGGACCCTTAGCTTATATTCTTGGTCTCCAACTCTCCTAGCCTATAATACTTTTGATTTGTTTGCTTCAATCGTGCCTAGATTGAATATAAGAGCATCTAATAAGCCATTTTGGTAAAGTTTCAAATTTGAAATTCGGGCCCGATGGTTGTCACCAAAGTTTTGATTTACATGGTTCGGTGGAGTTTGATAATGTGTTGTCAGGGAATATTTGTTCAGCAATTCAACAAGGACATTTCTATGTAGTTGTGGAGTCTACTGCTCCTTTGCCAGCTCCAGATTTGGAGGGTCCGCCACCTATTGCTGTTAATGGTGGTGGAAAGGACTAGCCTAGGGTGTGGAGAGTGTTTGGATCCTTGCTTGGTGGCTTTTTAATAAAAAGAATTGCCACATTAGTTAAAAAGATACCACATCATTGTTCCATTAGTGACATAGGCAATAACACTAACGGTAGTTAATAAAAGGATTAACACCACTCATTTTTGAAACTCGAGAGACCAATAGTGCTCATTTAAAACTTAAAGGATCAATTGCACTTATTCGTTAAACTTTAGGAACTAATGCTGAAGTTTCGCCTAAAGTTTTCTTGCATTTTCGTATTGCACCTCTAAAAGTGCAATATGAATACGCAATATGGTTTGTAATGTTACTGTAAGAAATTTTAACTATTATTCCTAAACTACCTTTATTTCTAGTTTGCAATCCCAAATTTACCCAAATCTATTTAAAAAGAAATTTCTCAGGGGGAGAAGAATTTCAGTTCACTCTATGCTCCCTCCTCATCAATCGCAAGAAATCCAAAAACAAATTGCAAAATTGTACTAAAATTGGTTGTTTTACTCTGCACTGTAGAATGATTCTTCACTTTTTTCCTTCTTGTCTGCTTCTATGACTTTCGGTTGTCTATTTTTTGAATTATAACTGTCACACGGTTTTGTTTAGATTATTACTTAACATGTGTTTTTCAAGGAAAACGATGACAGCTCATTTGCTTCACGAGCTTAAGGCAGTGTTAGAAAAGATGTCCTTTTCAACATAAACATAATAGTGTTAATATGTCTCTTAATCTTTTTCAACAAAATGTCTTTTTTTTTTTTCTTTTTTTTTTTTCTTTTTTTTTGAGAATAAACGGCAGAAATTTATTCAAAGAAAGAATAAAATTGTACAATAACAAGGCAGCAACAGGGAGAGCCGAAGAAACCTGAACTAGCTACAGAGCTTTCCCTACACCTAACAAAGACAGCAGCTAAATGTAAGATTACAACAAGGAAAGCCAAAGAAAACAAAACTATCTTACAAACTCAAGATAAACTTCCATAATTAGCTTCCAAATATTCTATAGCATGAGTTGCAGCAAACCTGGCTAGAAAAAAGGGGTCAGGACGTGGAGTACCATAGTGAGCCTCATTCTGCTTATTCCAGATCATCCAACTGGTTGTGAAAAATATTGCAATCTCTGGGTCATTTTTCCTTTGCATAATTTGATCAGCCACGTCCACAAATGAAAGATTTGTGGAATGAGACATGGTCCCCCATAAGCATGTGGACTTCCAAACCATATCAGAATATGTACAGCTTAGCAGGATATGGTCCGTTGACTCCACCCCAACCTCACAACAGTCACATCCAGCATCCAACAATATTTTTCTTCTAGCTAGATTTACCTTTGTAGGCAGTATATCTCTACAAGCTCTCCAAATAAAAGTTTTGATTTTATTACATACCTTGGCCGCCCAAATCGCTTTCCAAATTTTATTGCACTGTGAGTAATTGGATGATTGGCCATGAGAAGATCTCAGTTGTTGAGTTTGCATCATCTTGTATGCACTTTTTACCGAATATTCACCCGTGTTTGTGTATGCCCAAGTTTGGATGTCTTGCACAGCTCTATTGCTCAAAGGGATGGATTTAATAACTTCAGCTTCATGAGGGAGAAATACATGATCAATCATGGATACGCGCCAAGATCTTGTAATTGGATCAATGAGGTTATCCACTGTGGCCATTGTGTTGACATTATGGGGCATGGGGTTACCACTTTGAATGATGGAGGAGTTGGAAGCCATCGATCTTGCCAAATTCGAATTTTATTTCCGGTTCCTACTCGCCATCTCAAACCGCTATCCAAGACAGATCTGGCAGCCATTATACTTTTCCATGCAAAACTCCCTGAATTTGGTGAAGGAGCATCTAAGAAAGATGTGTTGGGAAAGTACTTTGATTTGTAGACTCGATAGAGCAAGGAGTGTGTATTTTTCATTAGCCTCCATCCTTGTTTGGCTAACATGGCTAAATTGAAAGAATGAAGCTCTCGAAACCCAATTCCTCCCATCGACTTGGGCATACAAAGTTTAGACCAACTCAACCAGTGTACTTTCCTTTCTTGCATCTTTTGACCCCACCAAAATCTGCACATCATCCCTTCAAGTTCTTTAAGCAAACATTTCGGTAACAAGAAACATCCCATGGCATATGTGGGGATAGCTTGTGCCACGGCTTTAATCAAAATTTCCCGTCCAGCCTGAGACATCATCTTTTCCTTCCATCCCTTTAGTTTACTCCAGACTCTTTCAATGATTGGGCCAAAAGCTGCTTTTTTGTTACGCCCCACTATACTAGGGAGCCCTAAATACTTCTCATATTCTGAAACTTTCTCTGCACCCAATACCTATTTGATTGATTCTTGAGTCTCAAAGCCTGTATTGCTACTAAAGAAAAGAGAAGTTTTATCAGTATTAACCTTTTGTCCTGAAGCAGCCTCATATAAATTAAGCAAAGAATTGACCTGTTGGCACTCCTCTACTGAGGCACGACAAAATAATAAACTATTATCAGCAAATAGGAGATGAGAAATCCAAGGACCACCTCTGCTAGGTGCCACTCCTTTTATAATTCCTTCTGTTTCTGCCTTTCTAAGCAACATAGTAAGCCCCTCAGCACAAAACAGAATGAGATAAGGTGACAGAGGGTCACCTTGTCTCAGTCCTCTTGAAGGCAAGATATAACCTGTAGGATTGCCATTGACTATAACAGAAAAATGAGCAGCTGTTATACTTGCCATTATCAATTGCACCCATTTTGCATGAAACCCCATTTTCTCCATCACCCTTTTTAAATGATCCCATTCAACCCTATCGTAAGCTTTGCTCATGTCCAATTTAATAGCTACCTGACCTATCTTGCCCCACCTCTTTTTTTTCATGCTATGCAAAGTTTCATATGCAACTAAAATGTTATCTGTAATTAGTCTCCCCGGGACAAAAGCGCTCTGAGAGTCAAAGATTAAATTTGGGAGGATAATTTTTAGTCGGTTGACTAACATTTTAGATATGATTTTGTATAGCACATTACACAAGCTAATGAGACGATATTGTGTGATTAATTCAGGGTCTTTGGTTTTGGGAATTAGTGCTAGGTGGGTATCATTTATATTTCGAAGTATGATACCAGAATTTAGACATGATAGCACAACATTAGTTACATCAGCAGCCACTATATGCCAAAACTTTTGAAAAAAGGAAGCAGACATACCATCAGGGCCTAGAGCTTTTGAAGGATGCATTTGAAATAAGGCTAATCGAACCTCTTCTGGATGAAAATCTCTCACGAGCCAATCATTCATCTCCTCCGTAACTACTCTAGGAATAAAAGCCACCACTTCTTCAATAGCATTTGGGTTTGAAGATTGGAAGAGAGTTGAGAAATGTTGAATTATTACCCTTTCTATGTCGCTTTGTTGCTCTATCACCGTACCATCCATTTCCTTTAGCGAGACAATTAAGTTTTTTTTCCTCCTTGCAAATGCTTTCGCATGAAAAATTTTTGTATTGCGATCACCTTCACGCAACCAACTGATACGGGATCTTTGTTTCCAATAAATTTCTTCTTTCTCAATTAAAATACTAATTTCATGCCTAAGGGCTTCACATTCAGCCCACGATGCATCCTTGTTGTCTTCCTCAAGCACTTGCAACCTATTTTGCTTTTCCTCAATTTTTTTGCCTAAGGAACACAATGAATTTTTACTCCAGGCTAACAATCTCTTCCTGCATTCTTTTATTTTGTTACACACCTGGAACATAAGACTTCCATTGAAGGAAACAGACCAAGCATTTGTAATTGCATCCTCACAGCCTTCATCTTTCACCCATGCTTCCTCAAACCGAAATCGGTTTTTATATATCCCAATTTGAGACTGCATTTGCCTTCTTAGTTGCACCCCAATGGCCATGTGATCAGAATTTGAAAAGCTTAAATGATGAACATCAAAGTGAGGAAAAAGATCATACCATTCTTGATTAGCTACCCCACGATCGAGTCTAACATATACCCAATCCTGTTCATCTCTCCGATTGCACCATGTGAAACGAGCACCTTTAAAACCCATGTCCCTTAATCTGCAATTGTCTAGCACCTCTCGAAGATTCCTCATTTGCCACTCACTGCTTGGTTCCCCTCCATGTTTTTCATTCGCTGAAAGTATCTCATTGAAATGGCCTATGCATATCCATGGATATGTGACTTGTTGATGAAGTAGGCGCATCAAATTCCATGTCTCAATACGCTTCAGTTTTTCAGGGTGCCCATAGATACCTGTCAATCTCCATGGAACCCTATCCTTCTCTGTCACAACAACATCAATATGGTTTGTTGACAAGGTCCTCAAGTTCATATCCCATTCTGAGTCCCAAAATAGAGCCAATCCTCCACTCATTCCAATTCTATCTACGCACACTACATTATCTATTTTTAATTCATTCTTCACTTCTTCTATACCTTTCTTTTTAAGTTTAGTTTCCATTAGAAATACAATTCAGGGACGTTGAACTTTAATCAGCCTAAACAGCTCTCCAACAGCACTTTTATCCCCAAGTCCACGATAATTAAGACTTAATATACTCATAATTCAACTTCACTTCAAAGGTTCAATAATCCAACACAAAAACGCCTAAAACAGAGACCCTCTAAGAGACTAATGTCTTAAGCTCGTCACATGAACTGAAGTTGTAATATTTTTTGCGGCACTGTTTTAACTCATAATATGATAAATTGTGAGTAATTGAAAAATAATAATAAATTAATAAAATTCCATATTTTTACGATAAATTGTAACAAAAATTATGATATTTTATATGGGTCCGGTTAATGTGTGCCCTTAGGACACACATTAAGCCATCTATTTTTGAAAATATTTTCTCGGAAATTGAAAAAATTGTTAATACTTTTTCAATTCCGGAAAATTTTTTTCTAAAAATAAAAATTATTGTGTGCCTTAAGAGCACACATTAACAAAATCTATTTTATATAACACCAATATTTCTCAAAATGACAGCTCATGCTCGCACTTTACACCGACAAAAATCTCCTATGCTTGCCACTGACAAGGTCACATGGGACATTTGCTCAAAAAAAAAGTCACATGGGCCATGGCCTTTCATTTTATTTTTATAAGACATGGCCTTTCATTTATTGTGGCCCATGATTTCATCTGAATTATTGGTGCAAGTTTTTAATTATTGTGGTCCCATCACCATGGTCGTCGGCCTTTTCTTACTTGCTTGACCATTTAAGGAGAATTCGTGATTTCGGGTTACTTAAGGGAACTAGGGAAGTGTTTAGGGATAAGTGTCCGTTTGGAGTAAAATTTAAAATTTAAAATTTAAATTATTTCACTATTCAGCTTATTTTTTCTACTATTTATGGGTTCTACTGTACTTTTTGGTACTATTCATAAACCCCATTGTACTATTTCAACTAACTTTTACCTTTATTTACAGTACTTTTAACAATAATTTTTCAGTTTCAGTAAAATAAGCAGTATCCAAACATACCCTAAGGAAAATTAAATTGTGTGATGGGTAGAAGTGAAATTGGGTTGGTTTGGGTCGATTTTATAGTCACCCGAAACTTGACAGTCCCGACCTGATAAAAGTTGGGTTTGCCAAAAAGAGACCTGACACAACCCAACCCGAATATTCGAGTCTATAGTCAGGTCGGGTCTCAGGTTAGGAAAAAAAAAAAAAAATCCCCAAATTTTAAAATTAAAAGTAAAAATTCTCCTCCCACGTTGTACGTTGTTTTGGGTTTCTTGGAAAATTTTCCCAAGTTGTTTGGGGATTTTTTTTATACAACTTACACATTTTACTATGCAATTAATTTAATTTTATGTACAATTTCTCCCCAAAAAAAAAAAAAAAAAACAATTACGTAGACTTGTGTTGATTAAAAAGGAAAATAGTTAAACTTGCCTAGTTGGCTGACTTGATTCATGGTGTCTTTTTGTGGAAAAACCGAAAAAATTGCCAAATTCAAAAACTTTTTGAGAGGAAAGATAACAAATGTAGAAAATATTAAAGTGTAATTGATGTAAAAAAAAAAAAAAAAAAAGAATAAATTGGAGGGAAATTTCCATGACTACCGCAAAGCCCCGCCCCACCCCATAAAACTCTACTTTTTGTTAATTTGTCCTACAATTAGTACAATTTTTTTAATGAAACCTATTTCATTAATAAAAATATACTTAAAATTACAACTAAATTTATCCCATCAAATCAAATCAATTTTTAGAAAAAATTGAATGATATATCCAAGCGTTTAACAAGATAATTACAAAAAATAAATAAATAAATAAAATCATAGAATAACACATAACAAAATAAAGGCAGAGAACCACATTGAGTAGAATAAAATAAACTAATATTGATATGTTATTTAAATAGTAGAGTTTTAGGGTATGAAAAATTTACAATTATAACCTTTAGCAACACGAGCGGAGCGGGGGTAGAGCGGGGTGGGTCTAAAAAGTCTAAACCCATCTTCATCCCACCCCGTGGTGCGGGGCTAAAATCTTGCCTCATCTCCGCCCCATCACCTTTACGGGGCGGGGAAAACCCGCGAGGGGCGAGGTGGGGGAAAAGCCGTGAGGGGCAAAGTGGGGGAGGGACGGGTTAAGCAGGGCGGGGCAAAATTGCCATCTCCAAGAAAGAGTAGGTCTTTAACTACTACCAAGCCCAACCTCTTTTAATATACCAACCATTCAAATCAATGTCTACCCAATATGGAATTATTGTTGAAGACCAAGCGAGTAAGTCAAATTTTCTTTAACAATTCAAATTTAGATTTGGAAATAAAAATTAGTTAGATGTATGAAAATATAATTAGTATTTTTTTTATATAAATTATCATTTATCAATTTCCTCAATCAGGAATATTCGGGTAAATTAGCTAGACCTGAAAATATAATTAGCTTTCCCCTATTATCAACATATATTTATGCAATACATTTAACCACTCAACTCATTAATTCCAAAAAAAACTCTAACTACAAAAGGATAGCAATACCTTAATAATAAAAAAAGGATAGTTTACGGAACTTCCAAAAGAATGTTAGAAATGAATAAATTTTATAGCAAACTAGTAAGAAAGCCAGTTGTATTAAGAGTAATGTTGTGAATACATAAAAATGCACAATTTTGTGCACAACTCGTCACGTGACGATTTGTGAGTGATGGAGGTGTGATGGTGGTTCATGTGGGGACACACTTACACCACTCACAACTTGCCACGTGGTGCGTTGTGGCACAAAGTTATGTATATTTATGTGTCCCTAGCATTAATCTTGTATTAATGAAACTTAGCATGTTTTTGAAGTGAACTATTTTAAGAAAATGTTTTTGAAAAAAGAAAAAAAGTAATTAATATTTTGACAGCCATAAAAGTGATATCAAGACTTTTTTGAAATAGTTTATTAATAATTGCCTGAAGGGTACCCGTTAACATTACTAATATTAATAAATTATTTTAAGAAAATTTTGACATCACTTTAATGAGAAATATAAAAAATAATTAAAAAAAGTAATTGTTTCTCAAATTCTTCTCTTAAGATTCTGCAATGTGGTTTTTCTTTTTTTCTCAAGAGAAGAAAGTATATATTTTTTAGTTAAGTAACAATATGATTGAATCTTAAGAGAAGAACCTAAATTATAGAACCTAAGGTACTGTACCTAAGTTTTTAGTACGTTTCTAAAAATATTTTCTAAACTAATGCACTTGGGACATCAGTTAACTTGTTCCGGTAATATAAAATTAAGAGATATGTGTGATTTGAATTTCAAAAGAGCTAAGCAAAGATTATATGATTTTTAATACTAATATTTGAAGTTAATAGATGTAAACTAAGGTTTTTTTTTTTGTTTTTTGTTTAGAAGGAGAACTGCAAAAATAACTGCATCAGTTAAGATTACATTATTGAGGTGTGGAGGAACATCCTTCATCTATACAGAAAACTTGCTAATATATCTAGCATGTCTAGCAATGTTATGAACGATAGAATTACCCTGACGTCTAATATGGAGAAACTTAACAGCAACAAAATTATTTGCGAGAAACTTAGCTTCATCAACCAAGTGGCTGTAGGCAGCAGAGAGGAACTTTCAGTCTTCAAAGCGTTGATAATTAAGCTGTGTTTGTGTGATTTGAATTTCAAAAGAGCTAAGCCAAGCAAACAATATATGATTTTTAATAGGCAAAAATCTAAAACTGACCCTCTAACTTTTAGCTTTTTCCATTTTAGTCCTCTAACTTTTAGTTTCATCATTTCAGTCCTCTAACTTTCAGTTTTTGTCAATCTAGTATTCCGTTAGAGCTTAGTTAGCTACTGCCGTTAAGGGTGCTAAAACGACACCGTTTTGAATTTTTTTTTTTTTTTTTTATATAAATTTTGGAATTAAAAGAAAATAAGAAAAATCTGAAAAAAACAAAAAAAAAAAAAAAAAAAAAAAACTTTTAAGGGGTCGTCCCCCTTCCCCTGAAATCAAAACAAAGAAGAAAGAACATAGCACCCAAACCCTAACTAAGAAGTAAACACTACAAAAAAGAGGTGCTATAACCGCGTTTTTAAAACGTGGCTATAGGTCAGAAAAACATGGCTATAGGATGATTTGGCCTGTAGCCGTGTTTTTTTAAACCTTGTGACTATAAGCCTAAGGGGTCTATGGCCGCACTTTTTCAAATACGGCTATAGGCCAGGACCAATGGCCATGTTTAAAATGTGGCTATAGGATCGGACCAATGGCCGCGGTTAAAACACGGCTATAGGTGATAGCTATAGTCTCGTTTAAAACATGGCTATAGGTGAAAGTTATAGCCACTTTTAAAATGTGGCTATAGGATCGGACCAATGGCCGCATTTAAAATGCGGCTATAGGTGAAAGCTATAGCCGCTTTTAAAACGTGGCTATAGGACATGCTCTAGCCGCATTTTTTAAATGTAGCTATAGGTCCTAGTTTAAATTTCCTAATAAACTATGCAGAGTAGGAAGAAAAACGCTTGATTTAGCATTATACGTATTGATCTGAGTAGTATACACAGCACCATACGTGCATGTGATATATATAATGGACTACATTTATATGTATATTACGACATGTATATATGTATCAGTGTATTTTTTTTTTTTAAATGGAATATCAATGTATTTATTAATTGGTCTAACCTTAATGATTGTTCTTAGAAATGACAAGGTTTGGTTTTAGAGAACAAAATGAAGGTAAATAGGAATAAGGATAGTTGGGTGAATTGGCAATGGATGAGAGAGACTTAAAATTTATTTATTTTGATGAAAAGAGAGACTTAAAATTAAACTATGTATAGGGGTCCACATATATATATGGGTGCAATATCGTTGTGAGAATATGGTTGAATTCTTGGTAAGGACTAAGGACGTGGCAAGCTTAAGTTTTAGATGAGATATGTACTAGGAAACATCTCCTAATCGTGAAGTTGAATTCTTTCTAAGAGGATAGCTTGCCACTCTTTCTCTTTCAGTGATCAGAGAATTATTTTATGGCGCATGTGATGTTAGCAGATATTTGGCTACCGTTAGGAGAAAGTATATCATGTTCCTGTAATACCAAATCAGAAGCTGTTTTCACCAATAAATGATTGAACATGTCTTGAAAAAAACACATCAGCTTACTCCACTAGGTACATAAACAGTCAAAATAATTGTCTTCGTACAAGCTTGAAGCCATCAGTATTGAAGAAATATCAAAATATTTGCAAAATATCTGTGAAATATCAGTGCATAAAGATCACAGGAATAGTGAAGGCCTCGACTATGTCATTCTCATCACATCCAAATAGGTTAATACATAAAGTATCACTAGGGGTGAATGCGGTCCAATTAGTGCTTAGTTCTCATTGACCCCAAAATGGCTTAATTGAGCAAGAGGAAAAATGTGAAGCAAAATGACAATTCCAGAATCATTTCCAATAGGTAATTATGAAGTAAGAGATTAAAAGAAATAATATCCATTATGAGTACGAAGCAAAGTTGGATAATATGGTAGCTCAGAGAATAACTGATGTGGATTAAAGAGCTACAAGGATGAGAGAAAACCAATATGAAAGAAATTTTAGCAGTATTGAGGACTTCATTACCTAACAACAAAACTAGACATTAATTATAAAGTATGCCCCTAGAATTGATTTGTTATGTCCAAATTAAGCTTTCAAAGTTTGAAAATTGGGCAAAAATGTTGGATATATTTGTCAATGTGTATTTGATTAAAACAAATTTTCCTTAACAAGAAATACCACATACTAGAAATGAGGCAGACATCCTCCATGTGAATATAATGGCTGAAAACATCTTCCATTATTATGCCATAGTATGTGGACTGAACACTAAGATATAACATGATAACCATCAGTAGCCATTCATGACTAAGCAATTAACATCCACTTGAGGATATATACTTGCTTTTTCTAGAAGCATATATGTGGGAAATAATTTTGAGCTGCTGTTACATCACAAGACAACTTGGATTGGATTGGATTGAACTATCAAATTACTAATGTGAAAGTCTCCAAATGAATGGTGAACTTAGCAGTGAGAGCATGTGAAAAGCTTCAATGGTTACTGTATGGAAAAGTTAGCAAGAGCAGCTAACTTGTATATATTCTTTCAGAGAGATATTCTAGATATATGTCATACATGAAGGATTAAGGATATAGAAATCTCATTTTAAGGCTATAACTAAGGATATTTACATTGGGAAATACATGAGGATTAAAGATTTTGCTCTTAATTAGTAGGACCTCTGTCCATAGAAAAATTTCTCTAAATGTCTAAAATGCTACTTAGCCTATTTCCTATGTTCTGATCATATCTATATTGCAAATAATTTTATTCTTGTTTGAGCTTTCTGGATGCATCAAGGCTTCTATTTAGTGTTTGACTAATATGACATTAGTAAATTATTGGTGAGTCCATAGCAGGATATGAATTACATATTAGTCTATCCCATTAAATTATGTAACCAAGGAAAGCATACATCAACAATAATAAAATATTTAGCATGAAATAATGTTACATGAAAGTGACACAAGCATAATTTAAAGCACAACTGCTCATGGGGAAGAGTTGGGCTTTTATAAAGCAAAAGTACATCCATCCGAAAGTAAGAGATCACCGGAAGATAAACCCAAAAGTATATAAGAGAATGTGAATGCTTTATTAGTTTTTACAAATTTTTTACATCCAACTTCAATGAAAAGTGTCAAAAAAGTAATTTTCACTTGTTCTTTTTTTTTTTTTTAATTTTTTTTTAATTTTTTAAATACAGATTAGTTAACAAATTGAGACTTTTATAAGGATAATGATGGGACTGACGAAATCAACTATTGACGAACCCAGTATTACAGACGAGACCATCCTCTTAGACGAACCCAAACAAGTACCCCCATCACCAAAGAAGGTACCAAGACCATTCAATGCTGCCAGCAATACCTCGGACGGTTACAATAACAGCTACACAGACCATTGAAAGCACATTTACAGCCCCCTTACTAAGCAGGAGGCGTTACCAAGAAAGGCATTAACTTCCCATTATTAAACCACAACAGTCAGAATCTCAGGCAACATGTATAAAGCCCTCACATTAACAACACAAGGTACATAGAGATACTCAGCTATATTCTTTGCTCTATCTTGTTGCATTATTTTCCTTTGAGCAAACTTCTTGATATTGACTTTGGCATCGGAGACTTTGTGGCAGGCACCACATCGGTGGCCATCTTGAAGATACAATCACCAAGGCTGAAGGTTGTTTCCATCTGCCTTTAACTGACGAATTCACGCTTCATCAGTTTGGCGCCATCTGTGGGAACGACATTTTCAGATTCATATTTGAAAACGTAGTTTCCATCAACTTCTACATTCAGATGGAATCCAATCCAGATTCCGCAGCCTTGGCCCAGCAAGTTCAAGCTCTTGCGGCCACTATTGAAGAACTCACCAAACAAAATCATGAAATGAAGCTACGACTTCAACAGGTTCAACAGGCTCAGCAAGAAGAGAATTGGTCCAAGGATAACGCGGAGGGGGAAGGGGATAGCCATAGGAGGAGCATTCATCAAAGACCAACTACTCTGGACGAACAGAATTTTGACCTCCTTCGAGAGATGAGGAAGGAGATAGACGAATTGAGGAATGCCATTAAGGAGAAGACAGACCAAAGCGTAGATAAAATGGTAAGGGCCACGGATTCGCCATTCACTGCAGTAGTCCTTGAATGCCCTATGCCGTCAAAATTCCATTTACCTCAGCTTGAGCCGTTCGACGGGCTCAAAGACCCTCAGGATCACCTTAATACCTTCAAAACGACACTGGGCCTTCAACAGCCACCCGATGAGATATTGTGTCGTTCTTTTCCCACCACTCTCAAAGGGGTTGCAAGGGAATGGTTCACAAAGCTGCCCACATCGTCCATCGACAACTTTGAACAGTTAAGCAGCGCTTTCTTGCGACACTTCATTGGGGGGCAGCGTCCTAAGAGGCTAGCGGATCACTTACTCACCATTAGGCAGGGAGAAAAGGAAACCTTGAGGTCATACGTGAAACGTTTTACTCGAGAGACCCTCGAAGTAGACGAAGCTGATGACAAAGTACAACTGACGACCTTCAAAGCAGGACTGAGATTCAAAGATCTCGTGGCTTCACTCGCGAAGAACCCTCCAAAGACGATGGCAGAAATACTCATAAAAGCACAGAAGTACATGAATGCCGAAGACACTTTAGCAGCCATAAAAGACGTGGAGAAGCCAGGGGACAAAGGAAGAAGGGATAGCGAGCGTAGGGGTCAAAAGAGGGAATGCCCAAATCGTCGAAATAATGACGAGAACAGAGGAAAAGAAGACAAAGGTCCTCGAACGGTAAAGTTTACCCCTCTAATTATGCCTATTGACAAAATTTTAATGCAGATTAAGGACGAACACTATCTCAAATGGCCGAGACCATTACACTCATCTCCTAACGTCCGTGACAAGAACAAGTACTGCCGATTCCACAAGGATCATAACCACAACACGAAAGATTGTAAGGACCTAAAGGAATAGATAGAAGAGTTGATACGGAAGGGCAAATTACAGAAATACATGAAGAAGGGAGAATATAACAAGTTCAGGGATGGCAATAAGGGTCAGCATGAGTCCTCTTCCAGGACTGATGGTCAGCCGTTCCAACCCACACAGGACGTGATCGGGGAGATAAAGACGATTATAGGAGGGCCCTTCATAGGAGGATCATTCAAATCCCTCAAGAAAGCATACCAAAGACAGGTGAATAGCATCCACATGATACCTCCATTCAAGCAGCAACGGACGGACTAGGACATGTCCTTCAATGAAGTGGACGCCCGGGGAGTGAGGCAGCCCCACAATGACCCATTGGTTATAATGCTGAATATAGAGGGATTCAACACCAAAGGATCCTCGTGGACAACGGTAGCTCCGTAGACATCATCTACCTCCCTGCCTTCCAACAGCTGAAGCTAGATCCAAGGAGACTGCGTTCATTTGACTCCCCCCCCCCCCCCCCCGGTCAGTTTCAGTGGAGACAGGGTATATCCCAGGGGCATAGTGACGCTGACAGTAACAGTGGAGACCTACCCGGTGCAGTTGACCCGTCAATTAGACTTCCTGGTAGTAGATTGCCCCTCGTCTTATAATGTGATCATTGGGAGACCCACACTTAACAAATGGAAAGCAGCCACGTCAACATATTGCTTAAAGGTAAAATTCCCAACGGATAACGGTGTCGACGAAGTAAAAGGAGATCAAGTCTTAGCCAGGGAGTGTTATCAAGCCGTCCTGGACGCGAAGGAGAATCACACATGGATGATCGAAGGGAAGGACGAGAACAAAATGGAAGCCTTGGAAACAGTAGAACTGGTCGAAGGAGAGGCAACCAAGACCACAAAGATAGGAACGACGTTAAACCCTGAGATGAGAACAAAGCTCATCCAATTCCTTAAAGAAAACTGAGACGCCTTCGCATGGAGCCACGAGGACATGCTAGGCATAGCTCCAGAAGACATTCAACATAAGTTGAATGTGGACCTGGAAAGAAAACCCGTCCAGCAAAGACGAAGAGTCTTCGCCCCAGAATGAGACCAAGCAGTTACAAACGAAGTTACCAAACTATTGATGGCAGGTTTCATCCGGGAAGTATACTATCCTGAGTGGCTCGCGAACATCGTCCTAGTGAAGAAAGCAAATGGAAAATGGAGAATGTGCGTGGATTTCATAGACCTGAACAAGGCATGCCCGAAAGACAGTGTCCCCCTACCAAGGATAGATCAGCTTGTAGATTCTACGGCCGGACACAAGTTGTTGTCATTCATGGACACTTTTTCAGGATATAACTAGATAAGGATGGCTGAAGAAGACCAGGAGAAGACTGCCTTCATCACGAGTCAGGGACTCTATTGTTATAAGGTAATGCCTTTTGGACTAAAGAATGCTGGAGCTACATAACAGAGACTAGTAAACAAAATTTTCAGCAAGCAGATTGGCAGGAACATGGAAGTATACGTGGATGATATGCTCACCAAGAGTAAAGAAGAGCTTGCGCATCTAGGCGACCTAAGAGAGACATTTTCCACCCTTAAACAATACCATATGAAGTTGAATCCAAGTAAGTGCGTTTTTGGCGTAGCCTCAGGGAAGTTCTTGGGCTTCATGGTGTCCCAAAGAGAAATAGAAGCAAACCCAGAGAAAGTGCAAGCCATAATCAGTATGGCATCGCCCAGAACCGTCAAGGAAGTCCAAAAGCTTACAGGGAAACAGGTTCGTCTCTAAAGCGACAGACAAGTGTTTACCCTTTTTCAAGACCTTGAAGCAGGCTTTCGACTGGACCAACGAATGTGAAGTAGCTTTCCAAGAACTCAAACGTTACTTGAGTAATCCACCCCTCTTAAGTCCGTCCAAGCATGGAGAAAACCTATATTTGTACTTAGCAGTATCAGCCACAGCAGTGAGTGTAGCCTTGATTAGAGAAGAAGACAAGAAACAGCTCCCAGTCTACCATGTCAGCCAAGCTTTCCAAGGAGCTGAGTCCAAGTATCCCCAGATTGAAAAGATTGCGTTCGCATTAATAGTAGCCTCATGAAAACTAAGGCAATGTTTTCAGGTAAATCCTATCCTGGTAATGACAAACCAACCCATCAAAAAATCCATGAACAAACCTGAAGCAGCCGGAAGAATGGTCCAGTGGGCAATTGAACTTAGCCAATTTGACATTGAGTACCGTCCCAGGACAGCCATCAAAGCACAAGCTTTGGTAGACTTAATCGCCGAGTTCACCCTTCCGGACGAAGATGGCATCACCAACGAAGCCGAACGGTGGACGATACAGACTGATGGTTCGTCAGCCCAAAAGCAAGGGGGAGTAAGGGTCGTTATAACCACCCCGGACGGAGAAGTGCTCAAATACGGAGTTCGACTAAAATTTCCGACTACCAACAATGATGCAGAATACGAAGGAATACTGACAGTGTTAAGGCTCGGGAAGGTGCTGGGAGCTAAGAACCTGTTAGTCCAAAATGACTCAAAGCTGGTGATCGAGCAAATCAAGGGGGAGTACGAAGCAAAATAAGAGAGAATGCAGAAATACCTCAGGTTGATGAAACATCTTGTTCAGGGGTTCGATAAAGTGGAACTTGTTCACATTCCTAGAAGCCAAAACATGGGGCAGACGAAATCTCGAAGCTGGCATCATTAAAAGAAAGGGGGGTAAGCATGGGCTTGGCAATGGAAGTCCAGAAACACCCCAGCATCGAAGAAGTTCTAACTTTCACAATCCAGAGCACAAACAGCTAGATGACACCAATAGTTTCCTTCCTCCAGGACGGACAACTCCCTCAGAATAAAGAAGAGGCCAAAAAGATCAAGAAGAGGGCGGCTAGATTTACGATCCTTAATGACACTCTATACAAGAGAGGTTTCTCCATGCCTTACTTGAAATGTGTTGACAAGGAAGAGGCCAAGTACATATTAGAAGAAATCCACGGAGGAATTTGCGGCGACCATGCCGGTCCCAGGTCCCTGGTAAACAAGGTAACACGAACAGGTTATTTCTAGCCTAATATGCAGGTGGACGCAGTGCAGCTCGTCAAGAAGTGCGACAAGTGCCAACGATACGGGAATGTCCAGCGGCTTCCAGCAAAGAAACTGACGACGATATCCTCCCCGTGGCCATTCGCATGATGGGGAATCGACATCGTCGGTCCATTACCCCAAGATAAAGGTCAGGTAAAATTCCTACTAGTTGCTATTGATTACTTCACAAAGTGGGTTGAAGCAGAGGCTCTAGCAACAATCACTGAGGCGAGAATTCGGAGTTTTGTATGGAAGAATATAATTTGCAGGTTCGGGATTCCATTGACGATTATATCGGATAATGGGAGGCAGTTCGACAGCCAAGGCTTTAGAGACTTCTGTTCAAATCTAGGCATCAAGAACCAATTTTCATCCCCAGGGCATCCCCAGGCAAATGGACAGACGGAAGTAACAAATCGGACACTACTCAAGATTATCAAAGCCAAGCCGGACGACGTGAAGGGTGCCTAGCCAGAAGAATTGCCTAATATCCTGTGGGCTTACAGAACCATAGCGAGAACCCCAACGGGAGAAACCCCCTTCAGGCTTACCTATGGCATTGAAGTAGTAATCCTGGTCGAAGTAGGAGTGACAAGCATCAGGCGAGAGGTTTTCAATGAAAGGGGCAATGACGATCAACTGTAACTCAACCTGGACTGTTTGGACGAAGTAAGAGACAAAGCTTCCAGCAAAATGACGAAGTACCAGCAAAAGATGGCCGAATACTACAATAAGAGGGTGAAACTTAGACGACTTGACATAGGCGACCTCGTCCTTCGCAAGGTTACCACAGCAACTAAAGACCCTGCCCAAGGAAAGCTTGGCCCCACATGGGAAGGACCTTACCGAGTCGTTCACTACTCTAGACAAGGCAGTTATCACCTAGAAACCATAGACGGACAGAGACTCCCTCGACCATGGAACATTGAGCACTTGAAGAAATACCATCGATAGATGTAACAAATATATTCATTCTATGGGACCGTCTTTGTCGTCTTGGTAATAGAACCTATGGGATTGACGAAGACAATAGGGGCGATGGAAGGACCCTTCCCAGTAACGCGAACTGTCTTCTTCCCAATGTTTGACAGCGGCTCATCCTTCTTGGACCTCATCTTTGCGTACATATCCTTATTAAACTTGGTCGTTATCTCTACAAGAGAAAAACACTTAAAAGAAAATCCAAGTGTGCATAAGAAGAGACGATACTGACGAGGTAAATACTTACTCTTTTTTACTTCAATGCCAATATTACGTAGAACGTAAGCAGACGGATCAGGCCCAAGGTTGTAAAAGGCTAGGGTCCGTGGGTCAACCAGATCGTCCCAACTTTCGATCGTCTGTGCGTATCCGATCGCGGTTTCAATATGCTCCTTATGCCTGCTTTTGAGCTTAGGTCGTCTTTTAACTGCGCACAACAAAAGATAAAGGAGTTAGTAACGATAAAAAACAAATACAACAAAACTTAAGCGACAGGGAGAAATACTAACGCACCTAAAGTCGAGGTTCCCCACCGACGAAGCAACCTAGGGATCGCCCCAATTCCTACTGGATTGAGTTTCAAAATCATCCCTGGACACAAAGAAAAATCTTGATTTCCAATACCTGAAGGACGAAGGTAACCCTTTGACAATCCTTGTTCTTTTCTCCCAAGGATCTAACTCATAGTATCCGTACTCTTTAGACTCTCTCAAACGGTATAGATAGGTGAGTTCACCTACCTTGATCATGTCTCCGTTAGCAGCCAACCATATTTGCATACAGTTGACCACAATTCTCCACGAGTTGGGCATGAACTACCCGGGAGCAATACCAAAGTGGTCCAAAAGTTCCATCAGGAATGGGTGGACGGGGAACCTAAGCCCACAAGTAAAGGCCGCCTCATAAAAGCATACCTCACTAGGAAAAAAATGGCAAGCCCTATCGTCGTCAGTAGGCCGACAAACACGAACCCTCTCCGGAAACTGAAACCTATCCTTAAATCTACTCACAGTGTCGGCATCCAGCCCGCACACCTCCCTAAGGGCATAAAAAGCCCTAACCTCTCGGGGGGCAGAGACGGCTGTATCTCCCTCCACTGGGTCACCGTTAGACGATAGCCCAGTCTCGAGATTGCAAGACCTAACCTCAGACATCACCTCTCTATCTCTCACCAGACCCTCGAACCAGTTAAGCGATTGGAGGAGCAAAGGCAGCAGGTCGACTAATACAACACTCAAAAAGTTACCCTTAAAAACGAAATCCTCTAAATGTGGAAAAACACCCAAAGACCCTCCTAGGCGCGCAAAAAGAAAGGAAATTGATGGGTAAACTATCCTAACCTCAGAGCTGCTAACCATGGAAATACAGAAAAAGCGCAAAAGGAAAACAACACAAGCTAAATCCCCAAGAAATCAAGGACAAACAAAAGGAAAAAGAAGAAGAAAAGAAGAAAATCAGAGGCTATATCGCAATAAGATGAAAAAGAAAGGAAAAACGCACCTTAACAATGGCGGGTAAAAGAAGCACCAATACGCAGCACACCAATTTGAAGAAAAGTTGCAGAGTGAGAGTTCGAAGAATAATTGGAAAATTTTGAGAAAAGTGAAAGAAGTAAGAAGGGGAAAAGTTTTAAAAATCAAGACTCAAAACAATTGGAAACCAACAGGAAGCCTAATAGTCCCACAAAGCGAAGCGTTAACTCCCCTAGCCAAAAAGCGCCACGTGGCCACTCCCTGTAGAGAGCCGCCACTACATATTTAATACGGCACGAAATCCCAAAGAGTTGCTTACAATTCCGAAAAAAATAAAAAAATTAAAAAAAATTAAAAAAAAAATCCTCTTCACTTTCCATGGTCGTCATGACATGTCAAGACGACCACAGAATCCGGGGGCAGCTGATGGGACTGACGAAATCAACTACTGACGAACCCAATATTACAGACGAGACCATCCTCTTAGATGAACCCAAACAAGTACCCCCATCACCAACAAAGGTACCAAGACCATTCAATGCTGCCAACAATACCTCGGATGGTTACAATAACAGCTACACAGACTGTTGAAAGCACATTTACAGCCCCCTTACTAAGCAAGAGGCGTTACCAAGAAAGGCATTAACATCCCATTATTAAACCACAACGGTCAGAATCTCAGGCAACATGTATAAAGCCCTCACATTAACAACACAAGGTACAAAGAGATACTCAGCTATATTCTTTGCTCTATCTTGTTGCATTATTTTCTTTTGAGCAAACTTCTTGATATTGACTTTGGCATCGGAGACTTTGTGGCAAGCACCACACCGGTGGCCATCTTGAAGATACAATCACCAGGGCTGAAGGTTGTTTCCATCTGCATCCTTTAACTGATGAATTCACGCTTCATCAGATAGATTTTTATAAATAAAAATCAATGCAATATGAAGATAAAGTTAAAAAAGAAAATTTTAAAAACGATCTACACTAAATAATTACTGTCATGAAGAGATGACAATGAAATCCCAACAAAAAAATAATGCTACTTGACTAGACTTGCCAAACCCACCCTGCAGTTATGATCACACTTATGGTTCCAGCACAAGCCATGCCTAAATAACCATGGTTGAAGAAAATCAAAATATTCAGGATTCCAACCGTAGAATGACATCAAAATAAGCCATAATGCATTACATACAATTATAATCATCCAGGTAGTTAACAAAAACATGTATCCTGTTAGCTACAAACTAAAGATCCTTCACGTAGCATTACACTCATAACATGTTGTGGGTGTGAATGTGATTCTACAAAAACACTAAATACTGCCTCGTCTCTTAGACCTACTTTAACCTCACTCATGAGAAACCCCATCACGGAACACAATTAGATAGCATATGATATATACAATGCCAATTTGGTCCCAAAACTAATTTCTTTTCTCCAATCAAGCAAATTTTCGCAAACTTCCCACAGAACCAAACACATCCAAAGCAGTAAAAACAAATATTCAAATCAAGCACAATTGGAATTACAAATGAATTCATCAAGAAAAAACCCAAAAAAAAAACACATTCAAACCCTAGAATATACCTAAAAAAACCAAAAAAGCAACAAAATTGAGCATAAAAACATTCAAATGAAACTAATTCAGAAACCCTAAATCTAACTAGATGTATCAGATCTAAGAAGAAATTCATGAATAAAAACAAAACCCTAAGACCATTCAATAGATCTAGAATTACGAATCAAATAATCAGAGATCGCGAAATTGAATATCGAAATTTGAAGGAAAGAGAGAAAAAGGGGGGTGAACTCGCCTGAGTTGACTCGGTGATTGAGAACTCGCTGGTGTTTTTTTTGAAGATCTTAGAAAGTGGTTTGGGAATGAAAGAAGACTCTCTCTCAATAGGATGATGAATCAGGTCGGCGATGGTGCGTGGGTCGGCGATGATGCATGAGCTTCGGCGATGGTGCGTGAGTTTCAGTGGTGGCAGTGAGGAGGTTGATGAATCGATGAGAGTTTGTGGATGAGGATGATGGGAATCGGTGAAGCTAAAGCCTTTGTGGAGGATGGGAGTTTGAGTGCTGTCTGTGAGAGCTGACAGCTTAAGAAGAAGAGAAGAAAGAAAAGAAAAACGTGGCTTTGGAGGTTGATGAAATAGGGTTTGTCCATTGTTTACTATGCTATTTATACAAAGCCTAAAGCTGTGTTTTTAACCTACGGCTATAGGCAAAACCTGAAGCCACGTTTAAGAAACGCAGCCCCATCCCAAACTAAAGCCGTGTTTTAAACGCGTGGCTTCAGAATAAATTTGAAGCTGCATTTTAAACATGTGGCTTCAAACTGAATTTAAAGCCATATCTATAAAACGCGGCTTTAGGCAAGCTAGAGCCATGTTTTTTTTAAACGTGGCCATAGTTAAGAATTTAAAAAAAAAAAATTGAAATACGTAGGTCCTATAGCCACGTGTTTTAAACGTGGCCATAACTCCACCCCCAAAAATGTGGCTATAGTTGTTTAAAGTGCGGCTTCAGACGTGTTCTATGGCTACATGTTTAAAACGCGGCCTCTTGTGTGTGCTTTAAGCTGCGTTTTTTAAAAATGTAGCTTTAGACCGTCTGTAGCCGCGTTTGAAAAAACACGGCTTCAAAAAACGCGGCCTAAGAACCGCGTGTTTTGTAGTGAAAGGAGCTAAATTAAATTTGGGTGCATTTTAATAGCCACAAAATTCATGCAGCCAAACCATATTTTCAAAGAGCTTCGTTGATCATCCAAGCCCAGAAACACGATGGGTATCTTGTTAGTTTTGTAGACTGCCTCAACATATGACCAAAAAGGTCATGAAACATATCAAGGAGCTACCAACGAAAAGCCAAACAAGCTCCAATCAAACCTATACATGTCTTAATTCACAAAACAAGCACATCATGGATATCAAACCAGATCACATGATGACAACCACCAATGGTTGATGTAGCATGGATCAGTGTAAATGGGCACTTTACAATCATAAAACTGGTGAATTTTGGGTATGAATCATTCGAGAAAGAACCCAAGTGTTTGTGGAATCATTCAACCAGCTTTCTATTTGGGTATGAATCATTTAACCAGGGGAAGGAGAACAACGACGTCGTTCCCCTTAAATGTTTTCTTTCTTTCTTTTTTTCTTTTTCTTTTCTTTTTTTTTTTAACAGATTTTTCTTATTTTCTTTAAATTTCGAAATTATAAAACAAAAAGAAAAAAAAAAAAAAAAAAAAGAAAAGTCAAAACGGCGTCATTTTAGTACCCTTAACGGTAACAGCTAATTGAGCTCTAACGGAATACTACATTGACAAAAATTGAAAGTTAGAAAACTGAAATGACAAAACTGAAAGTTAAAGAATTGAAATAAAAAAGGCTAAAAGTTAGAGGGTCAATTTTGAATTTTTACCTTTTTAATATTAATATTTTTAGGCGTGTTTTGTTTTGTTTGTCGGGGGTGTTCTCTTTAACGTGTATTACTATTGCTCGAACGGAGTGGAGCGTGTCGTTTTTGACTTTTTGTTGGTGATCTTCTAATGTTAATTTTTGTGGTGGGTCTCTCTCTCTCTCTCTCTCTCTCTCTCTCTCTCTCTCTCTCTCTCTCTCTCTCTCTCTCTCTCTCTCTCTCTCTCTCTTATGTGGGACCGTCTTTGTTGTTTACATTTAAATTTGTGATCATCGGTTCAAAGTTTGAGGTTGACATATTCTAATTTGTAACATGACTTGACATTATTTTTATGTGTGTTTTGTTTTGGTGTATGATTTTAAAAGAGTTTAGCTTACTTCTAGTAATTTTTTAACTGAAAATTTCTTTTATTTTAATGAAAAACTGTCACATCATTTATTAACTAAATAAAAAGCGGAGATTAAAATCCACTACCATTTGCCATTGTATATTTAAAACAAAAAGATATATCTAGTTTAAAAAGTAGGAGGTAAGCTAAACCCCTTTCAAAATATTATATGTACACTCTAAATTTAAATAGTTTATTCCTTAAATTTTGAATTTTTTTTTAATAAACACAATAGAATTTGAATTTATAGTTTCCATTCTTGCTATTTATCATTAGCTCAAGATATCTATTAATTTTCGGATGTAAGTGAAGTTCGAAGTTCAAACCACATATATATTACTAGTCTCATCAAACGTGCTGCACATGCGATGAGGTTTTTTTTTTTTTTTTGTCTAGTGTCATAATATCCTTTTAATTTTATTTTTTTTTAGATAAGTTTGTTTTGAAGACATAGATTAGTAGGGAGTGTCCTATTTTGTAGGTATTTTAAGTGGAGTTGGAGATATATTTTTACCGGATTGTCCTCATGTTTTTTCCCTGTTAAACCTAAGGTTTAGAGGTATTTTTGAACTACATAAAAATCTAGTCCAAAGAAGGGAATACTCTTATAAATAGTATAGATAACCTTAAATATATGTACATAAATGAGCAATATTACCAAAAAAAAAAACTTACTCTTGCCATTTTTACCACTCTTTAACTGATTACAATGTTTTATGTTTGAAACAAATATCAAATATCCTTAAATACATGAATTTCTTTCCATTTTAAAACAATTGTTTAATATTTTAATTGCTTGAAGAATAGGAGACCTGATAAGGAATTGCTCAAATATAGATATTATTTTAATTTATTTTTATATCAAATTGCTATCTTTTTAATTTTCCGTTTAGGAATTTATGCTACTTAACAGCTTCTCGTCTTGTAGTTCCAGGAAGCTAGGCAGCTATCGAAGAGCGTAGGAGAGAGAGCAAATAATCTTGCAATTCTCTTTAACCAATTAATGACTTTTCAAAATTCACTTATTTCTGTATCAAATTACTCTCTTTTTAATTGCTTGTTTATGAATTTTAAGAGTTTTATAGTCATAATTAATATTATTTTTTGACATTTACATACCATGATTCTACCTCTTCATCTCCCACTCATTCTCGGGATCCATTTGCTTTACTCAATCAAACTTTTAGGTTTATCTCAAAAAAATAAAATAAAATAAAATAAAATAAAATAATCAAACTTTTATGAGAAAGCAAAGTAAAACATAGGTATTAGAGAAGGAAAAAGGAGAAGAACAACGACCCTTTGTTCCACTTTGTGTTTTTTTCCTTAACAACTCCCTATCTCTCTCCGTCCCCTAATTAACTCTAACCCAAAAAATGTATTACTCAATATTCAAGCTTCTAGATTTGCTTTAAAGATCCATGCTATTTGTTTTTTAAATAATGGGCAGGTTGGGTTGGACCTGAAACTCAAAAAAAAAACCCAAATTGTTGACCCAAACCCGACTCGTGTTTCAATCCAACCTGCCCAAAACCCTTTGGGTCGGGTCTGTGCTTAGCCCTAGTAATGGGTAGTAGTTAGGGTCCAGCCAGGAAGTTTTGTTTGCGGGGTCGAAGTAAAACTATCATGTTGATTTGTAATTCAAGAAAAACTCAAACCATGATATACCTATATACATACATATTACATGTCTTTGTGCATTAGTTTTGAAATAAAAAATCTTAAATCCAAAGTAAGTCATAACTCATATATAATACGCAAGATTGTTGTTATTTTATTAATGTAATTTTTATCCATACTTAAAAATACTAACAAGCTAAACACTTGATTGAGCATCTTAAAGTCTTTTTTTATTATTTTTTTATTTTTATCAAGTGTTTCTTTAATTCTTTTGAAAAATTATAAAATCATAACATTCATAGAAATTAAATATCAGTATATAACAAAACTAGACTATATTTACAATTACAACAAATAATATTCATAGAAATTAAATATAATAAAATCACTATAAGAAACCATAAAAAATAAATAGAATTTAAATTCAACTAGATTAGACAACTATAGTAAAAATAAATAAATTCATAAATCATAAGATAAATAAATAGAAATTAAAACTGAAATAGAACAGAAAACAAAGAAGAAAAAGAAAGAAGAAGAATTTTGTAACATTGAATGGATTGTGAAAGAGAATGAGTGCTAAGAAAGGAAAAAAAAATTTATTTTATTTTATTATAAATGTAGTGTTTGTCACACACACTCTAATACACAAACTATTATACACATATTTTTTGAATTAAAATAATAAGTTGAAGACAATTCAAGTTTTAAAAACATGTATTAAACTTACTATTTCAGTTTAAAAAATAATTAAATGTGTAATAATGTGTATATAACATGATTAGTATAATAGTTTTTTTATAAAGAACGTAGAGCTATAAAGTGGCAAAGAACCGTAGAGAGTTAGATATCACATTGGAGGGTAGAACCATGAAGTGGCATAGAATTCTAGATGAGGGTTTTTTGCTTTTTATTTTATTTTATTTTGTTTGGCTAATTAGAATTCTACGAAGAGTTAGATATCACGATGGGCGGTACAACTATAAAGTGACTTAGAATTCTAGAAGGTAGATATCACGTGAGAGGGTAGACACTTGTTTTTATTTACAAAACTACCTTTTGCTTTTGGGTGAAAAGTTGAGAATTTGAAGTATTGAAGAATAAAACAAAAAGAGGAGAAGAAAAGAGGATATCACTAAAAAATAAAGATTGATAAGAACAAAAAAGAAAAAGAAAAATTGAAAAAAAAAATTGTTGGTTTTTTTGGGGTTAATTTACACCTCAAATGCCACTTTTAGAAGTATTAGCTGATTACTCTTTTTTTTTTTTTTTTTAAATTACTATTTTGAAAGTTTTTATCAAATACTTGGATTTAAAAAAAAAAAAAACTTAGCACTTTTTAAAATTACCACTTTTTTAAAAAGCATAATTTCAAAAAACTAAACCAAACTTCCCCTATGTAGCTATATATATATTTTGAGATTAGAATTGGTAAACTTAAAACTAGTTGAAGATAAAAAATGAGTATGAAAAATGCTAGAGATTAGAATTGGTAAACTTATATATATATTTTTTTTTTACAAAAAATTGATGTGATAAAATGGTTATTGGTAAATGAAAAAGTTATCTTAGTAGAGGGTTAGACAAGAACTAATAATGATGGACTATAATAATAGTTTGTAAAAATATTGTAAAATAGTTTCTGCTTGTAATATTATTCAATGAATAATGTTAAAGCAGAAACTATTTTACAACATTTTTACAAAATTTTGATATAAAAAATTCTTAATAGTTTTCAATTGGACAGACCACTAATATCATATTTTTACTTATAATAACCATTCACCACATTAACTGTTTGTAAAAAAATTTAAAAAAATAGTTTTTACATATAATATTAATCAATATTAAATCAACAAATCTGATCTAGAAAAATCCACTCCATCCACTAACCCATATTTTCTCCAGTCAATTATGTTTTCAGCTTTATCATTTTGTCCTTATTCTCTCTTTCCAATTCCCATTTCCTATTAGGATCTTTTCAGCAAAAAAAAAAATAATAATAATTCCCATCAGGATCTCTCTCTGATTATGAAAAAAATTCAGGATCCCTCTCTAATTTTTACTTCCTTCTTCACCACTTATTAAAGCCCCCAGCCATGGCCGAATGATTCCACGAACCACCCGCCACTACCTCGATTCATTTTATCTCTTTCTTGCATTGAAGAAAAAAAAGAAGAAAGGGAAACGAATTCAGAGCAGCAGCATAGTGAGACTGACAAGGGAAAGCAATCAGCAGTTTAACTACTCACGAAAGCGAGTAACGTTACGGTCATAAATTATTTTACAATATTTTTATAAAATGTTAATGTAACCAACTTCTTATTAATTTTTATTAGGTTCACAATTAATATTACATTTTCATTTACTAATAATTACTCACTACATCAACAGTTTATAAATTTTCTGTCTAATATGATTATTATATATATATATATATATTTTTTTTTTTTTTTTTGAGAAACATCATTATTATATTTTCAATAGCCACTCGGCAAGTTGATAACAATGTACTAGGAAAATGTCAGAGATAATGAATTTTTTACAGAAAAATTTAAATTGATGATGTGATAAATAATTTAAATAAAAAAATTAATATTAGTTGTAGGTTAGTTGAGAATTGGTAAGAAATTACAGTAAAAAATTAGTTATAATAATAATTTATAAAAATATTATAAAATATCGTGTGAGAGAAATATATAAAACAACAAAATTGGTACCACGGCTTACCAACCTGCCGAATTGGGGGCACAAATTGTGCCAGCATTACTCCTATATATATTGACATGATTATAGCATATAAGGAACATAGAACTATTGCACGATTACTCAGCTATAGCTCTCTCTCTCTCTCTCTCTGCTTCTAGTGTTCTCCTCGTTTCTCCTCAATCCTCATCAATGGCTTCAGCAATGTCCATGAAGGCATCACCTGTTCATCCACCAAAGATAACAACCGTGAAAGCACTAGTTGAATCAACTGGCTCCTCCTCCATCCCTTCGTTTTACAACTTCACCCCTTATCTCCGTGATGAACCAATAGCCGGTGATGCACCAATAGCCGGTGATGCAGAAGATTCAGTCCCCATTATCGACATCTCTCTTCTTGTTTCTGGTACTCCTGAAGAACAGTCCCAAATCATCCATCAACTCAGCAAAGCCTGCTCAGACTGGGGCTGCTTCATGGTACAGTTTATCTTATCTGTTTTGAGCTTTCTATTAAATTTTTTTCTTACGTGTCTATAGTTTTTGCATGTTACTGAGATTTAATGAGGGTCTTATTAGGTGATTAATCATGATGTGACGGAGAGTCTGACGAAGGCAATGATAGCTTCGTTTCAAGAATTTTTCGACTTGCCAGAGGAGGAGAAGAAAGAGTATCAGGGAAACCATGTCATGGATCCAATCAGGTGTGGTACAGGGTTTAATCCTTCGATGGATAAAGCAAACTTTTGGAGAGATTTTCTCAAGTGCTTCGCCCATCCTGAATTTCATACACCCAACAAACCAGCTGGGTTCAGGTACATTTCTTTTCATTTCAGATTTAACCTCCTAAATCATATCACATATCACATATTATGAATAAAAAAAATCAAGTTCTGAAGTATTAAGAATCTGTTATGATTCTAATGTCCCACGTTGCTTAAGCGTAAGTATAAACATGTGCATAAATTTTTTACCAAACTTTTCTTGCAAGTCTGTTTTTAAATGTGAGTTCTATCCATGAGTTTGTAATATTTAGTATCAAAGCCAACCACAAGGGTTGACATGGAGGCTGGAATGTTTCACATTGCATAAGTGTAAGTTTAAATATGTGTATATAAGTTTTTGGACACTTTCCTATTACAAGAGTTTTTTTAAGGGTAAGTTCTACCCAGAAGTTTCTATACAACATTATATGCAATTTGTCCAATCTACTTAAATTAAGAATTTTCCTTCTTTTAATTATGATAAATTTATTTATCAATTAAAATTTCAATAATAATAATTTGGTCATGGCCAATGCAATTCATAATGAATGGTTTATTTATATTTTTGTTGACACAGTGAGATTGCAAGGGAGTTCAGCAAAAGAAACCGGGAAGTAGTAATAATATTACTGAAAGCTATATCAAAGAGCTTGGGGTTAGAAGAGAGCTACGTAGAAAAGGCTGCCAATTTCGAGTTGGGTTTTCAATTGCTCGCTGCTAACTATTATCCAACTTGTCCAGAGCCAGAGAAAGCAATTGGTATCCCCGCTCACTATGACCATGGTCTGTTAACCACTTTGGTAAATAATGGCGTCTCTGGCCTTCAAGTAAAGCATAACGAAAAATGGTTTAATGTCAATATCCCTGCCAATGTACTCTTTGTTCAAGTTGCTGATCACTTGGAGGTACATTCTATCATGCTTCTTGAACTCCATTTTTACTTGTCCCCATGTGTTATTCATCTTCTCATTATCTTTCTTAATTAATCTTTTTATTAAGCAACTATGCCAGCTAAAGTTAACTAGTAAGATCGGTTTGATATGATTTTAGGTTTAAGGTGATAAAACATTAATTGTCATTCACATAAATATATATATATATATATATATATATATATATATTTATATATTTTTATCCTTGAATTTTTTAAAAGAGAGGGGGTGGGGAGTAATTTTTTTCTTCCGTTTATGAGGTTGGTTCAATTTTGTATTTTTGTTACTTAAATTTGTGCACTCTTAAATATGTGGTTGGTTCAATTTTAGTCTCGTAAATATGGGTTGCTTCAACATTCCATTAGTCACATAAATGAAAAAAAAAAAAAAAAAAAATTGTTCACTTTGTATAATTTCAAGGACTAAATAAAAAAACTGACTTGTTAACAAATGTTGCTGTGAGAGAGAGAGACAGAGGTATGTCTTTTACTTCTAGCCAAATCTGAACTACTTTCTGAAACCTTTTTCTTTTTCTTTTTTTTTTTCTTTTTTTTTTTGTTTTATTTTGTTTTGTTTTGTTTTTTATTTATTTTTATTTTATTTTTATGAGGACTAAGGTCTAAGAACACACAAAATTAAAATTATATAGTTTTCTTCCATTTGAAACACATAGAAATTTTCTAAATACCCGAAAGGAAGAGTTAACCATGTTAAGTAGCCTAAATGGCCAAAATGAAGAACTAACCCTATAAATAAATAAAAAATTAAAAATAGGTAAATGATCATAACAGTGAAGCGAATACACGAATGAGGGTTGATCATTTTCTTTTTTCTTTATATGTGTGTGTAATTATATAAATTTTCATTTAAATATCATTTGGCTTTATGTTTTTCACTTATCATGTTCTTGACATATGAATATTTAACTAAATGAACAATTTTTTGAATTAAAATCTAAATTTTCTGAATATAATGTTTCACTGCAAGATTTTGAGCAATGGCAAGTACAAGAGTATTGCACACCGGGCACTTGTGAATAACAAAGCTACAAGGATGTCCATAGCTCTGGCACATGGACCAGCACTAGACACAGTTATGAGGCCAGCACCAGAGTTAGTTGACAATGAAAGTGATCAGCCTGCATATGTTGAAATGACATATAGGAAATTTTTGGAATTGCAGCAAACTGGGAGGCTGAGATCTAAATTCCAGTCGGATATTGAACAAAGCAAAGCAGTTTGAGCTAGTTGATTGGTTTATAAAGCCAATTTCTCAATTTAGTGCTTGATAATAATAATAAATAAATGTTGGACAATTTGGTTTAATTTCAAATTTTAAATTTGAGAGTTGAAAACTTAACTTAGACCAAATTTAAAATTTTCAGCCATGTTGTTCTCATGTTGGTTAGTTAGTTTCTTTTTTTTTTTTTTTTTTTTTTGAGCATATGCTCACATGTTTGTTGAATTTTATTTTTAGTAATAAATTTTGTTAGCTTGTTGCTATCTATGCTACAGTTACTATGTATTAAATGTCATATTTAGAACATAATCCTTTTTTTTTTTTTTTAACTTACATAAGTAATTCTTATTAATGTATTTATCTATGATACCTTATATTAGCATCTCTTTTTCCAACATTATAGATAGGATAGTATTAATATTATAAATTTTACTGCATTATCTTTATAGATTGATATGTCAATTTTTAAACACACACAAAAAAAAAAAAAAAAAAAAAAAAAAAAAAAAAAAACTAAGGTATATATATATATATATGTATATATAATTTTGTTGATATGCCACAAATCACATTCACTACTACATACATCAGCCATGTCCAAAGTAGCGTAACAAGGCTACTATAACATCATATGGAAGATTGTAATAAGAAATCTCTTTAGGAATGTCCTAATGTTATTCTGGCTATTGTAACCCAAGAGATACTTGCTTTAAAAACTTAGAAAACGTAGAGTTTCAACCTATGGCGTGCTTTTGTGATTTTTGCTCTTTATCATCGACCAAGACACCAATCGGTTTTTGGTGAAAGCAGAGAAATTGAACCCTAAATCTCTTATTCAATCATCAGAGACTTTATCAGTTGAATTAACTGGAACCCACCACTAAGCAATCAATTAGTTTATTTTTCAATAAATGAAAATGTGATTACAAGTAGGTATTTATAGAATCATAAAAATATTCTATTGACCAACATGACCTCATCATAATGGTTCTATTATTTCACATGTGCATTAATAATTATTCCAACATATGTTAAATGTGATTAACATGATTGAAATTGTAAATAACATGCTGATGCCCACTTTGGCAAGGAGGCTCAATAATAGGAAGAAGCCCAACAATATGGGAGGAAATAAAGAAGAAGAATTAGCAAATTGAGAAGAAAACCATTAAGCCCGAATGACTAGAATAATGGACCATAGGCCTGTAAAATAGCAAAAGGGCATCAAAGAAAACAAGCGGGCCCAAAGAAGCCCAAAGAAAGAAGTAGTAAACCCATAAGCATTATGAGAAATGGAAAGCAAGCAAGAATGGGCCGAAGAAGGCCAAAGGAAGGAATTAAGTAAATAAGGTTTGGTGGAAAAGCATATAAACCCCGAAAGTAAAGGATATGGTAACTTGGGCCGGGGAAGCCCAAAAGACTTAGCAAAAGCCCATGGGAATGAAGGATTGGAATGGGCCGGGGATGCCCAAGGAAATGAAATGGGGTAAGGATGCCTAAAAGAATAAAATAGGTCAAGGAAGCCTAAAAGCAATAAAATGGGCCAAGGAAGCCCAAAACAACATGAGTACAAGCCTAATGATAGTACTAGGCTACTGGAATTGAGCAGAAGGAAAGCATACAACAGGTCCAAAAGAGGCCCAACAAGCACAAGTTATATAATAACATGGCAGGAACAACGAGGTGGCATGGCAGGAGTGTCAATCAACCCGCAAAGAGGTTAAGGGATGGATTGAAGAAGGAAAGGCCCACGACCAAGCAAGATACAGTCCAGGAAAGAAGTAAGACATAAAGAACAAAGGCCTAGAGACTCATCCACGCCACAAAAGGTCAAGAACGAGTAGCAGAACGTGCAGACAAGCCCTCAGGTTATGGCAAACGTATGAACAGCAGACAAGTTATGGACACACATGGAAGTGGAGCATGCACAATGCTCAGGCACCACCCACTTGTACCCAACCAATACAGGAGTGGTGGGCCATGGGTCAGATGTAAGAGAGGGTATGGTTTAGTGGTAGGGAGAAGGGGAAAGTCTATTCTGGGGTTCCCGCTCAAGCTCTTCTGGGAGAAATGTCCTGCTAGGATGACATACCACCCAAAATATGGAAAGATGAGCTGGAATCACTAGGTGCATGCCATAGGGGATAGTAAGAGAGAATGCCCACTCTTATTCGGATGGAAATGCCATGGTGAGCAAGAAAACAAAATAAAACTCTTTTGTTTGGGAATGGGATGTGGCACGGCCAGAACAGGTAAGTGGTGATGGTTAGGCAGCCGACAAAGCAGTAGGTGGTCTCGAAAGGACAGCTATATCAGGAAAAAAGCAGTTAAGGGACAAAACAATAAATATCTATCACGACAGGTAGTATAAAAAAGGGCCTTAACTGTGCACAGTGGGGGGCAGAACAAGGGAGAACGGAGAAGAATATAGAAGAGGGGAAGAAAAACACAAGAGATAAAAAAAAATAATTAACAAAAAAAGAGAAAAAGAAGTAATAAAAGGAGTGAAAGATAAGAGGGAAAACAGAAAACTTAGAGAAGAAAAGGGAACTAGAGAGGAAAAACAGAGAGTGAGCAAGACTGTGATAGTAGGCATGCACCAATAGGTTGTTCCTTTCTCTCCCTCTAAAAGCCTACTCTCTAGTGAGGATTAAAGAATTTGAGGAAAAGCCATCTAGGCCCATTCCCTCAAAGTGGGAAATTTCTGTGGTAGGACGCCCTAGTGAGATTGCCCACATTGAAGGGTGGTTCCCTTCTTGGACTTGACCCCGTTGAGAAATCAAGCACAACAGACTAACTATCCTTCCTTTTATTTTGTTGATTAAGGATTAATATTATTTCATTTTCTTTTTATCATTGTTATTAACTCATTTTTGCTGCATTTATATCACTACATTACCTCCTCCTTTACTAAGATAATGATTTTTTTTTTTTTTTTTCTGGTTGACAGTAAACATATTCTTCTTATTATTGTCATATTATACCTGCCTACCATAACTTTTTTGTAACTATTTCCTCTGCCATAGGCATGTGTCCAAAGTCTTAGCAAAGGGGTTCTAGCTTGTGCACAAACTGGCTTGGGATGTGTTGCAGTCAAGCCAGTTCTGACTCTCCTACCCAGAATTATTGGGCCGTAACATGGCAAGAGACAGCCCAGCCTACAGTTGCAAAAAAAGCCCACTACACTAACTAACTAACTAACTAACTAACTAAATGCAATATTACAACAATTATTATCTGATTTCTAACACTTTTAACATCAATTTTCTTGTGTTAAAATGTAGACACTTTGATCAATATGGGTCATTCTCCTGTACCCCTCTTGTTTTTAGGGGGTACGGTACCTACGTAAGTCTTACCCATTAGATTTACTTGTTTTAATCTTAGCCATTTATATAATTTTAATAGAATATCAGTTACCGGTCGGTCAGTCAGGTTAATGTATAAAACAAAAAACAAAAAATACGATTCTTCTTCTCTCTCGCACCGCATCTAATCTGAAGCAGGTTCTTATGGGTTCTTCTCTTTCGTCGTCTCTTCTTTCCAACCTTCATCGCTGATGTTCTTAGGTGAATCACTGAATCTATTTTTTTGCCATCCTGTGTCTAGGTTTATTTGTGCTCTATGGGTTTCGCTCGATTTGTTTAAGAATTGTTTGTGGATTTTGTTTAATTTGTTTATGATTTTTCTGTGGGTTTTGTTTGATTTGTTTTTTATTTTTTGTGGGTTTGTATTTTCTGTAAGGATAAGAATTGGGTTGGTTTAGTTTTGTTAAGAAATTGTTGATTTTTTTTTTTTTGGGAGTTCAAGGTTGGAATAGTGGGAATGCAAAGTGTTTGATGAAATTCTTCTATAAGCTGGGAATTCTAGGAGCTACTTGTATGAGTCAGTGATACAAATTTTTAAAGCTGTAGCTATAAAAATATTTAAAATACAGACTTTAACACCTTTTTTTTCTTTTATTAGACTAAAAAATTATCAAAATTTTAAGGTTGAAAGTGGTACTAAATTTCTATTATTTATTTTTATTTTTAATGTCTTTGCCCTTCGTGTGTTTGTTGGGTGTTTCTTAGATCTTGTTGGTTTTTGTCTCAAATTTTACAGGTTCCGGGTACACTAGGTCATAGGCTTGGACCCCTGGTTAGCTTCAAACCAACGGATCTGGTTTGCTATAGCACACTGCATACAAGCAAGGTATACACATATACATGTACATATATTCTTTACATTTGTGTTTGATTGTTTTGGTTAGATTGTATTAGTTGTATAATTGTATTGCTAGAAATGGTGATTAAATTACTAGAATGAGTTAGAAATAGTCCACTATACTTTGCACCTTCAGTTTTGAAGTATCAATTTTATCCCTTGGTCAATCAACTAGTAGTATCAATTTTTGCTTTTGGTATTTCAAAAAGGTAAAGTCTTTGGCTTATTTTGGTTTTGATTGTTGATTTTATTCATTCCTAGATATTGAAAGATTATTGTAAAATTTTCATGGGTATTTTGTTTTGTTTGGATTTGTCCATGCGGTTCTATATCTATTGGTAAGGCTAGGAGTGACGATTTTATTTGAGGTTTGGTGCTTGGGCTGGTTTAGTTTTGTTAAGAAATTGTTAGATTTTATGTTTTTCAGATTCAAGGTTGGTCTAACTGAAATGCAAATTTTTGTATTAAATAACCATGTAAAGCAATTAATTGTTTGATGAAATGCCTCTGTGAGCCATGTATTTTGATGCAAGAGTTTTTTTACTGAGATTTTGAGCAATAGTACACAGATTTTGAGTTCAAGTGTCCTTATGAAATAGAGACAAGTTAGTATAGGTTAGTAAACTTTATAGGTTGTCTCCAATGGTAATAAAAGCAGTAGCCTTTGAAGTTTGAACCTAAATATTATACTATGTGTGTGATGGTCACCTGACCCCCACACCCAACTTGCTGTAAATCTAAAGAAATTGATTTTAATTGGATTGGTACTTATCTTTATAAGTATTTTCTATTATGTGGGTTGCCAATCATGTATGTCCATGGAACTTGCTTAAATAAAAACCATCGGATTAAGCTAACTAGTATTTGGATTTGGATTTGGAATCAAGGCATTTTAAATCAATTGTTTTCATTGAGGCTTTCAATAAAATTGTATGATCAAAAATTATAATTTGACCACCTCATGATCCTCTTTAATCTTCTTCAATATATGCAACAACGACCAATTTAAGAAGTGGATAATAGTGGTGCTATCAAATTTAGTCTTGTTACTATTATCATGAAAATAAGTTTGATTTATGGTTTCAGTTGCTATTTAGTTTGTTGATTGCTCTATTTACATGTTGCAGCTTTTAGCTGCTAGTGTTTTGTTGTTTGTATAGTTTGCTTATATCTTACATGTTTGATTAAAGGAATTGTATATCTACTTTTAGTTTTAAAGAATGACGTTCAAGGGAGATTTGAGAGCAAACTATGCAGTTGTGACTCAATGCTTAATCTTATCCTTTGCTATAAATGAGGACTCAAATCTGCAATGTATACTACATTATCAAACTAGAGACTGATGCGTCCTATGATGAAGAATAACTGAAAGCTTGGTATTGCTGGATATCTTGTGGTGCTCTATTATTGTCAAAGCCTGGTGGATCTGTTGTTTCATTATTCAATTGTGACATGTTGCTGCTGTGTTAAGAAATTGTGATAGCTTGATGATGTTAATGTATAAGTTTTGCTATAGATTGTGTTTTAGGAATGGCCAGTTTTAGCTTGATTTGTTGAGATCATGGCACTTTGTTGAGGGGGGTAAGCTATCATAGCCTATTGTTTTGTTGTAGTGGGTCTGTTGTAAACTTTTATTTGTAAACGAGTCACATTCCCACGCATAATTGTTTTAGGATGGTTTCATTAAATGTTTTATTAATACTATAATTTTAGTTATTAACCATTGGTTTTTCATTAGTTTTTAAGTTAATAAAAACCTTAAATATACTTTTTTTTATTTTTATTTATCTTTATACACACACACACACACACATATATATAGTGAATCTTTACACATACCTTAGAGAAAACTCTATATATTCCACTTTTTTGGATGCGTAAAATTATAGACTACTACTCCATAATGATAATGGCTAATTAATTTTATATATATTTTTTAGTGATCTTTTGTAACGCTTCTTACCATTATCATATATTTACCAACTTATGATTTGCATAACAAAGACGATAAATGAGAAGTAACATTGTTCATTAGATTTTCGAAAGTAATAGTGTATGAAAATTATATATATATATATATATATTATAAATAAGGTCAAATGAAATGTCAAAAAATGGATTTTTAAATTTTATAACTTTATTTCTTATGTAATTTCTACTACTGTCAGAGAACATCTCTTTTTTAGTTATGATTAATATGGTTTCCATAGTTAGAGTTTGATTAGTTTTAAATTTAAATTTAGTACTATGATTGTATTTAATTGTTGATTGTTGATTTAATTTTTTAAGTGAATTTAATGGTTTATGTTACTACACTGTAAAGATTTTTTTTAAATTTTCTAACTTTATTTCTTATGTAATTTCTACTACTATTAGAGAAAATCTTTTTTTTCAGTTATAATTAATATGGTTTCCATAGTTAGAGTTTGATTAGTTTTAAATTTAAATTTAATACTATGATTGTACTTAATTGTTGATTGTTGATTTAATTTTTTAAGTGAATTTAATGGTTTATGTTATTACACTGTAAAGTTTTTAATGTTATCCATATGGGAATCTCTATTTTATTTTTTACTTCTCCTTACAACCTTTGTTTTCCAATCAACGATTAATAATTGACGTTTGTTTTTTTTTTTCTTCATCTACTCTTTATTAATTTGTATTGGTTTTTTTCTATACCCTCTCTCTCTCTCTCTCTCTCTCTCTTCATTGGCAACCTATCGTTTTCTAAAATTTGATGATGATTCTATGACATTAAATATGCATTATTAGTTTTTTATTTTATTTTTTTATTTAGTGTTTCTAACTTGATTTGTTTTGTATTTCATTCTTCTTTTGATTCATTGGGTGTGAAAATAAGTGTTTTCCTAGCATTACTCCACTTAATGTGGACAATTTTATTTATTTAATTTAGGAAAAATATTATATTTTAAAATTTTTAAAATAAAAAAGAAGTGGAAATATAAATAATTAAATGATATTTTTGGGGGATGTGAGTGAATTTAAATGTTAAATAAAATGATATGAGAAAAAAATAAAAATAAAATACATAACAATAAACACTAACTTATCCAAATAATTCTATGTAATATAATAACAGTACATTCTTATATACTATTTTTAATTATTGATAATGCAATATGATAATATTTAACAACCAAAGTCATAAAAAAAAATTAAAATACAAAACTAAATCCCATCAACCAAAATAGAGTTCTGAAGAATACAAAACTTTATCAAGTTAAAATAGAAATGCAAGAAAAATAAAAATAAAAATCCATCAAAAAATTGAGGGAGAAAGAGTGGGAAATAACCACTTTTTTTTGAGATAAAATTATGTAAAGAATGGAAGAGTGAATGAAAAATTTATATTAAGAGGATGATAATAAAACGAAACAAAATAAAGGAAATATAAAAGGAAATAGGAAGAGTGATATCAAGGTAGAATGTTTGGGGAGATGAAAAGGTAAAGAGAAGGAGAAAGGTTGGAGAAAGTGTAAATGTTAAAAAAAAATGAGTACAATTTGATAAGCACAATTTTCTATTATTTGAATTTAAGTAAAATGTTACATTTTTTATTTTTTAAAACAACAAGGGGGAGAAAATATAAATAATTTAATGATAAGGAGGATGTCATTGAATTTCAATATTGAGTAAAATAGAACAGAAGAAAAAAAAAATAAGAAAAATTAAAAGATATAACAATAAACACTAAACTATCCAAATTATGCTATGTAATGGAATACTATTTTATTTTTATCTACAATCTTTAATTTTTAATAATGTAATTGAATAAAATTTAACAATTAAAGAGCAAAATAATAATAATAATAATAATAATAATAATAACTTAAAACACAAAACTAAATTGTATCAACCTAAATTACAGTTCTTAAAAATACAAAAATTTATCAACCTAAAGCGGAGTTGCAATAAAAAATAAAAATCCACCAAAACATTGAGAGAGAGAGAGAGAGAGAGAGAGAGAGAGAGAGAGAGAGAGAGAGAAAACATTTTTGTGAGAGAAAACATTTTTGTGAGAGAAAACTATGCAAAGAATGGAAAATAGTGAAAAATTTATAGTAAGAGGGAAGGGATAAGAAGAAACAAATAAAGGAAGATGAAGGAAAAGACGAATAGCAATATTAAAGTAGAGGGTAGTGGGGAGATGAAAAGATAAGAGAAGAAGAAAGGTTGAAGAAAATGTAAATATTTAAAAATAAGTGAACGTAAAAAAAAATTATAGGAAAATTGGAAATAAAAAAGAAATATATATAGATGTTAAAACCGACAAAGATGAATATGTAAAGTTAATAATCTATTTTGTAAAAAAAAAAAAAAAAAGGAATAAATAATAAATAACAATTATGTGGCGAATGACTTGGCGATGAAGTGGCACAATAGGAACTCAGTAGTAATAAATGTCACGCTTCATCTTTTAATAATACTAGTGTTTAACCCGCGCAATGTGCAGGATCATCTTACATATTAACAAACTTTGCATCCAACATAAACCTAGTTATTATACTTCTACTACATATATTCAAACTTAAATAACGTAGTATATTTAAGCAATTAGTTTCTTCAAATCACTCGTGTGTACTTCCTTGTTATGAGAGACTAAAAAAAAAAGAATCCGACTTTAAGCAATTAAAACTTACATGACAATTTCAAATAGCAAATCTGCTATTCCTAGGAACCACAATGAATTAAACCATGAGATTAGAGAATTTTACAACCAAAAAGTTTAAAAGAGAAAAATGGCTACTGGTTTGTGAAACAGAAAGTTAGAAAAATATTAGTCAAATAATAATGCATAATCAATAGTACATTGGAATCTCAAATTCTTAAACTAAACCAAGAAATAACCCTTAAAAGGGATATTGAATCCAATTTTTTAATCGCAAAAGAAAAAAGAAAAAGTTGTAGTGCATAATCAAGCCACAATATATAAACAAAACATAATTCCACCTACAACAAATAAAATGCGTAATCAATAGTAGATGGGAATATCAAATTCTAAAACGAAACCAATTCATAAATCATAACCCATAAAAACAACATCGAATCTTAATCTTGACCCTAAATTTCAATTGCAAAACAAAATAAGAAAAAGAAAAAGCTCAATCCCGAAAAGCTGCAATGATATAGAGAAAATTTGTTAACAACAACCCTCAAAGTGATAAACAAAAACACACCCAAGTTATGGAATTCATGAAACTTTTCACCCAATATTATGTAATCATCTATTCATAAATGGATTTCTTTTATGTTCACGTCCAATTAATTACATGACCTATCCAACAGCAAGAATTATTTCTAATAGTACTGAATAGAGAATCACTTTTAAGTGAATGCATTGACACCACTCACAATTTTACATGAAATTTATATCAATACATGTAAGCTCCTTCAGCAAAACCTGACATTTATCAAAATTCATCATCTACCACTATAAATTGATGCAAGAAGGTCACTCCTAAAAATAAATGATTTTTAAACATTATAACATAATGAAAATGATAAATGTAAGAGTATAGAATAACACATAGGAATGTAATGAAAACAACAGTGTGAACCGTGAATCAAATTTTAAAGTAAATTTACACATGGTTTATCATATTTGTGGTTTTCTTACTAAATACCCATTGAGAAGCTTCAAATAGGGCAAAAAAAAAATCCTTTTACAAACCTTTTCTTTTAAAGATATATAGATAATAGGTCCCAATATTTATATAATATGATGAAATAAGCTTCAAGGCCCCAATATTTATAATTCACTTAAGTCAAAAAGTAAATTCCCAAAGTCATAATCTATTAATTCTAAAGACAACCACACAAAAATACATGTAAACACTAACAGTTCTATATAAACAAAATTAAAACTTAAAGAAATAAAAATTGAAAGAAGAATAAGAAGAATAAGAAATATTAGAAGAAATTCTTACCCTAAAATTCTCAGCCGCAAGTTCATGTTGTCTTTCCCACCATGCCTCTTGCTTTTGCACATCCTTTACAAAACTCACTCTAACTTGAAACACCTAAGCAATCCCAACCAAAATGAAAATATCACCCATTGAAAAGCCATAAAAGAGTCAAACTTTTCACATATAAATAGAGAAAAAAGACAAACTTTACACTCATACACATATACATGGAGAAAGACAGAGACCTTGCAAGTAGTGTAGATATCAATGGCTTGAACTAAAAATTGAAAGGGGTTGTACAAAGGTCTGAAATAGGTGGACGGCCTAGGTTCTTTGGTTGGGATATTGAGCAGTATTACCGCTACAGTGGGAAGAATCTGCAAAAAAACATCAAGGTATAAGACTCATCATATTCTAATAATTACGAAAATCCTTGTAGTAAACAAAAAAAATATCATGTTGTACTGGCATGAAAAAAAACACAATAAATAATCAAAAACAATAAATAATAACAGGGTAGGAAGGTTTTCAATTGAAAGCGAATCAAAATTCTTACCCGGGGGTCTGATTTTTCTCTTCAGAGAAGGTTGGCTTTAGTTGCAGATTCTTTGATTTTGACGGTGGCAAGGAAACTATATATGTACATAAAAACATTACACATACAAAACAAAGAAAGATTTGGCAGCATTACACACACAAAACAAAGTTCTAAAAGATAAAGGTTTAGGATTTTGATTTCAATTAGTCAAAATATAATCCAAGAACCAAGATAAAATCAACTACATCCTAATCTCTTCGTTCTCTTGTAGAACACAGAGAGCAAACCATCAAAAAAAAAAAACCTTTTCATATCAAACTTCGCTTCAAGATAAGCCAAGTTTTCTCATTTATGTGAATTGTGGACCATTGCATTAATCAACCAAATTTCAGTTCACAATTGGCAAAATTTAGGTGAAAATTCATCGAAGATCATTGAATAAACAAAGAATCATAACACATGGATGAATTTTCACCTAAATTTTGCAAATTTTGAAAGGAACCGGGAAAAGATTCTCTTTTTTCTCAAAACAAAAGCAAATATCTACAAACTTTTTGATAGAAAAACCCTAAAACCCAAAACAAAAATGAATCAAATCTAAACCTATCCAACAAAAAAACTCAATTAAAAGTAAAATTTCATACCCAGATCTAAAAAATGGAAAAAAAATTTACTGGTGTCGGTTCTAACGATTCGGGTGGTTGGTATATGGCCTAACAGTTTCTTTCTGTGCTTGCTGTTCCGGTGGTCTAAGTCTGGCCAGGAAACAAACAATCACCGGCCTTGGATATTTCTCTCTTTACCACCAAAAAAGATATAGAGGGATAATTTGGAACCAAAGCATCCAAACAAAGAGAATCAACCTATCTAATTTTTTTTTTTAAAGGGTAAAAGAAGAACCCTAGAAAATTAAGTAAGGGGAACTGCCGGTTTTGAATTCAAAAACATAGAAATATTGAAGATTTAAGATTCTAATTCGAATAGGAAAAGCAATGGTGAGGAGTTTCAATCTTTCAAACTACAAAAACAGTATTTGAAGATGAAGGGAGTACGCTGACCTTCGGTACAAAAAGACAGAGACCATACCGGTGGAGGGTACGGTGGTCTGATGGTGGCAAATCCTGACTTTCTTCTCAGATTTTTCTCTCTCCACCATCTACGCAGACCGAAGTTCCTTCTCTATCGTTCTCTTTGTCGGTTCTCTTTTTCTTTCTGCAGCGTATGTCTGTTTTGGGTTTTTATGTTTTTTTTTTTTTTTTTTTTTTAATAAGCAGGTTGGGTTTTTATAAGCCTCTCTGCAACGTTTTTTTCTTTAACCGATTATTTAATTTATTTATTTTTAATTGCAAGCGTGGCAAAGTTTTGAAAGGCTAAACGTTGTAACGTGCGGCTGTTTTACTTAAAGTTGTATATGTGTCTAAATTTTAGATAGACAGTTATCCTATTTGTCAGTACCTCCTCAATTGTAGGAATCTACTTTCTCTCAGCTTCTGCTATTATATATATATATATATATATCTATAGATATAGATATAGATGCCAATCTTAGTTTTGCTATGGCTTGGGTGTTCTACCTTGCATTTTGGTTGTTTTCTTAGTCAATAAAAACATCACTATTTCATAAAATATATAAAAAATATATAAAATAAAAATAAATAAAAAAAACTAAAAAAAGAGATGGTGATGCAAGACAAGGACAGGGGAAATAAAAGTAAATGAGGCACAAATTATAAAATCAAACAATAAAAGTAAAGAAATATAAGCTTTGCTACAAAATCATTGTTTATCATATTTGTAACTATGATTAGAACAAATTAAATGACCACACACCAAGAGTTATTTTAATGACCACACACAAATAAAAGAACCACTAAATGTAACAAAAGAACTGTCAAATGTGATGTTAGAACTGCACAATGTGAGAATGGAACCGTCAAATGTGAAAAAAAAAAGGGAACTATAGAATGTGACAAAAGAACTATCAAATGTGATGTTGGAATTGCACAATGTGAGGATGGAGGAGTCAAATGTGAGAAAAAAAAAAAAAAAGAACCACCAAATGTGAGAAAAGAGCTATCATATGTAATGTTGGAATTGCACGATGTGATAATGAAACTGTCAAATATGAGAATAAAAATAAGGGAACCATCGAATGTGACAAAAGAACTGTCATATGTGATGTTGGAACTATACAATGTGAGGATGAAACTACCAAATGTGGAAAAAAAGAAGAAGTAAAAAAACCACCCAATGTAACAAAAGAACTGTCACATATGACAAAAATAAAGCAGATGTGATGTTGGTACTGCTTAATATAACAATGGAACCATCAAATATGATATTGAAACTGCACAATGTGAGGATGAAATAGTCAAATGTGAGAAAAAAAGTAAGTGAACCACCAAATGTGAGAAAAAAAACTATCACATGTGATATTGGAACTACACAATATGAGGATGAAATTGTCAAATGTGAGAAAAAAGTAAGGGAACCACTAAATGTGAGAAAAGAACTGTCACATGTGATATTGAAACTATACAATGTGAAGATAGAATCGTCAAATGTGAGAAAAAAATAAGAGAACCACTAAATGTGACAAAAGAACTGTCACATGTGTTATTAGAACTGCACAATATGATGATGGAACCGTCAAATGTGAGAAAAAAAAAAAAGGGAACAACCAAATGTGACAAAAGAACTGTCACATGTGATGTTGGAATTACACAATGTGAGGATGGAGCCGACAAATGTGAGAAAAAAGTAAGGTAACCACTAAATATAACAAAAGAACTATCACATGTGATGTTGGAATTACACGATGTGAAGATGGAACTGTCAAATACTGTCACATGTGATGTTGAAACTGCACAATGTGATGATGAAACCGTCAAATGTGAGAAACAAAATAAGGGAACCACCGAATGTGACAAAAGAACCGTCACATGTGATGTTGGAACTATACAATGTGAGAATGAAACCGTCAAATGTGAGAAAAAAGTGAGGGAACCACCAAATGTGAGAAAAGAACTGTCACTTGTGATGTTGGAATTGCACAATGTGAAAATGAAACCGTTAAATGTGATAAAAAAAGTAAGGGAACCACTAAATGTGACAAAAGAACTGTCATATGTGATGTTAGAACTGTACAATGTGAGGAAGAAACCGTGAAATGTGAGGAAAAATAATAAAGGAACCACCGAATGTGAGAAAAGAACTATCACATGTGATGTTGGAATTGCACAATGTGAGAATGAAACTGTCAAATGTGAGAAAAGAGTAAGAGAACCACTAAATGTAAGAAAAGAACTATCACATGTAATGTTGGAACTACATAATGTAAGAATTGAACCGTCAAATGTGAGAAAAAAGTAACCTGGTATAGCAAGTTACCTATTAGTGGGTATGATACCCCTTTTTTTTAGGGGGTACCATTGAATTACCCAATATAAAATAATGGTTGTAATTGTAAGCAAAGTGTAAGAGGATATTGTTCCATTAATAAGATTTATGTAATAAAATTTGTAGTATATATCCTTATCATCATTCTAATAAATTTTAATAAAATAACTTCTTTTTTTTGTTAAAAGGTCACACCAAAAAGATTAATGCAGACCTATATAATTGTGTCATGGCTATTCTCAGTAAATTGTAGTGAGACCTTTTTTTCCGTCTCAATAACTTGACTTTGTAATTGATACGATGGTAGTACGTGCGGCTAGGTGATTCATTTAGTTGCATTGCTATTGATCACTGCTTAAGCAAATGTTGCTATCGGATAATAGTTCAAAAGGCACAATCGATAGTTCACAAATAAAAACAAACAAGTAAGACTTAAAAAGAGCGAAAATCGTTTCTTTTCTACTTCTTTATGGTTTTACATATATCATTACTAGAAACATTGTGTCAATGTACAGACCTTTATCTCAATGAACAATAGTAAAAGTATATATCACTTTTATGTGTGTGAGAAGAATTTGAGAGGTGAAAATGTGCAGTGAAGTGATGTTATAATATGACTCCTCATGTCAGATTTAAAAATAAATAAATAAATAAATAAAGGTATTAAAAATATAATTTTTCTTCACACAATTTTAGGTAACTTTTATTAGTCTTTTTACTTGATGCTGATATATATGTTCACAAAAATTTCGAACAGTTTCCAATAATATAGACATCCCTGCGCGCCCATAGCTCGTACATGGCCATATGAAAAGCATCGAATTTAATTGGAGGTGAATTCCATTTAAAGTACTTCAGCACCTGATTCACAAAGAAAAGAAAAATTTAGAAGAAAAGTCAATTATTGTAATTGTAGGTCTAAAACATTTTTTAGGCAAATATATCATTTTCCACGTTGTCATGAAGCATTTTCCAGATCAAACTTCCTCAAAAGGTGAACACTTAAACTCACATTACTCTTTTTTTCTCTTTTTCTTCTTTTTATTTTTTTTTTAAAGTATATTTAACTTAATCTAAGTGTATGTATGTGAAACTCTCTCTTATAGACTTGAACTCTAGCTCTTACTCTCCACATTACAAAAACTTGTACTTGTGAAGTGACCATCACGCCACATTACTTTAAATCAATTATGATAGTATAATTGATCTAGTAACCTTTTCTTTTAGGAGAAAATTAAATAAATTAGTAAACTTACTTTAAGTTACCAGGTTGTGTGAAAAAGGAAAGTAAAAGATTATTTTTGCTAAAATGCATTCTAGAAATTAAATCAATGTTGGGAACAGTAATTTGAATATTTAATTGTTCATCGGAGAAATAAGAAATAGATAATGTCATAATGCATAACCCAAAATTCATATTAATTATGTTTCATTTATAGACTTTCTTGTGCCATAAACAAAATTTATCAACCAAGGAATGAACATTTCCTCAGCAGCACATCATGCTGGAATTAAAAAAAATTAAGAAAAAAGTGTAAAATTAAGCACATGGTTAAATATAAACTATATCAAATGAAGACATGGCCCATGGGAGCGTAAATTTTTCAATGGGGGAAGAAGTTAGAATATTATTTTACCATCAGTAAGTTGTAATGCAAGTTGATGAATTTTTCCCCTGTAATATTCTTAACAGAATGCAATTCTCCTTCGAGGGCTATCACAGAAAATTTCGACCAATCAAGAATATTTTTGAATGGCAAATCAAGGTTGCTTAACGAGACAATTGCAAAGTGACACATAAACTACTCAAAAAAGCAATTAGAATATAATCAATTAATCATCTTGGAAATAGTAAAGTAAATCCAGTCTCAGCAACAAGATAAAGAAAGTAAAACAAAATGACCCTTAAAGAAGGAAAATCAAAATCATAATACATGATTGATTTAAAGGTTACTCAGTAATTTCCTTAATTAGATATTGAGCTAGCAAGAGGGATGCATTCAGTAAACACTACAAAACACTACAAGAAACTTGAATTAAGAAACTTGGCATGTCAAATTTTATAGTCCTCACCACAAATTTTATCTAAAGTGCACTGTGAGTTTGCTGTTTGCCCTCCACTTGCATTTTATTTTTGCAAGAGATATTACTATGTATGTACCTGCCATGTAGGATGGATTAGATACTAATGAAGAAACTTGAATTAAGAAACTTGGCATGTCAAATTTTATAGTCCTCACCACAAATTTTATGTAAAGTGCACTGTGAGTTAATTGCCCTCCTCTCTTGCATTTTATCTTTGCAAGAGATATTACTATGTATGTACTTTCAGAGTTTTTACAGAAAATGTGAGACTAATGCAAGATTAAAACTAGTATTGTATAATGAGGGCTTGGTTTGTGGTGATTGTACTAGTATAATGGATTTTCCACATAATAGTCTCTTATGAAAATAGGTGTGGAGGTCCTTCTTAAGCCATCTGGCCTAGAAAAAAAAAAAGGGGGGGGGGGGGGGGGGGGGGGGGCTATAGCCGCGTTTTTAAACGCGGCTAAAATATGTCCTACAGCCACATTTAAAAAATGTGGCTACACTTTTCAAACGCGGCCCAAGACTAGGACCTATGGCCATGGTTAAAACGTGGCCTAAGGTGAAAGCTATAGCCACGTTTAAAACGCGGCCTAAGGTTCTGGTCTTAGGCCGCATTTTAAATGTGGCTACAGCTTTCACCTTAGGCCACGTTTTAAACGGGGTTATAGGCCCGGTCTTGGGCCGCGTTTGAAAAAGTGCGGCCATAGACCCATCAGTTTTATAGTCACAGGTTTTAGGCCACATGAGAAAACGCGGCCTAAAAAAACGCAGCTATAGGCTATAGCTACGTTTTTTTCACATATAGCCGCGTTTTAAAAATGTGGCCATAGAACCTTTTTTTTGTAGTGAAAATACACTCATTAGAACCGATACTCTTTTGTGTGGAAAGGAAAGGATATATTTGTGGTTGTTCTTGAACTTTTGTGTGTGGAGGTGCGTCCAACACAAATGTTGATATAGTTTGATCCTAAGAGGTTGTTCAGCCAAGGAACTGTTTTACGCCGAGTTCTACTCTAGGTGACACAAATTAACCTACAAGTGCAACACTTTTATGTCATTTTATAACTTAATTTTGGTGAGGTTGTTCTTAAACTTAGCTTTAAGATTTCTATTTTAAGGTTAAATTTTTCGATTAAAAAAATTTTCTAAGCCAAAGAATCTTTGCGTTCTCAAAAAATGTTTCCAACAAAAGGAACAGATGTAAAAGGACATGAATAAGATTGATGAAGAAATTTGCAGAAAAAAAGAAATTAAGGCTAATTTATATATAGAAAAATTAAGGGAAGATGATATTACCAGGAACACATTCTTCAAAAATCGATTCTGCTATGCAGGCAGCAAAGTATTCAGTTGTCAGCATTTTAAGTGGGGTTGGAAATATATTTTTACCAAGCTATCCTAAAATATTTTCCCAGTTAAACCTAAGGTTTAGGGGTATTTTTAAACCATATAAAAGTCTAGTCTAAAAAAGAGAATCCTCTTATAAAGTATAGATAACCTTAAATATATGTCCATAAATGAGCAATATTACTCATTAACTTACTCTTGCCCTTTTTACCACTCTTTAATTGATTACCATTCTCCCCTCTCCCCGTGTGTGTGTGTGTTAAAAATACTTAATATTCTCAAAAGAAAAAATAGTGGGTTAATCCCACATTGGAAAATGGGTGTAAGTAAAAAAGATTTAAAGTCTATGTTATGTATCCAAGAATTAAGCTCTTTTGGATATACACCACTGTAAATTTCTTTGAAAAACCTTTTCCCCTCTTCTCGTGTATGTCTGTGTTAAAAATACTTAGTATTCTCAAAAGAAAAAATAGTGGGCTAATCCCACATTGAAAAATGAGTGTGAGTAAAAAAGGTTTAAAGTCTGTGCTGTGTATCCAAGAGTTACGTCATTTTTGATATACACCACTGTAAATTTCTTTAAAAAACCTTTTTCCCTCTCCCTATGTGTGTGTGTGTTAAAAATACTTAGTATTCTAAAAAAAAGAAAATTGATTACCATGTTTTATGTTTAAAACAAATATCATATATCCTTAAATACATTAATTTCTTTTTTCCATTTTAAAACAATTTTTTAATATTTTAGTTGCTTGAAGAATAGTAGACTTTTTTTTTTTTTTTTTTGAGAATCAAAGAATAAGGAATAGCTCAAATATAGATATTATTTTAATTTTCTGTTTAGGAATTTATGCTACTATAAACCAATTAATGAATTTTCAAATTTCACTTATTTCTATATCAAATTACTCTCTTTTTAATTGCTCATTTATGAATATTAAGAGTTTTAATTAATATTATTTTCTAACATTTACATACCATGATTCTACCTCTTCATCTCCCACTCATTTCTCGGGATCCATTTGCTTTACTCAATCAAACTTTTAGGTTTATCTCAACAACAACAAAAAAAAAAAAAAAAAAAAAAAAAAAAAAAAACTTCCATGAGAAAGTAAGTAAAACATAGGAATTGGAGAAGGAAGAAGGAGAAGTACAAGGACCCTTTGTTCCACTTTGTGCTTTTTTCCTTAACAACTCTCTATCTCTCTCCCTCCCATGATTAACTCTAACTCAAAAACGTATTACTCAATATTCAAGATTTCAGATTTGCTTAAAAGATCCATGCCTTTTTTTTTTTTTTTTTTTTTTTTTTAATAACAGGCAGGCCGGGTTGGACCCTAAACCCAAAAAAAAAAAACTTGAATATGGTTGACCCGAACCCCATCCATGTTTCAATCCAACCTACCCAAAACCCTTTGGGTCGGGTCGGGTCGGGTCTGTGCTTAGCCCTAGTAATGGGTAGTAGTCAAGGCGCAGCTAGGAAATTTTGTTGCGAGGCTGAAGTAAAACTATCATATTGATTTGTAATTCAAGAAAAACTCAAATCATGATATACCTATATACATACATATTATATGTCTTCATGCATTAGTTTTAAAATAAAAAATTTTAAATCCAAAGTAACTCATAACTCATATATAATACGCAAAATTGTTGTTATTTTATTAATGTAATTTTTATCCACACTTAAAAATACTAACAAGCTAAACACCTGATTGAGCATCTTAAAGTCATTTTTTATCAAGTGTTTCTTTAATTCTTATGAAAAATTATAAATCCATAACATTAGTAGAAATTAAATATCAATATATAACAAAACTAGACTTATTTACAATTACAATAAATAATATTCGTAGAAATTAAATATAATAAAATCACTATAACTAATAATAAACTAAATAGAATTTAAATTCAACAAGATTAGACAACTAAAGTAAAAATAAATAAATAAATAAATCATAAGATAAATAAATAGAAATTAAAATTGAAATAGAACCGAAAACAAAGAAGAAAAAGAAAGAAGAAGAATTTTGTAACATTGAATGGATTGTGAAAGAGAATGAATGCTAAGAAAGGACTTTTAAAAAAAAAAAAAAATTAAAATGTAGTGTTTGTTACACACAGTCTAATACACATACACTATTACACACATATTTTTTGAATTAAAATAATAAGTTTAAGACCGTTCAAGTTTTAAAAATATGTATTAAACTTACTATTTTAGTTTAAAAAATAATGGAATGTGTAATAATGTGTATGTAACAGTTTTTATAAAGAAAATAAAATTATAAAGTGGCATAGAACCGGAGAGAGTTAGATATCACATTGGAGGATAGAACCATAAAGTGGCATAGAATTCTAGATGAGGTTTTTTTTTTTGCTTTTTTTATTTATTTTTTTTGGCTAATTAGAATTCTAGAAGAGTTAGATATCATGTTTCCCCTCAGATGAATTAAATAGATTACTTGTATCCGATAGCAATGATTTGTACTGTTATAGGCAGGTAGCCAATATTTTGGCCTCTGTGGCCTGTTTGTAGCCCTTTCTTGTTGAATATCATGCCAATTAACCAAAAAAAAAAAAGAGTTAGATATCACGATGGACTATAAAGTGGCATAGAATTCTAGAAGGTAGATATCACGTGAGAGGGTAAACACTTTTTTTATTTACAAAACTACCTTTTGCTTTTTAGGTGAAACGTTGAGAATATGGAGGGCAAATCAAATTTAGCTGATGTGTAAGAGGTGAGCAGTCTGTCAGTCTGTGCTCTTGTGGGGCCAGGTTTTATAAAAATGGAAGTGAGCTACTGGTAGAAGGTTTTTAAAAATTGGGGAAATGTTAACTAATATTTTTAAGAGAAAAAAAAGTAATTAATGTTTTAATATTTTTTTTATATATTTTTTTTTTGTATAAAATGGTATCAAAATTTTCTTAAAAAAGGTTATTAATCAATAACTTAAGAGCACTCGTTAGCATGACCCATAAAAATATTTGGGGACCATAATGTGACTCCACACGTGGTAATTGTGGTTTTTTCCTTTCTGTTTTCTCTTCATATTCTAAAACCAAACAGATTGCAAAATTAAAAAACAAATGTGCAATTTCCAACTCCAACATAAACCCATAAACTCCCATTTCCAGTAAAAGATAAAGATTATATGCTCAGTCACAAAGCTTATGATAGATCAACCATGGAGAAGGTGTGGTGGTACCGTGATGGAGAGGTGCGAACCGAGAAGAAATGAAGATCCTAGAAAAGGATTGGACAATTTGTGGAGAAGAATAAAATATAAAAAATAAAGGTGAAGAAAAGAGGATGTCAATAAAATATAAAGATTGATAAGAATAAAAAAGAAAAAGAGAAATTGGAAAAAAAAATTGTTGGTTTTTTTTTTTTTGGGTAATTACACCTCAAAAGCAACTTTTAGAAGTATTAGCAAACACTCAGCATTCTTTTTTCTTTTTTTTTTTAAATCACTTTCTGAAAGTTTTTATCAAAACTTGGATTTGAATTTTTTTTTAAATTACCACTTTTTCAAAAAGCACAATTTCAAAAAACTTAACCAAACTTTTCCTATGTTATACATTTATATATATATATATATATATATATATTTTGAGATTAGAATTGGTAAACTTAAAACTAGTAGAAGATAATAAATAAAAAATGAGTATGAAAAATGCTAGAGATTCATTTTTTTTTTTAGAAAAGGTTGATGTGATGAAGTGATTATTGGTAAGTAAAAAAATTATATTAATAATGAGATTAGATGAGAACTAATAATGATAATGATTGACTATAATAATAGTTTGTAAAAATATTGTAAAATAGTTTCTGCTTGTAGCATTATTCAATAGATAATGTTAAATACAGAAACTATTTTACAACATTTTTACAAAATGTTGATGTGAAAAATTCTTACTAGTTTTCAATTAATCCAACTACTAATATCACATTTTTATTTATTAATAACCGCTTACCACATCAACTACTTCTAAAAAATAAAAAATAAAAAAAATAAATAGTTTATACATCTGATATTATTCAATATTAAATCAACAAATCTTATGCAAAAAAAATCCAACCAGCCATATTTTCTCAAGCCAATTAGGTTTCAAGCTTTATCATTTTGTCCTTTTTCTCTCTTTCCAATTCACATTTCCCATTAGGAACTTTTCTTTTCAGCAAAAAATTAAATTCCCATCAGGATCTCTCTCTATTTTTTACTTCTTCACCACTTATTATTAAAGCCCCCAGCCATGGCCGAAAGATTCCACGAACAACACGCCACTGCCTTGATTCATTTTATCTCTTTGTTGTATTGAAGAAAAGAAGAAGAAAGGGAATCGAATTCAGAGCAGCAGCACAGTGAGATTTCTCAAGTTTTTTGTGAAAAAAGGTGCGACTGAGATTGACAAGGGAAAGCAATCAGCAGCTTAACTATTCACGAAAGTGTAAGTTAGTAAGAGATTTCTATCAATGTTGTTTAATTTTTGAGAAAATACGTGTGGATGAAAAGTGTATTTATTTGGTAAACAATAATTTTTGTTGTTTAAACACTATCACTAAAAAAGACTTAAATGTTTGACTGTTTGTACTTTGTATTGTGTAGGGGTTATTACCCTTTTTTTTTTTCACTATTTTTTATGGGAGATGTTAACAAACAGAATTGTGGTGCCTATTAAGGATTCCCTAACACTAGTCATATATAATAATAATAAATAAATAAAGATAAATGAAAGAAAAGAACATAAAAGTATTTATACAGCTTAAAAAAAACATAAAGATGTAAAAGAAAAAAAAGTTATTAAACAGAAGTCAAAAAAGTTGTTAACTTAACACTGCCCATTTTTTATTATCTATAAAAATTTAGAACTACAGTGTGACATGTGAATAGCATAATGCAAAATGTTGGAACTTGTAACTTCGCCCCTTCTAGGCTTTCATTATTATATTCTCAACAGCAGCTCGGCAATCTTATTGGTATATGATAATAATGCTCTAAAATAATGACAGAGAAGAAAAAAAAAATTTCTTATATACAAATTTACGAACTGCTGGTGAATAATTATTAATAAATAAAAAATAATGTTAGGTCGCAACAAATAATGGGAGAAACGTCCAAAACGAGGTGTATGTTTTCCTAGTATATATTAACGTGATTATAGCTTGTAGGTAACATAACAATATTGCCACATTTACTCGGCTATCTCTCTCTCTCTCTCTCTGTTTCTAGTGTTCTAGTTTCTCCTCATCAATGGCTTCAGCAATGTCCATGAAGGCATCACCTGTTCATCCACCAAAGATAACAACCGTGAAAGCACTAGTTGAATCAACTGGCTCCTCCTCCATCCCTTCGTTTTACAACTTCACCCCTTATCTCCGTGATGAACCAATAGCCGGTGATGCACCAATAGCCGGTGATGCAGAAGATTCAGTCCCCATTATCGACATCTCTCTTCTTGTTTCTGGTACTCCTGAAGAACAGTCCCAAATCATCCATCAACTCAGCAAAGCCTGCTCAGACTGGGGCTGCTTCATGGTACAGTTTATCTTATCTGTTTTGAGCTTTCTATTAATTTTTTTTTTTACGTGTCTTCAGTTTTTGCATGTTACTGAGATTTGATGAGGGTCTTATTAGGTGATTAATCATGATGTGACGGAGAGTCTGACGAAGGCAATGATAGCTTCGTTTCAAGAATTTTTCGACTTGCCAGAGGAGGAGAAGAAAGAGTATCAGGGAAACCATGTCATGGATCCAATCAGGTGTGGTACAGGCTTTAATCCTTCAATGGATAAAGCAAACTTTTGGAGAGATTTCCTCAAGTGCTTCTCCCATCCTGAATTTCATACACCCAACAAACCAGCTGGGTTCAGGTACATTTCTTTTCATTTCAGATTTAACCTCCAAAATCATATCACATATCACATATTATGAATAAAAAAAATCAAGTTCTAAAGTATTAAGAATCTGTTATGATTCTAATAACCCACGTTGCTTAAGTGTAAGTTTAAACATGTATATAGAAATTTTTTATCATACTTTTCTTGCAAGTCGGTTTTCAAGTGTGAGTTCTATCCATGAGTTTGTAATATTTAGTATCAAAGCCAACCACTAGGGTTGACATAGAGGCTGGAGTGTTCCACATTGCATAAGTGTAAGTTTAAATGTGTATATAAGTTTTTGGACACTTTCCCATTGCAAGAGTTTTTCAAGAGTAAGTTCTACCCATAAGTTTGTACACAACATTATATGCAATTTGTTCAATCTACTTAAACTAAGAATTTTCCTTCTTTTAATTATGATAAATTTATTTTTCAATTAAAATTTCAATAATAATAATTTGATCATGGCCAATGCAATTCATAATGAATGGTTTATTTATATTTTTGTTGACACAGTGAGATTGCAAGGGAGTTCAGCAAAAGAAACCGGGAAGTAGTAATAATATTACTGAGAGCTATATCAAAGAGCTTGGGGTTAGAAGAGAGCTACGTAGAAAAGGCTGCCAATTTCGAGTTGGGTTTTCAATTGCTCGCTGCTAACTATTATCCAACTTGTCCAGAGCCAGAGAAAGCAATTGGCATCCCCGCTCACTATGACCATGGTCTGTTAACCACTTTGGTAAATAATGGCGTCTCTGGCCTTCAAGTAAAGCATAACGAAAAATGGTTTAATGTCAATATCCCTGCCAATGTACTCTTTGTTCAAGTTGCTGATCACTTGGAGGTACATTCTATCATGCTTCTTGAACTCCATTTTTACTTGTCCCCATGTGTTATTCATCTTCTGATCATTATCTTTCTCAATTAATCTTTTTATTAAGCAACTATGCCAGCTAAAGATAACTAGTAAGATCGGTTTGATGCAATTTTAGGTTTAAGGTGATAAAACATTAATTTTCATTCACATAAATATATATATATATATTTTATCCTTGAATTTTTTAAAAGAGAGGGGGTGGGGAGTAATTTTTTTCTTCCGTTTATGAGGTTGGTTCAATTTTGTATTTTTGTTACTTAAATTTGTGCACTCTTAGATATGTGGTTGGTTCGATTTTAGTCTCGTAAATATGGGTTGCTTCAACATTCCATTAGTCGCATAAAAAAAAAAAAGACAAAATTGTTCACTTTGTATAATTTCAAGGACTAAATAAAAACCCTTTAAACTTGAAGGATTACATGATTAAACAATTTAAACTTACACCAAATTTCATAATGGAAATTAGAAATTACCCAACACTTATTTAAGTTAAATGTGACACGTGACATGCGTCAATAAGTTTAAAGGCAAGAGAGAAAAATAGTGCTTTGATGTTAACTTGTTAACAAATGTTGCTGAGAGAGAGAGAGGCATGTTTTTTACTTCTAGCCAAATCTAAACTACTTTCTAAAAACTTTTTTTTTTTTTTTAATTAGGACTATGAACACACAAAATTAAAATTATATAGTTTTCTTCCATTTGGGACATAAAGAAATTTTCTAAATACCCGAAAGGAAGAGTTAACCGTGTTAAGTAGCCTAAAACCTAAATGACCAAAATGAAGAACTAACCCTGTAAATTAAAAAAAAAAAAAATTTAAAAATAGGTAAATGACCGTAACAGTGAAGCGAATACACGAATGAGGGTTAATCGTTTTCCTTTTTCTTTATATATGTGTGTAATTATATAAATTTTTATTAAAATATTATTGGCTTTATGTTTTTCACTTATCATGTTCTTGACATATGAATATTTAACTAAATGAACAATTTTTTGAATTAAAATCTAAATTTTCTGAATATAATGTTTCCCTGCAAGATTTTGAGCAATGGCAAGTACAAGAGTATCGCACACCGGGCACTTGTGAATAACAAAGCTACAAGGATGTCCATAGCTCTGGCACATGGATCAGCACTAGACACGGTTATGAGGCCAGCACCAGAGTTAGTTGACAATGAAAGTGATCAACCTGCATATGTTGAAATGACATATAGGAAATTTTTGGAATTGCAGCAAACTGGGAGGCTGAGATCTAAATTCCAGTCGGATATTGAACAAAGCAAAGCAGTTTGAGCTTTTTTTTTTCTTTTTTTTTTGAGGGGGAGTTTGAGCTTGTTGATTGGTTTACAAAGCCAATTTCTCAATTTAGTGCTTGATAATAATAATGAATAAATGTTGGACAATTTGGTTTAATTTTAAATTTTAGAGTTGAAAACTTAACTTAGACCAAATTTAAGATTTTCAGCCATGTTGTTCTCATGTTAGTTAGTTTGTTTGTTCGTTCTTTTTTTTTTTTTTTTGAGCAGATGCTCACATGTTTGTTGAATTTAATATTTAGTAATAAATTTTGTTGGCTTGTTGCTATCTATGCTACAGTTACTATGTAATAAATGTCATATTTAGCACATAATCCCTTCTTTTATTCTTTTTTTTTTTATTTTTTTTTTTAAATTTATTGAGGGGGAGTTTGAGCTTGTTGATTGGTTTACAAAGCCAATTTCTCAATTTAGTGCTTGATAATAATAATGAATAAATGTTGGACAATTTGGTTTAATTTTAAATTTTAGAGTTGAAAACTTAACTTAGACCAAATTTAAGATTTTCAACCATGTTGTTCTCATGTTAGTTAGTTAGTTTGTTCGTTCTTTTTTTTTTTTGAGCAGATGCTCACATGTTTGTTGAATTTAATATTTAGTAATAAATTTTGTTGGCTTGTTGCTATCTATGCTACACTTACTATGTAATAAACGTCATATTTAGCACATAATCCCTTTTTTTTTTTTTTTTTTTGAGGAACATGTAAGTGAATTTTATTAAGCTAAATCAAGATTGAATACATCATCCAAATCCATAGATAGTTCTTCTACCCATACATCAGTATCTGCAGATACAACTGCTCTTCTAGCTAAGGCGTGTCAATTTGTTTCCCTACCTTTTTACATGTTGGAAGCTACAAGCCATTAAAGCAGAACTAAAACTCCATATTTCTTCAATAATGTGGCCAAACAGAGACTTTCATGGCTCCTTTGTGTTAATAACTTTTATGACCCTTAGGCAATCTCCTTCAAATATTACCTTAAACAAGCTAAGCTCCCTTGCAAAAACCATAGCCCGAGATGCTGCAAGTGCCTCTGCATGTTTATTTGATTAAGGCAAAGCTATTTTCTGACTCAGAGCACCAATAATATTACCATTATAATCTCTAATCACCACTCCTATGCCGGCCATATTACTGTTCTCAATGAAAGTTGCATCAAAATTGGCTTTATAAAAGTCCTCTGGAGGCTTTGTCCATCGTACCTGAGGGCCTTGCACAGCTGGTCTATTTGGCTGTTTATAGGAGTCGAAGAATTCCACCACTAATTCCTTCACTTTCCTACTGATATCATATAGAGGCCATGAAGGTTGTCCCACCCGTATCTTGTTCCTTTTCTATCATAAGCTCCAAGCTATGGTTGAAAACAGAGCAACTTTGAAGGCTGAACCTTGATCAAGAACAGCCTCAAGGAGGTCAATAAAGGACTGATACCCAGTCTGGTACATTCGTGTGAAACTATCATATTGATTTGTAATTCATGAAAAACTCAAACCATGATATACCTATATACATACATATTATATGTCTTTGTGCATTAGTTCTAAAATAAAAAAATTTAAATCCAATGGAAGTCATAACTCATATATAATACGCAAAATTGTTGTTATTTTATTAATGTAATTTTTAAAAACATGTATTAAACTTACAATTTTAGTTTAAAAAATAATTGAATGTGTAATAATGTGTATATAACAGTTTTTATAAAGAAAATAAAATTATAAAGTGGCATAGAACCGGAGAGAGTTAGATATCACATTGGAGGATAGAACCATCAAGTGGCATAGAATTCTAGATGAGGCTTTTTTTTTTTTTTTTTGGCTAATTAGAATTCTAGAAGAGTTAGATGTCACGATGGACTATAAAGTGGCATAGAATTCTAGAAGGTAGATATCACGTGAGAGGGTCAACACTTTTTTTATTTACAAAACTACCTTTTGCTTTTTAGGTGAAACGTTGAGAATATGGAAGGCAAATCAAATTTAGCTCATGTGTAGGAGGTGAGCAGTCTGTGCTCTTGTGGGGCCGGGTTTTATAAAAATTGAAGTGAGGTACTGGAAAAAGGTTTTTTTTTTTTTTTTTTTTTTTTTGTGATAAAAAAATGTCATTATCAAATGAATGTTTTTATGTGAAAAAAAGTAATTAATATTTTAATAGTTTTTTTTATTTCTCATAAAAATGAAATTAAAATTTTTCTAAAGTGGATTGTTAACAAATACTCTAAGAACACTCATTAACATAACTTGTAAAAATATTTAGGGGCATAACGTGGCTCCACAAGAGGTAGTTGTGGTTTTTTTTTTTTTTTTTTTTCAAATTCTAAAACCAAACAGATTGCAAAATTCAAAAACAAATGTGCAATTTCCAATTCCAACATAAACCCATAAACTCTCATTTCCAGTAAAAAGAGAAAGATTATATGCTGTCACAAAGCTTATGATAGATCAACTATGGAGAAGGTGTGGTGGTAGTGTGATGGAGAGGTGAGAACTGAGAAGCAACGAAGATCCTACAAAAGGATTGGACAATATGTGGAGAAGAAAAAAAAAAAGGGGTGAAGAAAAGAGGATGTCAGTAAAATATAGAGATTGATAAGAATAAAAAAGAAAAAGAGAAATTGAAAAAAAAAATTGTTGGTTTTTTTTTTGGGGTAATTTACACCTCAAAAGCAACTTTTAGAGGTATTAGCAAACATTCAGTTAGTTTTTTTTTTTTTTTTTTTTTTTAAAATCACTTTCTGAAAGTTTTTATCAAATACTTGGATAAATTACCACTTTTTTAAAAAACACAATTTCGAAAAACTTAACCAAACTTTCCCTATGTATATATATAAATATATATATATATATTGAGATTAGAATTGGTAAACTTAAAACTAGTTGAAGATAGAACATGAGTATGAAAAATGCTAGAGATTCAATTTTTTTTTTTTTTTACAAAAGGTTGATGTGATAAAGTGGTTATTAGTAAGTAAAAAAATTATATTAATAATGAGATTAGATGAGAACTAATAATGATTGACTATAATAATAGTTTGTAAAAATATTGTAAAATAGTTTCTGTTTGTAGCATTATTCAATGAATAATGTTAAAGACAGAAACAATTTTACAACATTTTTACAAAATATTGATGTGAAAAATTCTTACTAGTTTTCAATTAATCCGACCATTAATATCACATTTTTACTTATTAATAATAACCGCTCACCAAATCAATTATTTCTAAAATAAAAAATTTAAATAGTTTATACCTTTGATATTATTCAATATTAAATCAACAAATCTTATGCAAAGAAAATCCACCCAGCCATATTTTCTCAAGCCAATTGGGTTTCAACCTTTATCATTTTGTCCTTTTTCTCTCTTTCCAATTCCCATTTCCCATTAGGATCTTTTCAGCAAAAAATTAAATTCCCATCAGGATCTCTCTCTATCTTTTACTTCCTTCTTCACCACTTATTAAAGCCCCCAGCCATGGCCGAATGATTCCACGAACAACACGCCACTGCCTTGATTCATTTTATCTCTTTCTTGTATTGAAGAAAAGAAGAAGAAAGGGAAACGAATTCAGAGCAGCAGCACAGTGAGATTTCTCAAGTTTTTTGTGAAGAAAGGTGCGACTGAGATTGACAGGGGAAAGCAATCAGCAGCTTAACTATTCACGAAAGTGTAAGGGACGGTTTGGTAAAAGACTTCTAGTAATATTGTTTAATTTTTGTAGAAATATGTGTGGGTGAAAAGTGTGTGAATTTATGTTTTTTTGATAAATAACAGTTTTTATTGTTTAAACACTGTTACCAAACGAGATCAAAGTATTTGACTGTTTGTACTTTGTACTGTGTAGGAGTTATTACCCTTTTTTTTCACTATTTTTTATGGGAGATGTTAACCAGCAGAATTGTGGTGCTTATTAAGGATTCCCTAGTGCTAGTCATGTATAATAATAATAATAATAATAATAATAATAATAATAATAGTAATAAAAGATAAATGAAAGAAAAGAACATAAAATTATTTAGAGCATCACCAGCAGCTTCTTCAAATTTTTCTCTGTTTGGAGAGTGAACAGTTCATTTTATTTTTTGCCTACTTACTTTTTCAAATACACTTTCCAATAGACTCTATCCTTATCTCCATCTCATTTAAATATTATTTCTTCATTTATTTTTTATTCTTTTTTTATCATCATTTATTCTTCCTATATTCATTCCTAACAATTATATTTTTCAATGAAAAATGTTATATCCACAATATTTTTTGCAATATTTTCACAAGAATCACATCAAAATCTTATGTGGAAAGTTGTTACTAGTTCTAACTTGAACCTACAACTGAAATTATTTTTTTACTCACTCATATTAGCTAATAACAATCTATTTCTTAAAATTTATTATGAAAATATTGTGGTAGCATTTCTTAATTGCCATTTCTTATTTTTTATATTATTTTTCCAAACTTAATTACATCCATACATTTTTTTTTTCTCTTCGTTTTTTCTCCACAACACACCTATCCCACTCCCATCTCTATCTACCCTTCTTTTTCTTTTTCTAGTTCATTCCGGATCTCACTTCACTTTCTCCAGCTCTCTAATTCTTTCTCTAGCTCTCTCTTTTTCTTACTTTTTCTATTTCTACTTGATTCTAGAACACTCTCTACAGTGATAAGAAACAGAGAAATTAAGAACAACCGATTGCTTGCTCCATCGTTGATTGAAGAACACAGGCAAGCATTGTCTTTTTTTTGCTCCACCATGGGTTGCTTGCTTGCTCCACCGTGGGTCAGATGGCTTCTGTCTTTTTTTTTTTCTTTTATTATTATGATTTGATTAATTTTAAGATTGTGTTTTTGAGTTTGTATTTTAATTATGCTTGAGTTTGGAGATGTTTTAAAAAAATGATTGTTGTGTTTGTAGCTTTGGAGGGAATTTTTGGGGTGAACAGTGGTTTTTCTCTCCAAAAAATAAATTTAGCCAGTCTGCTAGTGATACTCTTATAAAACTTTAAAAAAACATAAAACTGTAAAAAGAAAAAAAAGTTATTAAACAGAAGTCAAAAAAGTTGTTAACTTAACACTACCCATTTTTTATTACCTATACAAATTTAGAAGTCCAGTGTGACATGTGAACAGCATAATGCAAAATGTTGGAACTTGTAACCCCGCCCCTTCTAGGCTTACATTATTATATTCTCAACAGCCGCTCGGCAATCGTATTGGTATATGGTAATATGCTCTAAAATAATGATAGAGAAAAATATTTTTTTTCTTAGATACAAATTTACGAACTGCTGGTGAATAATTATTAATAAATAAAAAATAATGTTAGGTCGCACCAAATAATGGGAGAAACGTCCAAAACGAGGTGTATGTTTTCCTAGTATATATTAACGTGATTATAGCTTGTAGGTAACACAACAATATTGCCACATTTACTCGGCTATCTCTCTCTTTCTCTCTCTCTGTTTCTAGTGTTCTAGTTTCTCCTCATCAATGGCTTCAGCAATGTCCATGAATGCATCACCTGTTCATCCACCAAAGATAACAACCGTGAAAGCACTAGTTGAATCAACTGGCTCCTCCTCCATCCCTTCGTTTTACAACTTCACCCCTTATCTCCGTGATGAACCAATAGCCGGTGATGCACCAATAGCCGGTGATGCAGAAGATTCAGTCCCCATTATCGACATCTCTCTTCTTGTTTCTGGTACTCCTGAAGAACAGTCCCAAATCATCCATCAACTCGGCAAAGCCTGCTCAGACTGGGGCTGCTTCATGGTACAGTTTATCTTATCTGTTTTGAGCTTTCTATTAAATTTATTTCTTACGTGTCTATAGTTTTTGCATGTTACTGAGATTTGATGAGGGTCTTATTAGGTGATTAATCATGATGTGACTGAGAGTCTGACGAAGGCAATGATAGCTTCGTTTCAAGAATTTTTCGACTTGCCAGAGGAGGAGAAGAAAGAATATCAAGGAAACCATGTCATGGATCCAATCAGGTGTGGTACAGGCTTTAATCCTTCAATGGATAAAGCAAACTATTGGAGAGATTTTCTCAAGTGCTTCGCCCATCCTGAATTTCATACACCCAACAAACCAGCTGGGTTCAGGTACATTTCTTTTCATTTCAGATTTAACCTCCTAAATCATATCACATATCACATATTATGAATAAAAAAAATCAAGTTCTAAAGTATTAAGAATCTGTTATGATTTTAATGTCCCACGTTGCTTAACTGTAAGTTTAAACATAGGTACATAAATTTTTTACCATACTTTTCTTGCAAGTCGGTTTTCAAATGTGAGTTATATCCATGAGTTTGTAATATTTAGTATCAAAGCCAACCACCAAGGCTGACATAGAGGCTGGAGTGTTCCACATTGCATAAGTGTAAGTTTAAATATGTGTATATAAGTTTTTGGACACCTTCCCATTGCAAGAGTTTTTCAAGGGTAAGTTCTACCCATAAGTTTGTATACAACATTATATGCAATTTGTTCAATCTACTTAAACTAAGAATTTTCCTTCTTTTAATTATGATAAATTTATTTTTCAATTAAAATTTCAATAATAATAATTTGGTCATGGCCAATGCAATTCATAATGAATGGTTTATTTATATTTTTGTTGACACAGTGAGATTGCAAGGGAGTTCAGCAAAAGAAACCGGGAAGTAGTAATAATATTACTGAAAGCTATATCAAAGAGCTTGGGGTTAGAAGAGAGCTACGTAGAAAAGGCTGCCAATTTCGAGTTGGGTTTTCAATTGCTCGCTGCTAACTATTATCCAACTTGTCCAGAGCCAGAGAAAGCAATTGGCATCCCCGCTCACTATGACCATGGTCTGTTAACCACTTTGGTAAATAATGGCGTCTCTGGCCTTCAAGTAAAGCATAACGAAAAATGGTTTAATGTCAATATCCCTGCCAATGTACTCTTTGTTCAAGTTGCTGATCACTTGGAGGTACATTCTATCATGCTTCTTGAACTCCATTTTTACTTGTCCCCATGTGTTATTCATCTTCTCATTATCTTTCTCAATTAATCTTTTTATTAAGCAACTATGCCAGCTAAAGTTAACTAGTAAGATCGGTTTGATACAATTTTAGGTTTAAGGTGATAAAACATTAGTTGTCATTCACATAAATATATAAATTTTTCCATGAATTTTTTTAAAAGAGAGGGGGTGGGGGGGGGGGGGGGGGGGAGTAATTTTGTTCTTCCGTTTATGAGATTGGTTTAATTTTGTTACTTAAATTTGTACACTCTTAAATATGTGGTTGGTTTGATTTTGGTCTCATAAATATGGGTTGCTTCAACATTTCATTAGCCGCGTAAAAAAAAAAAAAAAAAAAAAAAAAAAAAGAGACAAAATTGTTCATTTTGTATAATTTCAAGGACTAAATAAAAACCCTTTAAATTTGAGGGATTACATGATTAAACAATTTAAACTTACACCAAATTTCATAATGGAAATTAGAAATTACCCAACACTTATTTAAGTTAAATGTGACACGTGACATGCATGAATAAGTTTAAAGGCAAGAGAGAAAAATAGTGCTTTGATGTTGACTTGTTAACAAATGTTGCTGAGAGAGAGAGAGAGAGGCATGTTTTTTACTTCTAGCCAAATCTGAACTACTTTCTGAAAACTTTTTTTTTTTTTTTTTTTTAATTAGGACTATGAACACACAAAATTAAAATTATATAGTTTTCTTCCATTTGGGACATAAAGAAATTTTCTAAATACCCGAAAGGAAGAGTTAACCGTGTTAAGTAGCGTAAAACCTAAATGGCCAAAATGAAGAACTAATTAACCCTGTAAATTAAAAAAAAAAAATTAAAAATTAAAAATAGGTAAATGACCATAACAGTGAAGCGAATACACGAATGAGGGTTGATCGTTTTCTTTTTTCTTTATATGTGTGTGTGTAATTATATAAATTTTTATTAAAATATTATTGGCTTTATGTTTTTCACTTATCATGTTCTTGACATATGAATATTTAACTAAATGAACAATTTTTTGAATTAAAATCTAAATTTTCTGAATATAATGTTTCCCTGCAAGATTTTGAGCAATGGCAAGTACACGAGTATTGCACACCGGGCACTTGTGAATAACAAAGCTACAAGGATGTCCATAGCTCTGGCACATGGATCAGCACTAGACACGGTTATGAGGCCAGCACCAGAGTTAGTTGACAATGAAAGTGATCAACTTGCATATGTTGAAATGACATATAGGAAATTTTTGGAATTGCAGCAAACTGGGAGGCTGAAATCTAAATTCCAGTCGGATATTGAACAAAGCAAAGCAGTTTGAGGTTTTTTTTTTTTTTTTTTTTGAGGGGGAGTTTGAGCTTGTTGATTGGTTTACAAAGCCAATTTCTCAATTTAGTGCTTGATAATAATAATGAATAAATATTGGACAATTTGGTTTAATTTTAAATTTTAGAGTTGAAAACTTAACTTAGACCAAATTTAAGATTTTCAGCCATGTTGTTCTCATGTTAGTTAGTTTTGTCTCGTTCTTTTTTTTCTTTTTTTTGAGCAGATGCTCACATGTTTGTTGAATTTAATATTTAGTAATAAATTTTGTTGGCTTGTTGCTATCTATGCTACAGTTACCATGTAATAAATGTCATATTTAGCACATAATCCCTTTTTCTTTTTCTTTTTCTTTTTTTTTTTTTTTTTTTTTGAGGAACAAGTAAGTGAATTTTATTAAGCTAAATCAAGATTGAATACATCATCCAAATCCATAGGTAGTTCTTCTACCCATACATCAGTATCTGCAGATACAACTGCTCTTCCAACTAAGGCGTGTGCCAATTTGTTTCCCTACCTTTTTACAAGTTGGAAGATACAAGCCATCAAAGCCGAACTAAAACTCCATATTTCTTCAATAATGTGGCCAAATAGAGACTTTCATGGCTCCTTTGTGTTAATAGCTTTTATGACCCTTAGGTAATCTCCTTCAAATATTATTGTAGGGTCACAATTTGGGGCTCAAGCCCAAAAGGTATGGAGTCTTGGTTCAATAAGCCCAAAACAATGAATTTACAAAGAAGGGGTCAAAGAACTGGGTCTTAGTCAATTGGACAACGGCTAGAATTGAGTTAAACAACGATAAACACAAATAAAAGATGTTGATGTCAATGGACTTTCAGTCTGAGGAGGCTAAATTATAGTATATTGATCACCATTGGATACTAAGACAGTTTAGATTGCTACAGTATTCACTCTCGATTTTTCTCCCTCTCCTCTTTCATGGGGTTTTCTCACATTATATGACCTTCTTGGAGCCATCTTGATCCTACACTTGTTGATCATCCAAATTCTCACTTAAGTGCCCGTCCCATCAGACATCTCCCTTCAGCCTTCTGTGAGTTGTGGTAGCCAATGCAACACTGTTCAGAGGTTCTCTCCACATAAATGCGGCCAGAAAAGTAGCTACATTGCATTTAATGTGGTGGTAGCAGCTTTTCTTTAGATATTTTGCGTTTCCTTCTTCTCCATATGTTTGTATGGCGCACTCCCATCTCCTCGGATTCGCCAATTGTCCCGGGTGAAACCCAATGCCCACTACATGATTTTGACTCTTTGTCCCTACAATTACCTTAAACAAGCTAAGCTCCCTTGCAAAAACCACAGCCCGAGATGCCACAAGTGCCTCTGCATGTTCATTTGATTGAGGCAAAGCTATTTTCTGACTCAGAGCACCAATAATATTACCATTATAATCTCTAATCACCACTCCTATGCCGGCCATATTATTGTTCTCAAAGAGAGTTGCATCAAAATTGGCTTTATAAAAGTCCTCTGGAGGCTTTGTCCATCGTACCTGAGGGCCTTGCACTGTTGGTCTATTTGGCTATTTATTGGAGTCGAAGAATTCCACCACTAATTCCTTCGCTTTCCTAATGATATCATATAGAGGCCATGAAGGTTGTCCCACCCGTATCTTATTCCTTCTCTGTCATAAGCTCCAAGCTATGGTTGAAAACAGAGCAACTTTGAAGGCTGAATCGTGATCAAGAACAGCCTCAAGGAGGTCAATAAAGGACCGATACCTAGTCTGGTACATTCGTGTGAAACTATCATATTGATTTGTAATTCATGAAAAACTCAAACCATGATATACCTATATACATACATATTATATGTCTTTGTGCATTAGATTTAAAATAAAAAATTTTAAATCCAAAGTAAGTAGTAACTCATATATAATACGCAAAATTGTTGTTATTTTATTAATGTAATTTTTAAAAACATGTATTAATCTTACGATTTTAGTTTAAAAAATAATTAAATGTGTAATAATGTGTATATAACAGTTTTTATAAAGAAAATAAAATTATAAAGTGGCATAGAACCGGAGAAAGAGTTAGATATCACATTGGAGGATAGAACCCTAAAGTGGCATAGAATTCTAGATGAGGCTTTTTTTTTTTCGTTCTTTTTTTTTTTTTTTGGCTAATTAGAATTCTAGAAGAGCTAGATGTCACGATGGACTATAAAGTGGCATAGAATTCTAGAAGGTAGATATCACGTGAGAGGGTCAACACTGTTTTTATTTACAAAACGACCTTTTGCTTTTTAGGTGAAACGTTGAGAATATGGAGGACAAATCAAATTTAGCTGATGTGTAGGAGGTGAGCAGTCTGTGCTCTTGTGGGGCCGGGTTTTATAAAAATTGAAGTGAGCTACTGGAAAAGGTTTTTCTTCTTTTTTTTTTTCTTTTTTTTGTGATACAAAAAATGTCATTATCAAACAAATGCCTTTACGAGAAAAAATAGCAATTAATATTTTAACATTTTTTTTTTATTTCTCATAAAAATAGTATCAAAATTTTACTAAAATGGATTGTTAATAAATACTCTAAGAAAACTCGTTAGCATAACTTGTAAAAATATTTAGGGGCATAACGTGTCTCCACACGAGGTAGTTGTGGTTTTTTTTTTTTTTTTTTTTTTTTTCCCCAATTTAACAAAACAAAAGATTATATGCAAAATTCAAAAACAAATGTGCAATTTCCAATTCCAACATAAACCCATAAACTCTCATTTCTAGTAAAAAGAGAGATTATATGCTCAGTCACACCATGGAGAAGGTGTGGTGGTACTGTGATGGAGAGGTGAGAACTGAGAAGAAACGAAGATCCTAGAAAAGGATTGGCACGCATCACGCATCTGATAGGCGGACTTTACCGAGTAGCAACCATCCGATGTCTTGGACCAAACCAGGCAGTCCGTGTTGCACGCCTCACTTACATAAATTTTTCTTATCACTTCAGCCTCCCACGGGTAGAAGGATTTCTGCAACACCTCCCAATTCCATGTTTTTGTATTAGGATAAAAGAGGTCACACACCCGGTTCAGCCCTTCATCCATTATATTAGCATCTCTTTTTCCAACATTATAGACAGGATAGTATTAATATTATAAATTTTACTGCATTATCTTTATAGATTGATGTGTCAATTAAAAAAAAAAAAAAACCTAAGATAGGTATATATATATATATATATAATTTTGTTGATGTGCCACAAATCACATTCACTACTACGTACGTCAGCCATGTCCAAAGTAGCGTAACAGGGCTACTATAACATCATATGGAAGATTGTAATAAGAAATCTCTTTAGGAATGTCCTGATGTTATTCTAGCTATTGTAATCCAAGAGATGCTTGCTTTAAAAACTTAGAAAACATAGAGTTTCAACCTATGGCGTGCTTTTGTGATTTTTGCTCTTTATCATCAGCCCAAGACACTAATTAATTTTTGGTGTAGGCAAAGAAATTGAACCCTAAATCTTTTATTCAACCATCAGAGACTTCATCAGTTGAGCTAACTGGAACCCACCACTAAACAATCAATTAGTTTATTCTTCAATGAATGAAAATGTGATTACAAGTAGGTATTTATAGAATTATAAAATATTCTATTGACCAACATGACCTTATCATAATGGTTCTATTATTTCACATGTGCATTAATAATTATTCCAACATGCGTTAAATGTGGTTAACATGATTGGAATTGTAACTAACTAACTAACTAACTAACTAAATGCAATATTACAACAATTATTATCCGATTTCTAACACTTTTAACATCAATTTTCATGTGTTAAAATGTGGACATTCCCACATTAATTATGGATATGATATAAAATAATGGTTGTAATTGTTAACAAAGTGTAAAAGGATATTGTCCCATTAATAAGGTTTATGTAATAAAATTTGTAGTATATCCTTATCATCACTCTAATAAATTTTAATAAAATAACTTCTTCTTCTTTTGTTGGAAGGTCACACCAAAAAGATTAATGCAGATCTATATAATTGTGTCATGGCTATTCTCAGTAAATTGTAGTAAGACTTTTTTTCCGTCTCAATAATTTGACTTTGTAATTGATACGATGGTATATAGTACGTGCGGCTAGGTGATTCATTTAGTTGCATTGCTATTGATCACTGTTTAAGGGGTAATTCCGGTGCCACACCCTCTCCCACAACTTTTTGCACAACTTTCACATGTGGCAAAGCCATCTGATCACCTTGGGCCCACCAACATACCACAACACTTAAAGCCTAAGCACCAAAACAAAGGGTAATTCTAGTGCCACACCCTCTCCCATAACTTTTTGCACAACTTTCACATGTGGCAAAGCCATCTCATCACCTCGGGCCCACCAACATACCACAACACTTAAAGCCTGAGTGCCAAAACAAATCCCACAGTAAACATTACTCCTTTAGTCTTCTTCTCCCTCCCTCCCAAAACCCATATGTGAAAAAGCTTGAGCACCAAAACAAATTGTAACTGCTAGAGTACTAGAACTACGGTGCAAAAATGAAAAACTCACTCTGGAAAACACCATCCTACACCAGAAAATAAAAACCCAACCTTGAAAAACATTACCTCTTCACCAAGAAACCAAAACCCACTGCTCCCTAAACCCGCGAAAACCATCATTCGTATCAGCTTCATCTATTGTGAAAAAAAAAAAAAGTTCTCTTCCAAATCTCAGAGTTGATCACCATCTACCATCCAAGGAGGTGATTTTTCATTCCGCTTTTCCTAGTATTTTCTCTAGATTTCTTTGTTAATCTTTGATTCTTTGTTTTCCCCTGTATTATTGCTCTCATTCAATAAAAATTATTGTGCATTTCTGTTAGTTCACTATGTACTGTTGTGATATTAGTTTACTTTGTCAATTGTTTGTTCTGTTCTCAACTAAATTGTTGCTGGGAGGTTCCTTGTTTTAGGGTCCTCCACTACTTTATATACTCCCCTTGTACTCTATTCTATTTCAATGAAATCTAAATTGAAATATCAACAAAAAATGCAATCTTGTAGTTGTGAATTTGTTGCTTGTAATAACTGGGTTTTCCATTTTTCTATTGCATTTGGAAATGAGATTTTTTTTTCTTTTGAAATAATGGCCAGAGGCTATAGACAATAAAAGTAATCCATCACTTTCTTTGCAAAAATAAATGTGAATAACACATTTATATGAAGCACAAAATTTTTGAAAGGATAAATTATAATATTTAGAATTATTAATTTTCTTATGATTAAGTGACTTTATATTTTGATAATGTGTTATGAATTATATTGTATAGGCATGGCAAATGAAATATCAAATGTTTTCTCACATGTGAAATTAAACGAAGATAATATTGAGAATGATATGGTGGAGGGGGAGTTGAATGAAGATAATATTGAGAATGAAATAGTGGAGTTGAATGAAATAGTAGAAACAAAAGGTGTGGAAAACAAAGCAGAAGACCCTAAGTTGGGAATGATGTTTGACTTCATTGATGATGTTGTGATATATTGTAGAAGATATGCTAAAGAAAAAGGTTTTGCGGTGGCTAAAAGAACTTCTAAAAAATGGAATGACGGGGTGGTGAGTTATGTGACCATTGCTTGTAGTTATGCTGGAAAGCCAGGATTAGATTAAATTGTCCTGGAATTAAAAGGACTAGATCTACCAATCCAGTTCAATTGAAACCTCAAACAAAAACATATTGCAAAGCTCAACTTAGGTTGTCTCTATGTCCAAATGGAAAGTAGATACTTAGATCCATGGTACTTGACCATAATCATGGATTGAGTCCTAGTAAGACTAGATTTTACAAATGCAATAGAATAATAGAACCACATGTGAAAAAAAAAGCTTGAATTACACGATAAAGCTGGTATTAGAATGAACAAGAGTTCTAATTCATTTGTGGTTGCAGCAGGGGGACATGAGAATTTGTCTTTTCTAGAAAAGGATTGTAGAAATCACATGGAAAAAGTTAGACGTTCACATCTTAGGAAAGAAGATGCTAGTGCAATGCACCATTACTTTTTGAAAATGCAAGCTGACAAACAAGTAAAGGCATTACATATCTTTTCACATAATATTCTGACAAACATGGTAAAATAATATTCTGACATCGGATAATAGTTCAAAAGGCACAATCGACAGTTCACAAATAAAGACAAACAAGTAAGACTTAAAAAGAGCGAGTATCGTTTCTTTTCTACTTCTTTATGGTTTTACATATATCATTACTAGAATCATTGTGTCAATGTACAGACCTTTATCTCAATGAACAATAGTAAAAGTATATATCACTTTTATGTGTGTGAGAAGAATTTTAGAGGTGAAACATGTGCAGTCAAGTGATGTTATAATATGTTAGGTTCTAAAGACTTAGGATTTTATGTATTTAGAACTTTAATGTGTATTATTGGCAAACCATGATCAAAATAATATGTTTAGTCGTGTTTAGACTTGCTCAAAGTTGACTTAATTATGTAAAGTTGGAATAAGCTGTTGCAGAATTAATTTAAGCTTCTCGGCCTGGTTTGATCGATCGAAACTTAGGCTCGATCAATCGAAAATAGAATCAGAGGCGTTTTTCTGCAGAATTCCAACTCAGCCTTAGTTTGTTTAAAACGTTTAGGGTTTTCTAATTTGCCCTAGGTATAAAAGGCAAACCCTAGCCACGTTTTTGTGTTGCTTATATTGCTGTTTGTGTAAATCTCTTGTGAGATCTGTGAGGAGTTTTCCTTTACACAAACTTAGGGTTTTCAAGGAGGAAATATTATCTACACCTTGATGATCAATTCAGTTGTTGTCATTGAAGCTTAAAGAAACACAAGCGGGTGTGCTTGTATCTGGTGGTGAATCCAAGAAAGAAGAAGTCCGTGGATTCGGAGCTTACACGTGGTCGTGTCAATAAGTTTTACTGGCAGGTAGCAATAAGAAGTCAAGCGTGGGGGCTTGTAAGTCTTATTGTATGAACTTCGATTCTTTCAAGATAGTGGATTCAGGTTTACCTTGAGGATAGCTAGGTTAAATCCTCCCCAGGTTTTTACCAGTTTAGTTTCCTAGGTGATCATATCTTTGTGTTATTTATCTTTCCGCTACTTTGCATTGATATGATTGTTTGATTGTGATAACCTAGACTTGGAATTTGGACTAAGTAACAACTTGGCTAATTAACTAGGTTAATCCAATTGTGGTTTTAAAGGGTTTAAAAACTATCAAGTGGTATCAGAGCCCGGTCATAGGTTCGAGTCGTTGGAGCCGCATTGTGAGGGAGGGATTGTGAGGGATTTTCACAATTTGCTCCAATACCAATGGACTTGGTCTGCGATCGAATGCTATAAAATATTTGTGCCCCCTCATCCTTCACCAATTGGTCGTTGGATGGATCGGTAAGGCACATGGTCCGTCAAGTGGTATCAAAGCAGGCTGCTCTCTTATTGTTGATCTTTTGATCACTGAGCTGATCCTTGACCCCTGTTGTCATGGAACACGGACACTCTCTTGTTATTCCTCCTCATTTTGATGGGAATAATTATGCTTATTGGAAAGTAAGGATGAAAGCATTCCTGAAATCGATTGATGAGAGAGTTTGGAACTCCGTTGAATACAGATGGGAGAAGCCCACTACTCCTATTAGTGAGTGGCAAACTTCTCAAAAAGAAGCAGCCGCGTTCAATAGCAAGGCTATGAATGCTATCTTTAATGCTGTTTCTATGTAGGAATTTAAGAGAATCTTTAATGTTGAGGTTGCTCATACTGTTTGGAATATCCTCCAGACTGTGCATGAAGGCACAAAGGCTGTCAAAATCAACAAATTGCAGCAATTAACTTCTAAATTTAAAAGCATTAGGATGTCTGATGATGAATCTTTTAATGAATTCTATGCTAAACTTGATGATATTGTTAATTCTACTTTTAACTTGGGTGAAATCTATGATCAATCTAAAATTGTTAGGAAGATTCTTAGATCTTTAACTGAAAACTTTAGACCCAAGGTGACTGCCATCACTGAGAGCAAGGATGTGGACTCCATCCCTGTTGATGAACTTGTAGGATCACTTCAATCTTATGAGTTGGACCTACCCAAAACTAGCAAATCCAAATCAATGGCTCTTAAGTCATTTGATGATGTTGAGGTTGGTAGATTTGATTATGAGCTCTCTGCTACAGAGATTGCTTACCTTGCCAAAAACTTTAGAAACTTTATCAGGAATAGTAACAGAAAGGCAAGAGGTACGAACACTGCTGAACCTAGAAACTTTAGGAAGAATGATCCCACTAAGGTTAACAATAATGATAAACCTAGAGAAAAGTAGGTCAATCTTTAAATAATTCTATGGGTCCTCAGTATTTTGGATGTCAAGGGTATGGTCACATGAAATCTAAATGTCCTACCTATTTGAAGTCTAAGGGTAAGGCTATGGCTGTAACTCTTAGTGATGGTGAAGTGTCTGATGATCAGTCTGATTGTGATAAGCATGGAAACTTCATTGCTTTCACTACTACTGCTGTAGTAAATGAGAGCATATCTGCTGAAGAGAACCCTTCTGATGGGGAACTCTCTGAGGATGCAGATCTTCAAGAGGCCTATAATAAACTTTGCAAAGTTGCTGCAAAGGATGCTATGAATGTTGAACTTGGCCTGAAGAAAATTGAATCTCTTGAGCTTGATAAGAAGAATTTGCTTGTAAAACTGGTTGATGCTAATGAACTTTTGAACAATGTGAAAACTGAGAATATGCTATTGCTTGATAAAGTTAAATCTTTGGAACTTGATTTATCTGTTGCTAGATCTGCTAGTTCTAAACTTGATCAAATGTTGAGTGTTCAAAAGTCTCCTTCTGACAAATCTGGATTAGGTTTTGTTGAAAGCATCTTTGTGTCTGCTCCCCATTCCACAACCTTTGTTCCTTCATCTTCTTCTGAACCTTTTGTGAGTGAGATTGTGAGTGAAACTGTCAAACCCCCTGTGAGTGAGGTTGTCAAACCCATAGAAATTTCACCATCTAGGAAGATTAGGGTTGATCTGAAAGAGTCTAAACCTAAGCAGCCTACCCTTTCTAAGGACAAGTCACATGATAAGCCTGCATGAGTTTGTCATTTTTGTGGAAAGTCTAGACACATTCGTCCAAACTGCTACAAGCTGCAAGTTGCTAAGAGAGCAAACAAACCAAAAGTACCTGTGCCTCAAGCACAAGATCCTATGGTACTCATTGGTGAATTGGTAAAGGCTTTAAACCTTTATTCCAATCCTGGAGTTGGTAATCATTCTCATGTGAATAAGGACTCCAATGCTCGTGGTACATCTAAAAAGTTTTGGATGCAAAAGGCTCGAACTAATTGAGTCTTTTTGACATGGTCCTTGTGCTTCATTACTTCACCCTTTGTGATCATTATTCTTTGGTTTTGTGTTTTCTTTTTGTTTCTAGGATTTGCATTGCATAACATTCATGCATTTCATTCTAGGTTGTTTTTGTTTATCTTTTTCAAATAATAATAAATAAAATAAAAAAAAGGGGAAGAAAAAGGAAGCAAATTGGGTTTTGCACTATTTTCTTGGTTTTTGAAAACAAGGTTGGTCAATTTATTTTCACATAACATGTCTTTTGTACCTTGTTTAGCCTTAATGAGCTTACTTATTTCACTTTACTAGTTAAAGTTTTGTAGTGCATGTTGTGTGGGAAAGATGTTTATGGTTTCGATTACTTTGTTTTGATCTTGAAGTCATATGTCTTTGACTGTCGGACTTGAACCTTTAGAGAAAGGCATAAATAACCATCTTACCACTGTTCACTAGCCAATCATGAACGCCTTAGTGCATATCATAAGATTTTGTGTTCGAAAAAGTGTAGCATATGCACAAAAAGAAAATAAGGTGTAGCCTCAGTTTAATTGCTAAAATTGGTGTATACATTATTGGACTTAATGATTAAATCTATCAAATAAAATTGGTATGTACATTATCCTGGCTATTTTAATAAGTTTATGAATAATTAAAATTTTTGTGTACAATATGAGGCAAAATCAAGAAACTTACATGATTGCAAGCTTATGATCTAGGAGATGTGGGAGTTATATGATGTAACTCTTTTGGTGATAGTCTCTTTCAAATTCTATGTGATGAATTTTGTAGACTTTGTGTTTAATTGCCTTACACATATCACCTTACATGTAACTCAAACTTTTGCTAGTTGCACACACTACACAAGTTACTCTTTGCTAAACATCGTACATGTGATTGTGTGTGTCTTTGGTCTGACTAACCAAGTTTGCAAATACCTTGAGTTTTTGTGCCAAACTGATTTGATGCTTGAAAATTTATGGAGAATGTAAGAAATTTTAACTTTGGGAAAATTGGGCTTAAATCCTTGTTTTTGAAAATCATATCATCACATACTCATGCATTTTGTTCATCAATTTCAATGCGCTGAGATGGTTCTACAATTTTTTTCAAAAACTGTGTTTTTACTTAAAATTTTTGTGAGCCTCTGTCTGATTCGATTGATCCAATCTGTTTTTCGATCAATCGAAATTGGTTCTAAAAATTTAAGTGAGCCTCTGTTTGTTTCGATCGATCGAACTTAATACTTCAATCAATCGAAAATCGTATGGGAAGTTTTTAAAAAAAAAAACTAATTTTCAGTTGAGTCAAGCACTTTTTCAAAAAGTTCTTTAACTTTTCTCTCTCCATACGACTCGGTCAAGGCTAAATCTCAAATTTTTGTCATTTTCGTCCATTCTTTTTGCAAGGTTTTCCTCTCCCAAGGCCGGTAAGACCTTTATAGCCTTCCTTTTGCAATTATTTTCATGTTTTCATGCATAAACTCATGCATTTTGTTGGGATTTTCGAACCTTTTCAAATTTGGGATTTTTGTTGATTCAAGCTTTTTTTTTTTTTTTTTCTGAAATTTATCACTGGGTTTTGTTCCTATATTGTTATAATCATGTTATATGATGATTAATTTGATCAATTTGGTGTTTTGTGAGAAATTGAAAAATCTAGGGCTTGTATTGAACCCGAATTGGGGATTTTGTTCAAATTGGTTTCAATTAATGAAATTGGCTTGTTGAAGTGATGTAATTGATCATTATTTTATGTAATCTATCTTGTGTAATGATCAATTCGTCAATTTATTTCAAATTGATCAAGTGGTTTTTCAAATTTTGGGGTTTTTGTTAGAAACTCTATGTTCAAGCCAATTTTGTGAATTTGAACTTGATTTGAACTTAATTGCACTGCATTAGGACATGCATCATGACATTTAATTTGTTCATGCATCATATAGATTTTTGTTCTATATTTTTTTGTGCTAACTTGCAGTCTGCCCTTGGTTTTTTGTTTTTTTTTTTCTTGCTTTGTGTCTTGGTCCTTATCCTAGCACCATGCCTAGGAAAACTAGAGCCCATAGGACCCCCTCCACTTCCTCTGAGTCTCCCTCTAGGACTGAGGTGTTTAGGAACGACAAAAGCAGAGAGGCCTTTGAGAAATTGAATTGTAAGAGTAAAATTTGGGCTGAGCGTTCTGTGGTTTTAGATGAGGTTGATTCAGCCATTAGGGCTATCCTTGATTCTAGAGGTTGGTTGTCCCTGTTAGAGATAGATCATCCACCCCCGACCGCCCTAATTAGAGAGTTTTTCTCAAATCTCTCTTACCACGTCTATGATTCCAACACCCTTGTTAGGAGTTGGATACGAGGTGTAGAGTTCACCATTACCCCTCGGATAGTGGCTGAAGCTCTTGGGGTTCCGGTCGTTAGGGAGCCTATCTATCCCTATGATGAGTCTCCACCCTTAGATGTCGTCATGTCATACATCACTGGGTCTTCTATCTAGTGGGGTTTTGATCCTCGGATCATGTCTGCTGAGCTTACTAAGACTGCCTATCTTTTCTTTAGGATAGCGTGTCATTCTTTGTAGCCTGTTTCTCATCTCCACACCATCCCTCTAAAGCGATGTGTGTTTTTGTATGCTTTTGTTTCTGGTGCGTCTATCAGCTTCCCACATCTGTTCCTTCGTTCTTTGAACGAGGTTCATAGGAGTTATGCCGTAGGGCATGCGCTTATTCATCCTATTTTCATTCATAGGATTTTGATTGCCCTTTGGCATTCCGTCACAAAAAGGGGGAGTACATATTTTGAGCTCTTGTAGAGTTTTGTTTTCAGGGGGAGAACATTCTTGTTGGTTGGAGCTTGTGGAGTTTAGATTGTATCTAGGTGCTTCACATTGTAGTTTATCTTTTTAGTTTATGCCATATTTTTGTTGGGATATTCATGTTAGGGGGAGATACTTTTATTGCTTTATATGTTTCTTGTTTCAACTATTTATATTTATGAGTTTTTCATTGATATATATCTTTATTGTGTGTTGTTTGAAATCAAGAATTTATTTTGTTTACTTGTATTTTCCACACATGCGGTTATGCATTTTGTTTAGTGTTTCAGGAAATATACAGGTTGATTCAATTGAGCTGTTGTCTACACTTGCAACTAATGGATAGTAGTTAGGATTGAATTTGTTTATGAGCATTATTTTTGTAAAAGGCTTTTCTTTGTAAACTTTGAGTTTTTGGTTGTGTTTTGTCACGGATTGCCAAAGGGGGAGTTTGTTAGGTTCTAAAGACTTACGATTTTATGTATTTAGAACTCTAATGTGTATTGTTGGCAAACCATGATCAAAACCATTGTTATGAATACCGTTTCGGAACCCGTTTCGGTTTGTCCATTGGAATGGAATATTTTGGTACCGGCCAATTTCGGGTACCGTTTCGGAATTACTGCTAATATATATTTATATATTATTATTAACGTTATGTAAAATAATTAATTTAATATAGTTTTCTATTAAAATAAAGTGGGATGTTATTTTTTAAAAAAAGCATTTATTTTATGTTTTTTTTGTAAATAAAACTCACATTTTGGTAATTATACACAAGTGAGATATATATTTATATATTATTCTTACTATTATGTAAAATAATTAACTTAATATAGTTTTCTATTAAAATAAAGTGGGATTATTATTTAAAAAAACATTTATTTTAGGGTTTTAAAAAAAATAAAAAAATAAAACTCACATTTTGATAATTGTACGCAAGTGGGTTTCTAGGAAACTTCTTACTGACTACTTTTTCCCAATTCCCGACCCACCCACGTGACTAGTACACTACCTGCTCAAATGCTACTTCTATCTTTCATTATTGCAGATTTCAATCTTTCTTCATCATTTCACGCCTGAGCTCTTTTCTCCTCTTATTCTTATCTTCTTCATCTCCTTTTTTCTTTTCTTTTTTTCACAAGTCAGTGAAGTCACACCGCTTTTGCCTCATCTTGCTCTTTAATTTTATTTTCAACTTTTCTGTCAAAGTTGAGAGGGTCAGATAGTGCGAGATGAGAGAGAGAGACTAGGAGCAAAAAGACACCGATTAAGTTCAAGAAGGGAAAATAAGAAGCCAGAATTCATACCGGCCGGAAAATGAATTTCGGCCGAAATTGGTTGGAATTGACTGGAATGCTTGAAACGGGCCAAAATGGGGCGAAATTTAATTCGAGGTGGAATGGAGGGTATTATCATTCCGGTTTACACACCGGTACGAGATTTTCCGGCCATTCCGGTCGGAACGAAATGAAATTCATAACAATGATCAAAACAATATGTTTAGTCGTGTTTAGACTTGCTCAAAGTTGACTCAATTATGTAAAGTTAGAATAAGCTGTTACAGGATTAATTTAAGCTTCTTGGCCTGGTTCGATCGATCGAAGCTTAGGCTCGATCAATAGAAAATCGAGTCAGAGGCGTTTTTCTGCAGAATTCCAACTCAGCCCTAGTTTGTTTAAAACGTTTAGGGTTTTCTAATTTGCCTTAGGTATAAAAGGCAAACCCTAGCCACGTTTTTGTGTTACTCATATTGCTGTTTGTGTAAATCTCTTGTGAGATCTGTGAGGAGCTTTCCTTTACACAAATTTAGAGTTTTCAAGGAGGAGATATTATCTACACCTTGATGATCAATTCAGTTGCTGTCATTGAAGCTTAAAGAAACACAAGCGGGTGTGCTTGTATCTGGTGGTGAATCCAAGAAAGAAGGAGTCCGTGGATTCGGAGCTTGCACGTGGTTGTGTCAGTAAGTTCTACTGGTGGGTAGTAATAAGAAGTCGAGCGTGGGGGCTTGTAAGTCTTATTGTATGAACTTCGATTCTTTCAAGATAGTGGATTCAGGTTTACCTTGAGAATAGCTAGGTTAAATCCTCCCTAGGTTTTTACCGGTTTGGTTTCCTGGGTAATCATATCTTTGTGTTATTTATCTTTCCGCTGCTTTGCATTGATATGATTGTTTGATTGCGATAACCTAGACTTGGAATTTGGACTAAGTAACAACTTGGCTAATTAACTAGGTTAGTCCAATTGTGGTTTTAAGGGGTCTAAAAACTATCATAATATGACTCCTCATGTCAGATTTAAAAATAAATAAATAAATAAAGGTATTAAAAGTATAATTTTTTTTTGAGAAATAAAAATATAATTTTGCTTCACACAATTTTAGGTAACTTTTGTTAGTCTTTTTACTTGATGCTGATATATATGTTCACAAAATTTCGAACAGTTTCCAATAATATAGACATCCCTGTGCACCCATAGCTCGTACATGGCCATAGGAAAAGCATCGAATTTAATTAGAGGTGAATTCCATTTAAAGTACTTCTGCACCTGATTCACAAAGAAAAGAAAATTTTAGAAGAAAAGCCAATTTGTAATCGTTGGTCTAAAATATTTTTTAGGCAAATATATCATTTTCCACGTTGTCATGAAGCATTTTCCAGATCAAACTTCCTCAAGAGATGAACACTTAAACTCACATTACTCTTTTCTTCTCTTCTTCTTCTTTTTATTTCTTTTTAAATATATATCTGAAATAGAAATTCTACTTTAATTTAATCTAAGTGTATGTATGTGTAACTCCCTCTTATAGATTTGAACTTCAGCCCTTACACTCCACATTACAAGAACTTGTACTTGTGAAGTGACCATCACACCATATTACTTTAAATCAATTATGATAGTGTAATTGATCTAGTAACCTTTTCTTTTTAGGAGCAAATTAAATAAATTAGTAAACTTACTTTAAGTTACCAGGTTGTGTGAAAAAGGAAAATAAAAGATTATTTTAGCTAAAATGCATTCTAGAAATTAAATCAGTGTTGGGAACAGTAATTTAAATATTTAATTGTTCATCGGAGAAATAAGAAATAGATAATGTCATAATGCATGACCCAAAATTCATATTAATTATGTTTCATTTATAGACTTTCTTGTGCCATAAACAAAATTTATCAACCAAGGAATGAACATTTCCACAGCAACACATCATGCTAGAATTTTTTTTTTTTTTTTTTTAAAAAAAAAAAAATATATATATATATATTAAGAAAAAAGAGTAAAATGAAGCACATAGTTAAATACAAACTATATCAAATGAAGACATGGGAGCATAAATTTTTCAATGGAGGAAGGTGTCAGAATATTATTTTACCATTAGTAAGTTGTAATGCAAGTTGATGAATTTTTCCCCTGTAATGTTCTTAATAGAATGCAATTCTCCCCCCGGGGGCTATTACAGAAAATTTCGACCTATCAAGAATATTTTTGAATGGCAAATCAAGGTTGCTTAACGAGACAACTACAAAGTGACACAAAAACTACTCAAAAAAGAAATTAGAAGATAATCAATTAATCATCTTGGAAATAGTAAAGTAAATCCAGTCTCAGCAACAAGATAAAGAAAGTAAAACAAAATGACTCTTAAAGAAGGAAAATCAAAATCATAATACATGATTGATTTAAAGGTTACCCAGTAATTTCCTTAATTAGATATTGAGCTAGCAAGAGGGATGCATTTAGTAAGATACACTCATTAGAACCGATACTCTTTTGTGGAAAGAAAAGGATATATTTTTGGTTGTTATTGAACTTTTGTGTGTGGAGGTGTGTCCAACACAAAGGTTGATGCTATAGTTTGATCCTAAGAGGTTGTTCAACCAAGGAACTGTTTTACGCCGAGTTCTACTCTTGGTGGCACAAATTAACCTTCAAGTGCAGCACTTTTATGTCATTTTATAACTTAATTTTGGTGAGATTGTTCTTAAACTTAGCTTTAAGTTTCTATTTTAAGGTTAAATTTTTGTTTAAAAAATTTTTCTATGCCAAAGAATCTCTACATTCTCAAAAAATGTTTCCAACAGAAGGATGTAAAAGGACATGAATAAGATTGATGAAGAAATTTGCACAAAAAAAAGAAATTAAGGCTAATTTATATATAGAAAAATTAGGGAAAGATGATATTACCAAGAACACATTCTTCAAGGATCGATTCTGCCATACAGGCAACGAAGTATTCGGTTGTAGGGCATGAACAGAAGTTCCTAATAAGTTCTACACCATCCTCTGAATAATCTGACAAGTTAAGTCTTATTTTCCTGCAATATACAATAAATTCAAAAAGGCAACAATGTTTCCATCAATACAATATGAAACAATTTTTATGTTGTGTGGAAGATTATATAGGTACAAAGATGAGTACCTCTTGACATATTTTTGTCAGCATTTTAAGTGGAGTTAGTGGTATATTTTTACTAAGCTATCCTAAAATATTTTCCTTATTAAACCTAAGGTTTAGAGGTATTTTTAAACCACATAAAAGTCTAGCCTAAAAAGGAGAATCCTCTTATAAAGTATTGATAACCTTAAATATACTTTCTCAAAAAAAAAAAAAAAAAAAAAAAAAAGATAACCTTAAATATATGTCCATAAATGAGCAATATTACTAATTAACTTACTGTTGCCATTTTTACCACTCTTTAATTGATTGCCATGTTTTATGTTTAAAACAAATATCATATATCCTTAAATACATTTTTTTTTTCCATTTTAAAACAATTGTTTAATATTTTAATTGCTTAAAGAATAGTAGACTTTTTTTTTTTTTTTGGAGAATCTAAGAATAAGGAATAGCTCAAATATAGATATTATTTTAATTTATTTTTATATCAAATTGCTCTCTTTTTAATTTTCCATTTAGGAATTTATGCTACTATAAACCAATTAATAAATTTACAAATTTCACCTATTTCTATATCAAATTACTCTTCTTCTTCTTCTTTTTCTTTTTTTTTTTTTCTTTTTTTTGAGAGAGTTTCAACTTATGGCGTCCGCTCCTAATGATAGCTCTTTATCATTAGACCAAGACACCAATCAGTTTTTGGTATAGGCGGGGATTGAACCCCAGATCTCTTATTCAACCATCAGAGACTTTACCAGTTGAGCTAACTGGAAATTACTCTCTTTTTAATTGCTCATTTATGAATTTTAAGAGTTTTAATTAATATTATTTTCTGACATTTACATACCATGATTCTACCTCTTCATCTTCTACTCATTCTTGGAATCCATTTGCTTTACTCAATCAAACTTTCAGGTTTATCTCAAAAAAAAAAACAAAAAAAAAAAAATTCAAACTTTCATGAGAAAGCAAAGTAAAACATTGGAATTGGAGAAGGAAGAAGGAGAAGAACAAGGACCATTTGTTCCACTTTGTGCTTTTTTCCTTAACAACTCTCTATCTCTCTCCCTCCTTTGATTAACTCTAACTCAAAAATGTATTACTCAATGTTCAAGTTTTTAGATTTGCTTAAAAGATCCGTGCTATTTATTTTTAATAATACGCAGGTCGGGTTGGACCCTAAACCCAAAAAAAACCCGAATATGGTTGACCGGAACTCAACCCGTGTTTCAATCCAACCCATCCAAAACCCTTAGGGTCGAGTCGGGTCTGTGCTTAGACCTAGTAATGGGTAGTAGTCAGGGCGCAACTAGGAAATTTTGTTAAGAGGCTGAAGTAAAACTATCATATTGATTTGTAATTCAAGAAAAACTCAAACCATCATATACCTATATACATACATATTACATGTCTTCATGCATTAGTTTTAAAATAAAAAATTTATTCCTAAGTTCGTCATAACTCATATATAATACGCAAGATTGTTGTTATTTTATTAATGTAATTTTTATCCACACTTAAAAATACTAACAAGCTAAACACCTAATTGAGCATCTTAAAGTCATTTTTTATCAAGTGTTTCTTTAATTCTTATGAAAAATTATAAATCCATAACATTCGTAGAAATTAAATATCAGTATATAACAAAACTAGACTTATTTACAATTACAATAAATAATATTCGTAGAAATTAAATATAATAAAATCACTATAACTAACCATAAACTAAATAGAATTTAAATTCAACTAGATTAGACAACTAAAGTAAAAATAAATAAATCATAAGATAAATAAATAGAAATTAAAACTGAAATAGAACTGAAAACAAAGAAGAAAAAGAAAGAAGAAGAATTTTGTAACATTGAATAGATTGTGAAAGAAAATGAGTGCTAAGAAAGGAAAAATATATATATATTTTAAAAGGTAGTATTTGTTACACACAGTCTAATACACATACATTATCGCACACATATTTTTTGAATTAAAATAATAAGTTTAAGACCGTTCAAGTTTTAAAAACATGTATTAAACTTACGATTTTAGTTTAAAAAATAATTGAATGTGTAATAATGTGTATATAACAGTTTTTATAAAGAAAATAAAATTATAAAGTGGCATAGAACCGGAGAGAGTTAGATATCACATTGGAGGATAGAACCATAAAGTGGCATAGAATTCTAGATGAGAGGGAATGGGCAGAGTAGCAACCACTAGCACAAGTATGTAGTAAGTTAGGCAACGCTTTAAAGTATAAAGGAAACTAGCATCTCGAGTTTCTAAAAGTCGAGATCTACATTAAAAAGCGAGTTTTAAAGACTCGCTTTCAGAATATTTGTGCTGCTAAGTTGGCAATTTGAAACACTTGGATCTCAAGTCTTAAAGACTCGTTTTTCACAAAACAAAAAATCGAGTCTTTAAGACTCGATTTTCTTAGAGAAAATCTTGGTAACTAAAATAATCGGTTATGATGATTTTCCAAGGAACTCGAGTCTTAAAGACTCGAGTTCCACTGGGCATAAAAAAAAAAAAATTACACGCCTACAATTAGAACTAAAGAAATAGTTGATGATGAATTTCAAGGAACTCGAGTCTTAAAGACTCGAGTTCCACTAGGCAAAATTATAAAAACTACACTCTTCACTCAGCCCGTATAACACAAGTGCTCACAGACTCACCCAGCCTTCTCATCCAAAAACAGAGCATCCTCACTAAGTCTCTCAACCTCACTAGCTCTCACCCTCACTAACTCTCTCACTCACCCATAACTCTCACACCACATTGCCTCTCACTCTCACTCACCACACTACCTTTCTCACTGCTCTTCCCTCTCAACAAATTCATATCTCAGGTAAGGGTTTGCTTATTTGATTGTCATTGTAGTTGGGTATTAGTTGTCTATGGGTGTGGGTTGAGTTTGACTATTAATTTTATAGATAGTTGACATATCTTAGTTAATTTTCCAATATTGTGAATCATAGAACTTTGTTTTGTTAGTGTTAATTTTTGAGTATTTATTTGCCCATTTTGTTATCAAAATTTTATTCATCATTTCTAGGCTTTTATTTTTATCATGATCTTACAAGTTTTTTTGACTTTATTCATCATTATTTTGGGTATGAAATGGGTAGTGAATGAATGTAATGAATGGGTATCATAAAGCTTGAACAAGCCATTACTTGCCATTAATCAGTTAATGCTTTGGATAAAACTAGATGTGAGTAATAGCATCACATGTATGGTGTCAAGTAACATTAACTGATGCTCTTGGGGTTGCTCCAGTAGATATGTTTCAAATTTTCTTCTGAAGCCAAACTTAGAAACCATGGGTACCACAAGTTACATAATGGCTATAAAACTAGTAATTACCTATGAAAATTCTGGCTTGAATATGTTCAGCCTTAAGATCACATTACTTTTTTTCCCCCCACTTTACGACTATGTGATTTAACTAACATAGTAACTTGACTTGAACAGGTGCACAATGCCTGAAATTGATATAATCCTATACTACGGCGGTCCGCTTAAGAATGCCAATGCGAACAAGGGATTGCCATTTGAAGTAGGCAATAAAATCTAATTAGAACACATTACCATTATATCTAATTTAGCGCTGTTGCGGTTGACATACTTTCGAGTGACCAGACGGTACCAAAGGTAATAGGCATGATCGCGGGGCATCTCACCAATCTGAGGAGGTGCATGACAAACTTGTTGTCGTCTCATTTCCCATGAAATGATATACGGTCCATGCTCCTCCCTCCAATTCTTTTCCACCTTCCCACGTAAGTCTATTTTATGCAGTCTATCATCATAGACAACATTGGCAGGCCGCTGCTATGCCAACCCAAACTGTCAAAGGACACGGTCCGGGTGGTGTCTCTCTACTATGCAAAAAGACACAAGCGGCACCCTTGCTGTCCACGTATCCCTCCCTGCAACGCAGAACTCAGGAAGGTGGCCGAAGTTTGCCTCGTATGGCTGCCACACAATCGACAATAGAAACAAAAAACAATTATCATAGCATCCTAAAATGTGAAACAAGGGAGAATACATAGATAAAGGGAAAAACAAAAATTATAACAAAAGATATGTCAAAGGATGAAGCAATCATATTCTTAAGGAAAATTCTCATAACCAAACAGAATTGTTGAATATTATTACCTGGTCTGGCTGCATTGTCACTAATTGCTCGCGATAGTGGATCAAGGCCGTGCTGGATGGCCTACTCTTCGGGCTTGGCACCCACACCCACCTACAGTTACGAGCGAATAACATAAGAACGATAATACAATTTAGTTATTAAGAAGAGTACATTGCATAACACACTAAATATTAGGAAAAGACTTTCTTAAATGCAAGTGGAGCATATGGCCATGGGCCATAATCACATCTAGGGGGGGGCTCTATCCTCGGGCACAAGAATGGCAACCTTGCCCATGCCCAATACTGGACCAAGGTGCACGCCCCACCAATCTGCGATGCCCCTTTCTCACTTGCCCGACACAACTCCCTGTACAACCAGGCCAGGCAACCACTACCCCAACTATACTGTCGCGGATCACGAAGGTTGCGCATGAAGTTTAGGAACATCAGATGCACCCTATCTCCTGACTTGTCCATGAAAAGTTTATCCCCTACTTGCGCTAAAATATAGCACCGGGCATACTGGTGTATCTGAATCTCCGTTGCATCATGAGGCAGTGGCGTTGCAATGGCCTCAACAAGTCGGCTGATGAGAATTCTTTGCCCCACCAAAGTTTTATTGTCATTCGGCGGAGTAAAACCAAGCTACTCTCTACACAATTGACTCCAATCCCCATCCACCACAGCAATCGGCCCAACCAAGACCTCATCGTCTATAGGAAGTCCGAAAATGACCTCCACATCTTGTAGGGTGATTGACATCTCACCATGTGGAAGATGGAACGTATGAGTCTCCGGCCGCCATCGCTCAACTAGGGCTGATATTAGGCAATGATCTATCTCTCTGGAAAGGGCTCTAAACAATCCTTCCAGCCTTAGCAATTTGATAATGTCAATCACCCGATTATCTTGCATCTGAACGTTTGCCATCTCCTTAGTGCGACCACGGCACATAAGTGGGCCTGGGTCCTACAAAATCAATAAAAATTATAGCGGTTGTTAGAACTAGAAATACAACTTTGAAAGAACTTGCTAACTAAAAGTCAAAGACAACGTAAAAATTAAAGCGGTTGTTAGAACTACAAATTTCACCTCGCCATTCCAAATGGCCTCTGATCGATGATATGGTTGTCGCGTCAACAATGACCTCTGAAGCGGACCAGGGTGCAAGATCTCTAGCTCCTCATCGATCCAAGGCTCCATCCTGCAAAGAGTGCTACTGTGAGATCATTAATAGTGTAGGGGCAAAGGAATACTATTCTACATGCAAGGAAAATCTATACTGAAGAGCAGCTTATTGGCATTATTTAAAAAAGGATGCTAAAAGAATGGAAAGCAAGAACAAGTACATCTATAACTCGTGATTAAATAGAGTACTTTGCTGTAATTGGGGATTCAATCCAGCCTTGATTTTTGCTGTTCCTATGTAATTGCTAAGTTATTTTTAAAAATAGTACCTCAATCCAAGTGGAATCCTTTATTTCTCTAGCCTTTTCTGACACACACATACACATGTAATATGCTTTAATGAATTTGACCAAGAGTCTTTATATATCTCTCACACACACACATACACATATAAATATCTACATGAGAGATGGATTTGAAATTTCACAGCTCAATCATGAAGAAAAAGCATTTAAAACAGTAAAACAAAGAAAACAAAAGAAAAAAAAAATCATAAGGATAATAATTTCCAAAGAATTCAAGAAATCAGCTGATCCTACATAAAACACATTATCTAAAATTTTACTAGGGAGATGAATGCATTGTATAACGTGGGTACTATGGCAGTAGAAAAGTTTACCAGTGAAATTCTTGATGCCATTGAAAAAAAGAATTTGGCTTTCCAACCCGACAACTTCAGATGTTATCCGCTATATACTTACATGCTTTTATAATTTATATCCCTCCCATCACTAGTACTGTTAGTGTTACCAAAGGATAGGATGTAAGTTAATGTCAGCCTGCACCCACCAGGTTGCCATGGAGGTTGAAAAGACTTAAGTGTGAAATTTATGAGAAAGAATAAAGGCTTTAGATTGGTAGCAATCCTAATACAGTTGATGCTCTAGTAATGTTAGTTTTCTATTTGGGTAATCTGGGTGTCTAAGCTTTAAAACTCTTAAAACACTTGACTATATCCTCAAGTCTATGTAATATCTCGACCAACACACATTAGGTAATTCGAGTAATGAATCTCTTGGAGGTGGCCTTAACTGATTAGGAGTTTTGAACCTAAGACCCCATAGGAGTATGAGACATTGGGACATGGAGATATAACAGCTAGTAGTCATCTGAAAATGGAGATTTAATAGTTGGTGATGTTGCAAATATTTGAAAATTAAAAACAGCCAATACTCTCACTGAAAAATACTGCACAAACTATGACATTTGCAGTGGTATATAATATCATTTCATATGACAAATTCAGTGGGATATGATTATGCATAGTTCTGTTTAGTATATAACATTTATTTGAGCCAATACTAAACACTCTTTTGTTCATAATAGAATGGTGGACAACCAGATAACCATACTTATTGGAAGTACTAAATAAATAAGATTTAGGGGACTAGCAGATTTTCCTCTCCAGGAGATAAGAGCTACAGCAATCAAGCTCCTCAATGACCAATCAACAAGCTGTTCATTAAGTTAGAAATTCAGAAAGTTATTAAATCCAACCATCCATTTAAGCCTGGTTTTCTTACAACAAAAAAGATGTAACTGGTGTTTCTCCTCAGTTTATCCCAAAAAAAAAGAACTCTTACACATTTTTATATGGAAGGAATCAAGGATTCTCCCCAGAAGGACCCTTACATCACATTTAAATTATACATAAAAAGATTCACCATGATCTAACCCTATTCATCATTGAATAAAACTTAGATACAGATTTCGTAGATCAAATCTAATTATATGTCCTTTGATAAAACTTGGATACAAATTTAATTATATGTTAGCAAGAGCTTTGAAACTCACTCAACAGAAGGGTTCAAATGCCTTCGTTGTTATAACTATCGAATTAATCGAATATGTCTTGGCATCATCCAATGTAATTGGTATTATGTTTTCCAAAGACAATTAAATTTAGCATTATTGGCCAATGTAATCACAAGTGAATTTGATTTGACTGAGGAAATGTTTTACTCCTTATTGTTAATTTTCAAATTCATCATGCATACAATTAAACAAAAAGTTTCAAATCCTAAATAGGAACAACATTTTATTAAACTGAGAACCCATCCAAAAAGGATCATATATATCTTTTCTATGATACCCATTTACAAAAATTACAACCCCACCATACCAAAACCTTAATACAAAAGAAAAGCAAAATCAGAATCAGCAGAAGCTCAAAGAGCAGAGCCACAAAAGGGGCAAAAACTGAACTCGGACTCCACCGGCCGGTCACAGAAACGGCAACGGTCGACCTCCGCAACAGCAGAGTCGATGGTCGGCCGTGGCGGCTAATGTCATTGCCAAAACAAAACCATATTCTCAGAACACCAACAAAAAAAACACACAAACAAAAAAAAAAAAAACCCAAAAAGATCCGAAAAACCTTAGGTCACGGTGGAATTCCAAAATCTAAAATTGGAGAAAGAGAGAGAGAGACAGAGGAATCTAAGAAGCAAAAACAACAAAGTATTGAGAAGAAACAGAGAGTACCTTCAGCACGGTGGGCTACGAACGGCGACAATGAGCTACGATTGCTTGAGAGACTACCTTCGTGACAGTGGGCAACGAATTTGCTTCAGCACTGGGCTACGGATTTGTTTTATGAATGAGTGACTAAGTGAGTGAGTGAGTGAGTGAGTTTTAGAGGGCGGTGCGAATGGGTGTTCAACTCAGTCAGTGTTTGAACTTTCAGATTTTGAAATAAGCCGTTTGTTGAAACTGTGGAAGTTTATATGTTTTGCAGAAATCGAGTCTTATAAACTCGATTTCCACGTGGCTCCACATGGCAATTTTGTCCAGCTAAGGGTGGCAAAAAACATGAACTCGAGCTTTAGAAACTCGAGTTCTAATTGAATCTCGAGTTTCTAAAACTCGAGATGCTAATTTCACAAATCCTTTTAAAACCGGGCAACTAACGAAAATGTTAAAATATTATTGTTATTTGGCAAGGGTGTTCTTCTAGATGAGGTTTTTCTTTTTCTTTTTTGCTTTTTTTATTTATTGTTTTGGCTAATTAGAATTCTAGTAGAGTTAGATATCACGATGGAGGGTACAACTATAAAGTGGCATAGAATTCTAGAAGGTAGATATCACGTGAGAGGGTCGACACTTTTTTTATTTACAAAAGCACCTTTTGCTTTTTAGGTGAAACGTTGAGAAAACGTTTAGGCAAATCAAATTTAGCTGATGCCTGACGTGTAGGAGGTGAGCAGTCTGTGCTCTTGTGGGTCTGGGTTTTATAAAAATTGAAGTGAGCTAACGGTAGAAGGTTTTTAAAAATATTTGGGGGGCCAGAACGTGGCTCCACACGTGGTAGTTGTGGTTTTTTTTTTTTTTTTGGTTCTTTTCTTTCCTCCAAATTCTAAAACTAAAAAGATTGCAAAATTCAAAAACAAAAGTGCAATTTCCGATTCCAACTTAAACCCATAAACTCTCATTTCCAGTAAAAAGATAAAGATTATATGCTCATTCACAGAGCTTAAGATAGATCAACCATGGAGAAGGTGTGGTGGTACCGTGATGGAGAGGTGAGAAGTGAGAAGAAATGAAGATCCTAGAAAAGGATTGGACAATTAAAAATATAGGTGAAGAAAATATGTGGAGAAGAATAAAAAAAAAAAACAACAAGAAGAAGAAGGAGAAGAAAAGAGGATATCACTAAAATATAAAGATTGATAAGAACAAAAAAGAAAAAGAGAAATTGAAAAAAAAAATTGTTGGTTTTTTTTTTTTTTTTTTGTTGTGTGGCTAATTTACACCTCAAATACCACTTTTAAAAGTATTAGCTAGACACTTTTTTAAAAAAAAAAATTACTTTTTTGAAAGTTTTTATCAAATACATGGATTTAAAAAAAGAAAAAAACTTTAAAAAAAACTCAATTTTATTCCGCACTTTCTAAAATTATTACTTTTAAAAAAAAACACAATTTTAAAAAGCCGAACCAAACTTCCATCTATTTATATATATTTTTTGAGATTAGAATTGGTAAACTTAAAACTAGATGAGGATAAAAAAATGAGTATGAAAAACGCTAGAGATTCAAATTTTTTTTACAAAAGGTTGATGTGATAAAGTGGTTATTGGTAAGTAAAAAAATTATATTAATAATGAGATTAGATGAGAACTAATAAAGATTGATTATAATAATAGTTTGTAAAAATATTGTAAAATAGTTTCTATTTGTAGCATTACTCAATGAATAATATTAAAGACAGAAACTATTTTACAACATTTTTACAAAATGTTGATGTGAAAAATTCTTACTAGTTCTCAATTACATCGACCACTAATATCACATTTTTACTTAGTAATAACTACTCATCACATTAACCGTTTGTAAAAAAATTTGAAAAATAGTTTGTACATATAATATTAATCAATATTAAGTGTACGTCTAGATATCAATTATTTTATTGAAAATTAAAAACTTATTACTAAAAATACTTTAATAAAATATTTTTTATTGCTAAACAATACTCTAATTATGTGGTCCACTAAAGGACTCTATAATTTCTCAGCGACCAATCAAAAAAAAGCACCCGTAGTACACGCAAACGTAGTCACTATCCAAACGCGCCCAAAAGCAACCCGTAGCAAACGCAAACGTAGCCACTACGCAAACGTAGCCACTCCCATCCACTAACCCATATTTTCTCCAGTCAATTACCTTTTCAGCTTTATCATTTTGTCCATGTTCTCTCTTTCCAATTCCCATTTCCCATTAGAATCTTTTCAGCAAAAAGAAATAAATCTTAATCAGGATCTCTCTCTATTTTTTTACTTCCTTCTTCACCACTTATTAAAGCCCCCAGCCAAGGCCCAATTATTCCATGAACAACCCGCCACTTTCTTGATACATTTTATCTCTTTCTTGCATTGAAGAAAAAAAGAAGAAGAAAGGGAAACGAATTCAGAGCAGCAGTACAGTGAGATTTCTCAAGTTTTTTGTGAAGAAAGGTGCGACTGTGAAGCGTAAGTGTATACTGTTTGTACTTTGTACTGTGTAAGAGTTATTACCTCTTTTTCTTTTCTTTTCTTTTTTTCTCTTTTTTTTTTTTCTCTTTTTTTTATTACCTATACAAATTTAGAAGATGTTGTGCGACGTGTGAACAGAAAAATGTTGGAACTTGTAACCACGCCCATTGTAATATATATATATATATATATATTAGAAACATCATTATTATATTTTTCAATAGCCACTCGGCAAGTTGATAATAATATAGTAGGAAAATGCCAGAGATAATGAATTTTTTACATGAAAATTTAAATGGTGAATAATTATTGTTAAATGAAAAAGTAATGTTAATAATGAATTTGGTTAAGAATCAATAAGAAGTTCTAGTTAGAGCACTTGCAACAGTGGTGGTAAAAGGTTAGAAAGCTATTTTTAGCACAACTAAATAGTTATATTACTAAAAATATAGCTATTTAGCACCACTAATCACAAAAGTAGAGCTACAGCAGTGGAGGTAAAGCTAAAATATTTAGAGCATGTTTGGTTTAGAGCTGTTTTGGATCATATCACTCAAAACTCATAATTGAGTTATCAAAATACGTGGGACTCACACAATTCTTTTTTGTTTGGCTTGATTTTCACATTGTATTTTCATCACTCAAAACTCAAAAATTTTGAGTTGGAGTAATGGAAATAGAAAACAAGAATGAGGTGTTTTCAAAAACTGAGATACATAACTCAGTGGCACTATTGTAAATTTTCAAACTTTGTGGAGCCCACAACTTTTGTGTTGTCAACTCCACCGGCTTCCTCTTTTCTTTTTCTTTTTTGCTTTTCTCTACTTCTTTCTTTCTTTTTCATACCCACTCCAGCACCAACCACTTTTAGTATCCGTTTGGATACACGTCCACATTTTCAGCTCTAACGTGTTTTCAGCTTTTTTTTTTTTTTTTTTTTTTTTTTTCTTCGGCGGCAGTTGTTGACCAATTCTCTCATAAACAGTGCACTCGTGCACTATTCATTAGACCCACAAACTTCACTTTTTAGTAACTTTTTCATTAAAAATGGGTCCCACGGTACTATTCACACATTTAAAAATTATTTTCCTACAGTATTTTCAGTTTTCAGTTTCAGCAAAATAAGTTCTATCCAAACGTACCCTAGTCTTCTTCTTCTTCATTCTTTCTTTCTTCTTCTTTCTTTCTTTCTTCTTCTACTGAGTTCCACGGGCTTCCTTTTTTTTTTTTTTCTTTTTTTTTTTTGGCTTTTTCTCTACTTCTTTTTTCTTTCTTCTTCATACCCACTCCACTACCAACAACATTTTTTTCTTCTTCTTCTTCATCAGACCCACTCCACCAACGGTTTTTTTTTTTTTTTTTCTCCTCTTCTTCCTGGTTTTTTCTTTCTTTTTTTTCTTCTTTTTCTTTCTTTCTTTCTTCTTCAGACCCACTCACCATGTTCATCCACACATAAATATATACCCAGAAACAGAAACCCACTCTTCATTTTCATGATTTTGGTCTTCGATCTAAGGATTCCTGGGTTTGGATTTGGGTTTTCTGTGTTTGTGGGTTTGAGTTGGCAATTTTGGATCATTGATCTGAAGATTTTGTGTTGGTGTGTTTGGGTTTTCTGTGTTTGTAGTTGTGGTTTGAAACATAGGCTGTGATAAAGGTGGGTTTGTGTGGTTGGTGGTGGTATTGATGATTGAAATTTTTTTCTTTTTGTGGCTGTAGTGATGGTTGGATTTTTTTTTTTTTCCCCATTTTGTGGCCATTGGTGGTGTTGACAGTGATGGGTTCTGAGTTTGCCATTGTATATGTGGTTTTCGGCCTGTGGGTAAGAGGGAAAAAAAAAAAAAAAAAAACCTAAAATTTGGAATAGGGAAGAGGGAAAATATGTGCTGTAAGAGAAAAAATTCAAGGAGAAACGATGCCGAAAGCGGGAGGGAACCAGTCTCTTGCTGGGTTATGTGAAATGAGTTTTGTAGTGTACAGAGGCGTGAAATCAGTTGCTGGGTTTTGTGATGGGAAGGAAGAGCAGTAAAATAAAGAGAGAGAATGTCACATGCGGGAACTCATATGACCATTCTATGTAGTGTCAGTGGTGGGGTCCACGGTTTTGGGAAAAAGTTGTAGAGATATGTAACTGAGAACTGAGTCCAAATATGTGTTTTGCAATTTTTGAGTGAAGGTGAGGTTTGAGTAGGGAGTTATGAGTATTGGGTCTGAGTTATGGGTTTTGAAAACTGAGTTATGAAAATTGAGTTAACTCTAAACCAAACGGGCCCTTAGCTTCTCAGTTACAGTGCACATCTAAAGATAGATGTGCACTGTAACTTAAAGGCAAAATATATATATATATATATATATATATATATATATATATATATTAATTGATTTCTCTTTCTTCTTTTATTAAATTAAGCTTTCCTCTCTCCTTCTCTCTTTTCTCTTTCTTTTTCACATTCACTCTTTCTTCTTCACCGAACCAAAGCCAGCTCTTCTCCCTTTCAATTTTATTTTATTTTTTTTGTTCCTTCCTCCAGCCATTTTTTCTCTATTTTTTCTTTCTACTTCACCTTTCTTCTTCACTGAACCCAGCCCTTCTCTTCTCCATCTTCATTTTTTTTATTTCTTTCTTCCTCCAACTCCTCACCACTCCTTAGCCACTGCCTGCCAAGCTGCCAGCGACCCAAGTCCTAAGCTGTTGCCGACACAAGTCCCAAGCCGCCGATGACCCAAGCTTGGTGGTGGTGGTTTTTTTTTTTTTTTTTTTTTTTTTTTTTTTTTTTTTTTTTAAATTAGAGTTGTGGATGGTGGTTGTGGTCTGTGTTCGTGGTGGTGGTGGGTTGTCCCAAGCCATTACTGTGGGCGGTTGTTGTTAGCTGTGGCAGTGGTGTGGGTTTTTTTTGTTGGTTGTCCCTGGGTTTTTTTTTTGCTGGATTTGTGGGTTTGTTGAATTTTGGTTGTTTTTATGTGTGATTTTGGTTGGTTTTTAAGATGATTTTGTTGCAAATTTGATGGATTTAGGTTGTGTTAATGGTGGTCTGTGGACAGTGGAGGTGGTTGTGGGTTATGGGTGGCAGTGGAGGTGGCTGGGGTTTTGGGTTTGCTTATTATTCTTCAAAATCTTCAAATGATCGGTTTGTGGTGTTTTTGTTTTTTTTTTTTTGGGAGTGGGGTGTATTATTTTATTGCAGTAGATATATTATTTTATTGTGATGTTTATATTATTTTATTATGTTGAAAGCTAAAATAGATCCACTGCTGCTGGATGTTTTGTAAAATGAGTAGGTAAAATAGATAAAGTGACTTTTTATAATGCCAAATAGCTAAAAAAATAGTTCCATTACTATGGATGCTCTAAAAAGCAAGCTATTTGGAGTTGCAGCAATGGAGTTATAGTAAAAAAATTTGGCTTCTCAGCTACAGTGCACAGCAATTTTTTGTGCACGGTAGCACGAAGGTAAAAGAAATAGTATTTTATTTTGTGTTCACACTACTAGTTAGAATATTTGTGGTTTTTTTTTTTTTTTTTTTTTTTTTTTTTTTTTTTTTTTAAGTGGGATGTATTATTTTATTGTAGTAGATATATTATTGTATTGTGATGTTTATATTATTTTATTTTGTTGAAAGCTAAAATAGATTCACTGTTAAGTAAAATAGATAAAATAACTTTTTGTGGTGTCAAATAGTTAAAAATATAGCTTCACTGTTAAGGATGCTCTAAGAAGTTGTGTAAAAAGGTTGGTCACAGCAATAATTTATAAATATATAGCAAAATAGGTTGTGAGAGAAATACTTAAATGAAAAAATTTGTGTTACAACTTGCCTACCCTCGTGCCGAATTGGGAGTACAAATTGTGCCGGCATTACTCCTAGTATATATATATAGACATGATTATAGCATATAAGGAACTCAACAATATTGCCACGATTACTCAGCTATCTCTCTCTGTTTCTAGTGTTCTCCTCGTTTCTCCTCAATCCTCATCAATGGCTTCAGCAATGTCCATGAAGGCATCACCTGTTCATCCACCAAAGATAACAACCGTGAAAGCACTAGTTGAATCAACTGGCTCCTCCTCCATCCCTTCGTTTTACAACTTCACCCCTTATCTCCGTGATGAACCAATAGCCAATGATCCAGAAGATTCAATCCCCATTATCGACCTCTCTCTTCTTGTTTCTGGTACTCCTGAAGAACAGTCCCAAGTCATCCATCAACTCAGCAATGCCTGCTCAGACTGGGGCTGCTTCATGGTACATACTGTTTGTCTTATCGGTCTTGAGCTTTTTTTTTTTTTTTTTACGTGTCTATAGTTTTTGCATGTTACTGAGATTTGATGAGGGTCTTATTAGGTGATTAATCATGATGTGACGGAGAGTCTGACGAAGGCAATGATAGCTTCGTTTCAAGAATTTTTCGACTTGCCAGAAGAGGAGAAGAGAGAGTATCAAGGAAACCATGTCATGGATCCAATCAGGTGTGGTACAGGCTTTAATCCTTCAATGGATAAAGCAAACTATTGGAGAGATTTTCTCAAGTGCTTCGCGCATCCTGACTTTCATACACCCAACAAACCTGCTGGGTTTAGGTACATTTCTTTTCATTTCAGATTTAACCTCCTAAATCATATGATTCTAGTGTGTCACATTACTATTGTGTAAGTTTAAACATTTGTATATAAACTTTTGGCCACACTTTCTTTGCAAGTCGGTTTTCAAAAGTAAGTTCTATTCATGGGTTTGTAACATTTGATATTAGAGCCAACTATTAGGGTCGACGGGCCGACCTAGAGGCTGGAGTTAGAGGTGGCAATTCATGTTTGCGTGTTGGGTTTGTGACGGTTTAAGTTATGAGTATTATGTTATATGAGTCAACACAAACCTGACCCATTTAGTAAATGGGTCAGGATTTTTCAGCCTTAACACAACCTATTTATTAAACGGGTAATCCGACATGACATGTTTAACCCATTTAATTAGCAAGTCATGTTAGGGCCAACACAAATGACCTGTTTAATTAATAGGTCATAACTAATTTGAATAACCTGTTTGATTAATAGGTCATATCTAACTCGAATAATCTGTTATCAATTTTCATATATCTAAAATTATAATACAACCATAAATCAAGTAATAAACATTCAGTTACAACTTACAATCATAAATCTAGTAATAATAACAAAAGCAAATAATTCTTTCATTCCTTCAAAATTAAATTACTAGTCCAAAAGGTTCCAATTCATACTATCAAATTCAATAATATGTCAAAGTTCCATAATTAAATTAAAAAAAAAAAAAAAAACCAAAATTATTACATGGCATTCAAGTGCCATATCAAAAACTAAAAGACATCACAATTTAAGATTAAAAAACTAAAATGATTACATGGCATATCAAAATAGCCATGATGGCAAAATTTAAGTCCAACCATCCAAGTGCCATATCAAAAACTAAAAGACATCCAGATTAAGAGACTGGATTAGAAGAGATTGAGGGTTCCGTTAAAGAGGTGTCTTCCTTGTCCTTATCCTTGTTGATATTCATGCTCATTATATCTTCAGCATACATTCAAATGGTGCTTCAAATTTCCAGTATTATTTGCTCCAGCAGCAATATATTCCTTTCCACCCTTCTTGTATTTGCAAGTAGGCTTTTCTCCATCTTTTGTAGGAAGCATCTAAAAGAAATGCCAAATACTTAAAGTCCTTCTTTTGTAGTCTTTGTTATTTGTCTTACTCTTAGACTTAGCCTTCTTTGGCGGAGGAAGTTCAGCTAGTTCATCAAATTCATCTTGGAAGTCAATGTCTTCACCTTCATACTTAGAGTCAATATCACTTTCCATCTAGAAAAATTTAAAGAGAAATTATTAATCAGAAAATTAGTAATTCTAAGATGACAGAAACAAATAAACTTGAAACGAAATCGTAAAGCACGACTAATAATTTTGGAATCAACAAAAATATATATATATATATATATATATATATATATATATACATACTATTAGTACGAAATAGTTAACAATATAGAGATTAACACAAAAAACAAACAGATTTTCAATTATTTTATTTTAAGATGCTAGAAAACAAAAAAAAAAAAACTTGAAAAGGAATCATAGAGCAAGACCCAATTATTTTAAAACCAACATTTAAAAAAAAAAAAAAAAAATCTACTATTAGTACTAAACAATCAACATGATAGTGATACACAATAAACAAAAGAATCTTCAATTATTTTATTTTAAGATGATAGAAACAAATAAACTTGAAAATAAATCATAGAGCAAGACCTAATTATTTTAAAATCAATAATAATAAAAAAAAGATCTACTATTAGTATTAAACAATCAAAATGATAGTGATTAACACAATAAACAAACAAATCTACAATTATTTTATTTTGAGATGACAAACAAAGAAACCTGAAAAAAAAAAAAAAAAAAAAAAAAAAAAAAAAAAAAAAATCATAGAGCAAGACCCAATTATTAAAAAAAAGAATCTACTATTAGTAGTAAACAATCCACATGATAATGATGAGCACAATAAACAAAATTTACAATTATTTTATTTTTCAGTGCTAAGAGAAAAAAATAACAAAATAAAACACAATAAAATAAAACCTACAATTTGTCTTTGCTACTACTAGTATTGTTAAAGTCATTGTGAATTAAAAATTTATCTTTTGAATAAATGTACAGGATCTATTAGTTTGTATCTCAATGACATAGATACTAGAGAGAGTGAGTCTATCTATGCTTCATCATCTTAAACACGTTGTTTTGATAAGTGCTATAACAAAATTAGATTCCCCTATATATTTAGTGAAATTTCTATCAATTACACACACTTTGTTTTTTCGAACTAAAATAATTCATGATTTTCAACTTGGAAAAGAAACAATTTTTTTTGCAAAAGTGGTGAGTGTGTGTAAAACTGTAAATGAGTGTGAGAAAGAGACATTGTTCATATACCTTGCTAGTGGATTTGGCGGTTGAAAGCTAAAGAAAGGGGTGAATTGGTGAAGCTGTGAGCCCGTGAAGGAAAAGAGAGAGTAGAGGGGTAGCTACGGTTTTGAGGAGAAGAGATAGTAAAGGATGTGGCTAGGAATTTGAGGGGAAGAAAGAGTAGAGGGTTGAGAGACATGGGGACGGCTAGGATTTTGATTTTAAATAGTGCAGAATCTGTAGAGATGAAAGAGGAGCAGCTGGAGTTTTGAGAAGAAGTAGAAGAGTCAGAGAGTTAAGGCTAATGCTAAAAACAAAGAGACAGAGAGTGAGAGAGGCGTGACTGAGATCTAGTAGTGCGGGAAATAAGTGAATAGGTAAGCTTATGTACCTAGGTTTATAAGGGTGAACTAGTAAAATTACCTTTATAAGCTAATCGGGTCAAATAGGTTCTCATGTTGACCACGAACATGAGTCGTTTAATAAACGAGCCAGCTGTATCAATCCGAATATGACCGAAATCCATTTAGTCTTAACCCATGACCTGTTTACCAATGGCTTAGTTGTGTTAAGTTTGTGGGTCATGTCGGATTTTGCCACTCCTAATTAGAGTGTCCCACATTATTTAAGTGTAAACTTAAACATGTGTATATAAATTTTTGGACACCCTCTCTTTGCAAGGGTGATTTCTACCCATGAGTTTGTATACAACATTATATGTAATTTGTTCAATCTACAATGTAAATCTTAAATTGCTAGTTCCTTATTTTAATTATGATAAATTTATTTTTCAATTAAAATTTCAAAAATAAAAATCAGGTCATGGCCAATACAATTCATAATGAATGGATTATTTATGTTTTTGTTGACACAGTAAGATTGCAAGGGAGTTCAGCAAAAGAAACCGGGAAGTAATAATAATATTACTGAAAGCTATATCAAAGAGCTTGGGGTTAGAAGAGAGCTACGTAGAAAAGGCTGCCAATTTCGAGTTGGGTTTACAATTGCTCGCTGCTAACTATTATCCAGCTTGTCCAGAGCCAGAGAAAGCAATTGGCATCCCCGCTCACTATGACCATGGTTTGTTAACCACTTTGGTAAATAATGGCATCTCTGGCCTTCAAGTAAAGCATAATGGAAAATGGTTTAATGTCAACATCCCTCCCAATGGACTCTTTGTTCAAGTTGCTGATCACTTGGAGGTACATTCTGTCATGCTTCTTGAACTCCATTTTTGCTTGTTATCACGTGTTATTCATCTTCTCAATTACTTTTTCTTGTTAAGCAACGATGCCAGCTAAAGTTAACTAATAAGATCGGTCTGATACAATTTTAGGTTTAAGGTGATAAAACATTTGCCATTCACATCATTTTTTTTTTTTTTTTTTTTTTTTTTTTATCCTTGAATTCTTTAAAAGAGAGGGGGTGGGGGGAGTAATTTTGTTCTTCGTTTATGATGAGGTCGGTTCAATTTTGTTACTTAAATTTGTGTACTCTTAAATATGTGGTTGGTTTGATTTTAGTACTTAAATTTGTGTACTCTTAAATATGTGGTTGGTTTGATTTTAGTCTCATAAATATGGGTTGCTTCAACATTCTGTTAGTCACGTAAGGAAAAAAAAAAAAAAAAAAAAAAAAAAAAAGAGAGACAAAATTGTTCACTTTATATAATTTTATGACTAAATAAAAACCCTTAAAATTTGAAGGGTTACATGATCAAACTTATGCCAAATTTTATAATGGAAATTAGAAATTACCCAAAATTTATTTGTGTTAAATGTGACAAGTGACATGTGTGAATAAGTATAAAGGCAAGACAGAGAAATAGTGCTTTGACGGTGACTTGTAAACAAAAGTATTTTGTACTTTTAGCCAAATCTGAACCACTTTCTGAAAAACTTTTATTTATTTATTTATTATTATTATTTTTTTTTACTGAGGACTAAGAACACACAGAATTAAAATTATATGGTTCTCTTCCATATGGGATACAAAGCAATTGTCTAAATACCCAAAAGGAACTGTTAACTAGCCTAAATGGCCAAAATGAAGAAAAAAAAGGTAGTTGGTATTGGGAATGGGGTAAGTACCAACATACATATTGGGGTTGACCTCTTTCATAAAACAAAAATTATGAAAATTTCTTTGATGTGAGGAATTACATAATTTCCTAAATGGCCAAAATGAAGAAATAACCCTATAAATAAAAAAATTATAAAAAAATTATAAAAAGGAGAAATGAAGCGAATACACAAATAAGAGTTAATGGTTGATCGTTTCTTTTTCTTTATATGTGTGTGTAATTATATAAATTTTTATTTAAATATCATTGACTTTATGTTTTTCACTTATCATGTTCTTGACATATGTATATTTAACTAAATGAACAATTTTTTTGAATTAATCAAATTTTTTTGAATATAATGTTTCCTACAAGATTTTGAGCAATGGCAAGTACAAGAGTATTGCACACCGGGCACTTGTGAATAACAAAGCTACAAGGATGTCCATAGCTCTGGCACATGGACCAGCACTAGACACGGTTATGAGGCCAGCACCAGAGTTAGTTGACAATGAAAGTGATCAACCTACATATGTTGAAATGACATATAGGAAATTTTTGGAATTGCAGCAAACTGGGAGGCTAAGATCTAAATTCCAATCGGATATTGAACAAAACAAAGCAGTCTGAGCTAGTTGATTGGTTTGCAATGCCAATTTCTCAAATTAGTGTTTGATAATAATAATAATGAACAAATGTTGGCAAATTTGGTTAAATTTCAAATTTTAAAGCTGAAAATTCAACTTAGACCAAATTTAAGATTTTCAGCCATGTTGTTCTCATGTTTGTTTAATTTAATATTTAGTAATAAATTTTATTGGCTTGTTGCCATCTATGCTATAGTTACTATGTAATAAATGTCATATTTAGCACATAATCCTTTATTTTTAAACCTACATACATAATTCTTATTAATGTATTTATCTACAATACCTTATATTAGAATCTCTTTTTCAACATTATAGACCGGATAGTATTAATACTACAAATTTTTCTGCATCATATGAAAGATTGTAATAAGAAATCTCTTTAGGAATGTCCTGATGTTATTCTCGCTATTGTAACCCAGGAGATACTTGCTTTGAAGACTTAGAAAATGCTAAAGATATTACAAATTTCACTAAAAAAAGGTTTATACATTTATGTGATAGTGAATGTGATTACTGTGCACTACCTCAACAATATATAAATAACAAGTTTTTATACTCTTACTGTTAGGAACTAAAGATACTACAAATTTCAATAAAGAAGGCTATAAATTTATGTGATAGTGAATGTGATTAGTGTGCACTACTTCAACAATATATAATTAAATAACAAGTTTTTTATACTCTTACTGTTAGGAACCTAGGTTCCTAATGGTGATAGGTAGGAATTGTAAGGAAATTGACTTAATTAAAGGTAGTTACATTCTATAGAGAAATATTAAGAGAGTGAGGGAAAATGCACTAAGCAATCTTTTTTTTTTTTTTTTTTTTTTTTTTTGTATAGAATTACCAATCAATTTTTGTTGTAGGCGGGGATTGAATCTCAGATCTCTTATTCAACCATTAGAGACTTTACCAATTGAGTTAATTGGAACCCACCACTAAGCAATCAATTGGTTTATTCTTCAATAAATGAAAATGTGATTACAAGTAAGTCTTTATAGAATCATAAAACTATTCTATTGATCCACATGACCTTATCTCCTCTTCTCGTGTGTGTGTGTGTGTGTGTTAATACTTAGTGTTCTCAAAAAAAAAAAAAAAAATGGTTCTATTATTTCCCATGTGCATTATTAATACCAACATGTGTTAAATGTGATTAACATGATCGGAATTCTAGCTAACTAACCAACTAACTAACTAAATGCAACATTACAACAATTATTATCCGATTTCTAATACTTTTTTATCATCTATTTTCATATGTTAAAATGTGGACATTCCCACATTAATTATGGACATGATAAAAAAATAATGGTTGTAATTGTAAACAAAGTGTAAAAGGATTTGTCCCTTTAATAAATGTTGACATATTTATTAGTGGCACTACAATTTTTAAGGTTTATGTAATAAAATTTATTGTATCCTTATCATCACTTTAATAATTTTTAATAAAATAACCTCTCAACATTACAACAATTATTATCCAATTTCTAATACTTTTTTAACGTCTATTTTCATATGTTAAAATGTGGACATTCCCACATTAATTATGGACATGATAAAAAAATAATGGTTGTAATTGTAAACAAAGTGTAAAAGGATATTGTCCCATTAATAAATGTTGACATATTTATTAGTGGCACTACAATTTTTAAGGTTTATGTAATAAAATTTATAGTATCCTTATCATCACTTTAATAAATTTTAATAAAATAACCTCCTCTCTCTCTCTCTCTCTCTCTCTCTCTCTCTCTCTCTCTCTCTCTCTCTCTCTCTCTCTCTATATATATATATATATATATATAAATATATATAATTGTGTCATGGACTCATGGCTATACTCATTAAATTGTACTTTGTAATTGATACAATTACTACAAGAAAAAACTCTATTGCAATGAAATATTTTGTTGCAATAGACTTCAAATTGTTGCAATAAAGCTTTATTGCAATGAAAAAATTTCGTTGCCCACTTCATGCAACCTAAATAAACCCTAAATCTATCAAAATATTGATGATTTGAAACCCAAAATTACGAAATAAATTGCAATTAGTGAGTGAGTGTGTGTGCCATTGAATTGACAATAAGGTAACCTAAAATCAAAATCAATCAATGGAAGAGGAAGAAGAAATGGAATTTGTGAAATGGAGAGAGGGAACTTGATTTGATTACCTTCTTCAAGTGAATGGTGTGAACAACATCTCTATTTGAAGTGGAAGAGGAAGAAGATGGAGAAGAAGATGAAGATCAAAGGTTACGGCCTTCGGTGGTGGTGGTGGTAGCGGTGGAGGAGAACCTGAGAATGAGCCTAACAGAGGAGGTGGTGGTTGCTAGATGAAAGAGGTGCCTCAATGGTTGCAATGTCGTTAGGCTCCACACTCTCAGTGCCTCCATTGCTTTGCCTTTGTTTTCTTGCTTTGGTTTCTTCTTCTTCTTCCATGGCAAACTCAGATTTCGATTTTGTGAAAAATGTTGGACTGAGAGAATATGAAAGAAGAATAGGAATTTTTGTAATAGTGGGTAATGAAAAATTAGGGGAAATAAAAAGGCGGGAGGATTAGGCTATTGCAACAAAGTTTTTGTAAGTTATTGCAACAAATAAAAATTTGTTGCAATATATTAGTATTTTTAAGTCTTTATTGCAACAAATAGTAATATAAGCATATATTTATGTTTATTGCTACTATAATCTCTTTTTGTTGCAAAATAGCTTTTATCTTGTAGTGAATGGTAGTACGTGTGATTAGGTGATTCATTTAATTAGTTGCATTGCTATTGATCACTGCTTAAGCAAACATCGCTATCGGATAATAGTTCAAAAAGCTTAATCGATAGTTCACAAGTAAATCAATTAGGTAACCGTCAGGGGTGGTGCTTGCTCACTCCCAAGTGTAGGAAATCGTAGCAATATAATTCTCAAAGTACCGAGGTCGAATCACAAGGAGTAGGGTAAATTCAAAGAAAATATTATAAAATAACAATTTGGGTGAAGAAGAAAAATACTTTTGCTTGGTGATTGTTAACAAGAATAATAATAAAAACTGATTTAAATCAATAATGTAAATACTAAGGCATCGGAGTGTTTCCCTATATTGATATGAAATTCTTTGTGATCTATGAAAATATCTATTTCATAATTGATTGTTCTTATACAATTAAAAACTTATGATTCAGTTGAACTGAGATAATTCAAGAAAGCATGATAACCTCGATTAATAATGCGGTTAGAAAAGTTTTCAGAAAAACTCATTCACTTTAAAACCTGATTTCTATTTGAAACTATTAGAAGTTCATCTAAACAATAAGAAAAACATTATTGAACTTATTGAAAGCATGGAAGAACTAATACATCAAAATAAATCTAATTGAACAATCAAATATGTTGTTGATAAAATCCTAGAAAGAATCACAATGAATATTCATACCGTATAGAAGAAACATAACCCCTAGCCCTAGCAAAGAGTTTAGGCTGCCATTAGAGAAAGAAAAATACAAGGTTTTTTCTCTCCAAAAATCGTTCTACACAGCCTCCCTTCAAAACCCTAATGTCTAAGTGTCCAAAGAAAATAAAACTTTTACTATTTTAATTTCCGTCCAGGTTTATAGCAGTAACTTGTGAGTTAATTTCGGCCTTCAAAAATTGAGAATTTCGGAAAACTCAAAACTGGAAAGTTGTAGATATTTAAGTCATGGTTCCATCCTATCTGGCCTTGTGTCAATTGGATTTTTGAGGAGAGAGATACACCCAAAATACTGATCAGTACTCAAATCAGATTTTTCCTTTTCAGATTTTGCCTCTTTGATTTCTTTCCTTATTTGAAGCTTCCAATCATGGTAGACGATCCAGGCACTCCAGCTGCACCTCCTTAGACATTTAAGCATGATCCCTTAGCTCCACTTTAATTCTAGTTTGGCCTCTATTCTCTCACAAATTCCTGTAAACTCATCTTTCTCACATGATTTCCTGAAAGTAGAAAATTACACACAATGAATAACATCTTATTCAAGAAATTATGTAAAGATAAATAATAGGGACTAATGCAAATTATGGCTTAATTATACAAATTAAGCATAATAATAAGGAGATAACGCCCACACAAATATATAACAAATATACATTTTAAGGCATTATCAGGTGGCTCTATGTGTATCTTGAGAGTGGTCATAGGACCACCCTAACTTGCCAAAAAATATATACACACACACACTAAACTAAATTATTTTGACCATCCAAACAAAAATATTGATCACCCTAATTTGAGAATTATAAGAATTTTGATTCAATAAAAATAAGAATAATGCTACCTTCACAAAAATTTTACAATAATTTTATAACAAATCTTATGTATTAAGTGGAAATCGGTTATTAATTCTAATTTGGGTCCAATTAGGTAACCGTCAGGGGTGGCTTTATGTGTATCTTCAGAGTGGTCATAGGACCACCCTGACTTGCCAAAAAATGTATACACACACACACACACACTAAACTAAATTATTTTGACCATCCTAACAAAAATATTAATCACCCTAATTTGAGAATTAAAAGAATTTTGATTCAATAAAAATAAGAATAATGCTACCTTCACAAAAATTTTACAATAATTTGATAACAAATCTTATGTATTAAGTGGAAATCGGTTATTAATTCTAATTTGGGTCCAATATTGACATCACTTTTTAAACCACTAATAACAAATTGTTGTACAAGATTTGTTTTTAAAATGTTGTATATGTAGCATTACTCCAAAAACAATTATGGCCCCCAAGAAAAATATTGTAATTATGAGTTCTCCTTGATGGTGCCGGTAATTATATTCTTTTTGGCTTTCCAGTGGCAATAATTTTGCTTTTCATGGCGACTTAGCTCACAGTTTTAGCAAACATCATCCATTTTTCTTTCTATTCTCTATTATCATTTCAATTCTCTTACTTTATTACTCTTATCTCTACATTCTCAATTCTCACATTATCTCTTATCAATCCTTTTTTTCCCTCTTTGTTTGATGCGGGATGCGGAAGCGTCAAGAAGCAGAACACGTCTATCTCTAGAAAACAACACGAGGGTTCCTTGAATCCACAAAGAGAAAGGGTCTAGAATCTACCAGAAAATAGAAATAAAAAAGTCTAAAATTTATTGATTGAATAATTGTTAAAAAATGTGTATAGACTTAGGGGCTTATTTATGGGCTTCGTAAAATTTGACTAAGAAGAAAATATATTCTAAAATAACTCTTAATTAATACCTAACTGTAGGGTCTCTTTTTTCAGCCCAAGACCACATGGTGTGTGGGATCTTGGACCAACGGGCCCAGTACAATGAATTTGTAGAGAGTGGGTCAAAAAGCTAGGCTTTAGTGAACGGACAACCGTTAACCATGGTGTTCATGGCAATCGCATAGAGATGAACTGAACTTATCTAAGAAGATTTGTTCTCGGCCTAGCCTAAGGAGCTCATGTTCTTGGACATGGAGGATTCTTCCCCCCCCCCCCCCTCTCAGATTGCTTCCTCCTCTTTCTATACTCGTTTTCCTCCTATCTCCAATGTCCACGTGTAGGTTTAGATTCATAGGGCTGATACTTGTCCTATCAGCCCATCCCTAAAGTTGTTGGGAGTGGTTGTAAAGGCTGAAAAGTATGGCTCTATTAGGTGCAGAGCACTTAATGCAGTAATGACAGCTTTCCCTTAGATATTCCCTTTTTCCCGTTGTCCTTTGCTGTCTTAGTACTTATCTTATTTCATGGAATGACCCGGAGTATCATTCTCGGTGGCAGGCCGATCCTGTTGTCCTTGGCCATAACTTGCCGATGAGGGGTTTTTCTTATGGCCGAGGAGGGGTTCCTCCTCGGGCTGGGCCCATGGGCCTAACATATATATTGGTATGGGCTCCCTGGTCAGTTACCCCCCCTCCCCCCCCCCCCCCCCCCCACAATAGCCCCTCAAAATCCTGTTGTCCGGCTCCTCGGACGGAGAGGAGGATTTTGGTGACATCGGGCCTCTGTCATGGCTTGCCAAGTCTTGTCCTTCATCAATGCCAGAGCCTCTTCGCTTGCCTGAGGCATATTCCTGGTTGTGAGACATTCTTTTAGTTTATCCAAGCCGCGTTCCTGCCGTTTCGGTACAAGAGGCGCGCTTTCATTAAGGTCTCTTTACGAGGTGATGCAAATCTAACGGCTGAAGACTGCTTTGGAAATTGAGCGTGATTTATCTCGCTTGTAATTCTTTCTTGGAGATTTGGGCGAATTGATTGCCACCAGGTTTGTCCCCTATATAAGACATATGGGGGGAGATCATTCTTCTTTATTCGCAAACCCTTGAGTTCTGCAGGAGTTTTAGGCTCTTTAACTCTTCAGACGCTTCCCAGGGCCCCACCAACATGGCGTTTGAGGTTTAGGGAATGAAGTGGCCTAGGGTAAAGATGAGGATGAGGGATCCAAGCCCTCTTCAGAAGCCAAGGATATCACCAAGATTCAGGATGGCACAGTTAAAGCAAGGGAAGCAGAGGCCAAAGGCACTTTTTTCTTTCAACCTTGTAAGAAAGAAGTCTCTCTTCCTTTAGCCAAAACCCAAAGCAGGTGTAGATCGCATCAGATTTTTGGTGCGATAAAATTTGGGTTTCACCCAATGCCGTGCGTCATGGACGCGCAGATGTGGGGACAGGCCAAGGCTGATCAAGCGAACCAACAAGAATATGGGTAGGTAGGTGTTCTGTTTCCCAGCTTTGAACATCTTGCAACTAGGAGAAGAGGAGTCTGCCAGACACTCCCGTTTCTTCTTCTTTCCGGCAGGCCTGTAGTGTTTCTTTGCCTTTGGCTTTGAATTTTGCTTCGACTTTGAATCGGGTTTCTTCTTTCTCATCACCGATACCATCCATACTGGCCCGATTGCTGCTAGAACGAGATTGTGGATTTACCGTTCCTATGGACTTTCCTTTTATAGTTAGCTTTTGAAATATGCTTATCTAAGCCCCTTTTGTATACAATGTATTTTTCCTTTATTTAATAAAAAGATAACTGCAGTTTTCTTTACGAACTTTTTCTTTTCTACAATAATGGTTTCATGAATGGGTGTGCTGGTGTCTTTTCTTTTGAATAGTACTTAGAACTGATGACGTTGATGGTAAAGAGTTGTCACCCTGAACTTATCAAAATTGACAGGCACAACAATGCCGACTTTAAATAAGTTAACTATATAAGACTAACCAGGAAAACAACCGCATGTTCTGTATTGCAAATAGGGTGACCACCCAAGGACGTGCAACCTAAAATAAACAGTCCGAGGGGATCGCCGGGTACTAAGGTCCTCTTCCACGTTTACGATGATGTTTATAGCTTCAACTTGCTTTAGGCGTCTAGTCCGAGGACCGAGGCATGATTGAATTTAGCTTAAACGCTTAGAAAGGTGCTAGCGCGTGTTAGTTTCCACAAGGCAGGAGGTCCGAGGACCATGCAAGACCTTTGTTCTGTCTAGGACTTAGGTTTTTTTCTCGGAGTAGCTAGTTTCCCCATAGGTTTGAGTCCGAGAACCATGCAAGACCTTGGTTCTGTCTAGTATTTAGGTTTTGAAAGTGACTGGTTTCCCCATATGTTTGAGTCCGAGGACCATGCAAGACCTTAGTTCTGTCTAGTACTTTTTCTTCTTAAAGTAGCTAGTTTTCCCATAGGTTTGAGTCTAAGGATCATGCAAGACCTTGGTTCTGTCCAGTACTTTTTCTTGAAGTAACTGGTTTCTCCATAGGTTTGAGTCCGAGGACCATGCAAGACCTTGGTTCTGTCTAGTACTTAGGTTTTGGAAGTAACTGGTTTCCCCATAGGTTTGAGTCCGAGGACCATGCAAGACCTTGGTTCTGTCTAGCACTTTTTTCTTGAAGTAATTGGTTTCCCCATAGGTTTGAGTCCGAGGACCATGAAAGACCTTGGTTCTGTCCAGCACTTAGATTTTCTTCTAGTGACTAGTTTCCCCATAGGTTTGAGTCTGAGGACCATGCAAGACCTTGGTTCTGTCCAGCACTTAGATTTTCTTCTTTAATGGGAATTCAGCGAACCGGGCTACTAGACCCACGAGGATTAGCCCCTTGACAAACGTGTTGGGCATAGACTTGATGTTAGAAGCCCCTAGAGCTGCCTGTGCCATTGGTACTTCGAAGTGTAGTCCTGAGCGAGAGCTGAGTTAGGACAACAACCGTGTGTTGCTGGGAATGATGGGGAAGCTTCCGTGTAGCATGCACCACTGCCAAAATGGTCTTTTCCGAGGGACTCCTGTTGATAGAAGCTTGATCCTACTATGACTAACCGTTGCATTCACCAACGCACGAGCTTTTTCCCACAGACGGCGCCAATTACAGGGTCTTGTTTTTCAGCCTAAGACCACATGGTGTGTGGGATCTTGGACTAGCGGGCCCAATACAATGAATTTGTAAAGAGTGGGCCAAAAAGCTAGGCTTTAATGAACGGACAACTGTTAACCTTGGTGTTTATGGCAATCGCACAGAGATGAACTGAACTTATCCAAAAAGATTTGTCCTCGCCCTAGCCTAAGGAGCTCATGTTCTTGGACATGGAGGATTCTTCCCCCCCCCCCCCCCCGCCCCCCTCTCTCAGATTGCTTCCTCCTCTTTTTATACTCGTTTTCCTCCTCCTTTTATACTCGTTTTCCTCCTCTTTCCAATGTCCACGTGTAGGTTTAGATTCATAGGGCTAATACTTATCCCATCAGCCCATTCCCAAAGTTGTTGGGAGTGGTTGTAAAGGCTGAAAAGTATGGCTCTATTAGGTGCAGAGCACTTAATGCAGTAATGGCAGCTTTCCCTTAGATATTCCCTTTTTCCCATTGTCCTTTGCTGTCTTAATACTTATCTTATTTCATGGAATGACCCGAAGTATCATTCTCGGTGGCAGGCCGATCCTGTTGTCCTCGGCCATAACTTACCGAGAAGGGGTTTTTCTTATGGCCGAGGAGGGGTTCCTCCTTGGGTTGGGCCCATGGGCCTAACATATATATTGGTATGGGCTCCCTGGTCAGTTACCCCCCCCCCCCCCACACTAACCATAACAAGAACCAAATTTGACCTAAAAAACACTAAAAAGCACCTAAAAACAAGGAAATAATAACCCTAAATCTAAAATAACGAAAATTACTAATTAAATACCAAAATTAATAAATTACAATAATTAAATAGGAAATTGTGTCCTACATCATTGTTGGTATAAAAAAAATGGTAACACTTCATGTATTTTTGGTTTTTTTGGTGATTTTGATATATTCAATTTATTTCTTTATTAACTTTTGTATAATTTAATTTTTTTTTAGTGATCATTCTAAAAATAATTCTTGGAGTCGCCACTGGTAATTGTTCAAAAGTATAAAAACAAACAAGTAAGACTTTTTTTGATAATCAAACAAGACTTAAAAAGAGTGAGTTTCGTTTCTTTTCTACTTTTTTATGGTTGCACATATATCAATACTAGAAACATTGTGTCAAAGTACAGACCTTCATCTCAATGAACAATGGTAAAAGTATTAATAATTTAGCAAAAAAAAAAATGGTAAAAGTATTAATCACTTTTATGTGTGTGAGAAGAATCTGTGTGGTGAGAAACATGCAGTCAAGTGATGTTATGTTATGACTCCTCATGTCAGATTTAAAAAATAAAAAATAAAGGTATCAAATATAATTTTGCTTCACACAATTTTAGGTTACTTTTATTAATCTTTTTACTTGATGTTGATATATGTTCACAAAATTTCGAACAGTTTCCAATAATTTAGGAGTAATTCTTAGGTATTCTCGGAGTATAGAGAATGGTGTTCCTTCCTCTTACATTCATGGTGAGTTATGCTCATTAAATCCATGGTGGGGTCCACCATGAATGTGAGAGGAGGGAGCACAATTTTTCTGTGCTCCAAAAGCACCTAAGAATTTTTCATAATTTTAGACCTCCTTGCGCACCCATAGCTCGTACATAGCCATATGAAAAGCATCGAATTTGATTGGAGGTGAATTCCATTTAAGGTACTTCTGCACCTGATTCACAAAGGAAAAAAAAGATAAGCAATTTGTAATCGTAGGTCTAAAACATTTTTTAGGAAAATATATCATTTCCCACGTTGTGATGAAGCATTTTCCAGATCAAACTTCCTCAAGAAATGAACACTTGAAACTCACATTACTCTTTCCTTCTCTTCTCTTTTTTATTTTTATTTAATTTTATATTTTTTAAAAATATATATATCTAAAATAGAAATCCTACTTTAACTTAATTTAGGTGTATGTATGTGAAACTCCCTCCTATAAACTTAAACTTCAACCCATGCCCCTCACTCCACAAGAACTTGTACTTGTGAAGTAACAATCACGCTACATACTTTAAATCAATTATGATAGTGTAATTGTGTTGTGAACTGAGATAATTGAAAGATAGTGTAGTCAATTCGAGATGACCAATCTCCTGAACTTGAGAGAGGAAATAGACATTTTTTTGTTTTTTGTTTTTTTTTTTTTTTGCTTAATTCTCAGTAATGCATTCAATGTACATAAATAGCCAAGGATGAGATAACCTCATCAACAAATCCTAAAACATAGGAAGTAATCCTATCCTAAAATATAGGAATTAAATTAAATATAAACAAATAACAATACTAATCTATCTAGGAAGATTTATTCTATCACTAAACTAATTCAAATAATTTATCCACCTGGGTCATAACATTCCCTCCCCCTTCAAAATGAATTTTGTCCTCAAGATTCCAAAACATGAAAATAGATGCTTGCCCACGCCATATCCTTCTTCCCCAATTGGTGAAAACTCGACCTTGAATCTTAAAGAGTTGAAGGATATGAATTCGAACCATGGATACTTGCACCAATTCTTTAATCATTTTTGTGAACAGAAAAGCCTTGATTTTCACATCCTTGAACTCATTGGGAATGACAAATTCAATGTGTGAAATTAGACTAGGCTTATTCGAAATCACGAGAAGATTTCTTTGATTTATCTTTTCCACTTCACTAATCCTTTGATCTTCAAAGGCAATTTTTTTGGCAAGTGCTCCCTCCAACGTATTACCTTCTTGAATTGTTGGTTTTTAAATATTTGATTCTTGAATGGATTGGACAAGGTTTTTGAATGATTTTTCCATAGGAGCCTCCATTGATACTTCATTGATTGATATTTGAAATCAATCTTGAAGGGCACATATGAACTCCACCCAATCAGTGCATAATCCCGTTGCCTCTAAGGTTTGAAACCAATCATGTGCCTATCCTTCCATGTAATAAGAGGCAATGGAAACCATATCATGTGATGGTGTGTTGTTAAAAGTGAAGAATTTGTAGACCTTAAAAAGCCATGAAAATGGGTCTCCACCTTTGAATTTTGGGATCTCCATAAATTTCCTTTGAGTCGCAGACATGATGGCTTGATGAGGTTTTTATTTTTATTTTTTATTTTTTATGTAGCACATGGAAACTTGTATGAATGACTTGATGGGTACTCTGTTAGTTGGGTTTTGGATTATGGTGGGCATGATGATTTTTTTTTTTTTTTTTTTTTTTTGTGTGGCTTATATATGGTATTTAGTGGATGGCTATGGGTTGATGTTCGGTGGGTTTGAAAATAATCTTGTGTGCGTGTTGATATTGGTGTTTTGGCTGGATGTGGGTTTTTGTGTTGAGAAGGGTGAGTTTGGTTGCTTGTTGAGATGCAGTGATATTTCAAATGGATCGAAATGCTCTGATACCAAAAGTTGTGAACTGAGATAATTGAAAGATAGTGTAGTCAATTCGAGATGACTGATCTCCTGAACTTGAGAAAGGAAATAGACATTTTTTGGTTATTTTTCTGTGTAATTCTCATTAATGCATTCAATGTACATAAATAGCCAAGGATGAGATAACCCCATCAACAAATCCTAAAACATAGGAACTAATCCAATCCTAAAACATAGGAATTAAATTAAATATAAACAAATAACAATACTAATCTATCTAGGAAGATTTACTCTATCACTAAACTAATTCAAATAATTTATCCAACACTTGGGTCATAACAAATTAATCTAGTAACCTTTTATTTTTAAGTGCAAATCAAATAAATTGGTAAACTTAAGTTACCAGGTTGTGTGAAAAGGAAAAATAAAAGATTATTTTAGCTAAAATGCATTCTAGAAATTAAATCAGTACTCGGAACAGTAATTTAAATATTTAATTGTTCTTTAGAGAACTAAGAAATAGATAATGTCATAATGCATGACCCAAAATTCATATTAATTATGTTTCATTTATAGACTTTCTTATGCCATAAACAAAATTTATTAACCAAGGAATGAACATTTCCACAGCAACAAATCATGCTGGAATAAAAAATTTTAAGAAAAAAGAGTAAAATGAAGCACATAGTTAAATATAAACCATATCAAATGAAGACATGGGAGCATAAAATTTTTAATGGAAGAAGAAGTCAGAATATTATTTTACCATTAGTAAGTTGTAATGCAAGTTGATGAATTTTTCCCCTGTAATGTTCTTAAAAGTGTGCAGTTCTCCCTCGGGGGCTATTATTAAAAATTTCGACCAATCAAGAATATTTTTGAATGGCAAATAAAGGTTGCTTAACGAGACAACTGCAAAGTGACACATAAACTACTTAGAAAGCAATTAGAAGATAATCATCTTGGAAATACTAAGTAAATCCAGTCTCAGCAACAAGATAAAGAAAGTAAAACAAAATGACACTTAAAGAAGGAAAATCAAAATCATAATACATGTCTTAAATTCAATCTACTATCACTTCAGAAATATGAGAAATACCATAATGTGAATTTAAACCTGAAGCTTATGTATTGAGCTAACTTTCCTTAGTTAGATACTAAGCTAGCAACGGGATGCATTCAGTAAAATGCACTCATTTGAACCCAATACTCTTTTTTGTGGAAAGGAAAGGATATATTTGTGGTTGTTCTTGGACTTTTGTGTGTGGAGGTGTGTCCAACACAAAGGTTGGTGCTATAGTTTGATCCTAAGAGTTTTTCAGCCAGGGAACTGTTTTACGCCGAGTTCTACTATAGGTTGCAGAAATCAACCTTCAAGGGCAACACTTTCATGTCATTTTTTATAACTTAGGTGAGATTGTTCTTAAACTTAGATATTTTCTTTGCCAAAAATCTCTGCATTCTCAAAAAAAGTTTCCAACAGAATGAAAAGACGTAGAAGGACATGAATAAGATTAATGAAGAAATTTGCACAAAAGAAGAAATTAAGGCTAATTTATAGAAAACCTAGGGGAAGATGATATTACCAAGAACACATTCTTCAAGGATTGATTCTGCTATACAGATAGCAAAGTATTCGGTTGTAGGGCATGAACAGAAGTTCCTAATAAGTTCTACACCATCCTCTGAATAATCTGACAAGTTAAGTCTTATTTTCCTGCAGCATACAGTAATCTCAAAGAGGCAACAATGTTTCCATCAATACAATATGAAACAGTCTTTATGTTGTGTGGAAGATCATAAAGGTACAAAGATGAGTACCTTTGAAAAATGGAGAATTTTATCTTAAAAACCATGCATATTGAACCTCATAATATGAGCTCTATACCTAGTAACTAATATGGCCGCAAATTATTTGGTCAAAGATATATAGTCTAATAGCTTTGTCAGAGCACTAGATGGAAATCACCTGGTTTCTATCTCAGCCCGTGGTTGAGCTTCTTGAGCTAGGATGACAATATGCGTTTTTGAATTTAATTCTGAACTATCCCAACTCCCAAGATATACACACAAATTGAATTGCATTCTCAAGTCATGCCAATCCTTTGGTCCAAATCAGACCATGATGGCAATTCACAAAAAAGTGAGCAGCACCTTGGTTCTGATTCCTATAAGGGTACTTTGAGATTAAGATCTGGGCATACTTCTCGGCTCTCATCATATTTTCATTATAGCTTGTGATAGGCCACAAACTGAATGACCCCTTGTGATAGAGATTAATTAATTAATTAGTTAAGTTATTAATTAATCAATTTATCATGCAAATGCGTGGTAGCACAAACAAATCACCAATAATCTAATAATGTAGCGGAAAATAAATAACACGGTGATTTGTTTACGAATGGGGAAAATCTAACGGCAAAAACCCCACCGGGTGATTTTCAGGTCACCACTCCCGAAACTCCACTATTATCATAACAAGCGGTTACAAGTAAAGGAATCTCAAGTACCTTACCAACCTATAGTTAAACCCTTACCCCAATACCTAATTGGACTTGTTCTGTAGTGACAGTTCCCCTTTCTGATGCGCGACTCCCAAGTACATGACTAACCAATTGCGCAGATCCTAGTACGCGACTTCAATCACCAACTAAGAAGGTTGTTGGTTGCAAAGTTCTTCAGTTCATCCACACGATGAAGATCAAGAAGATGCTTGGTCACAAAACCCTACGGTGCACATACACAGCAACTTCTTCAAGAGAAAGAGATGAACTAGGGCAAGAACTTCGCCTCCGGTCACAATTTGCTTGAACAGAATTTGCTCAAAACTTGTGCAACTTGTGAACTATTTGACGGCCCTTAAAACAATTCTTTTTTATGTCTAGGGTTAGGAGAAAAGAAGGCCCAAAGACATATTCACAGATCCCAAGAAAATCAGATTTGAATTCTAAAAATCTTAAACCTCGACAGATAGGAGGTGTCGAGCAGCTGTCGAGAAGGTGTCGAGCACACCGAGTTTTGAATAGCTTTCTTAAGCTCGATAGATACAGCTGTCGAGCTTTAATGAATTTGCACTATCAACTTGTTTTCTTAGACAGACTTGAAGACTTCAACACTTGATCTTGAAACATGGTTTCTTGAAGTATTTAAACACATCCTAAATCTACCCAAATACAAGTAAAGTACGTTTTGTCAAAGGATAAGCCAATTACATAAAATCATGGCATATGTTCTTAACATTGTGAAACACATATGTCCTAACAGCTTGCTCCCTAGATGCCACAAAGATATGTTAGATAGACACCAGAAAATTGCAAACTGGGAATTACATGAGTTAAGAGTCTCATACAACACTTGTTTATGATTATAAGTCACCCGAAATTCCGAAATCATCAAATTAAAGGACTAGAACAATGTCATTCAATCTATGAGATGCTAACCTTCGTATCACACAAGTTGTAAGCCTTGTGCGCACAACACAAATTGCTATGTTATCAGATTGTATTAGAAATCAGTTAAAAGGATATTTATTAAAAAAAGAAAGAACGTGTTGGTATTATTTGGAAGAATATAAATACATAACATAAGCATACATACATGCACACAACTAAACCTCCATTGGATAAAAAAAATTAATTCATTAATGTGAATTTTGATTAATCAAATAGTTGTTGAGGTACAAATTTTCGGACCCTAGTTTCATTAGCCCACTCACTAAAAAATACCCATACAAGCCCATAACTATTTTGAGCCCATACAAATATTTCCTACATACTTACCCCATATTACCCAAATACTCTCCATACTATTACCCAACTTAGGCTCCCACAAATATTTCCTATATATATCCCATAAATTATCTTGAGCCCTCTCATAAATATTACCCATTATATCCCACATATTATCCATATTTCACAAAAATACTTATTATACTATTACCATATTGGGCCACAAAATTATACCTTCACTATAAGAAGCCCAAAATCATTTAGCTTGTGGGCAAGACCCAAAAAGCCCAGCAAAACTCTCTTATAAAGCCCGTTGCTACACGGCACCTTTACAGTCCATTACAATACGACACCTCTAAAAGCCCGTTGTTACAAAGCACTCTAAAGCACGTTGCTACACAGCACCTCTAAAGCCCGTTACGACACAGCACTCTAAAAGCCCGTTACGATACGGCACCTCTAACCCGTTACGATACGGCACCTCTAAAACCCCGTTACGATATGGCACTCTTACTAAAGTCCGTTATGATACTGCACCTGTCACGCCTCAAACCTGGTACCCGGATTTGTGACCATGACCGGCATGCTAATATCAAGCCTAAACCTGATATTAACAAGAACCAACTTAACTTTTTGAAAACTTTTACAAAAGCTTTCCTATTTCTTTTCATTTTTTGTTTCTTTACTTAAATGATATAACATTTCACTTGACATTCAGAGCATCTACATTGTACTCCAAAGAATAACATAATTCACCAATTGTTCAAATTCGAAATTTCACATAATACATCTCTTAATACTTTAAGGTATACACTTTCATTAGATCCTAAAATAAACAATGCTACAAATCTAAACATCACATTGCTAATTTAGGATCGATACATATAAAACTAAACCAGCTCCTTCCAAAACTCGACTAAGGCTCCCTCTGCTCCAAAATAAAACCTGCTAACTGAAAGAGTGGAAGGGGTGAGCTACATAGCTCAGTAAAGGTAAGATATATGAGAATTCAATAAGGATGCATGTAAATCAAATAATTTCATTCTATGAATATTTGAACAGGAGAACATCTTTTCATGCATAGTATTTTATACTAGTCATAATAATAGCTCATACGCTCTTCATAGAAATAATTGTTCTCTTTTTTCTTATTGGGTTAATATTACCAAAACCTTTCGGATTAAGCTTATTTCATTTCCTACAAAGTCACCACATATATATTCTTATTACAAAATAATTATTTTAACTTAAATCAGATAATCGGCAACTTTGTATTAAACTAGGAACATCTTGACTAATTAGAAAACTTTTCTTTATAAACTTCTTCTCATAAAATACTATAACTTTCATGGTCATAAAACTTAACGTTTCATAAAAACAGATATCTAATAACTTTTAAACATAAACTTGTACCTTCATCAGAAACTTTATCTTTATAGCACAACAGAACTTCAGAAACTCTTATCTTTAAAGAACAGCTTTTCTTTTCATCATAAACTTCTTTTCATGAGAGCTTTTAACTTTTCATAATGTATTTAAACAAAATCATTCTCTCATGATTAATAACATAATATAACTGTTCATAAATAACTTGTTGGTTAGTCCATATCTGATAAGTCTGTACAGAGAAGACCTCATCACATTTGGGTGCCCCCGTGTGTATGATATTGTCCCCTTTGGGAGGCCTGAATGCACATCCCCTCCAGGTTTTGTTCCTCCCTGCCATCCGTACACATTAGGGAGAAGGCCCTATTCAGATTAGAGTTACGGGCAACCCCATTTCCTCTACTTTAAATGGCCTAGAGTTACGAGCAACCCCATTTCCTCTACTTTAAATGGCCAAACAGATAACATTTTTCCATGGAAAGCCAGTAATTAACCCCTACTAGTCGAGTTTAGATTACCAGAGGACATAACCCGAAAATATTTCATACTTTACATCATACTGAAACTTCTTATTTTGTATAATATTTCATAATAATAGTATTTCCATTCTTTTCTTTAAACATCATGTTCGTGGAATCAATAATAGCATCAATATGCTTAAATCATATACATAAGTTTTTCGAAAGCTCACGAACCTATCTTTGTCAGAATAATGATTACATGTCATATCTTTAATCAATAACATTTTAATGCATAATATACTTTAAAATAATCTCATGACTTACCAAATGCCCATATAACTTATCCCTTACTTGAAAGCAGAGGAACCGAGAGCTTACAGTCGAAGGAGCTTAGACTTGGATACTGGTAACACCTAAACCATAAGTCAAAGCTTATTTCTATCCATAATTTCCTTGTCATAGACTTACACATTCATCTCAAAACCTATTTCTTAAAATCAAGGAAATCCTAATCCCACCTCAACGAGGTTCCCACAACCACAAAATACATTCATCAGACAACATGATATACTAACTAATAGAGAAACCAATTCATAAAATTTATATATGATTCTAACATACCAAAGGATGAGCATATTAAATTATAGTTCAAAACATTCACCCTAACTTGAGAATTAAATCCACAAAGTTAGGTGTAGCGTATGTTGTTCACTGCTCATTTCAGCAGCTTATGCTCCATTTGAAAAATACAAACGAGCTGTCCAAACACATCCAATTGTCATGAAATTTTACATAGCTACTCCCCTATATGTCCATTATAAACCAAAAAAAATTTGGAGTCAAAGAATAAACCCCTGATTTACTAAAAATCACACAAGACAGCATACTCAAATCTGTCCTGACAGAATTTCATGCAACTTGGAAATTAAACCATTATTTTTATATTCATCCAAATTCTGTGAGACCACTTCCATAACAACCATGTGTGTCTTAGAGTTCACAAAAACTACTCCTAGCATCCTAATTCACAGAATATGATTTAATACATATTTTTCTTATTGTAAACCTTAAATCTGTCACAGAGACAGCTTCAGTACATATTCTTACAAAATCATCATAAAAATAGCAATAGGCCTTAATTTCATTTGGGTATTTTTATACCTATAGTATACATATTAAAATATGTTAATAAGCATTCAATTGATCAAAATATCATCAAACTTTCAATCACTAACACAGAATCATAGTTCAGCCTCTAAGATCAGGATAGAGGATAAAGAAGTAAAAATAAATAAATGAAGTTTTGATTACTTACCCCCAACAATTTGAAGCTGAAATATTAGTGTTAACTCTTTAATTTCTTCTTTAGAGAGAGATATTTTGCTTTGGTGAGAGAGGGAGGGCTGCCATGTAAGAAGGGGAGAAGAAAGAAACAAAGAACAAGGAAAAGAGTAGGGAAAGAGTGGCTGGACTTTCTGTCTGGTGCAACCAAGAAAATGAGTTGAGGGGAAGACTTTTGGGGCAGCAAAATCAGATAAGGGAAGAGGACAATTGGGGTGGGATACGTGGAAGGCTAGGGAAAGAAAAATTACACCCACTTTTCGAATTTTCTTGCATTCACACTCACCTTTCTACAAAAATAATTTCTTGCATTCACACTCACACTTTTCTACAAAACTAATATCACTTTGCATATACATATATATATCTCATGACTTAACCACTTAATATAGTTTTGCACATACTAAGTATATATTTATAATACAAATAGTCATTTCAATTATTTATAATCTTTACAATTCTCATTCAATGGCATTATAAAATAATGTGCTTATTAAATACTCTTCTATTAATTATAAAAAGAAAGTGGTTTTAAAATAGTAATTAACCACTTAAACACATGGTTTAATTATAAAGTTGGGTCGGGGTGTTATAGCACCTCTAAAAGTCCGTTACGACACGACACTCTTACTAAAGCCTATTACTACACAGCAACATTTTGACGAAATCTCAAAAAGCCCAAATCTATTTTGGCACCTATTTTACAAAGCCCAATACTATTTTGGCAACTACTTATAAAGCCCAATATTACTTTGGCACCTATTTATAAAAGCCCAAATATAATTTTGGCAAAAACAATTACATTATGCTCAAAAGCCCAAAACTATTTCTTGGCAAAAACATATTTTCATTTACTAAAGTCCCTAACTCATGGGAAATGTAAATTACTCATCTCTCAAAAATATTTCTTTTGCAAAATTTATGGGAATTATGCTTATTTTTTTCCATAATCAACTAACTACAACAGCCCATGTATATCACCCATGGCAAACTATTCATCTTGTAGGGATGGACAAGCCCAAAGAAGCTCAACTACAAGGCCCAGCTGAGCTAGCCCAGCTCACATACAAATCTCAGTAGCTGAAGCTCACTTGAGCCGTCAAGTCAAAGTTCAGCACAACCTGACAGCTGGGACCCACTATCATCAATTCCAATTTGTCAAATCAAATCAGAGGAAGACATGTGTCTAGCAAGGGTTAAACCCTTCCTTGCCAAGTTCATTTGCATCATTTCTCATGTGACATAAAGCTGAGGTGACATGACATAAAGCTGGGAAGCTTCAGCTAGTTGTCTTCCCTTTCTTTTCCAACTCATTCAATCAAAGACTAAGGGCAGCCATGACCAGTCCATGAAAGCTTCTGGAGTGACTTGAAAACAACTCATTATCTTGCCAAAAACGTACACTTTCTGGTCTATGGACCAAGCACACGGACCCAAATGAGGAAACTTAGGGAAATGTGGTTTGGAGGGCACCAAATGGATCTCCAGCAAAGTTCCCAGCAAGGGCTCCAAGATTGACACTTGGCTTGGAGTGACACAATCTGCCCTAGGGAGCTCTGATTCTAGTAACAGCAAAACCAAGATCATTAGCCTAATACATGCTCTAATCCCGTTTGCTAAGGACAATCAACATTTAATACTAAGTCAGAACTCCAGCTACCATTACCCAAAACAGCAAAGAATACTCTAAAGCTGAACTTACCACTCTTGACCAAATCCTTGAAATGATTCTCCAAGGATTTTCTGAAGATTGAGGAAGATTTAACAGAGATTATTTACTAATTACCCCCTCAAACTCAACTATAAATGGAACTCTCCACTAATCCTTCAAGTAGGGACCAATAGAACAATATACGCCAAGAAATACACAAAACTTCTCTGTTCTCTCCCTTTCTAATCTTCTTTAAGCTCTTAACAAGGTTCTAAGCCTCTGAGTTCTTAGTTTCAAACTTAGAAAACTAAGTTCTTTACTCCTAGCTCACAAATACTCCTTACACCTCTACTTATAAACTTTTATCTATCCCCAACAGAAAGCCCCATCAGCTTTACTGAATACTCTTACTCACTACTCATACTACCCAAAAATGACCCTTACTACTCACTACATATACTCCCTTCATCTCACACTAAGTTTCTTCATTATTTGTTATAATGGAACCCATGAACTAGTGGATGATGATTTTGAAGATGCAGATACTTTCCTTAATTTGTGAAACAGTTAAAATCTGGAAGTTTATTTTGCTTTACTTCACTTTACTGCTGGGCTATTTCTTTATTACAATATGCTTTTTATTGTGCTGACGTGTCTGTTGTAGGAAGTGTTTTTGGGCCATCTCATAACCCTTGTCAGTCTTATCCTAGGCCCAAGGTATAAAAAAGGCGAACTCTTCAAAAACTTCATCGATAGCCCTTGGGCCGTGCTTCAAGCTCATTGTCGAGTTTTGGTTTAGGCCCCCAACCCAACACAAATCTCATTTGTTGGAAGGAAGACTTTTTCGCCCCCGACAATAGTCACTAATACTTTGTAACTATTTGGATTTTTTTCTGATAGATAATGAAATAACACTTATATGTAAGCCTCGTGAACCACACAAAAATTATTTTAAGGACAACCTCTTCATGGTTGTGCTTAGTACCTTATCAAAATTACTTTGTTATCAGATTAAATCAACAATCACTTAAAGAATATTTGTCCAAAGTAAGAACAATGTGTTGGTATTTCTTTGCAAGGATATACATACATGCATACATGCATACAACTATACCTCTATAGGATTAAAAACTAATTCATTATATCTCGAACTGCATTAGATGGGTGGAGATGGGGATAAACAAGTAGTGAGCCTGATTAAGATCATCGGTGAGGAGCTAACTATCATTGAGATTCTTGAAGAAGAAGTCCTCATTGGGGCCGACATTCGGGTATACAGATATCTTAAAGTCCCTCTCCATTAGCTCATACTCCTACAAGAATTTCCCCGATTCGAAAAAGACATTTGAGAGATCAGGTTCCAAGGCCTACAATTCACAAGTCATGGATTAATCGCCATTAGCAGCAAATCATGGAGCAAGATTGTTATAATGTATGTACTTGTTGAGAGCTAAAAATGTTGAAATAGGAGTTTAGAGCTAGAAAAATGGCAAAGACTGTGATGATGAGACTGTAGGTCCATGTTAGGACACATGTGATTCAATATTAGGAACATATGTCACTATTTTATGTAATTAACTAATCTTTTGACAAAACACACTTTACTTGTAATTGGATAGATCTATGATGTGTTTAATGCTTCAAAAAATAAGGTTTCAAGTTCAAGTGTTAAAACCATGCAAATCTGTCCAAGAACCAAGTCAGAAAGTGCCTAGCATCTATCGAGACTTAGACCTATCTGAATCCCATGGCTTAACAGCTGCTCGACAGATAGGGTATCTGTTGAGATTTATGAAACTCAAATTTTCGAGTCTGTTTTTCATCCAATCCGTGATTATATGTTTGGACTTTCTTTTCTCACAACCCTAGACATATATAAGGATTATTTTAAGAGTCGTCAAAGGTGACACAAGTTGCACAAGTGTTGAGCAAAGTTTTGTTCAAGCAAATTGTGACTGGAGACAGAATTTGCCCTAGTTCATCTTTCTTGTGAAGAAACTGCTGTGTTTGTACATCATAGGGTTTTGTGACCAAAGAGCTTCTTGATCTTCATCGTGTGATGAATTGAAAAACTTTGCAGCCAACAACCTTCTCTAGTTAGTGATTGAAGTCACGTACTGGGATTTGCGCAATTGGTTAGTCACGTACTAGGAGCTATGCATTGAAAATGAGAGATTGTTACTACAGAATAAGTCCAATTGGGTATTGGGATAAGAGTTCAACTGTAGGTTGGTAGAAGGTAATGGGATTCCTTTACTTGTAACCGCTTGTTGTGATAATAGTGAATTCTCAGGAGTGGTGACCTTAAAATCACCCGGTGAGGTTTTTGCCATATAGGTTTTCCCCATTCGTAAACAAATCATCATGTCAATTTGTTTTCCATTGCATACTTTAGATAATTGGTGATTTGTTTGTACTACCACGCACTTTGCATGTTAATTTGATTAATTAATAAACTTGGCTAATTAATCAATTAATTCATCACAAGGGGTCAATACATTTTTGGCCTATCAGTTTAGAACATTTTTTTTCTCTGTTTCTTTCTCGCTTGGATGGAGTTTCTTAGGGGAGTTTAGAGTTCAATCTCTTGGGAAGTGAGGAAGGTAGTTAGGTTGGATTGTGGGAGTAGGAAATGTTGGTTTTATATGGACTTTGTATGATCAGTTTGGTTGGTTTTATATATAATGCAATCTCGATTGTCAACATCACGACATCTAGCCGCGTCCCACCATATTTAGCTAGCTAGCTCTAGAGTCAGACACCAATTTTTATTTTTATTTTTTTTGGTTTATAGACCATCATTTTTAATTCTCGAAATTGAAGGAATTTCGAGGGAAAAGGGGGAGGTTGCACCTATATTAAAAAAATTAAAAAATATATATATATATATATATAATACTTTAATGTCAAATAATAATTAGAATTTAAATTAGTTTATAATTATTGTCTAATTTTGTATATATATAACTATCTATTTTATGAGTAATTATTCAAGAGCAATGCTTCATCCCCTCAATAACTGTGGATCTTACTAATTATTCAAGGACGACTTCCACAGTGACTCTTTTCACTAGTCATCATCACTGTTAAAGGAATTTAAGTAATTGGTCCATTTGTGACTTCAAGGAATGGCTTTCGAATCTAGGTTTCTAGGGTTTGCAGTGAATCTAGAGGGATTTTGGGTATTTCAAAGGTTGTTACAATGGCGAGGGAAAAAAAAACTAGACTTTGTTAGAGAATTTATTGGTTTCCTTTTGTTTTAAATTTTGTTTTGCTAGTCTTGTAGATAGGATGTTTTGTTGATGTAATTCTAAGAAGTTGTTGATTTCTTTCCATTAAATTCGGGTTCTTTTTCCTTTAGATAGTGATTAACAATGTAATTTTGAGTGATTTTAAACACTTTTTACTTGTTTTTTTTTTTTTTTTTAATGTATATGTGATTTTTTTTCCTTTTATAATGTGTTTTTTTTCTAAGACAAACAGTGATGATAGAGGGGTATTTTTTTCTTTTAACTTTAAGTATAGAGTCTAGTTCACTTATGGTGCATGTGCTTGCATTTTCCATCAAACTTAATAGCAAAACAAGTGACAGGGGATTAAGTGTTACAAAGTTTTCAATTTGAGGGGTTGATCATGTATTTTAATAGTTCAAGGAACAAAAGTGTAAAATGAGTATAATTTAGAATGCAAAAGTGTAATTTCTTCTTATTTTTATTCTTACAATCATCGAATGTATGATTTCTCACTCTTCCTCTCATAAATATGTGCATGTGCTATTTTCAGTATCTATTATTTTTTGTTATTACTTTTAGTGTCTAGTCTAAAATACTATTGCAAATTAATTACAATAAGTTTAAATAAAGAAAATAATAAATTTCAAACTCCTAGGTCACATTTAAATTCTTTCATTTTCACAACTTTTTATCCTAGAATAACTTTTCATAATTACATGTATTTTTTAAAATAAATAAAAATAAAAAGCTACACATGTTTTAGACATTTACATAGATGATAAATATGAAGAAATGCATAACAATTTTTTTAGATAAAATATTATTTTACCAAAAGTTTGTTGTTCATTCTTAAACTTAAAAAAATGTTCGTTTTTTGCCTCTAAAGTTTGTTTTACATGTTTAAACTATTGAAAATGTTTCACTTTTTGTTCTTAAAGTTTACAAAAAAAAATTTATTTTATTCTTATTTTTGCCTCAAAACTATTGAAAAACATCATCACAAAATTTAGAGAAAAAAAAATTTAAGAATGAAAAAAAAAAAATGTAAGGATTAGGATAATATTTTACCCTAAATTAATATTTTTTTAAAAAAAAAAAGGGGTACTGGCCTTTTAACCGATCCAAAACCCGCCCAACCGGGTATCTGCCATCAATCACTCACTCACTCACTCACTCAGCTGCAAAAATGCAGATGTAACCAAACAGCTCAGCCAGCAATGGCGTCTCGCTCTCGCTCCATTTTCCTGCATCTCATTCGGTAAAGCATACTCTACTACTACTACTACTACTACTGTTATTTCTCTTTTTGGTATAAATACTGTAATTCTCATAAACCCTAGAATATCGCAGAAATGGCGGATTCAACATCGTCCACGAAAATTCTCAGTCACTCTTGCTCTTCAACAGAACCAGCTACCTCTCTAGGTTTCTCTGCTCGATTACTCTGAAAGGAGATTCTTTGACGAGTTCTCAAGTAAACGACGACGACGACGACGACGACCTGAAGAGTAGAATCTTCAGGCTTAGACTCGCCAAGCGGAGCGTCACCAATGTTATCCAAAGATGGCTCAGCGAAGGCAATCAGATTTCCATCTCCGACCTCCGCCACATCTCCAAGGACCTCAGGAAGTCCCATCGTTACAAACACGCTCTCGAGGTTCGCTTTTTTTTTTTTTTTTTTTTTTTTTTTTTTTTTTTCTGAAATGATTTTCTTTGGGCTGTTTGGTTTCCGAGAAAGTAATGATGGAAAATTTTAATGAATTTTATAAGTAATTGTGAAATTAAAAGGAAGTTAAAGGTTTGCTAGTATGATTTATTGGAATTCTGGTGATTTTTGAAAGGCATTTGTATTTAGTGTTATATTGAGATTTCTTTTGTGGGTACTTGTTTTTGTGTATATTTTTTTGGGTTTTTGCCATTGCTTTGTACAAATTTTGCTTCATTTGGTTTCTAGGTAGATATATATAGTTTAGTTGGATGTGTTTAAATCAAAATCTTAAACATTCATTGGTGCCTTAAATTATTCCTCATGATAATTGGTGCCTTCTAATTGTCCAATTAATGGATGTGATTATCAATTAATATATAAAATCAATATAATTGAGATTTAATGTGCAAGTAAAGCATGGCATAATATTGATATTTAAGTTGCCTTGTTTGTGTTTTTTTATTTGTAGTGTTGGTGTTTCTATGTAATTCATCTTCTTAATTCATAACATATGCATGAGTAAAGGTTTGAAAACATTCAAAGAGGTTCGCTTTTGACGAAGGAAATATGAAAAGCCAATACACTATTATTATTATTAAGCCATATCTCAAACATTCTTCCACATGCATAGACATTGGTAACTTGAAAATTCATTGACAAAGATAACTAGCTATGTTGCAGAGATTTACAAAACTAAATGAAAAAATTCTAATGATAAAAACTTTGAAGAACCCAAAAAGTTTAGAAAACAAACGAGTATGCTTCAACAAATGGAAAACATACTGGTGATGAGGATGCAATGGTAGTGGCAGCTTCGATTCATAGGCCATAAACCTTCAGCTTGGGTTCTCTCTCTCTCTCTCTCTCTCTCTCTCTCTCTCTCTCTCTCAAGTCATCAGAATGAAGGGCTTGGCAGAAAGTTCATAAAGGGGGATGGTTGCCACCATGTCAAACTAGCATGGGACATTTTGTCAATTCATAGGTTTTTTTTTTTTTTTTTTGAAGAACTGAAAAAACCCTTCCCAAATAGCTTTTGAATCTGGGCTTTTTCCAAAATGCAGATTTCAGCTTTTTGAAGCTGCTGAAAGCTCTTTTCAAAATTTTCCAAACAACTTCCTTTTGATTGAAAATATATTTTTGGCCTTGGAAAGCACTTTTTGCCCCCTCGAAACACTACCAAATGAGGCCATAAAAAATAGGGTGAGATGGGTAGAGATTTATTATAGAAAAATGCAAAAGTAACAGTTTGAACTGCAGCATAGCTAAGAAGCTTCTCCTGAAATGAGAGTTCAGGATTTGGGTTGAGGGTTTCCTAATCCTTTATATTCTCCTAAACAGGTCACATTGTTTAGAGAAGCTTCAAAACTTATTCTTTTATTTATTTTTCTTTTGGTTCCAACTTATCAAAAAAAAAAAAAAAAAAAATCTTTTGGTTCCCTCAGCTCCCTCTCTCGTTGATTTATCCCAAACCAAATGGCAAAGTTTCTCTCCTCACTAAAAACCTAATGCTCCATCTGCAGTTGAAGTGATCAACAAAATGTTAATGGGCATGCTATAAGGGTTTCTTATGTGACAGTTGGAGGCATGAACAAGACCAACAATCTAATTGCTTATCTTATGGGATATCTTGGGCACATTAAAGAATATATGTTGATGAAATTTGTGAAGATTCTTTTCTTTTCCCCTTAGTGTCATCATGTTTTCCCTTGTTTGTAGTTCAGATAAACCATGAGTCAAATTATCTTGATTACTTGATCACCTAGACATTTATGCTAGAGTTATGTGATATTTTAATATTATAATAGATTATGATGGAGCACTTGATTATCTTGCATAATTTAATTCCTTTCTTATCCAATATATGTAACGTGATTAGTGGGCAATCAAATGATAGAATTTTCTGGGAAGAGTTCCAGAACATCTGTTAAGCAAATGTTTTAGCCTTCCTTTGAGGTACCTGCTGAATACATAATTGTTGATGTAATGGTACCTATCAAAAAACAGATAATTGTCAATGTAATGGTAAATCCTGTTGTATAACTGATTTTAGCTTGCAGATATCAGAATGGATGGTTAGCCATGAAGAATATGAATTATCAGGCTCTGATTATGCAGTCCGCATTGACTTGATGACAAAAGTTTTTGGCCTTGATAGTGCAGAACGCTACTTTGAAGGCCTACCTCCTTCTGCAAAAACAAGTGAAACATACACTGCTCTTCTCCACTCTTATGCTGGGGCAAAATTGACTGAGAAGGCTGAGGAACTTTATGAAAGGATAAAGAAATCAAACCTTTCCTTCAATGCCCTTACATACAATGAGATGATGACATTATACATGTCAGTTGGGCATGTCGAGAAGGTTTCATTGGTTGTTGAAGAACTTAAACGACAGAAGGTTGCGCCGGATATCTTCACTTACAATCTATGGATAAGTTCATGTGCTGCAACTCTAAACATTGACGAAGTTAGAAGGATTATGGAGGAAATGAGCCAAGATTCAGGTTCTAATGAAGATTGGGTGAGATACATTAACCTTACCAATATATATATTACTACAGGTCATCTTGTGAATACAGAGTCTAACACTCTAGTTGAAGCTGAGAAAGGTATTACACAAAGGGAATGGATAACATATGATTTCCTTATTATTTTGTATGCTGGTTTAGGAAACAAAGATAAAATTGATCAGATATGGAAATCCTTGAGAATGACCAAACAGAAAATGACCAGCAGAAATTATATTTGCATTCTTTCTTCATATCTGATTCTTGGGCATTTGAAAGAAGTAGGAGAAGTTATTGATCAGTGGAAGCAATCAACTACTACAGATTTTGATGTTTCTTCTTGTAGTAGGCTTTTGGATGCATTTGCAAATGCCGGTTTGACTGAAATAGCCCACAATTTTCATCTGCTGCTGGTTCAGAAAAACTCGGACCCAACTAGTGGATTGGAATAGGAGCTAAAGTTTGGTGTTCTCTGCAAACAATACTTAAGGGAGCAATTTATTGTGTTTAGACATCTCTTTTGATACGTCGTTTGGACATCTTAGAAAGGAAATAACACTTGTAAGCTTGCTGCATCCAGATGTTCAGCATTCTGGTATTGCTGCTGTTTCGCTGTGTCCATACCATTAAAATGTAAACACGAGCGCTTCTTAAGTATCAGATTTGTGTTTTTTTTTTTTTTTTTTTAATCTTCCTAATCTTTCTTGGATCTAAGATGCTTTCTTGGCTGGCTAATGTAATCATTACTGCTAGGGTTAAAAATTGTTGCAAATCTTGTAGTTTTGCAATTTTGAAGCCAGTTTGAACTGGGGTTCAAAAATAAACTTTGATAAAGTCCTTGATGTACTGAATCTAGAATGGTTAATGCTTGACAATTAGGCTTGTTATGCTGCACATTCTGAAACAATTCAATGCGATTAAGAATTGCAAGCTCATTTGAGTTTAAAAATATTTATCAAATAAATGTGTAACCTTTCTAGATTCTTGTCATGATTGGAGACCTGTAAGAGAAGGTTTCATACCTCATTTACATTATAATTCTTATTATATTAAGTACTACTATTAGCCAATTTCATAGTGCGCTCTGGTTTAGATGGTGAAATTTATGAAAAATGATGGTTGAGATTGTGGAAGTGGCTGCGTGTACTTTGATTCTTGATAAATGTATTCATATATTCATGTTTTTGCCAGAGAAATTTGGTCTTTATTTGATCAATGACTAAAATTAAGGTGAATTATAGAGGTTCTGTTTAATGTAAAGTGCAGTATGAAAATTTTCTATGCTTTTTACCTGCTTCTATCCGAAACTGATTAGCTTCTTTCCATTTAGGCTTCCTGGTGTGCATTAGTTTCGGGTGTGTGCCCCCACACACATTTTTTTTCTTTGAACCTAGAACTTGTGTTCTATTTTGTTCTTCTGGTTGTTGGCATTTAGTTACTTTGTAGTTTTCCTTCCATTGGGTACTTAGTTGCTGGGCATACTTCTTGGGGCACAAACCACAAAGTCCTTAACATTAAATCTGTTCTGCTCGACCCATGAGGTGTATTAATGAGACATCTTGTGTGTTGGTATGTCGTAGTTCTAGCTGTGTTTTTTTTTTTTTTTTTTTTTTCAATTAAAAGCTTCGACATACTTGTCTCGTGGCCAACTCAGGATCAAAGCTAACTATTCGGTGGCTGGTGAGTACGATCTCTAATGGTGTCATTGCTACACTCCCAATTGCCAGAAGAAAAGGGATTTCCCTTGTTGGACTTAGGGCAGTGGTCCTATATGCTCATTAGCACATTTGGTAGTTCCTCCGGCCATAATACTTTGAAGTTCCCCAGTCAAGTCTTAATTCATCTTCAACAATGTCATGTTGGTCTCCTTGCTTGTTTCCTTATGGCTGATCAGTAGATATGATTCTTAATTTCAAGCTATGAACCAAATGCCTAGAACTTATTGTCGTCGAATTGCTTCTCCCATTCTTGGAATTGACACAAGTGGGATTCCAAACCATACGAGGGACTTTCCATACAAAATCCTTAGATTGTGTGTGGGTTGGGCTAGGTGGGTTATACAAAATCCTTGGATTGGGCATGAGTTGGGCTAGGCGGGTTATGTGAAATTTTCAACCAATCTATCATTGGTGGGTTGGAAAAAATTCCAAACTACCATCAATCTACTAACTTCAAAAAATGGCAAGTTAATTGAAAATTTGGGCTATTTCGACTTGGCAGATTGGACAAGTTAGGTAGGTTAGTTTTAGTGTCCATTTGACATTAAATTATAAGTCAACTTTTTTGCTTTTAGTTTTTATGTACAACTATTTAAAAGTTCACTTAAAAAAAAAAAAAAAAAAAAAAAAAACTTTTTCCTCACATTTTCAAAATATAAGTAGATTTTAACGCACTTTCAGCAAAAATTTTTTAGCAAAAAACTAAATAAATTATTCCCAAATAGACACTTTGTTATGTATTATATACTAAACATTAAAGAAAATCATAGAAAGTAGCTCACTTTCTAATGATCAAAGCACACATCTTAGTTTCTTAAAAAAAAAAAAAAAAAAAAAAGCACACATCTTAAGTTATGAGTACTTTTTATATTTTACTAAAAAAGAAGTTATGGGTACCATATCTTTGTCATTATGTATGCCGATGAATATGTTAAGAAAGTATAATTCATTTTTCATACTATTTGAATTTGTTAATTTGCCTTATTTTGGTATTTTGAGACAGTTTTGTTGAGTTTGGAATATTAGGCCCAATTGTGTAAATTGGAATAATTTATTGAATAATGGATTAAATAGTTGAATGAAAATCCTCCTTTTCTAGTTGGTTTGGGTTGCACATTTCTAAACCAAAAAGAGTTGAGTTGGGTTGAAAGTAATCCAACTCAGCCCAACCTTGCACACCCCCAAGTATGAGATTTTTCTGTTTCATAACTTTGAACATCACATCAATTTTTCTCTTCAATTCTTTTAATCCCTTGTCCTATTGTGATGACATCTTTGATTCCTCCACTCGTTTCTATGTAGTTGTGTCCTACCTTGCCCCCTTAGGTATGTTCAATTCTCAATCCTCCAACTTATTAAACTTTATCATAACACTTATGGAGATGACTTAGTAGTTTGACTCCCTCAAAACTCTTTTCCTTATGGGTTTGAGGATGAGAGTTTGAATATTTGCATGCCTTATTTTATTTGAAAATTTTCTTTTGAAAACTCTAATATAACTTCGTAACATGAAAATTTTAATAATAAAAGATGTTATAGCTTTTCTTTTTCTAACATTTTGTATTCCTAATATTAATAAACTCATGTATAGCCATGAAATTACTAGTATCTTAAATTTCAATCTAGGACTTTCCTCCCCCCCAAAAAAAAAAAAAAAAAAAAAAAAAGGGTTAGAATTTTGTCTTAATCTTAATAAGTGGAATGTTGGTTCCCTACTTTGTGGGTAAAGACACTGTAGTGTTTTAGGAGCCACATCACATTGGTAGTTAATGGGGACGCACGAGACCAACCAAGTTATTTATACCAACGGTTGTCGTTTTCACGTGAAACTTTGCTCTTTCTTAAACACACACAGTACTCGCACTAAGTATGAAGCTTTCCCTGTCCAATACAATTCTATAGCCTCCAATCACAGTCACAGGAGCTCCATCAAAATTCCATTTTCTTCTTCTTCTCTGTGGAAGGTAAATAAGCGTACCCAACTCAAGCTTTCATTTATTTCATTTTCAGGGTTTCCCAGTTTGTATCTTTCACTTTCCTTTTATAGATTCTAACCTTAGTTTTTAGATATCCCCTTTTTTTTTTTCTTGACACTGTTTACTCAGAAAAGGAAGGAAAATAAGAAAACAAGACTTGGGATTCTATATATATATATTTTATAAAGTTGATAAACTGACCTTAAGAAGGCTAAAAGGCTATTCATATTTTAATTGGCACATAACTACTTCTGTTTCTCATTTGTGAGTGATTTTGTTTGATTTTAAACTCTGTTTTTGTATCCAAGAAAAATAGTGGAAATTTTATGTTTTTAGCTGGTTTTTATTTTTTTTGAAGATTGAGGAATTGTCCTTAACAACATCAAATATGGTTTTCTAATACACAGCTGATCAGTTCATCCTAGGAAAAAAAGGAAAAAAAAAAAAAAATCAGCTGTGTATAGAATTCAGATTTTCCCTTTTTAGGTCCTAATAAGTGAAATACTAGTACATGTAAAGTAGGGTTTTAATAATCTAAATCTCTAATCTTTTAGCAACTAAATGGGGCATTTTATTTAATGTTTTACTGCCTTAAGGGTTTTCATGTCTTCAAATTGCCTTTTTTTAATAAAAGCAGATCGAATTTGTGAATCATCTGTTCAGATGGGGCGGAAGAAGAAGAACAAGCGGTTCCTGGTGTTCAAAGGTTCAAACTTTGTTCTTATTTGTCTTTGTGTACCATTTATATAATGTCAATTTGGAATTTATAGTGTTTTCATATGGTCTCAAAAAAGTCATCCTTGACGATTTCCCATTCCTTCGCCTCTCTTTGCTAATAGGGATTAATTTATTATGTTTTGATTGCTATACATTTCCTGGAATTGCAGAACTTGATAAGAAAGCAATCAATGATTTGGTTCAAGGTTTACAAGGGCGTTTTTGTTTATGATGCAGTAAGTGAGATATATTTTTCTGTTGATAATGGAAATCACAATATTGTACTATTTTCTACCTTGAATTGCATCATGGAGGCACATGGCAAGAAAAGGAAGGGACTGGATATTTTAGTGTTAAGTCAAAATTCTCTGAAATCATTATCAACCATTTGGTCTCATTCGTCATTCGAAAATAGCTCAAGGCACAAAAAGAAGTGTAAGGAAGATGAAGTTAAAGCAATTGGTTCCTGTAAGAGTGTATTTAAAGGAATTGTAACTGCCCCACCTTGTGGGAGCACCTGTCCGAACTCATCTGGGAGAGGTCTTAAGAGAAAAATTGGTTGCATCAATGCTGCAACTCAAATGGGTAGGAAGAAGAAGATTGAGCAAGATTATGATTTGGTTGTGACAATTGGGCAAGGGAGGTTTGGGTCAGTAATGTTGTGTCGGAGTAGAGTGAGTGGAGAAGAGTTTGCATGCAAGATATTGCGCAAGGGGGGAGAGCTTGTATATCAAGAGGTGGAGATAATGCAGCATCTCTCTGGTCATCCTGGTGTTGTAACGATAAAAGCAGTGTATGAAGATATGGAATCATTTTATCTTGTGATGGAATTCTGTTCGGGTGGACGGCTGCTTGACCATATGGCTAGGGAAGGGCAGTATTCAGAGCATCGAGCTGCTAATGTACTCAAGGAACTCATTTTGGTTATCAAGTATTGCCATGATATGGGCGTTGTCCACCGTGACATAAAGCCTGAAAACATCCTTCTTACAAGTTCAGGGCAGATGAAGCTGGCAGACTTTGGCTTAGCTATGAGGGTGTCTAATGGTAAAACTGATTCTATCAACAATTCTAATTTTCAGTGCAATTCAGCATCATTTAGCTTATTTTTACCATTGATTGAAGAAGCAGACATACATGCTGTAGCTTTAAGAAAAATCTCATTGTTCTTGAGAATAGTTAATGTGTAGTTGTCACTCAGCGTCGTTCTTGTCATTTTATTTTGTCAAGCGCTCATGTTTTACTCCCTATAATCATTTTTAAAATTTGATCACTATATACACCTAACATGTTTTTGTATTTAAAATTTCCATTTGCTATTTTCTGTCTGACATTGTTTTAGAAACATGGTCTTTGCTTTGTTTTGCTTCATTTGGAGTCTTGTGCCTGCCTGATAAACATAAATCATATATTTAATTTTCACAATGTTGATTTAAATGGTTCATTAAAGAATTATAATCAATTATCAAGATAAAAAATGGTTGGAAGTCTTTTTAGGTTGAGTACTTGAGTCATTGAGAATTTCCTGGTCATCAATATGTTAGCTAGTTTAATCTAGGGCTTACAAGCCTTTGTAGTTGGATGGTATCTCACCCATATCAGAAAGTTGAAATCTGGTATTCCTTTTAGGTTTTGTTGTCCAATTTTCCATTTGATCACAAGCCTAGATTTTTTTCCATCCTAATGAAGGGGTTTGATTTGGATGTATGCGGTTCAACAGGCCAGTTTGGACTGGTGCCTAGATCATTTTGGTAGAAATTAATATACCTTGGGTGTGTAACTGTGGATGCTATGGAATGCAGAACAGAACGGGCATGCAGAAGCAATGTACTTTGAGACATATTATTGTTGGAAAGGCTTATATAGCTTATGTGGAATGCTTGGTTGAGATGTCATGTGCATACTTCTAATATCAAACAGGATTTCTTGCCATTCATTATATGATAAATGTATTTAGAAGATATTATATTCCTTAAAGCATGTTTTTATTCTCATTTTCTTTAATATTAACACACAAGGATGAGATTTAAGAAGAAAAAAAAATTAAGATTATCACATTTTTGTTAGTCTGAATTGAAACTATACATTGGTTGTGGTGATCCACTAAGTCACTAGTTTATTTTGGTGACACAATGAATGGTTTGCTTCATAATGGTGAAACATGGTTAATAGATTTTATTCTGTTTATCACGTTTTCCTGTTACTGCCTGCTTATTTATTCTGGTAAGAAGTGTCTCCAACAATTGGATGAGCACTGGTTTATAACATCTACATCTTCATTGGCTATGCACCTTGTTTCTATTAACTTTCCATTTTTTTTTTTCCTTTTGTATGTTCTCTTATCATTATTATGTTCTTCTCTATGATCCTGGTGTTCTTTCTGCCATTTAATTTGTTGAACACTGAATATAGCTACTTATCGTTCCGCCTATCTTTATTCATCATCTAGTTTTATTGTAAATTGCATTCAACTACTAGTAGATTTGCCTAAAATGCAGGTCAGAGCCTGGCAGGTGTGGTTGGAAGTCCTGCTTATGTTGCCCCTGAAGTTTTGGTTGGTCAGTATTCAGAAAAGGTTGATATCTGGAGTGCTGGTGTCCTCCTTCATGCTCTTTTGGTTGGAGTGCTTCCATTTCAGGGTGATTCTGTGGAGGCAATATTTGAGGCTATAAAAAAGGTGAAACTTGAATTTAAGAGTGGAGTATGGGAATCAGTCTCTCAACCTGCCCGGAATCTGATTGCCCATATGCTTACCAGGGATGTTTCAGCAAGGCTAACTGCTGACGAAATACTAAGTAAGCTTCAAATATTCTCCGAATTAGTATTTGCTTGTAGAGGGTTTTTTTTTTGGAAACTTTGAAGTACTAAAATGTACTAAAAAAAATATCATTTTTCAATTGTCGTATCAGGAAGTTAAATAATTTTACTTGCCTTCTGTTTGAGGCTTTTTGAGGAAGCCACTAGCCAGTCTTACCATCCCTTGTCTTGGGGATTTCTGTTTTCTTATTCAAGCGTCTATATTAATCTTGTGAACCTATAACATTTTCTTGAGCTTGAAAGGAGGTATGCTCTCTTTTGGGATTTGGCTGAAGCAGTAAAGAGCTGGCATGGGGTTTGATTAGGGGTTAAGGTTCATATCTTGCCAATAAAAAAGGCTAATGGAGTAAACATTTCATGCGCTTTTGACACAGTTTCTATTTATATTCTCATTATTATATTTCATCTAGAACAAATGTAATATATTTCTGGTCCTTTATGTGTTTATGATAAAGTTGTGCCCTTCTCTAGGACATCCATGGATCTTGTTGTATACAGAACAAACACCGCATACTTTAACATTGAAGACAAGAAATAGAAACCGTGTAAAACTGTCTTCTCGAAAACTGACTACCATACCTGGGGTGGAGTCAGAGATGAATAAGCTAATGGCCAGTAGCTTTCTCTGTGATTACTCTAGCCTAAATTTATCATCTGATAGACTAAGTGGGAGGTCAGAAGAGCAGGACTGTGGATTGGTTGATGCTCTTGCGGTGGCAATTTCACATGTGAGGATATCTGAACCAAAGAGAAGTACGCTTTGCAGCCCCAACAGTCCAATCCAACAACAATATTCATCTAACATGACGGTTAATAACCTCTGTACAGCGTTTTGAGTTGTCAGTGTAACCTGCTGATAAAGCCACCAACGTGACCCGTAGTGTGGTTGGCTTACATTTACTAGAGAATGACTGGGCAGAAAGAAGTCTAATAACTCGCTGACCTTGTAGATAAAACAAAGTGACGAGTCAGCATTATTCATATGCACTAGAAAGTCTGGGGAAGTATAAGATTAGCTAGTACTTCTGTGGTTTCTATATGTGATTTATTTAGTTTTTCCTTACATATCAGATACTCTGTAATTCTGGTTTGTAGATCTCTTATGTAAATAAATTGTGTTATTTTGCTTTGCCTTAGTCATGAATTTGCAGTTTGAGGCAATTATTTGACGAAATGAAGCTTGACAATAAATAATTAAAGAAGTCTTCTTCTTCTTCTTCTTCTTCCTCTCTCTCTCTCTCTCTCTCTCTCTCTCTCTCTCTCTCTCTTATTATTTTTAATATACTTTCTATCAATACTTAAAGTGTAACAAGAAGCAAGCTGAGATAATTGGCTGGTTTCATGAGTTGTGTGATGGGCGGTATTTCGTATGGCCAAAGTGACAACATCTTCCTCTAACATAAATGTGGTTTTCATGTGCAAGACCCACATGTGAGGTCTACCTTTATGTGAGAAGAAAGCTGGTGTATAATTTCATGGATGGTTGTAGGCACATGAGTGGATCTCTCTCTCACTAAATGGTCAGAAGTTTGGATAGGGAGGAGAGCCTGGAGAGAGATGAGAAGGGAGGAATGGAGAATAGAGTCAGTGGTGGAGCTTGAGACCAATTGAGTGATTTTATTTAAGAATGCCCACAAGATAACATTAACAAGAAAGATGGGCAAATTTACAGCACAATTGGTCTTATTGGTCAAAAAATGAATAGTCAAGGTGAAAGTGTAATTTAAAGTTAAAATATGTCACTATCATTTTTATTCTTACCATGATTTCTGATGGGTATTGATGAAGTCACTTCTTTCTTGGTCATTTTAAGTTGCAAAATGTCCAGTCGAGTTGGAAATGCCAATTCACCGTTTTTTCCCTGCGTTTCCTAAAACTGCCACTATAGCATGGTTTGCTAAAAACCCTACAATGGTTAGATTCCGACAATAGCTTAAGCACTTCTTGAGCATCTTTACCTGGATGCTAACTTCTATAATCATAACTAGTCATTTTCGATATCTTGTAGTTATTGAATTATTTAATAAATTTTAAGGATATTTTAGTTATTTTTTGGGGATCTTTGCCCTTTTTTTTTTCATCCTATCATTTTGGTCATTTTGAAGGCTTGAAGAGATATTTTGGTCATTTTGGAGATCTTATGGATATATTGATATTTTGGAGATTTTACTATTACTATCTCAAGGTTATTTTTGCATTTTGTAGACCTCATGAATATTTTGTGAAAACTTCACAAGTAATACGAGTAACGAATCAATTGCGATGATCTTATATTCCATTCCAATGTTCAAACACTAATGGAAGTTAGTTTACAAATAGCCTAAAAATGAGTTATGAAAAAATTGGCAAGCAAACTTACGGGTATATGGTGGATTATAGAAGCTGGCTGTCCAAGGTCTAGGGATAGCGACTGTTAAAAAAAAATAAAAATAAAAAATAAAAAAAATCATCCAACACGTAACACAAGTTAGTTTACAAATCACCTAAGGATGAGTTATGAACAAATTGGCAAAGTAAACCACATTTGGGTGATATTAGATTCAAGAAAAAAAATAGTAATAATAATTGTAAGGACACAATTTGGATCCCAAGCCCAAAGGATGTCTGAACTTAGGCCTAAAGAGCTTAATACAATGAATTTGTAGAAAGTGGGTTAGAAAACTGGGCTTTAACGAATCAGACAACAAGTAAAGTGGATACAGATGACAAGAAAATGAAGATAGACTGATTTAATTTAAAGAAAATCGTCATTGGTGAAGTCTAAGGAAATCAGTTCTTATGTATTGATTTTCAAGTTTGATTACAAGTTCCACTCTTAATTGCTATAGTATTTTTCTCTTAATTTCTCGATCCCCCCTCTCCCTGCCTTCTTCCTATTTTATACTATCTTTTTGCCTTCATATCTGCCTTCCACGTGTAGATTATAGTGTTGGTGTTGATCCCTGTCACATCAGCACCCTCCTGAAGTCTCTGGAGAGTAGTTGTAAGGCTGAAAACTACTGCTCATGTATCACTTCCTCATTAATGCAGCCAAAGAGTTAACTGCAAAGCATTTAATGCGATGGTAGCAGCTTTCTCTTGAGATATTTCATGGCCTCCCTTTATCCTGTTCCTTCTGGATACTTATCCTCATCAGTGGAATCGTCTGAAATGTTGCTCTTAGTGTCAGAATGCACCTTTTGACCTCGACTTTGCTCAGCCAAGGAAGTATTCCTCCTCGAACCGTCTTCTTGGATGATCATGATCAGATTTCACCTCTTTACTCAGCAACACGGATTTTTAGGAAGGTGTTTATCCATCCTTGGACTACTTAATGTCCTCGGATTGGGCCCCCAGCCCAATACATACATAGATATGTACTCCTAAGCCTATCACCCCTACAATAGCCCCTCGAGATTCATCTTTCTGGCTCCTCGGGAAGAAAGGAGGATTTCGATGTCACTATAGTTACTCCGTGCTCATCGTATATCACCTTTGACTGCAAAGATGCCTTTTTAACTGCCCAAGACATGCTCCTGACGCTTCGGCATTTAAGAGCACCTTTATTAAATTTTTACGGCTCCCTGTTCCCCATGTTCTACGGCGTGATGCAAATCCAACGGCTGAGGATTTTGCTAGAACCCAGGCAGGAGTTTTCCCACTTGTAACTATCTTTTTGATATAAATATTGCCCAAATCAATCATTCTTCTCACTTTAGCGCTCATACACTGAACTTGCAAACATATTCAATCTACTCGTGCCCCCACAAATTTCAAGAGCCTGTCCAAGGAGACCTTTCCTCTCTACGTAAGTCTTTATAAACCAATCTATTTATTTTTCCATCTACTTTTCTTTTCTCCGTGTCTATTCTTCCTCGGCCTCCTTAGTTTCTTCCTTACTATCTTAGCACCTCCAATCCTTCTCTGAATATGGGTAGATTCGCTTATCAGGTAGACTCCAGGGAGGGTATAGAGAACTTCAAAGCTCAGTATAGGATTCCTCTAGAAGTGTCAATTAGGTATTGTAAGGAAGGGGAATGGCATGAGAAAAGGCAAGAGAGAGAGGTGGTAATCCCGATGATTTCCTTTATAGAGGGAGGGATGAGAATCCCAATGGGCATCGTCACTAGGGACTACCTTAGGGTTCACAAGTTAGCTCCCACCTAATGTGCCTCGAATATGTTTAGGATTTTGGGGAGTATAGATGCCCTTAATGAGAAGATGGGCTTAGGGCTTACCCACCATGATGTTAACTGGGTTTACAACTTCCACCACTTAAAGGGGTAGGAGTATTACCTAAAGTTTAGGTACCCTGAGGTTAGGCTTATCCAATGCCTCCCTGATTCCAACAAAGGTCTAAACAAGGACTTCTTGACCGTTTCAGGGGAATGGCATGATGGCCTCCCTTGCCCGACGAGAGAGGGTAAACCAGGTGGGGCTTTAGGTTTAGGTTTGATTATTTCAAAGTCATCTCCTTCTCCTTCCCCTTTTCTTTTGTTTGTATTTTGTATATGAGTTTTCGTTTTGACTCATTCTGTTTTTTACTAACGATGTTTTTTTTTTTTTTTTTTTTTTCCCAATGGTTTTACAGATATGAACGCTGCTGTACCTAACTTCAGCCTTGTCAATCAACCAAGCCTAGACAAAATACTGAAGGCCTAGGTGTTTGTCCATAGTGACGGTTAACTCAGAGCAGCACATCTAATCCTCGGCTACACCCCTATCTCCAAAAGCTACCAAGTGTCGAAGTGCGTCATTAAAGGAAAGGACCCCCGCCTTCATCGGATTAGTGTTGCCACTTTGGGCTTTCTCACCATCGGTCCTATCCTAGAAGGCATTCTCACCACCGATCCTATCTCCGAGGGCATACCAAAGGTAGCACTGCCCTTCCAACATGCTGCCGAGGAGGAGGCAACCTCGTCCCAACCTTTAACTAAAGGAGAGGAAGGGATCGTTGAAGTCTCTAACTCTAAAGACGACTTTAAAGTCTTCAACCAGCCTTCGCCCCCTGAAATCCCATTTGGTGACCTTGGCCACCCCTTTCCCGCGCAAACAAGCCAGGCCCAAGAAGACTCCCCCCTACCAGAAGACATGGGGATACAGCGTAAGCCAAGGTCGACCCTCCAAAAGCTGCTGGAGTCCCAACCAGGGGGAAAAGCGCCTAAGAAGGCTACCTAGACCAGGCTTCCTACCCCTCCACCCACCCAGCCCCTCCAATTTGATCTCGCAAACCATAAAAGGAAGAATGAGCAGAAGGGTAAGGAGGTGGTGGAAGGGGGAAAAACCCACCCCTCCCAGGAGGCTGAGCCCCTACGAGGGGCCAAACAAGCCAAAGTGGGGTAAACGGGAGATGACAGGAGGAGTGATTCTTAAGTCGGACCCCTATCCTGGATCCCTACTCCAATGCTGGATGGAGCTCCTTTGCCAGCCAATGCCTCTATCAGGGACTTCCAGTAAAGGAAGGCCGGCTACGTGGTCAACGTAGTGGAGTAGGCTCTGCTGCTCCTTGAGGACATGGCTAATCTCCGATCCATGAGGAGGCACGAGGTCATCCTCAGTTTGAAGAGGTACCTCGCTATGGTAAGTCCTTCACTTAGCCTTTTTTTTTTTATTATTATTTTTTTTTAAATGCTGCAACTTTCCTCCCTTTTCTTCCCTTTACTGTTTCCCTCTTTTTTTTTTTTTTTTTTTTTTTTTTTTTTTTTAATCTATGTTTCTTTCCTTGGCAGACTGTTCAAGTATCATTCCGGGTAGAGGAGATAACAAATTTCTGCCACCGGCAGATGAAAGAAGAAGAAGGAAGGCGCAACGCCACCATGGAGGCCTTCAATGTGGCTGAAAAAAGAATAAACGAGATGAAGAATAAAATGGCCAAGGTAGAAAGGGACAAAAAGGGCGCTGAGGCTGCCTTGGACAGCGCTGAGAGGCAAGCTGAAGGCCAACGAGTGCTCCTTCACCAGGCCGAGGATCAGCTGACCGCCTCCAAAGGACAGATCATCGCCCTTAAGAAGAAACTGAAGGAGGCCGAGAAGGCAAGGGACCAAGCAGAGAAGGCTAGGGATCAGGCCGAGCAGGAGGGGTATGATGTAGGAGTGGCGGAGACCAAGGAAGCCCTTAGGGCTGAGGTCTTGGGGGTATGTAGGAACTACTACCTCCAAGTATGAAATGAGACTCTCAACTAAGTTGGGGTTGAGGCTTCTTCAGTACTTAGGAAGGCAGAGAGTGTATACTACCCTCCCGCCAACCAAGCATTTGGCCCGGCCAACTCTAGTACTGATGCCTCCCCCGAGGTGGCAGAAGTGGGCAAGGCCAGTCCAACCAAGGCCCTAGCCTCCTCTGACAACCCTTTTGAGGTGGCTCAGTAGCAGGGGGTTGTTGAAAAAGAAACTGATGCTAACAAAGGAGTGGCCCCTAATGCCACCCAGCCTCCTACTGCTCCTCAAGATCCACCTAAAGAGAAAGAGGTGCCCTCTACGATGGAGATAGTTCTAGCAACTCTCCCATTGCCTACCAAGGGTGATCTCAAGAGCAAAGATTCAGGATCTTCAGAGGCAGCACTCTCCCAATCTACCAAGGGTCCATTAAAAGAGAAAATTGTAATAAAAAAGAAGTAGTTTAGAGTAGCCATTTTTTTTTGTTTTTAATTGCTATTTTTGTCTTTAAAGCTTGTAATTATGTTACCCTTTTGTATCCAATCTGCCTTTTTCAAAGGCGTTAATTAATGAAAGTTATGAACTTTTTCTTTCTTCTTGTGATGTTTGTATTGATCTTAACATAGTTTCTGTCTTATCTTACACTCAACTAACTTGGAAATGAGATACAACTCCATTCATGCATATAAATGATAAAGCACCCATTCATGTCAGACTCTATCTAACTCTCCTCCCATTACTAAGTTAAAAGAGCTGGATACAATAATCAGCTCTTAAATAGATCATAGGTATACTTTCAAATGCTTTAAGTGATGCTCATGAGCATGCAATTGATCATGTCAATTCAATGAAAATCTATATCATTCAGCATGGCTGATCCTATTAGACACTTAAGTAATCAATAGGAAGTATTAACTTACTCAAGACAGGTGGTCCGAGGAGCCAGATATAATGCAGGTTCTATTTGATACTTAGAAAAATGATTAAAAGATATCAATTTACCCAAGGTATGTGGTCTGAGGATCCAGGCATGACCAAGGTTCTATCTGATACTTAGGAAAATGATTAAAAGATATCAATTTACCCAAGGTATGTGGTTCGAGGTTCCAGGCATGACCAAGGTTCTGTTTGATACTTAGGAAAATTATAGGAAGTATTAATTTACCAAAGCATGTGCTCTGAGGAACCAGACATAGCTAAGGTTCTATTTAATACTTAGAAAAATATCATGAAGTATTAATTTACCCAAAGTAGATGGTTCGAGGAACCAGACATAACTAAGGTTCTGTTTAACACTTAGAAAAATGATTAAAAGATATCAATTTACCCAAGGTATGTGGTCTGAGGATCCAAGCATGACCAAAGTTCTATTTGATACATGGGGAAATGATAGGAAGTATTAATTTACCCAAAGCATGTGGTCCGAGGAACTAGGCATAGCCAAGGTTTTGTTTAACACTTAGAAAAATATCATGAAGTATTAATTTACCTAAAGTAGATGGTCCGAGGAACCAGATACAACTGAGGTTCTGTTTAATACTTGGAAAAATGATTAAAATATATCAATTTACCCAAGGTATGTGGTCCGAGAAATTAGACATGAACAAGGTTCTGTTTGATACTTAGGAAAATGAAAGGAAGTATTAATTTACCCAAAGCATGTGGCCCGAGGAACCAGGAATAGCTAAGGTTCTGTTAATACTTAGAAAAATATCATGAAGTATTAATTTACCTAAAGTAGATGGTCCGAGGAACCAGACATAACTGAGGTTCTGTTTAACACTTAGAAAAATGATTAAAAGATATCAATTTACCCAAGATATGTGGTCTGAGGAATCAGACATGACCAAGGTTCTGTTTGATACTTAGGAAAATGATAGGAAGTATTAATTTACCTAAAGCATGTGGTCCGAGGAACCAGGCATAGCTAAGGTTTTGTTTAACACTTAGATAGATGTCAGGATGTATTAATTTACCCAAAGCATGTGGTTCGAGGAGCCAGACATAGCTAAGGTTCTGTTTAACACTTAGAAAAATAGTTTAAAGTATCAATTTACCCAAGGTATGTGGTCCGAGGAGCTAGGCATGACCAAAGTTCTGTTTGATACTTAGGAAAATAATTGGAAGCATGACGCATAATGTAACAACCCAAAATATGGTAACGAAAACTTTCATTAATAATAATACATTCTCAGGTTGTTTACATTCAAGGGGCGTGGTACAACATTCTCATCTAGATCCTCAAGATTATATGCACCTATTCTAGCCACTGATGTGATATGATATGGCCCTTCCCAATTAGACTCTAGCTTTCCCCAGGCAGGGTTCTTGGCAGTACCCAAAACCTTTCTTAATACCAGGTCTCCAGGCGCTAGTGGCCTTGACCTTACATTTGAGTCATACCCCTGCTTGAGCTTGTATTTATAGTACGCCAGCTGAACTATAGCATTTTCTCTTCGCTCTTCAATTAAATTCAAACTCTTCTCCAATAACCCATCATTGTTGCTCGGAGTAAAAGAGTTTGTTTTAAGCGTTGAAAATCCCGTCTCCAGAGGAATCACAGCCTCGGCCCCATAAGTCATTGAAAAAGGCGTTTCCCTAGTGGACCTGCGAGGTGTAATCCGATATGTCCAAAGAACGTGTGGCAATTCTTCCACCCATTTTCCTTTTGCGTTATCCAGCCTTTTTTTGAGCCCACTCATTATGACCTTATTGACAATCTCGGCCTGTCCATTCCCCTATGGATATGTCGGGGTGGAATATCTATTTGTTATGCCTAGGTTACAACAATACCTCCTAAAGGCTTTGCTATCAAACTGAAGACCATTGTTCGAGATGATGAGGGATTCCAAACTGAGTGGTAATATTTTTCTAGATAAATCTCTTGGCATCCATATCTCTGATATTTGCTAGTGGTTTAGCTTCAACCCATTTGGTGAAGTAATCTGTGCCGACCAGCAACCATCTTTTATTCCCTGCTGCCTTAGAGAAGGGTCTTACAATATCCAAGCCCCATTAAGCAAAAGGCCAAGGGCTGGATAGAGGATTAAGGACACCTCATTGTTGGTGAATGTTTGGGGAAAATCTTTGGCATTGGTCGCATTTCTTCACATACTCTTGTGATTCCCTCTGCATATTTGGCCACCAATATCTCTAAGTGAGGGCCCTGTGAGACAAAGATCTGCCTCCTGTGTGGTTTCCACAAATCCCTTTATATAACTCTTCTAGGAGTAGTTCAACTGTTTCAGGGTGTATGCACAACAAATATGGTCTAGAAAAAGATCTCTTGTACAACTTTTGGTCCTTGGACAACCAAAACTGAGGAGCCTTTCTCCGTACCTTGTCGGCCTCAGATTTACTCTCGGGCAAGATGTCTTCCTTAAGGAACAGCACAATAGAGTCCATCTAGCTACGACTCACCCTAATCTGATGAACACGAACCACATTTTTCCCTATTTCATTAGGTTTACACAAGTCTTCCACAAGGATCACCTGAGGTAAACTTTGTGCTGAGGGGGTTGCGAGCGTGGCAAAAGAATCAGCATGCGTATTTCTACTTCTAGGGATTTGTGATAAATTAAAAGACTCAAATCCTGATTGTAAGCATCTAACCTGGTTCAAATATTCCTGCATTCTGAGATCTTTGGCTTCCAATTCTCCTCCTACTTGGCCTACAATCAACCTCGAATCTGAAAACATTTCCACTATCTTTCCTCCCATTCTTTGAACCATAGCCATCCCTACCAATAGAACCTCATACTTGGCCTCATTATTGGTGGCCGAGAAGTCCAACCTTAAGGATTTTTCAATAATAATCTTCTTAGGAGAAATTATAACTAGTCCCACTCCAGATCCTCTTTAATTCGCTGCACCATCAACGTATACTCTCTAGGGCAAAGGCTCTTACAGGGAGACCATGCCAACTAATTTTCCATCCATGTTCTGTTTCTCAAACTTTTTCTTCAAATGGGGTTTCAGCAAATTCGGCCATCAGATCAGCAAGGACCTGACCCTTGACAAAGGTGCGAGGCATGTACTTGATATTAAAAGCCCCTAGGATCATACTCCACTTGGAAATCGTCCCTGTGTAATCAGCATTCCGAAGTAGAGATCTAAGCGGAAGCTAGGTTAGGACAACAACTGTGTGTGATTGGAAGTAGTGGGGGAGCTTACACGTAGCATGCACCACTGCCAAAATAGCTTTCTCTAGTGGTAGGTAACAGACCTCGGCCTCATGCAGTGATTTTCTCACATAGTAAACTGGCCTCTGTACTCCACCATCAACTCGTACTAGCACCAAGCTCACCGCATGGGAAGCCACTGCGATGTAAGCAAACAAAACCTCATCCATCTCAGGCCTGGACATAATGGGAGGCCAAGATAGGTATTCCTTCAACTGCTGGAAGGCCAAGATACACTTCTCGGTCCATTCAAATCTCTTCCACTTTTTTAGCAACTGGAAGAAAGGTCTACACTTGTTTGCTGACCGAGAAATGAACAGATTTAGAGTAGCAGTCCTCCTTGTCAACTTCTGGACTTCTTTGGGATTCCGAGGTGGTTGTAAACTGTTAATTGCTTTAATTTGATCAAGGTTGACTTCAATTCCGCGGTGTGTAACCATGTATCCCAAGAACTTCCTTGATCCGACACCAAAAGAGCACTTAGAAGCATTAAGTCGTAACTTGTGTCTCCTCGAGATTTCAAAGATATTCCCAAGATCGTCAATATGCTCTGATTCCAACTTGATTTTAACCACCATGTCATCTATGTAAATCTCAATGGTTTTTCCTAGCTGTGGCTCAAACATCCTGGTCATTATCCTCTGGTAAGTAGACCCTACATTCTTTAGACCGAAAGGCATCACCTTGTAGTGGTAATTCCCAGTAGGGATGACAAAAGCTGTTTTTTCTTGATCGTCCAAAGTTAAAGGGATCTAATGGTACCCTTGAATGGCGTCCAGGAAGCTCACCCGAGGATGACCCACAGTGGCATCCACCAATTGGTCTATTCGAGGCATGGGAAAAGGGTCTTTGGGGCAAGAATTATTCAGATTTGTGAAGTCCACACATACCCACCATTTCCCATTCTTCTTCTTCACTACCACTGAATTAGCCAACCACTCAGAGTAGAAATTTTTTTTAATAGCCCCAACCTGCTTAAGCTTGTTCACCTCCTCCTTGATAGTATCAGAATGCTCTTTAGATGAGCGTCGAAGTGGTTGCTTCTTAGGGAGGACAGCTGGGTTGACATTCAGATGGTGGCAAATGAAATCTAGATCCACCCCAGGAGCTTCATAAGCATTCCATGTGAACACATCAATATTCCTCCTTAGAAATGCTAACAGTTCTTCCTTCTCCCGAGGAGGCAACTGAGCTCTGACCTGAAAAAACTTCTCCAGGTCACCATCTATAACAATCTCCTCCAACCTCTCACACTTTGCCTCTTCCAACACCGCATCCGTAGATAGGACTGGAATCTTTGATTGCTATGAGAGCCTCGTCATCAAAGTCCCCATTGATCTCATTGAACATCTCCTAGTATCTGTTTAAGTACGTTTTTAGGGTTTCCCTCTCTCGCATGGACATAGATAACAAGGAATCTAAGGGCCGAGGAACCCTACCGCAAGTGATAAAACGAGATCCAAAAGCCCGGGTGAGCTCCTTAAAGGAATCAATGGAACCTACACCTAGGCCATCAAACCACCTCATCGTCACAGGCCCCAAGCTGGATGGGAATACCTTACACATCAAGGCCCATTCTTGGAGTGTACAGCCATTCTCTGATTGAAGTGGCTTACATGCTCCACAAGGTCTATTCGGCCATTATACATGGTGAACGTGGACTGAGTGAACCGCCGAGGAAGTTTCCCTCCCTCAATTCTACGCGTGAATTGTGATCTAGAAATTTGGTTGAGTGCTCTGCTCATCACATCATTTCCCAAGCCTTTGGAAGATGAATTCCTGTTTCTGTGCTCATGATGGTAGTCCTCATCATACTAGAAAGACTCATTAGGAGGAGTCCTTGATCTGGGTCTATAACTACCATCCTCTTCATCGTCAGAAGATAAGTCAAAGTTGGAGGGAGTTCGCCTTCTCTGTTTGTGGCGCAACTTCCTCTTTAAATGATCAATCTCCAGCTGCATGTTCTTAGCATTTTCCTCATACGAAAGGTGGCTCTCACCCTGAGACTGACTCCTACTAGTATGGGTAGTATGCACACTCCTTTCCCAGTCCCTTCTTTGTTCAAGATTACGAAAGTGATCGTGACGCTGAGACCCCATAGATTTTACCTGATTCAGACCTGAACCTACCATAGTTGGACGTTAGACTCACTACAACACCAGAATTTCCCATAGACAGTGCCAATTGTAAGGACACAATTTGGATCCCAAGCCCAAAGGATGTCTGAACTTAGTCCCAAAGATCCTAATACAATGAATTTGTAGAGAGTGAGTTGGAAAAATGGGCTTTAACGAGTCAAACAACAAGTAAAGTGGATACAGATGACAAGAAAATGAAGATAAACTGATTTAATCTAAAGAAAATCGTCCTCGGCGAAGTCCGAGGAGATCAGTTCTTATTTATTGATTCTCAAGTTTGATTACAAGTTCCACTCTTGATTGCTACAGTATTTTTCTCTTAATTTCTCGATCCCCCCTCTCATTGTCTTTTTCCTATTTTATACTATCCATTTGCCTTCATATCTACCTTCCACGTGTAGATTATAGTGTTGGTGTTGATCCCTATCACATCAGCACCTTCTTGAAGTCTCTGGAAAGTAACTGTAAGGCTGAAAACTACTGTTCAGGTATCACTTTCTCATTAACGCGGCCAGAGAGTTAGTTACAGAGCATTTAATGCGGTGCTAGCAACTTTCTCTTGAGATATTTCATGGCCTCCCTCTGTCCTATTCCTTCTGGATACTTATCCTCATTAGTGGAATTGTCCGGAACATTGCTCTTGGTGACAAACTGCACCTTCTGACCTCGACTTTGCTCAACCAAGGAAGTATTCCTCGTCGGACTGCCTTCTTGGATGATCATAATCAGACTTCACCTCTTTAGGAAGGTGTTTATCCGTCCTCGGACTACTTAATGTCCTCGGATTAGGCCCTCAGCCCAATACATACATATAGATATGTACTCCTGGGCCTATCACCCTTACATCACTAATCTTATCCCTCCACCTTTTTTTTTTCCTCTTGCCAAATTTAAAAGTTAAAATCATGTTTAAAACTTTTTTTTTTAAATCCACGTTATTTCAAAAACCTTCACATTTAAAACTATAATCAGCACAGTTTTTTCCCTCTTCATTACACCTATATCTACAATCCTTCATCTTGTGCCTATGATCTTGATGCTAGGTGGGGCTTTTCTATATTTTTCAGTCCAAATTTTCATTCATATTTACTTTTTGAAAGTGCTTAAGTATTTGATTTGATTTTTTTTTTTTTTTAATTTTAAAAAGGAGCAAATTTGACCCTTTTTTTTGGTTATGTGCTTAGCTATTCTGATTTTGGAATTGTGTACAATGGGATTAGTATACATTCACGTTCGTTGGATTAAGGTATGGTTTTTTTATTTTATTTTATTTTATTATATATATATATATATATATATATTCTATCATTTAATTCTGAATATTGTTTATGAAAAATTTTGTTTTTTATATTGTTTGTCTCCTTCCTTTACCTTTTTTTTTCCATTGTTTCAGGTTCTAGATCACAAATTTATTTCATATTGGATCTATCATTTGAAGTAGGAAAAAAAATCCCAAGTAAAATTTGATTCAAACACTTGATGGCTAAAGGTAGGGTCATATTCCCCACCTCCCCCCCCCCCCCCCCCCCTTTACTTTTCATTTTTTATCCTATCATTTCGCTTTTGATCAATTGCTCACCTCATTGTTTTACCATTTTTTTTCTTCATAACTTCATATTCACTTTTTATTTTTTATTTTTTATTTTTTGAATTTATGCTATTCCTGGTTCTTGAGAATCATGAAAAATATATGGAAAAATTTAAATATTTTCAGGAATAATTTTTATTTTAATCAATAACCGATCAGTGGTTACTGACCCACTTTTGATTTCTTTACAAATTGAAATGATAGATTAAGAAGAGCGGTAGCGGTTGCGAACTTCGATTTTTAGAAGAAGCCAACAAGGTCATTAGAGTTCTAACAATATCAAGAGGAGCAAAGGTTGTTATATGAACTTATGTATCAAGGTGTTTTAATAGAGTCAGCTTCAAGTTATAATAGTTGTAAATTGTTGTGATCCAAACTATAACTATGTATGATTAACCTCATCTCACACACATAGCACATGCCCATAGGCCTTTTTTTTTAATGTCAAAATTTTCATTCACCCCAATTTGATATTTATGTATATATTTGATGACATTTATGCTTTGTTACTCCTCAATTTGTGGTGCAACCTAGCAAAAAAAAAAGAGTAAATAGACCAACCACACAAAATAATGTCTTCTTCTTCTTTTTTGATAATTTGATAGTTATAACAGGGGAGGGCCAGAGGGGATTTGAAGGCTAGATGTTTCATTTAGAAACACCAATTGAGCTAAGAAAAATACATCAACCAAAAATTATGATGAAGGAAAGTGTGGGTACCTCGGATGGACGGATCTTCGGGCCAAGGGCATTTTGCACCAACTAATGGTACACTACTCCTTCGCTTCAGAGCTTATAAGGTAGAAAGTGAGGGAAGATTCTTTCGATATGGGATTCCAAAGGATGCGGTGTAAAAGGCTACAAGGCAAAAAGCCCTTGGCCCGAAGATCCATCCATCCGAGGTACCCACAGAAAGTTTTGTCATATATATATATATATATATATATAAAGAGCCTCTTAGCTCATGCAACAAGTGTGCAAAGAGGCTAGTTTGTTAGAAGATTTTTTACGTGTATCTAATGACTTTTTTTCCTAAATTTTTGTACAGTTATATCTTTTTTATTTTTATTTTTTTTATATAAGATAAGATTTGCAGCTTCATTTAAAAAATAAAAAAGCAATCAGTTATCTGATTTTTATTTTTATTTATAAAAAATATCATTTTTTTTCCTTCTAAAAAGTAAAAGGGTAGAAATAAACTCTTTTTTTCCCCTAAAAATTGAAAATCAAGTCAAGCATAAACTGTAAGAAACAATTTAACTATACCGTTCTTCTCAAAAAATTTAACTACACATTTAAAAAAAAAATGATAACTTTACAATTTGACGAGGAAAATTATTTTTTCATATAATAAGGATTCTAATATAACACAATTACAATTAAGAGATGGTGACTACCTTTTTCTCAAAAAAAAAAAAAAAAAAAAAGAAGAAGAAGAAGAAGAGAGAGAGAGAGATGATGATTACCAATTTAATGACCACCAAAATTTAATGAACCGTAAGAATCAATTTAATGACGACCAAGATTTAAGGTTTATTGTTACATACCTTCCTTTCCAACCGTGTTGATTATCACTATCACAAAATGGCTCCAGCAAAAAATCTGCATGAATTCAATGTTTTCTTTTCAAAACAAAAAACAAATTCAGTGAATATTTGAATTATTTATTTATTTATTTATTATAAAGAGTATGAGATGAACTTTACTTTTTTCGCATTTCCTTTGATGTTACATTCGTGGATCCTTTGGCAGAAAATTAAAGGATAAAAAATATACACAAACTTAAACTTGTGGAATCATTTAAATCAAATTACAGACTATTAGAGTTTATAGGGACAAAATTGGCCTTATTTACCCTTTTTAAAAAAACAATCCAGCATTTTGTCCTATTTCCCAAACTAATTAGGGAAATGCTCCTCTTTTGAAACTCGACTTTCCCAAAATCGAGTTTTAAAAAGAAAATTTCTAGAGGTCTATAATGGCGTTTTAAGGAGCCTATAGTGACGTTTTAAGGACCTATAATGGCGTTTTGTAACTCGATCTTCATGAACTCGAGTTCAATGCAAGTTTTTCCTTTTTTTTTTACCTATAACTTGAGTTCATGGAGCTCGAGTTACAAAATGCTACTATAGGCTCATTAAAACGTCACTATAGGCTCCTTAAAACGCTACTATAGGGCTTAACTTGATTTTGAGAAGTCGAGTTTCAAAAGAGGGGCATTTCCCTAATTAGTTTGAGAAATGGGGCAAAATGCTGGATTGTTTTTTTAAAAAGGACAAAGGCCAATTTTTTCCCAATTTATAGCAAGAAATTACAAATAAATAACTACAATTCTGATATATCAAACTATATTCATTTACAAATTTTGTTTATTGGCATTCGTGAAATCCACCCCTTTACATAAAAATTCAGAAATGGATTGAACGTATGCATTTGTAAATCTCTTTTGTAGTAAAATCAAAACGAAAAATCAAAAATATCAATATTTCAAGGCAAGTCTTCTTTTCTTTTTCAGTCTCTACTTTGCCGCCTCTAATGCAATCGTGATGATCCTCCGGAGATGATCAGGCTTTGATAGCAACAAAAGCGCAAGGATTCTAAAAAAGCAAAACGAGTTTGGTTAGAAAAAGGAAATATATTATTTTATATTTCCTCTCTTTTTTTCTTTTTGCTATATTTTTTCTCATGAAATAAACAGATAACAAACATAAACATGCACCTAAAACAAACCGAGCTCTGGTTTTCTTTTATTTTTCCACATTTCTCATTAGCCAAACAGGAAACGAAGGAAACATAGTTTTAAGCGAGTGAAAGAGAGTACTGTGTCGAAGTGAGAGAATGAATCCATCAATAGCAAAGTAATAATCTTAGGACTAGCCTCTAAGCACGCACGTGCTCAGAGACTCTTCTATTTTTTAGGTAAAATTTAATAATTTGCATCAATTATAATTTGGGATTACTACATTTTTCAATTATAAAATACCTAAGGGTGTGATAAAAAAAATATTTCATCCAGAAACGCATAACACTCACTACACTCTTAGGTATTTTTTTCATCACACCCCTAAGTATTTTGTGATTGGAAAATGTAGTAATCCAAAATTATAATTGATGCAAATTATTAAAATTTACCCAACAAATAGAAGAGCCTCTGAGCATGCACTCTCAGAGGCTAGTTTGGGATTACTATAGTAATATATATTGCTATTGTTTGAATCTCTATGAGTATTTGCTTCAATTTTTATTTACTTACAAATTTTTTGGCCTCAGATGTACATTCTAAATTGCTAATTTTTCACCATTGGAAATTCTTTGAATGATGAGCCTATAAAATTTATGACATTAGAAGAGATGAATGAATTAAAAAATTATTATACTCTATTAATGCATTAAGTACTTTACCTAAGTCTACATTGAAGTACACACTTGTTGGATAATTTCGTCCATCATTTAAAAAAAAAAAAAAAATTAGGCGTCCTATTCCATTCTTTGATTTCTTTCTTTGAATTCAGCTAGTAACTAGGTCAGTGTTTCTACCCAAGTCTCCAATTCCATAACCCTCTGGTCGCTGGCATGGGATAGTGGTGGAGTCATAGTGTACTGTTGAACGTCTCTTGTCTTTCTACCATATGGAGTCTATCCAAAACCAGCCCCACGTAGCCGTCCATGGTGCTCTGGGCCTATCACCTGAGCAAACGCATCATTTGGTACCTAAAGGACTCCTCCACCACTGTTCTCTCTAATTAATTGGGTTCCAGGAACAGTAATGTTAGTTTTTAGATCCCTGTAAACTAGATTGTTTAACCTAATTAATTAACCAAGTGAATACTTAGGTTAATTATTCAGATCTAGGTTAAAACAATAAAGTTATATCATGTAAAGCAGCGGAAAATAAATAACACAATGATATGATCACCCAGGAAAACCAAACCAGTAAAAAACCTGGAGAGGATTTAACCTAGCTATTCTCAAGGTAAAAAGCAAATCCATTATAGAGAATTGAAGTTTACAATAAGACTTAGACCACTAACATCCTATTGCTACCACATGTAGAACTTACTGACACGACCACGTGCAAGTTCCGAATCTATGAACTCCTTCTCTATTAGGCCTTTGCAACACAAGCACCCACACTTGTGACTTTGAGACTCCCCTCAAAAAGAGGCACAAGATGCACTCTAATCTCTCTAAAAAACTCTGAAGAGCCTCTCTAGGGTTAGCTTATAATGTCTTTTAAATACTGGAAAATACGACTTGCGATTTGGGCTTCAAATAGTCAATTATGGGCTTTTAACGTTTACCGATTTTTTGCTAATATGCAACTTTCGATCGATCGAGTACCAATCGAACGAAACAGATTGTAACTCATTTTTTTCATTCCGAACTTTAGTTTTTTTGTCTTGGACTTCAATGTGGACCATTCTAAACTAATGAGACTTAGTTTTTGTCATGGTTTGCCAACATTACAAACTCAAAACCTAACAAGTTAGCAGTTCTTGCATCCTCGCCTTTTTTTTTCACAATTGTACCAAATAACATATTAAGTTCTACATATAATGCAAATAGTTTCTTGTATTTATAATCAACAATTACCTAGTCATTTGTGAATATAAGTAAGGCAAGAAGGATGAACATAAATAATACTTACAATGTTTTGAGCGGCTTGTTTAGTTATAGGACACCCATCTTTATGTCTATATGCTTTCTCATAGACCACATCACGCTCTACCAATGCCTCTTTTTCTTTTTCCTACAACACATTCATTGTATCCATTACAATAATAATAGGGTGAAGACTTGTTTAAGCCTATATACTATAGTGTTTGTAGTGTAGCTACCCACGTTCATTCAGTAGAATATATAAGCATTCATGTGGAGCATAGCAAAATATATGGTAACATGTAAGTACAAGCTATATATGGCAATGCAACTAGAGCTCAAATTTAAACGTATAGCCTATTTAATAGATTCGCTTTTTTTAGCAGTACTATTGTAAGAAGGTTCATACCATGATAGCAACCAATTTGCGTAACTTCTTGGTCTAGTTATAGGTATTTCATGTTGGAGTCTACGACTGGCTTTGTTCTTTGCAGCCAATGTCTACGAATGCATTCTTGCAAATGACCACCAAACAACATCAACAGTCTAATATACTAATTAGTAAAGTCCAATAAATCAAATAGTTATTACCATGAATCATAGCAAGGTAGAAATAATTAGTACCTATACATCCTCATCAGACCAGTAATCCACTAACTTGCTCCACTGTATTGTATCCATAGTCTCTGGTGCACTCCGCAACACATCTTCTTTCGTCATCCCCTCCAAACATTGTGCAGCCTTCAACTTGTTCCTATGACCCCTCCTCAATTTCTCAAGTTGTTGCATTGCCCACTCCTCTTGATCCTTTAGTTTGACTTTGTCCGCAAGGATGGCCCACCATCTCTAAAATCAAACGCTTAGCCAGCATATATGGCAAAGTTAATCCTGGTCATGATGAAAATTAGCACAACTACTCATAATAACACTCTAGTCTATATTACCTCAACTACTACAACTACGCATAATGACAATTAGTCCACCTAATCACATATAGAACAACTACTTATAATTTGATAATATTAAAGCAATATGCCAAAGTTGTTGTCACTATTACCTCAATTTCCACCTAACACTCTCATCTATACTGTTTTGGCACATTCGGCCAATAAGGAGGCACAAGTGGGCACATATAGTACATGTTTGAGATTGTGCCCAACCACTTAGTGAATGTCACCCCTCTATCCCCAATCAGTTGGCCTTCGGTGTTCACCTCCAAGAAATTCTTTTTTTCCCGACGGTAGATTCCATATATCAAGATAATGTGTACACCAACGAGTTTTATGCCTACTACTAGCAGGGGTTGCTAGGGCATCATCTATATCTAGTGAACCACCATTACATTAGTCTAATAGTTTAAACCGTTGACACAAAACAATGAAGTTATAAATGTCAATAGTATAAATTGTCTTTCTAACAACATTGACTATCATCGAGCATTATGACAATTTTTTTGTCCACAAATAATTATTTAAATAATGTAATGATGTTTAACCTATAGCAGCGCTTCTAAAGCTTTTGTCGGTGTTTTTGAAAACGCTGCAAAACACCTCTGATTACAAAAAAAATAAAAAATAAATAACACATCACACCATATTCTTTCATCCATTGGAACAACGGCTACAAAAACAAAACTTCAACCACAACAGAAACTGCAGACCTCAAAATGAACTCACAGCCATATAAATATACCTAACACAACACAAACCAAACTTCAAGCTAAACCAAAACAAAAAAATACCCATTCAAAAAAAAAAAAGAAAAAAAAAGAAAAAAAACGAACAAACAAACAAACAAACAAACAAACACAACCAAAATAACTACCGACTAGAGATAGGTAAAGAAAGAGAGGTGGAGAAGAGATTAGGTAGGGGAAGGGGTGCTGTGGGTTTTGGGTAGGGGAAGGAGGAGGGGAAGGGGAGAAGAGATATATACTAAATTGTAATTTATATACTTAAAGTTTGGGGTAATTTTAACTTTGTCCCTAAAATTTCAATATTTTGATCCACTTTCCTAACTTCACCAAGTGTTTGGATTTTCTCCATTAAGGGCAGAGGGAAGTGCGGGGGAGGGGTTTTCCCAAAAATGCCCCCCCCCCCCCCCCCCCCTCTATTTTAATAAGTTTGAATAAATTTTAGGTAATTGCCCCTCTACATTTTTTTTTTCAAAAAATATAAATAATCTTTAATTTATTGTTGTTTCATTTATTTTCCTTTTAATATTTACTTTTTGTTATAAATAAGTCATTAATTTTAGGAGCATTTAAAGTATATGTTTACAATATTATATAAGTAAATCTCTCTAGCAATTTTTTTCCCCAAAAATAAAGTTATACACATTTATATTGAAAGAATTAAGAATACCAAAATACAATGATATATTTAGTTTGGCATCTCTTGAGAAAAATTTCTAGCTCCATCATTGGCTCTATTCCTTTAATTTTTGTTGTTGAGGTGGTTGTTAAGTTCAACCTCAACTTGCCACGTGGATTAGTTCTTCATTCAGATAGTGTCACATCAATTAGTTGTGCATCATCACTTAATTAATTTAATGAAAACTACTTTTATGTTAAATATAAAGTAACGTATGATAAATTAAAATTTTTATATATTTATTTTAGTTCATCCCAAAAAGAATTATGACTCCACCATTGTACTTATAATTGTTACTATCACAAATAAACATTTACACTTTTTTTTTTGAGATTTAAATACTAAATATTTTTATTGAAAATACTAAATAGTGTTAACAAAATTAGTTTACATATCATGTAAGAATGAGCTATGAAAAATTTTCGAAAAAAACAAATTGTGATATAGTTAATATAGATAGATAGACTTAGGGACGGGATCGGTTGTGTTGTAGAAACTGGCTCTCTCATTCGTGTCATAAGCACCTGAAGCAGCAGCGAACACAAACATGCCAACAATTTCAGAAGAAACTCCGGATCCATGTCTACTCCAATTTTCATTTTTTCACTTAACAAATAACCTATAAATATTGATCACAATACTTATTTTAAGTTATAATGCTAAAGAATTTCTCACAATTTTTATATATAAGGGCCATCCTATCAAGGCAATGACCCTTAATCCCTTTAGCTATTAGAGGTGAGTGGCGGTGCCAAGCAACACAACCCCCCTTTTTTTTTTTTGAGTTAATGTTGTACACTACCTAAGCGGTGCATTTCCATTGCAAACTTTTATTATTTTATTTTATTTTTTATTTATGAAAAAATGTAGTTTGGAAACAGCACTTTTCTTACCAAAGAATTTCCTTTTTCTTTTTCTTTTTTTAAAATTAAAAACTTTAACTTTGTATCTTTTGGTAAAGCGTCACTACAAGAAAGTTTGCTATTTTCAACGGTTGAAACCGTCGAAAAAAGTATTAGAAACTGTGGAAAAAAGTGTTTTCGACGGTTTAAGTGACCATTGAGAACCGCCACTAAAAACTATGTCAATTTTTTTTTTACAGCCTATGTGACCGGCAAAAAATGTGATTCACCTTTATCAATAGTTATTAAACATCGAAATATTATTAAAAACCATTGAAACATATGTTGTCTTGAGATAAATTTCAACAGTTTGAAACTGTTGAAATAAGTATTTTTTTTTTTAATAAATAAATAAACAAATTTGGATGCAATCCTTCACATGATCAAAATTTAATAACCTGATTCAAAATATAAACATAAACACAATTGTGCAATTTCAAATTAAACTCCATTCTCATATAAAAACCAAAGCACCAATCTAATTTTCAAGTATTCAAATAGTTCCAAGTTTTCAAAATGGCTAATTAAAAGAAGAAAAAAAATTGAAACCCATTGTGCTCCATCAATTATCCTCAACTAACAGATATATGGAGAAGTGCCACTTCCCAACAAAGAAGGCTAGGCCCATGACAAAAGCTAGTATCATTGAAAAAAAGATGATGCATCATTTCTTCATGTACTTCCCCGTAGAGGAAACCCCATCCCTCCTCCCATATTTTCCTTACTCCATAAAACACATACATCCACTCTAACAAGTGCATATCCACCCAATTTGCTCCAGGTTTCATTGTGGATATTACACTATTGTGTGCATCAAGGACAACCTGTAAACCACATAAAATTGGGTAAGACTTAAGTGAGGAGCTATCTAAATTTTATTAATTGTGGATCAAAAAGTCAAGGCCCAAAGGTAAAAAATTGAAATTAAGAGTATAGACAGACCAACACCAAGAATACATGCTTTTTGATAGAGATATCCAACACAATTTAAGGATGATTCTTTCATGGACCAATCTATTTAAAATTCTAGTATCATCATCAAATTCAACAGCAAATGAATAAACTTATGAATGATAAATGATTAACAAACTAAACTGATTGGTTCAACAGAATCTGAAATACGGCTTGGAAGTAAATTGTACTAAATAACTATTTTGTAGCCCCTAATTAATTCACACCAAACATGTAGGGTGTACAAAATTAAGATAAGCCAAAGGCAAAACAAAAAGAAGATATTAATCAAGCTCAGTACACAATACAATAAACCTCCATAATTTATTGTTTAACTACCATAATAGATAATGCTTCACACAAAATGAGCAAGTCACTTAATATAAATAACACAATAGATCAGGCTTCACACACAATGAGCAAGTTAGTGGGGGCAAGAGTATCAATGCACTACAAATATTGATAATGTAAATGAAGTCAAATTGGCTCAATAAAATACCAAGGTTTCTGGAGAATAATTTATCTTAGATCAACCTGACTTTTCTTTGTTTAGAGACCCGGTCATACTCCAGATGATATGAAATATAAATCACAACAACCTAGAACCTATATAATGATGGTTCAAAAAACAAATGCCATGAATTGACACTCACGATGAAAATGATCTATAAAAAAAACACCAAACTCACCTCTGTTTTAATTCCAAGTGCCAATGACAATACAACAACTATGATCAAGATGATAAGATTTAAATCTTGCCAAGCTTCCCAAAGGAGCCTCTGCAGGAAAATAATGGAGCATGGAAACAAATAAAGAAAAAGAAAACCAAAAGAAAATGACAGAATTTAAGTTTACATTAACACAAAGAAAAAGAAAACCCATACCCAAAATTTTTCTTTATTCCTCCTTGCTATTTCTTTTATTTTACAATGTCTATCACTTTGTGCTTGCCTCATTTATATGCATTGGTGGCCTTAACCCAAGCAGGAATAAAGCAGTTACTTCTTTATTTGCTAGCTACAACTAAAGAAATGTTTTAAATAGCTATAAAAATTTATATTCCTTTGTATAGTTTATTTAAGATTGTATCATTTCCTTAGGGTGCAATAAATAGGTAAAAACTTGTCTTAAGTTGAAATGATTACAGACCAACTTAAACTATTGAACAATTAAATACAAAATCTCTAAAAATAGAAAGGCAACTACTAGAAAGTGCAAAATTCTACAAGCCATAAAACATTGACAATGGCGTGGTCAAAATACAAGAATAATGCTTTAGGGTGCAAAGGAAAGGCAACAATATAGGAAACTACTGAAAGAGAGAGAACAGACGTGTATGAATACTTAATTTGTATATTGCTACATGTGTATTTCTGTACATAGATGGACAATATATATAGGCCAAATGCTAGTTGACTAGAGGGGACAAAGGATCCTTGATTGAGACTAAAATCAAGGACTTCCAGTGACTTTAACATAGAGCTTGATGCAAAATGCCTAATTAGCTAGCTAACAAATAACAATGTTCCCCCTCAAAAAAAATAAAAAATAAATAAATAAATAACAATGCCACTAACCTATTGATGGATTCCTTACACTCTGATTTTAGGAACTTACTACTCCAAATTGAACACCATCATGTATTTAGGAAAGCTAACCAATGTGCTAATGCATTGGCCAAGTTGGGTTCTTACCCTCCACCATTTTTTATGGGGCAGGTACCCTTTGAGCTAAAACTCATTGGCGATCATGATTTGGTCATTATTATCCATTGAATAGGTAACTGCTGCAATATGGATGAAACATGTTGTCATAGGCCACTTTCATTTCATCGCAACAAAAATGGATGGTTGGAGCTTTGTCATCCATTCCATGTCAGTTGCATTAGAGAACATAGGAAATGCAAATATGTCAAATATTACAGTGAATTGTTACGTAGGAAACTTCCATTTTCTACCACATTTTCCTATAAAACCAAGAAGGCATACAATGATGTGATGTGGGGGAAAGGCAAAGGGGACACCAATAATGAAAACAATGTCACAGGAAAATCCTTTCCAATAATTACTCATAACCAAATCTTGAACTCATAATTTAAATCAGTTATAATATAAAACAAAAATTCAAATGGTGACTATGAATATTATCACGAGTTAACGCAGCTTATACTTCACAAAGCAGTTATAATATATTACAAAAAAGTTATTTAAGGTCAAATTTTCCCTACACTGCTCCCAAAGAAGAAACAAAGTATAACTTGTTGTTCATCAAAGCAATGATGAACAACATGGTTAAGCAAAGTAAGCTATAGACAAAAAGAACATGAAATGGAGAAAATAATGTTTTGATAATCAAACCTTGTTAAATGTGTAGATGCTAGAAATACCATAGGTTCCACAAGTTTCTTGCAAAAATGAATGAAAATCAGACTAATAAGTTCATTTTTCACCTTGATGATGTTTCCACCCTTAGTTTTTCTAATAAATAAGTGATATTATTAATCGACAAATCAAACTAGAAATATAAACACCAATTCTCAGTAGGGGAAACCTAAGACTCCAACAGCACAGGGTTAGAAGTCAAACACCAACCCTTAACCTGTTCTAGCACTCAAAACAGAGAAAGAAATGTTCCACTTACTACATAAGACCCTAAAACAATGTGAATTGGTCATTGCTTTGCAACTGCCTACACACAACCTCACATAATTGTTGATCTGTTGCATTAGAGCCTCTTCTAACAAGATTCTTCCATTAAACATTGAAGCATTTCTCTGAATCCAAACATAATACATTGATGCAACCCAAACTAGTTTACAAAGGGGAGGATTTGAACCCTCTTTTCCGTAGATTAGTTAAGGGGAATTATTTGAGCCCTCTTCTCCCCTTTCTTCTCTTCTTAGAGTTTTATTTGTCAAGAAACTCACTTTATCATCAAGGAAGGTACTTCATCAGCCTCTAATTTTGTCTAGTACTTACTCCTTGAAGGGAAATTTCTTCAACCAAATCAATTCAAACAAATTAGTCTAATGGCTCCTTTTCCCCTTCACTGCCCTCTAGCAAATGAAGCTCATACAATGTCTAATGCCATATTCCAACTAAAGATTAGTCTGAAACCAACAACCAGCCAACATTGGTGAAACCAAAACCTCTGGGACATGGTCCCATAAACACACCAGGGAATGTAATCCCAAAAAATCAATACAATTCTTGATTTTATAATTCTAAAAAAAATAGTCATGGTTTCACTACAATTTTTCACAAAGAAACTCTAATATCAAAGTAACTTATTATGAATGCAATGGCTACAGTTTTAAAAAAATTAAAAATTAAAATAGTGAGGAACAAAATAGGAACCTAAAAGCTTGAATACTAAGTTGTAAGCTCTAATAAGCATTTTTAGCTCCAAGTTTGCAACTATACAGCTACATTAGTTTTAGCTGCGAGATTTTTATTATTATTATTTTTTAATTTCCATTAATTCAATATCTACAAATAATTAAGAAGATAACCTATTTTCCTTCATTTGCCTAAATTTTCTCACAAATCAAAGAGAGCAAAACTAGAGTTTGCTCTTCGCTTTTCGCTCTTCGGTAATTTGCTCTTGATTACGAGAGAGATGTAAACTACGAGAGAGAGAGAGAGCTATCGTATAAAACTTTATTATAAGCTCCATGCTCTTTATTTTAAACATTTTCACCAATATTTCATTTATATTTTCCATGTTCATCAAACCGTTGATAAAACATTTTATTTATTTTTTCCATATTCATCAAACCGGTGATAAAACATTTCATTTATTTTTTCCATGTTCATCCGACCCGTCGATAAAACATTTCATTTATTTTTTCTGCGTTCATCCAACCCGTTGATAAAACATTTTTTTTTTCCGCGTTCATCCAACTGTTAATAAATTTTTCCCTATTTATGTTTTTCTTAACACTTATTTCAATAGTAATGCTAAATGTGGAAATAAGTATGTGAATTTCCTTCCTTTACTCAATGGTTGAGTATAACTGTAGATAATTAAAGCTTTTATCAACACTTTTTAGTGACCGCGGATGAAAACATGTTGAAAAAACTCAAGTTTGTTGTAGTGTGTGATAGCTATCGTGTTAGGTAGCTGGCTCTTTTTTGGGTCAAATGGGTGATACAATCTCTTTTGTGTTCTTCTAAATAAATTATTAAAAAAAATAATTTTTAAAATTTTTATTTATTTATTGAATATCATGAATTTTAACAATATTTGTTAAGTTGTCGTTTATGGTGACTTTAATAGTAGACTTTGACTACAGTTTTTGAAATGTAATTTGAATTTACACCACGATAAGGTTGAGTTATTTGTTTATTTAATTATATGCATCTTCTGAGTTCAGAGTTTTAGCCAGCCTAATAAGAGAAGGATACATAATTACATTATAACTAAACACTTCCATTTCATTATTTATCATGCGAGAGACATGGTTTATATATATATATATATATATATTTTTTTTTTTTTTTTTTTTGGGAGGAAGTACATGGTTTATAATTGATCATACTAACCATCAAGTTTTGTTAGGAATGGGACTTTGACTCTTAAGAAATATTATTAATTGGCATAAAATATTGCATTGAATGGAAGCAATTCTGATCAAGTTGGTATTATTTTAAGAGTAATGCTACAGCTACAAACTATTTTATAACATTTTTACAAATTGTTGACATGGCCAACTTCTTACTGATTGTCATCTAGGCCCACGACTAACATCATTTTTTCATTTACCAATAATTACTCATCACATCAGCAGTTTGTAAAAAAATTTGTATCTTTAACATTACTCTTGTTTTAATTGATACTATAAAATATTTTAATTTATGACATCTACTCTATAATAATTGTTATTTATTGTTATACCCAATAAATTAAGTCTTTTTTTTTTTTTTTTTTTTTTTTTGTGTAGGTATGTCATTTTTTTTTTTTTTTTTTTTTTTTTTGGGTAGGTATGGATCAAACCCTAAATAACATAAATAAGTGGTATTGCTAAATTATAAGAAATATTGGTTTAATTTTTTTTTTTTTTTTTGAGAAGGAAATATTGGTTTAATTGGACAGTGCAATGAAACGTTTTATAAAATATGCTGAAGTGCAATACTTAGAATAATGGAAGAACATAATCCAACCATCAAAGTATGTAGAAGAGTGAATAATCATTAATCAAGAAAATAAAAATAATTTTTATAGCAGGATTGCCCTTGGACTAGAGCAATTTTGGGTTCATCTACCTGGAATCTTACAATTAAACCTCTTTCATCTTTCTTTTTGCAAGACTGATTTTAAATCAATTCTACAAATGAAACTGAAGTGATTTTGGCCACAAGTTCCCCTGGAACATGTTTTTTGCTATGACGGTTTGGCAAATATGGTTTTAGCTAGAAACGATAGGATTTTTTTGCAATATATACATCCATATCTCAATCCCAATAATATATAAGTCTCTGCATTTAGCTCTTGAATATTTCTAGCTATCTCGCCTACCCTACTAAAAATAAATAAAAAAATAAAAAAATCATTTTAAGAAAGTTGAGGGCGGATAAAATATGATATTGACACTCAGTTTTGGGGCATATATCTCATGATTTAAAACATGCAACAAGACTGATATAGAAGTATGGTTTTGATTTAGAAGGGTGAAAAAAAAACAAACAAAACAATTTTTATTTGAAAACCGTGATAAGTCATGGCTACCAAAAAGGCTTGATATCAAGATAGATTTGGAAACTCAACATTAGCCATTGTAACAATGTTTTACGCGGTGGTCCTGTCCATTATCAAGATCTCATCGTTCTTTTGTAAATGAAGATTTGAACTAAATGGTATTACACCAAGGGGAACATCCCTCGTGCTGTCATTTTCCAAATCAATTGTGCTTTAGAAAGAGGTTTTTAATACGTAAAAACCACAAAAGCATAGATTCATATACTAGTTTAACAGAGAAATTAAAAAACGGAATATATATATATAGGTTCTTCTAGGTCGTAGTATTTATTTCAACATCCTCCATGGCCCTTTTAACAAATTTCTTGAATTAAATATTTTCTTTTTTCGCCTTTTTTTTTTTCCAACTATTTTTTTTCTCCCTTTTTCCCCTTTATATTTGTAAGAGGACAAAAGTTTGGTCCGTACCAAGCCCAAGCCAAGTATGTTTAAGTTTGGGCTCTGCCCAAACTTAATGAACATTGAGCTACTACGCAGACAGATGTGTCCTCGATGGGCATATCTGAACAAACCTCTCCATTCCCGTAGATGGAAAGTAGTACTTTGAGGGAGTCAGCCAGCCGAACATAAGATTCAGCATCTGATGCAAGTTACTAAAAAATCATTTCAATAGAATGACTACGGCCCCATCCTTGACGTGCAATTTGATAGAATTAAACAATGCCTTAGACCCAATAAGCCACCTAGATCCCGCAAGTAGGGGGACCCACAGGCACGTGGAAGATTCGCCCATCATGACATAGCCACTCATGGGAGGGTATATAAATGGAAGAGGGGATCAAGACGAGGGGTTGGAACCTAATTGAGGGGAGAGAAACACGAGAGAAAAGAGTGAGAATAGAATGCAGTCTTGGGGGTAAGGAAGTCCAGCTTAGACTGGGTACCTTGGCTACCTGACAGTCTCCTCAGCTAGCTAGGTTTCTAAGCAAGTGATTATCAAAACACTATTTAAACACCGCCTACTATTAGATAAACTACTTCTGAGATCTCTTATTGTGAGCTAAACCTAATTCAAAGTACAAATTAATTGGAGGTTGATGCCCAATCAGCCTAAGGTTGTCAGGAAAGCACCACCACAATATTGATTTTTATCTTTTCTGCAATGCACGTTCCTTTAAGACCAAGTAAAGCTCCATATTGATATCTTTCATGCTTCTCGCCATAAAATCTGGAGGTTATTGACAAAGTTACATAACTCATGGTTGATTTCTTAAATTCTGTATGAATCTGATCCAAGGCCAAATAAGGCACGTGTAAAACTTTCTTAAGAATTCCTGCATGACAAGTTTCATGTTTCTATTTTAATAATCCACTTCATGTTCATGGAATTTATTAGGTACTTACGTAAGAACGAAGCACTTACTTTTTCTCCTTTTCTTGATTTTATTAAACTATTTTGATATATATGCTACTCGTAGAATATGCTGTGAAGAGTGCTTTTATATATATATATATATATATATATATATGTGTGTGTGTGTGTGTGTGTTTCCCTTCTTGTTTTTAACAAGCGATGGAATTTTGCATTCACGATGTATTAAATCTTGGAGCTAGTTCTCCTTAAAAGAGACTGGCACCAGACTAGGTTATACTTTATAAGGCTATTGATAACCAATATATATCAGAATAAAGATTGTGGTTTTGCCATATTATTTAAAGAAAAATATATTAATTAAGGTATTACAAATATATTAATTGATACTCTTTTAGAAACGCCACACAAGATTTCACAATGGCTTCGTAAGTTGCTGTTAGAGGCTCTGTCTATTGACGCCATTGTGAAATCTTGATTGTCAATAGACAGAGCCTCTAACAGTACTGTTAGAGGCTCTGTCTATTGACAATCAAGATCTATCTCCAATTCCAAGGTTCCGTTTCTATGATATTAAAAATAAATGAGTTTTTAGGTTATGGATTACAGGCAAGTTTTAATTTGTTAAATTTAATATAAATGTAGAATTTTATGTGGCATCAAATTTTTTATTTATTTATTTTTTGGGTCAAATGTGGCAGAATTATGGAAGATTCAAATTTACGGCAGTCATTGATCAAGAAGAGTATTGTTTTGAAAATTGATGGGCTGTACTAAGCCCCATAAACTACGTACATGACTCACTTTTAACGTTAAAGTAAGTTTTCTGATATTCTTTTGCGTCAAATCTACTTTATGCAGCCCTATTATAAACATTATATATATATATATATATATAAATATATATATATATATATATATATATATATTATAAACTTATAACAATAAGTTTCTTTGTTTGTAAAAGTATATAAAATCTATGTGATTTATCCGTTGACATGAAGTTTCTTTAAAGTTTTATCTCATAATATTTATATATATATATATATATATATTTTATGAACGTTCAAATATTTGTTGAAATTAATAAAAGGTGAGTTACTTTTGCAATGACATATGTCCATATTAAAAAAAATATTTTCATATTAAATAATTTGTGCTTTGTGTTACACTTAAAAAGTTTAGGAAGGTGAATGTCACACAATTACCAATTTACACATAAAATAGACATGACTCTTAATTGCGAAAGAGTTTCATGTTTTTTTTTAAAAGGAATCATTCATTGTCATGTAAAATACAAAATTGGTTACAATTTTTTTATTAGTTTTTACATAATTTATCATAATTATTACATAATAAATAGTGTCAATAAGGAGTTTATATAAAAGTCACACACTTCATATCACAAATTATATATTGTACTTCCTTAAAAATTCCTAAATATAGGTTGTAAAAATAGTGGTGTCTATAATATTCCTCAACTAATTCTGGTTTGATAATCTTGTTATATATTTCCATTGGAAGAAGGGAAAATAAAGTCTTCTAATTTATATATTTTTGGAAGAAAAACAGTATTTGCTTGTTAAGAGCTAGTAGCTCAATTGATTGATATTTTTTAGTATTTTTAACTTAAACATCTAGATTTGAATTCTCCTTTCTCTTAACTATCAAATTATTTATAAAAATAAATAAATAAATAAATAATTGCTTGCACCTTAAAGATATAACGTATACTAAAAGTGGAAATATCATCACATGGAATCTCTTATCCTCCACATGAAGAGTGAGAGGTGTTGAAGGAAGACTCTCCGAGAACAGAGAATTCAACTCATATAACCATTAACTCATCTCCACCAAGCTTCAACTACACTAATACCATTCTCCACCTATTTTCAGAGCCATGAGCAAAGCACCTCCAGAGATGGATAGAACTACAAGTCCCATCTCTAGCAAAGCTCATCATCACCATCTCAAACACCACCACCATCGCACTATCTCACCATTCTCTTTCTACTCTCCCAAACTCTCTATCTACATCCTAGCCACCTGTGTCATTCTCTTCATTCTCTTCAATATTCAATATTCCCTCCAAACCCCACCATCTAATTCCCCACTATCAACCTCATCATGGTCTCTCATGCATCAATGGCAGAGAGTCATCAACACCACCACAACCACCCTAGCGTCTTCCTCCACCAACTGTACCAACGAGCTCATATCCTTGGCCGACAAGCTCCGCCACTCGGTAACATTTCTCCCACTCAAAGATTTACGATACACACAAACCGCTCTTCAAGGCCACACCTGGTTCATGAGCTCTATGTATGACACCCATGAGGAATATGAGGTACAATACCAACAATTCCCTTCAGAAAACTCACATGGCAGGCTTCTGTGCCTGAAAGGACGAGACAAGCATGATGGGTCATGGAACTCCTACGCACTCGCATGGCCAGAAACTTTACCCTTTAATGCCACCCTCATGAAAGGCCTAACATTTGTGTCATACAATCATTACAACTATGACAATATCTGGCATGGTTTGTCAGCTATGGTACCCTTTGTGGCATGGCACAAGAAAAACAAATGTGAAATTCCCAATAGGTGGGTTTTATACCACTGGGGTGAGCTTAGGCTCAACATGGGGTTGTGGTTAAAGACCTTAATGGAGGCCACTTTTAATGGGCCACCATACATTGAAGGATTTGAAGGAGTACTTGGTGATGATGAGCCAGTTTGCTTTGAGAAAGCTGTGGTGATGAGGCACAATGAGGGAGGGATGTCAAGGGAGAGAAGGATGGAGGTGTATGATTTGATGAGGTGCAAGGCTAGAATGTACTGTAATGTGAGCCTGGAAGGTAGGGTTGCTCAGGTCAATGATAAAGGAGTGCCTGTGATTGGGATCACCATGTTCATGAGGACTGGTCCTAGATCCTTCAGGAATCAGACTGAAGTGATTGGGATCTTTGAGAGGGAGTGTGCTAAGGTGGACAGTTGCCGAGTTATGGTGGCTTACTCCAACAATCTCAGCTTCTGTGAGCAGGTTAGCGTATTGTTAAAATCTTTTTTTGGGTAAAGCTTAGGCACGCAAAACTCAGGTACAATTGCAGTATATTAATTGAAGCGCACAAACAGTAAATTCAAACTCATGATTGTGATGAAGCACAAACAGTATTATCTATCTCTATAACAATTAAATTCAATACAGATAATTACGTATTTACATTTAATTGAAAAAATCTAATGCATTCCACTTAAGAAATAGTCCCTAAATTTTAATCTCTTTTTTTCATTAAAAAAAATCATCTAAAGTTTATAGTTTTTTTTATACATATATGTAAGAATTCAATGCTATTGTTTTGTCAGATATGCAGATAGCTAGACGTACATATATATGAAAACTTTAAAATAAGTTAGCAAGTGGAATTGATATGAAGAAAATAAGTTTAGCTAGTTGAATTAGTGTCACTGCCACCACAACACGCATGAACCCCACTCAAATTAAAGTAACCAAAAACAAAAGGAAAACAGACTTTAATTAATCAGAGCACTCAATAATATATACTCTGAAGATCTCTGCCCATGAATTGAAAGCACCCAAATTGGCTATGAACTGCTTAATTTAAGTGTTTTTTGTTACTTGAAATCCCAAATTGTTAGATGCATGTCCAGGATGCAGTAAGATAGACAAAGGCAATCAGGATTTAATTATTTTTATTTTTATTTTTAGTTTTTTTCCTCAGAAAGCTGAAGTATCAAGTATGATAGTCTCTGCAAATTCTGGGAAAGAGGGAGACATTTATAAAATTTTATATAGGATAAGAGAATTATTCAATTATTATTAATTAAAACCCATGGCCACATGGGGATGGAAGTCATTTGCTTTGTACAATTAATGGAGCATATATAATTTATATATATAACTCTAAATTTTCTTGTGCTGTCATGGTTCCAGCAAAGCGTTGCACTATATCCAAAAAAGACTTATAATAATTGAAGGTTTTTCATAATCATTTATGTAACTTAACTCAACCTGATTAGTATATGAATAATATAGAACTTAGCAAACATCCGCGCAATGTCTTCACAATTCAAATCCACATACAAATCCATAGTATTAAGATTATTAAATCCACGGAATTTAGAGCTTTAAAATAGATACTTGTGATGAACGAAATATAAGAAATTATAACATAATAATCCCTTTTCCCAAGGAATTATTATGTTGAGTTCATTCCGTGGGGATTTTCAAATCATTCCTTCCATCCAACCACCTTACTCTATTAAGCCAATCACGGTGCACAACTGTATTAAGGGTAGTATTCTTTTAGGAAAAATTAATGCTAAAGCCACGAACTAGTTTATAAAATCTTTTTACTAACTGTCAATATTGTGATGTTAATGATGAATTTAAATTAGAACTAATAAGAATTTATCACAACAATGATTTGTAAAAATGTTGTAAAATAATTTGTTACATCAAACTATTTTTTAGTATTACTAAATCAACTTACCTTCTAATTGTGATTAATTTTTTGTCTTTTGGGATATAGTACAAATGTAGTCGGTGCATGGAGTAGTGCTACAGACACAGAAAATACACAATTTTTCCCATCCTCTCACAAGAATTCACATGATTTGAAAATCTGGTGCATTTTTTTGGTGGCCGTGGCAATTTCCTAACTCCTGACAACAACCCTTTCTTCCTATATTAATGGCTCTATATATGTAGACTATTACTGGCTCTAATGTATTACAATCCATTTTATTGTTCCAGGTGAAGCTGATGAGCATGACAGACATTCTAGTATCCCCTCACGGTGCCCAGTTAACCAACATGTTCCTAATGGACAGAAACAGCAGTGTGATGGAGTTTTTCCCTAAAGGCTGGCTAAAACTTGCAGGCGTAGGCCAATATGTGTATCATTGGATAGCTAGCTGGTCTGGGATGAGACATCAAGGTGCATGGCGAGATCCCAATGGGGACAAATGCCCCTACCCGGAAGACGATCGCCGCTGCATGTCCATCTTCAAGAGTGGCAAAATTGGACACAATGAGACGTACTTTGGTGAGTGGGCTAGAAATGTTTTGGCTGAAGTGAAGACTAGGAAGATGGAAGAAGCCTCAAAGAAGACCAGTTCTACTGGGTGTGCTTGTAGCTGAATTGCAATCTCAAGCGCATTTCCTATTCTATAAACTTATCTATTTAGGTAGATTGTTCTACTTCAGGTTATAATTCCTCTTTTGTGCAGAACTGCATCTAGAATGAGATAACTTAAAAAAAAAAAACACCCTTTAACAATAGGGTCAAAATTGAATTGTTCTTTCATCATTCCGGATTTTTGTTCTATGGTCCATAACAAAGGATGTTCATGTGATTCACTCTTCATTTGTAAAATTAATGAAGCACATACATATATCTTCAAAAAACGAAAATCAATAGCGTAAAATTTACATTATAAACTAAGCAAATGCTTATTACATTAAACACGTTCACGCAAATGTGTATAATATTGTACACTATTTAATTGTTTAGACCCCTGAACACTCAGATTGTTTAACCTAATTAATTAACCAAGTTAACACTTAGGTTTATTATTCAGAACTAGGTTAAACAGCAATAAATCATATTATGCAGTGCGGAAAAATAAATAAAATAACGATTTAACCTTAAATCTATTGCTTAGGAAAACCAATGAAACCAACAGTTTCAAGGTAAAAAAACCTGGGGAGGATTTAACCTGATCTATCCTCAAGGCAAATAAATCCACTAATAGAGAATTGAAATTTTTACAAAAGATTTAACCTTAAATCTATTGCTACCTCCAGTAGTAACTTACTGACATGACCACGTGCAAGCTCCAAATCCACGGATTCCTTCTCTTTTGGATTTGCTTTGCACAAACACCCATGTTTATGACTTTAAGATCCCACTTAAAGGTTTAGCAACACAAACTCTCCAGTTTGTGACTCCAAGACTATCCTTGAAGGTTTAGATTATCAGCAGTTGTTGATCTTGTTATAGCAATTTCAGATCTACTGGTTCTAATGGTATGAGAATGATTTCTGGTAGTGACTTTGAAAGAGGAAGGCATAATTCCTTTTAGATATTACAAGAGCATCTCTAAAGTCTACTCAAAACATGTCTTAAGGTTTCCTTTAAATACTATATGAAATAGATCTGAAACCCTAATCACTTAATGGGCTTAACGGGCTGATGGGCTTAATTAAAATTCTGCAGACCCGTGTTTCGATCAGTCGGGCCTATTCTCTCGATCGATCGAACTTGGCAAGTTTCTGAATTCTTGTTTCTGCGGCTTCCTTTTTCTTGTATTCTGAATTGCAGCACCTTGAGAATTGTCTAATAAATCCTATAAACTCTAAGATCTATATCTAGACAAGTTTGTGCTCATGGTTTGTCAATTGTTCTAAACTTTTAGAACCTAACAATCTCCCCCTTTGGCAATCCGTACGTGACAAAACTTACATACAATATGAAATGCTCAAAATGCAAGAATAGCCCTATTACAATAATATGCCCAATTACATTACAAATCCCAATCTAAGACTCCTAACCTAGAAATTGTAAGAAGAGGCCAAAGGTCTTGATCAGAATGTACCTATCTTTCCTAAAACACTCAAAAGAGCACATCACCGCATGTGTGGAAATAAATACAGACAAACAATATAAAACACAATTTAAAATTAAAAGTAAACTAACTCTACCCCTAAGTTAGATTCATAAAATAAAATAAAAATTAAAAAAAAAACTTTTATTTTCTCCCCCTTTCAAAAACAATTTCATCTCCCTCTAAATAAAAACAGTTAAAAAAACATTTCCAAAATTTTGTCTATTTCTCCCCCTTTTTGTTACGTATTGACAAAGACAACCTGATCAGAAGGTAGACACAAAAAAACATACACAACAAAGGTTAAGAGAAAATAAAGAATCAATGGAACACAAAACAATTCAGCTCTATAAAAAATAGAGGCAACTCCCCCTATGAAGAGCAACAACTCCTCCTATGAACAAAGGTTTAAAAAATAGCTTTCTCCCCTATAAAAATAGGAGAAACAAAACAAGTTTTGGGGAAAATTTAAGAGGTAGGGAAAACTAAAAAGACATTCATAAGTTCAGGATACATATGAACACAAATATTCTCTTTTTCAATATATGCAAACTTGACACTATGTGACCCATAGACAAATGAATGCAAACACTTCAGGCACAATCAGTTAAGACTATACAATATAGATCTCAATGATATAAAAATTTAGCATGCAATGTGTTTTAAAGAAAATATTTGCACATTTATTATTCACCATATCTCAAAAAAATATACCCAATTTTTAGCAGTTCACACATCAAACTAAATAGCATATACTAAAATGTACAGAACTCAGAAATTAATTAATCAATTTTTAAATCAAGTTGAGTACCAAATTTAGCAAAGTGTATGTGTATTGTGTGTGAAAACAATGAGAGATATGACTGCAAAAATGCAAGATGGATAAAGAAAATAATGGAATGCATGTGAATCCTATCACAAATGATGCAAAAAAAAAAAAAAAAAAAAAAAACTGATCAGTCAAGAAACTAAAAACTGAAAAATTTCTAGTTTCGATCGATCAAAAGGAATTGACCATCGATCGAAAAAACTTCTTGAGAAATTTCGATCGATTGAGCATCGATCGAACATCAATCGAATCAGGCAGAGAGTTTTTGCTTTAACACTATTTTCGATTGGTTGAGTGTAACTTCGATCGGTCAAAACAGTGAAAGATTTTAAAACTTCAAAATTTGGAAATCTTATGCTAAAAAACAACTTGAAATCAGTTTTTATGACTCAATGCAGATGCACATGATCTAGAAAAGTTTTAAAAACAGGATGCCTCTTAAATGCAGGTATCAAAACCAATCAAGAAGTTAAAATCACATAATTTAAACTTCTAAAACACATTTTTCTTATAATTCCCAACAAAAAAAAAAAAAAAATTGCATTTACACATCAGCTCATATGCAATTAAAGATGGCCAGATTAGTTAACACACCATCATATGTACAGAATTTAGCAAAGATTTGTGTTTAATGCGTGCAAAAAATGTGATATGTAGATAGTAATCAAACAAACTTTCTACATTATCAATCACATTGGTTTGAAAGTGACTATCACCTAAAGAGTTACATCATATAATTCTCACATCTCCTAGAAAACACGCTTGCAATCATGTAAAAACTTTTTTTTTTCTTTTGATGCCTTTTCCTTTTTTTTTTTTTTTTTTTTTCTTTTTCTTTTGAATTCGCTTTTTATTTTTCTTTTGATTTTCACATTCTTTTCACAATTAACACCTTGTTTAATCTTTCTGTGCAAGTGCAAAACCTTACTGAGCACGACTTTTATAATTTGCACACAGGTGTTCATGATTGGCGAGTATTAGGTTCTAAAAGTTTAGAACAATTGGCAAATCGTGAACACAAACTTGTCTAGATATAGATCTTAGAGTCTATAGGTATTATTAGACAATATTGAAGGTGATTCAAGTCAAGATTCAAGAACATACAAGCTGCAGGAAGAAGATTTCATAATCTGTCTGGTTCGATCGATCGAAAGACAGGCTCGATCGATCGAAAGTCGTATCTGCAGAATTTTAATTAAGCCCAAACAACAGTTCAAGCCTATTAAGGATTAGGGTTTCAGATCTACTTCTCCTAGTATTTAAAGGAAACCCTAAGCACGTTTTTATAAGGATTTTTAGAGAGAGAAGAGAGTGCCTCTTTTGTATTTAGGGTTTTGTTCCTAAAAAGCTCTCTCATATCTTTTACCGGTATTATTACTTGAAGAATCTCAAGATCCGGTATTGTAGAAGTTACTGCCTTCTCTAGTCATCAAAGGTGCTGATGATCTAAACCTTCAAGGGTGGTCTTGGAGTCACAAACAGGAGAGTTTGTGTTGATAAACCTTTGAGTGGAATCTCAAAGTCACGAACGTGGGTGTTTTTGTTTTGCAAAGGCCAAAGAAAGAAGGAGTCCATGGTCTCGGAGCTTGCACGTGGTCGTGTCAGTAAGTTTCTACTGGCGGGTAGTAATAGGATGTTAGTGATCTAAGTTGCTATTGTAAAACTTTGATTCTTTCTAGTGGATTTGCTTTTTACCTTGAGGATAACTAGGTTAAATCCTCCCTAGATTTTTTACCGGTTTGGTTTTCCTGGGTTATCATATCATTGTGTTTTTTATTTTCCGTTGCTATACATTGATATGTTATATTTGTGTTAACTTAGTTTTGTTAATTTGACTAAGTAATCACTTGGCTAATTACCTAGGTTAATCTGATTGTGGTTTTAAGGGGTCTAAAAACTAACAGCGAGTAATAGTGATAAGATGGTTATTTATGCCTTTCTACTAGGATTTTTTAGTCCTTACAATCAAAAGAATGTGACTTCAAAATTAAGAGCATATGTTTAAAAACCATAAACGACTCACACAATTTAAGCACTACACAGCACAAACTAGCAAAGTGCAAAGAAATAGTTCATCAAAGCTAAACAAGGTACACAGTCATGAAATGCAAATTTCATAGGTCAACCTCAATTACACACTTGAAGATGTGTAATAAACAAAAAAATAAAAAATAAAAAATAGTGTTTTTTTTTTTTTTTTTAATTTATGACCAAAAACAAAAAGCACAAAAACAATGCATGAACCGTGCTTAACTAAGTTATAGAGGGTGCACAAACAAAATATATCAATTTCTTAATTAACTCATGAGTACATGTACAAACTAATACATACTCATACAAAATTAGAAATAGTTTACGCACTCAGTTATGCAACACATACTTTCTATGTTTCTCCACAATGCCAAGTATGTTCTAAATGAAGAGAGAGAGATATCATAATTCATATAATCCTCAAGAAAAATAAAACAAGACTCAAAATAAAATATTTGTCTTTTTGAAAATTTTCAATGTTTTTGGATTTTTTTTTTTTTTTGGAATAAACAAAACAAACTAAAAACGAGATAGCCAAAAACGGAAAGTAAACTTGTCCACAAATAATTGAAAGAATTAAATCAAAAACAAGTAAACAAAACTCACCTTAGCAAATCTTTTCGCACCCATATAGCACGAGTCTTTGTCTTTGTAGGTGAACAACCATGAGAAGTAGAGTGTATTTGAGGGATTACACAATTCTTCTGAGACAAACCGGAATCCTGCAATTTCCTTTCACAAGCCAACAAGTTTAAATTTTTCAAAAGCATATGAAACAATTTATTAGGACTTATGGCAGGAGAAATATCATCACATATCCTAGACTAAAACACAGAATGCTTAAATTTCAATTTATAACAATTAGGACAAATGTGACCAGCCATACCACAAAAGTGACAAACATGAACAAATTTAGGAACATCAGTATTCATAACAGCAGACACACCACAAAGGTGATAGGCACAAAAACATATTTCTTTGGCACTCTAATAGTAGGTTTAGAAACTTCTACATCTACATCAGAACTTTTACCTTTGTCTAACCTTGCAACATAAGTCTTTTCTTTATGATTCCTCTTGAAAGGAGGAACTTAATAGGGATAGAAACAGATACAAATCTGTTATCAACAGCAAATTTGGAATTAGACAAATTTTCAAGTTTAGCTTCAGACTCAACTAACTTTAATTCCAAACTTTTCATCTTTTCATCTTGAGAGAAAAGTTGATTTCTCAAAAATTCATTCTTTTTATTTGATTCATCCAATCTCACAATCAAATCCACTTTTCCAAAATTAGCCAATTTTAACTCTTCCTTGAATTTCTTACCAATTTTCATAGATTTAAATAATTTCTTACGAAGAGTTTCACAGGCATCAATGAAATCAACAAAAACAATAGTGTCATTTTTATTCAAATCATAAAAAATATGGGCAGACAGACACTTAAAACTATCCATGATAGCAGGGATCAAGGATCTCACTTAGGACGTTAATCCAATCAGAGTGAACCTGCTCTGATACCACTTGTTTGTTTGTTTAAACCCCTGAACACTCAAATTGTTTAACCTAATTAATTAACCAAGTTAACACTTAGGTTTATTATTCAGATCTATATTAAACAGTAATAAATCATATCATGTAGTGCAGAAAAATAAATAAATCATGATATGATTACCTAGGAAAACCAATGAAACCAATAGTTTCAAGGTAAAAAACATGGGGAGGATTTAACCTAACCTATCCTCAAGGCAAACAAATCCACTAATAGAAAATTGAAGTTTTTACAAAAAATTTAACCATAAATCAATTGCTACTTCCAGTAATAAATTACTGATACGACCACGTACAAGCTCCGAATCCACAGACTCCTTCTCTCTTGGATTTTCTTTGCACAAAGACCCACGTTTGTGACTTTGAGATCTCACTCAAAGGTTTAGCAACACAAACTCTCCAGTTTATGATCATCAGCAGTTGTTGATCTTGTTACAACAACTTCAGATCTACCGGTTCTAATGGTATGAAAATGATTTTCGATAGTGACTTTGAAAGAAGAAGGCACAGTGCATTTTAGATCTCACAAGAGCACCTCTAAAGTCTACTCAAAACGTGTCTTAGGGTTTCCTTTAAATACTATGTGAAATAGATCTAAAACCCTAATCACTTAATGGGCTTAACGGGCGGATGGGCTTAATTAAAATTCTGCGGACCCATGTTTCGATCAGTCGGACCTGTTCTCTTGATCGATCGAACCTGGCAAGTTTCTGAATTCTTGTTTCCATAGCTTCCTTTTTCTTGTATTCTGACTTACAGCACCTTGAGCATTGTCTAATAAATCCTATAGACTCTAAGATCTATATCTAAACAAGTTTGTACTCACGGTTTGCCAATTGTTCGAAACTTTTAGAACCTAACATACACTTTTTGTAAATGTGTACAATGCATAATATAAACCAATAATTGTCTAATAAAAAAAAAGACCACATTAACAGATGCTCTTAGGGCAATTGCTAATAAACCATAATAAAAAAGTTTTGACACCACTTTTGTGAGAAATATAAAAAGCTATCAACAACATTTATTGTTTTATCATTCTCTCAATAAAATTTTTGGTTAACATTTCCCTAAAAAAAAATATACTTAGCATTGAATGCTATTGCATATGCAAGTCAAAGCAATCTTAGATACATGGTCAGAGATGATAAATGTGTTATTTACTTGTTCTTCCAAGTTTGTGAGTAATTAAGATAATTAATTGTTCCAAATACCAAGACAAAGATAAAATAAGTACCCAAACCACACGGTGGAGAAATTATACAGTCCTCTGGTGGACCACATTACTTGTCTACCATTCCACTAAAAGTCTTCCACTTATTTAAAATTGTTGAGTCAATAATCAGTTTTTATTTTTTTTAAAAATTTCTAATTCAGCAATTTTAAACAAGTGAGAGTCTTTTAGTGAAATGGTGGATCATGTTACTTGTCCACCATGAGGACCTTATAATTTCTCTCACATGGTGTTACTAGATTGGATTTGAAACATCATGACCTAAGAATAACACATTAGCGCAATTGGTACTACATAGGAGATCTGGTCGGTAACTGTGAAGTAGACAAGACCCGGGCCCTCATCTGGTTGCCTTCACGAAGAGGTTCTCCATCATGGGCATATATGCTAGTGTTGTATTCTATTGGTATGTCGACTATCTTGTTGTCTGTAATTACAACTTAGGAGATGAGCTCAAACATATACATAGCTTGAGAAAGATAGTAATCATCTAATGATGAAAAGACTTTGAACCCAAGAAAGTAGCTAAAACAGCCCAAATCTTTTCATCTTGAAGTGTTGATCAAGGAAGTACTTAAGATCATGGATGCCTTGTGTAGACAGCCCATTTCATTTCGGCCTTTACCCAAGGTCCTCAACCCTTATAAATAAGAACCTAACCGCTAGTAACAATCAATAACAACCACTAGCAGCTAGCTGCCTAACTGACTAACAACCCATGCTGATTGTGCATTGCTGACTTGGCTGCTGCAGTGATCCTAAGTTCCTAACACTTCCTCTCAAAACAAGATCTGATTGGAACTTTCATAATAAAATCAGACAATGACGACCTCCAATCTTTTTAATTGGTTCTCTAAAGCTTATTCTAAGTAGAAATGTACAAGAGAAATCGAAGAACTAAAATAATAGTAGCATATATGTTTCATGACAATGGGTGTGTTTGTATAAGTTATTGAAAAACTGTGTTTTGAGTTTAAAATGAGCATTTGTAAAAAAGCTATGAGAAGTTGTGGTTGCAAAATAGAATTTTGAATTTTAAAAATGCTATTTTAAACTCTCAAAACGCCTAACCAAATGAACCCAATATGTCTATTGTATGGTTAATGAGATCAATATATTAAGGCTGTGAACTGCATCTATATGAGTAGGTGAGTTAAGATGGAAGCATCTGATTATGTAGGTGCTACATATACCATTCAAGTTTTCTATAATACCGAAGGATGCAATTGGAAATATGATTGAAATTTACTTTTGGTAGCTTGTCAAAAAAACCATTCAAGTTTTCTATGCTATCAAAGGTTTTTTTTTTTTTTTTTGAAATTTTCTTACGAACAGTGGGGAAGGTGATTCGAACCCAAGTTCTTTCTAATGGAAGAATCGGAAAATACCACTGCCCTACAAGGCCTTTGGCCTATGATTTTAATGGATGGTAAGAATGACAATGACAGTTTGTTTGAAAAAACAGTCTACAGGATGAGAAGTATAAAAACAATCTACAAGATGAAAACTAAATACAAAGATGAAAGCATAATTGAATTCAATCCCTCAAAATTCAATTTCTCATATAATATTTTTCCCCTTTTATGGTTTCACCCTTAATTCATACAGGACTTAGTCTAAAACATAGGTGATGCTAATAATATGATTAGCATCATATAAACATCTAACGAATTAAAAGCCACGGCTGGTTCAACTAATTCCACAGGACATGCTTATGTGTACATGGGATAGATAGTAGCATTAGTATATAATATCAGACGTAAGGGACCTAACCAGTGATCAAATGGAGGACTAAAATTTGATACATGAGATGTTTCACATGGCTGATTATTACAGTTAAGCTCAAGACCAGAGTACCAATCAAATGTACTACCATCCATATATAACTGAATCTCAAAATACATTTGTTGCAATTGGATTGCATCTCAATGTCGTTATCATACATACTAGATGAAATGGAAATAAACTGATTAAACCCCAAAACTCCCAGAGGGTACTATACATGTTTTTTAATTGCATAACCTTCAACGAAGCTTTGGTTTCACTGTTGTAGCCCAGATAGTATCGGATATGGCCATAGTCTTTATAGGATTTGGAGCACAAGAGGAAGCAGTATTTGTTATCACCTAAATGGAGCAAAGCAGGTGGTTCTGACTATGAACGAGTGGTGACATTGTAAGTAAAGGAGAGAGCAAAGGCCCGATTGGTATTCTCACGATAGTAAGCTACAAGGATTTGTTTTGTTTGGGCTTTCTGTAATATGAGTCCTTTATTTTTATTTTTTTTTACAGGCCCGGCTCTTCTCATTTTATAGACACGTACTACCTCTTGAGTGAGAAAATTATGATAGAACTTTTTATTTGAAGAAATATGAAACTATATATCAAAATGTAGAGTTCAAATTAATTGCAACTTGAAAATAATATAAATCAAATTAATTGCTATCAAAATGTAGGGATCAAAATAGTATTTTGACCTTAAAACATATAATCCAAAAAGTACCATTTCCATTGTGCAAAGCCATTGAATGTTTCACATTGAATTTTTTGGCCCCTATTGTCCTTAAAAATTATTGGATTTCCGTGCATTGCATAATTCTTTGATTCGACCAACTCATATTCTGCACTTATTACAAATGCCACTAAATTTTCAGTGTGAGCAAGGGAGGGAGGACAATTGCTGTCAAATATCACAAACACTAACCAAATCTTGAATGGACCATTCAAAGTAGAATGGGCCCAATGAAAACAAACTAACATCTTAGTGTCTCCTTTCCTCAATAGAATAGTCAATAGTCCACCAATGGTAAAGTGGGCCCAAAGGCCACAAACATTCTTACATTTGGGTTGGAACTTGGAATTTGAAATCTGTGATTTAATGGAACAAATCTCATTGCACCTAACACCCCAAGATAAACATAAGAAAATTAGAAAAAAATAATAATAAAAAAAAAAAGTCTAAGAAGTGTGCTTCATTATTAGATTTCTTGTCGATTCTCAAAAACAAAATAAAAATAAATAAAATAGGTTGTATATTACGGGGAAGAAAGATCATATGGTCATAGGTCAAATTAGAGCTTCAATTTAAGGGATCAATACATAATGTCTGGCCAAAGCCCAACCAACAATGGGCTAAACATGTGGACGAAGAGTGGAAGGCAACGTGGTGAGGCTCCCACCATTTCTAGACATCGACACACGCAAACAGAGTATTCTCCTCCTACACGGTGATTTGCCCCCTGCAAGTTAACATTTTCGGGACTTAAAAAGGTTTATGTGTGGCACGTGTTTTAAGAAAATTTCTTTTTAGTTAACAATAATAATAATAATAATAATAATAATAATAATAATAAATCTCTTTTCATCCTTAAATTAAAAAATATTGTATTTTTGTCAATGAAAATTTAAATTATTTTAGATTTTGTCATAATGTTCGAGTATGGGTTTTTGCGGTGTGGTGCATTGAGATTTTGGACTATTTTTAACACCGCATTTTACGGTGCAGTATAATCAAAACCATAACGGCACTACACTTCATTTTTGTGGTCATATGTACGGTGCAATGCGGTTTAGAATTTAGTCAAAACTATAATCGCACCGCATCTCATTTTTGCGGTCACATATGCAGTGCGATGTATAAGATGTAGTTTGAAACTAGTATATTTTTTAAATTTTGGGTTTTCCTTGCCCAGTCAAAAACTTATTTTTCCCTTTTTTTTGGTCAAGTTTTAAACTATTAAGCTAGTTTTTTTCTTTATTTTAGAGTAGTTTTCCTAATCAACACTTGTTCAGGTTATTAAACTTTTTTTTTTTTGGTTGAAAACTAGGCTTATTAAACTATTAATAATATGTTTAATATTAAAAAATATACTAATATATAGAGAGGGTGCAGTGCGGGACGGTTTGTGCAGTTTCCTTATTATAAAACCACAAACTGCATTACACCATGCAGTGCAATGCACTGTTACTTGCGGTGTGGTTATACCATTTTGCAGGCAATTGTGGTGCAAATTTTACAATTTGTGCGGTTTGGTGAACACCCCTATCCACAAGCAATGCTAGGGACACAAAAAATTACACAATTTTTACCACAACTGGCCACATAGCGAGTTGTGAGTGGTGGAAGTATGGACCCACCATTTAATCTCCACCATTCACAGTTCACCACATGACAAGTTGTGACAATAGTTGTAGAATTTTTTTTGTCCCTAGCATTCTCCTATGTACACTTGCCAACGTATTTAATGATATTATAGGGACAAAAATAAAACCTAAAGTATATATATATATATATATATATATATATATATATATATTGTCCTTTAGAAATATAATCTACATTCAATTCTTGTCCATAAAATATGCATATTATTGGTAGTGATAACACTGAAAATATCACCAATAAGCTACACAGTCCTCATACGCCCAAAACTGAACCTGCACAACAAAAAGAGAAGACCTTGCAGAGAGCACCGGTGTGGTGTCGGCCAAATACCCTCCGAAGGTCAAGTCAGAACTATTCTCACAACTCTAGAGTGCTAGAGAGGGTAAATTATGTGTACCTTGGTTCGTGAGGGTGCTTGGGTTTTTATAGTAGTAGGGGTTGAACCATTTTTCTTGGAGTAGAAGTCTTTTCCTTATAGGAGTCTTCTTGGGCGTATTTTGCAGGATCCTTTCCATATAGGAATCCCTCTTAGGTTTCACAAAACGTGGAGGGCAAGTCATTTACTTATACACGCAAACGTGGTTAGCAAGCATTCTTTGACTAGTGCCATCAGCTTACATTATGCCTTCAGTCTTCATCCCGTCAGCTTCAGGATCACCCTTCAGCTTTATTATCTCGTCAGCCTACGGGTGTCTCTGATGCCTCTCCCTACAACTTTCGCCCGCCGTCAGTCATTAAACAGGGGCTGACGGCCCAGTAGATCCTGTCACTAATAAACCGTCTTTTGTGATCAATCTCTTTTATTCTTATCAGTTGCCCCCTACTCCATATCTCCGTCACTTTTCATACTGGGGTTATGGAGTTAACGTTTCTGTTGATTGTCATATTCTTTAAGAAGGCGGGAAAATTATTTACATGGGACTCCTTGAGCCGCCGTGCATTTAATGCTTTGGACACGTGGCGAGTTCCCATTGGCTTTGCTTCTGACGAGGGTGTCGCTTCGTCCTCCGCGCCCTTCCATTCTATATATAAGGGGGTCCTCCTCCTCATTTCCCCTATTTCATCTTTGCTGATCTTTGAAAGAGAGAGACCGTCGGTTTGAATTCCGTCACCTTGTTCCTTAACTCCGTCACCTTGTGTATTGCTGCCCTTGAAGCCATTTCTCCAAGAAAGTTAACTCACCAGTAAGTTTTATTTCCTCTCCTCTTTTCATTTTTACTTATGCCTGTATAATTCATTAGTGAGGACGTCAGCTTAGGTACTTAGATTGGATCCGTCACTTGTAGGTAGTCAGATGTCAAGTGACGCGTCGTGTGAGGAGTCGTCAGTCCGCGAAGGAGCGAGCTACGACGAGGCCTTTGGTTCTGGTGATGAGTCAGAGGACTTCTCGCCTTCGTCAGAGAGAGGGACGTCGGCCCGATCTCCTGACGGTGATGAGAATTATACTGAGGGAGGTAAGGATGAAATAGAAGAGGGAAGAGGAGAGGATGGAAATGACGGGGATGATATAAATGTTGACGGAGATGATATAAATGTTGACGGAGATGATAGTGACGGAGATGATATAAATGTTGACGGAGATGATAGTGACGGAGATGAGGGACCCAGTGAAAGGACTTCAAAGGGTCCAGGAGATAACCGTCCTTTCATTCTCCCTGAGGATTGGGCCGTTAACAAATTTTTACCTAGGATGAGTGATAAGGTTTTTAGGGAGTTGCGCACTCGTTACCAAATCCCAGACCATATCCCGATCCGTCTCCCTGGAGAGAATGAGAGTTGTTACTCAGGGAGAACCGCTGACGTGGGCATGTATGATGCCATGTTTGCTGCGGGCCTGAGATTACCGTTGACGGCCCTACACCGTCAGCTGGCTGACTTTCTGGCCCTGTCCGTCACTCAAATTGCCCCAAATGCTTGGAGGACTTTCATAGGAGCTGAAATCTTGTGGGGCCGTCTTAGTGGAGGAAACCGTCAACTTACCTTAGACGAATTCTTTTACTACTACAGGCCCCATCATATCGCCTCGTCTAAGGGGACATACCATTTTAATGCCTGGGAGAAAAGTTTGAGGCTGGTATCAGATATGCCAGATTCCAATAGGAACTGGAAAAGTAGATATTTTTTTGTTGAATGGACGGATTGGGTTTGCCGTCAGGAGGAATGGGCGACGATGCCCCATGGTTATTTTGACAACACTTTGGCTTTTGTCAGGGATTCAGGTTAATCCCGTCAACCATGTTCCTTTCGTTTTTTGAAGTGACGCTACTAACATTCTTTCTCTTTTTTCTTTTAAGCTCATACCCGTCCCCACATAAACGACGAACAGGAGGAGTTCATCCATCGGGTTCTGGAAATCCCTTTGGAGGAACGTAAGTGTAGGGATTTGATCACCCTTGACACTATTCATTTATACTGTGGGGGTCCAGAACCGTCAGCTGAAGCCCAGAAATTGGACAATTTTTCCCGCCGACGTAAGTACTCCTTATCACCTCCGTTAGTCTACTCCTCCGTCTCTTGTTCTAACTGTTAGTTTTTTTTTTTTTTTTTTTTTTTTTTTTTTTTTTTGTATTGTAGAGATGGAATCTGCTAAACAGAGGGTAAGGGCTGCCGCAGCCCGTCAGAAGGAGGAGAAGAGGGCAAAGGAGGCAGGGGGGGAGACGTCATCAACCCCTAAGGCCGTCACTAATCAGGCAAAGAGGAAGCCCGTTGGGAGTGATGGCCGTCCGGCTAAAAAGGCCACCATCACTCCTGGGGATGGTGCTGCAAAGGAAAAATCACCTCTCAAGCCAAGCCACGGTGCGGGCAAAGGGATAATGACCTCCTTGGGTCCCGTCAACGAAGGCCCCTACCGCCTCCTGACCCACAAGGACTATGCCGTTGGGGAGGTTAAGTCCTTCATAAAGTTGACGGACATAGAGCCTTGTGATCTGTTGGGGATGGAGGATTTAGGGGCGTTAGCCCTTTTTGACCTCACCAGGGTATGCTTGCTACCTTTTGGTCGAACTGATCTTATTTTGCTTTGATGAACTTTGACTGACAGCTGTGTTCTTTTCTTAGGCCTTGGTGCGTGTCAAGGCCCTTCAAGACCGTTGCATCGCGAAGGAGGGAGTCGTCACTCGGGTCCGGAAGCATAATACAAATTTGATGAATGAACAAGGGTAGTACAAGGATGCCGTCTGTACGCTGAATCAAGAGCTGAAGGAAGTCAGGGAGAAGCTGGTGGAGGCTGACCGTCAGAATGACAAGCTCAAGGAGGAGGTGACGGATCTAGGCCAAAGGGTGCAGACGGCTGGGGCTGACGCGGTTCGAGACTTTAAAGCGACGCAATCGTTTATTGACCCTTGTGCCAAGTATTATGGCACTGGTTTTGACGATTGCCTCAAGCAGGTCGCGTCAGCATTCCCAGAGCTGGACCTGTCTGGAATTACAATGGATGGTGGAGATGACAGCTTCTCTCAGCCTAATCCTACTCCGGAGTTTGACGGTGTTGTTGTCCTAGCCCAACTTGCTGCAAACCCTCCTACTCATGCTTCCAATACTCCAGCTACGATTGTAAATGTTGAAAATCAGCAAGCTGACGGGAATCCTGCTGACGCTCCCGCTCCTTAGTTCTCTTTATTTGTATTTTAGCCTTGTATTTCAATCATTTTGCAAACAATCGTTGTACTTTAATTTTTTTTTGCAAACAATTGTTTAAGTGCCCGTTGGTTTTCTCGGGGTTTTGTTTGTATACAGCTGTATTTATTGCATGGTATATTATTCCCGTCGCTTTTGTTTTTTTTTTTTTTTTTTTTTAATCAGTGATTGAGCCAGACAAAGTCCTGGTAAACATTCCCGTCTGTTTTGGGAACCCCGTCAGTTTTTTTGAACTGGTTGGGAGACTCCGTCGGTATAGCCTTTTTTGCGACTAATGAGTATATCCTTCTTATCTCGTCAGTTTCACGGGTTTTCCCCTTGGATTTTCGACCTTGTTCGTCACTTTTCAAGGTCCGTCAACTTGGTTGCATATCCAAGTAATGGTTCCGTCGCTTTTGGCCCATTAGCTTTGAAGATTCGCCCGTCAATTGTCACCATTTTTATTACTTTACCGACCTTAATGTGGCCGTCAATTTTTTAATTTTCAATCATCTTATGGGCTTAATGTAAGCCCGTTGGTTCTATAATGGCCCCATCCGTTTGGTGACACCGTCAACTTTTTAGCTTTAGTCTGTCACGAGCTTGATGATCTTGTCATCTTTTGTAGGCCCGTTGGTTTTGGAACCTCGTCCATATGATGATAGCCTCATCTATTAGGTGTGACCGTCAGCTTTTTAGCTTTAGTCTGTCATGGGCTTGATGAGCTTGTCATCTTTTGTAGGCCCGTTGGTTTTAGAACCTCGTCCATATGATGATAGCCTCATCTATTAGGTGGGACCGTCAGCTTTTTAGCTTTTAGCCTTGATGACCTTGTCATCTTCGTAGGCCTGTTGGTTTTTGGAACCTCATCCATATGATGGTAGTCTCGTCTGTTTAGTGAGACCGTCAGCTTTTTAGTCCGTGTGTTATGGACTTAGTCGTTTTTGTTGTTCACTTTTGTGAACTTAGTTGTCCACTTTTGTGGACTTTAAACCGTAGATTTCTAAAATAGATACTTCAGCAATTTTGAATAAACTCCTCTTATTGCCATGCATTTGTAAATAAAAGTAATTCTAAAACCAAATCCTGCCTTTTGGGCTTAAAACAAAAAAGAGGTATTGTTGCAAAAAAATAAAGTAAATGATAAAGCTGAGGAGTAAGACTAAAATTTGTTGAAATGTAAAAAAGGTTGGTCTTTATGTTGCCGCTTCTACTGGTAATACTTTCGTAGGTGCTCGGTGTTCCATGGGTGTGGCAGCCTCTGTCCTTCTAACATCTCCAGGTGGTAAATGTCTTTCCTCTGCCACGACGTAACTCGGTAAGGTCCTTCCCAATTGGGGCCGAGTTTCCCTTGGGTAGGGTCCCTAGCAGCGCCCATGACCTTTCTAAGAACGAGATCTCCAACTTGGAAGTCTCTGTGTCGGACCCGAGAGTTGTAGTGTTTGGCCATGCGGTCCTGGTACCTAGCGAGCCTTTGTTCTGCCGCAGCCCTGATCTCGTCCACTAGGTCGAGCTGTAGTCGCATTGCCTCTTCGTTTTTGTTCTCGTCATGGTTGTGAACCCTGTAGCTCGTGAGCCCAACTTCGGCCGGGATGACTGCTTCACTTCTGTACGTCAGTCGGAACGGTGTCTCTCCTATAGGTGCCCTTGCCGTCGTCCTGTATGCCCATAGTATGCTCGGCAATTCTTCAGGCCATATACCCCCTCGAGCCGAGTCTTGATAATCTTGAGTAAGGATCGGTTCGTGACTTCGACCTGGCCATTAGCCTGAGGGTGGGCGGGGGAGGAGTAGTGGTTCTTTATTCCTAACTGTGAGCAAAAATCCCGGAAGGAGTCGTTGTCGAATTGCCTCCCGTTGTCCGAGACAAAGACTCTAGGAATGCCAAACCTGCATATGATGCATCTCCAGACAAAGCTTCGTACGTTCTTCTCCGTAATGGTGGCCAAAGCTTCAGCTTCCACCTACTTTGTAAAGTAGTCAATGCCCACTACCAAGAACTTCAGCTGTCGTACTGCTGTAGGGAATGGTCCCATAATATCTAACCCCCATTGTGCGAACGGCCATGGGGCCGTCATCGGGGTCAACTCTTCGGTTGGTTGTCTAATAATATTGCTGAACCTTTGGCACTTGTCACAGGTCTTGACATAAGCTTCGGCGTCCTTCTGCATGGTGGGCCAATAGTACCCTGCTCGCACAAGCTTGTGCACCAACGACCTTGACCCTGAATGGTTTCCGCAGATTCCTTCGTGTACCTCCTTTATGACGTAGTCTACTTCTTCCGTACCTAAGCATCTCAAATATGGACCGGAGAAGCCTCTTTTGTACAGGACGTCTTTTATTAAGACGAACCTTGCCGCCTGGACCTTCAGCTTTCTTGCAGCCTCCTTTCCGTCTGGTAACACCCCGTTTTTTAAGTATGAAATTAACGACGTGGTCCAGCTACTGTCAGAGCCTATTTCCTGCACGTTGCTGGAATCTATTAGTGGCAAAAGCTGAACAAAAGAGAGTACATTACCAGGGATGACCATATGTTCTGCTGAAGCGGCCTTTGCTAGGCGATCGGCTCGCTCATTTTCTCCTCTGGGGATTTGGATGATTTTGGCTTCTAGGTCATCTACTTTTGCCTTTACTTGATCGAGGTACCTCTTCATCCTTTCTCCCTTGCACTCGTAGTCTCCATTTATTTGGTTAGTAATGACCTGAGAGTCGCAGTATATGACTACCCTCGCGGCTCCTGTTGCTTTGGCGAGGTCGAGTCCTGCTATTAATGCTTTATACTCTGATTCATTGTTGGTAGCGGGGAAGTCGAGACGGACCATACATTCAACTGTATCTCCTTCGGGGGATAGTAGCACAATGTCGGCCCCTCCGGCTTGTCTATTGGATGACCCGTCCGTATATATGCTCCAATGAGGGGACTCTTTTGCCCCCTTGTCTTTGTCATGAGTGAATTCTGCTACGAAGTCTATGACGATCTGTCCTTTGATGGCGGTTCGTGGGCGGTACTGGATATCAAATTCGCTCAACTCTATAGCCCATATCGCCAATTGACCCGCAGCCTCAGGATTGCTCATCGCCCATCGCAAGGGCTTGTCAGTCAGGACGTTCACCGTATGGGCTTGAAAGTACGGTTTGAGCTTGCGGGTCGCCGTAACTAACGCAAAGGCAAGTTTCTCCATAGGCGGGTATCTTTCTTCGGCACCGCGAAGCGCTCGGCTCGCGTAGTATACGGGCTTTTGTATTTTTTCTTCTTCTCTGACTAAGGCAGCGCTGATGGCTGCTGGGGAGACGGCTAGATAGAGAAAAAGCTCTTCTCCTGGTCGTGATGGGCTCAGCAGTGGTGGGGAGGAGAGATAAGCCTTCAACTCCTCGAACGCCTGCTGACATTCGGCAGTCCACTCGAATGATCTCTTCAGCGTGCGGAAGAATGGCAAACATTTGTCCATCGCCCTTGACACGAACCTATTTAGTGCTGCTATTTTCCCGTTAAGGCTTTGTACCTCCTTCACATTTCTTGGTGGCGCCATCTCCATAATGGCCCGGATCTTATCCGGGTTTGCCTCGATCCCCCTTTGGGACACCATAAATCCTAGGAATTTTCCCGCCGTCACCCCGAAGGCGCATTTTCCTAGATTGAGCTTCATGTTGTAAGAACGAAGGGTGTTGAATGTTTCCTCGAGATCTTTCAAATGATCTTCCTCCCTTCGGCTTTTTATTAGCATGTCGTCAACGTGGACCTGGACATTCCTCCCAATTTGTGGCGCGAACATTTTGTTCGTGAGCCTTTGGTACGTTGCGCCCGCATTCTTCAAGCCGAAGGGCATTACTTTGTAACAGAAGAGGCCTTGACTGGTTATGAATGAAGTTTTCTCCTGATCGGCTTGGTGCATTCGGATTTGGTTATACCCCGAGAAAGCGTCCATGAAGCTTAGCAACTGGTGTCGGGCCGTTGAGTCGACTAGGACGTCGACCCTTGGGAGGGGATAGCTATCTTTGGGGTAGGCTTTGTTAAGGTCGGTGAAATCCACACACATCCGCCACTTTCCGCTAACTTTCTTTACCATTACTACATTTGCCAGCCAATCGGGGTAGTATACTTCCCTAATGAAACTCGCCTCCTGCAGCTTGCGAACTTCTTCTGCTATAGCCCGATCTCGTTTGGGGGCGAACACTCTCTTCTTCTGTCGGACGGGTGGAAAGGAGGGCGATACATTCAATTTGTGCACCATGACTGAAGGGTCTATTCCTGGCATATCTTCATGGCTCCAGGCGAATACGTCTCGATTGCCTCTAAGAAAGGTTATGAGCTTTTGACGGATTGCGGGGTTAGCGAGTGTTCCAATTTTGGTCGTTCGGCCAGGATCGGAATCGTCAAGGGGTATCTCTTCTAGCTTCTCTACTGGTTTCGTCACCGTCCGGTGTTCTTCTATATTCAAGGCCTGGACCTAATCCTCTATCTCCATCATGGCCACAAAGCATTCGCATGCGACCATTTGACTTCCGCGCAGCTCCCCTACTCCATAGTCGGTAGGGAACTTAATCATCAGGTGATAAGTTGAAGTTACCACCTTCCATGAATTGAGCGTGGGTCGTCCGAGGATAGCGTTGTAGGTAGACGAGCAATCGACCACTAAGAATGTCACGTCCTTGGTTACCTGCTGGGGGTAATTACCTACCACTACGAACAATGTGACTGCGCCCAGTGGGAATACCCGGCTCCCTCCAAAACCTAAGAGCAGGGCATTTGTCGAAATCAATCGCTCCTTGTCGATCCTCATCTGCTGGAACGCCGGGTAGTATAGAATGTCTGCTGAATTGCCGTTGTCGACCAACACCCGGTGCATGTTGTAGTCTTCTACCCGTAAGCTGACGACGAGCGCATCGTCATGTGGATGGTGAAGGCGTCGCATATCCTCTTCTGAGAACCCAATTATGGGGCCTTCTCTTCGTGCTATTTTTGTCACGGCCCCCATCAGCTGAACATTTTGTACCATACGAAGGTAGGTTTTGCGGGCCTTTTTGGATGACCCGGCGGCAGCCGTTCCTCCTATGATCATCCCTATGTCCCCTATCGGGGGCCTCGGTCACTTATTATCCCTCCGGGGGTGTTGGTCTTGTGGGGGTGGATCTTTTTTCTCCTTGCTAACGAACTTCTGTAGTTTTCCTTGTTTGATAAGGGCCTCGATCTACTGCTTTAGGTCATAGCAATCGGCCGTATCGTGACCATGGTCACGGTGGAAGCGGCAATACTTATCCCTAGAACGTTTGTTGGGATCACTCTTCATCTTTCCAGGGAACGTCAGAGCCTCCTCATCCTTGATTTGCATTAGGACTTGATCTATCGGGGCGGTCAACGGAGTGAAGCTTGTGAATCTTCCCCCCAAGGGCTTAGGGCGTCTCTCATCCCTTCGGTCTCCCATCCTTGCCTTCTTCCGGCCTTGGTCCTGTCGGGTGTCTTCCTGCCTTTCGCTTTTCTTGGGCTTCTCTTCTCGGGCCAACAACGCGTCCTCAGCGTTCATATACTTGGTGGCCCTATAAAGCACTTCCGACATGGTCTTCGGGTCATTTTTGTACAGGGAGAACAGAAACTTACCCTTCTTTAGGCCATTCGTGAATGCTGTGACAAGTATCTTATCGTCGGCTTTGTCGATCGAGAGTGCCTCCTTATTAAAGCGGGATATGTAGGCCCTCAACGTTTCCTCCTCTCGCTGCTTGATACTCATCAAGCAAGCCGTAGACTTTTTGTACCGATGTCCTCCGATAAAGTGTGCAATAAATTGAGTGCTTAGCTCCTTGAAGGTGCTGATGGAGTTGGGTGTCAGCCGGCTGAACCAAATTCTTGCCACACCCTTCAGCGTCGTAGGGAAGGCCTTACACATGATCGCGTCTGCTACTCCTTAAAGGTGCATCAGGGTTTTAAAGGTCTCTAAGTGGTCTAGAGGGTCCCTGACTCCATCATAACTATCTATCTGTGGCATGCGGAACTTACTTGGTAGAGGGAAGGAGCTGACGGGCACAGTGAACGGTGAGTCAGTTCGGTTAACGAGGTCGTCAAGATCGCTAGACACTCGTCCCTTGAGAGCATTCATCATAACTTCCATTTGTTCCTTCATCACCTGCATCTCTGCGATAATAGGTGGCGAAGTCGTATCTGCGAGGGAAGGGAGGCTCACGTTCTGACGCTCTGGTCTGCTTGGGGCGTTACTGGCCTGGGGTCCCTCTTGATTCCTTCTGTCAGCGCTGTTTCCTTCTTGATCTGCTCCTTGGTTATCCGGTGCTGCGTTTTTCTGGCGCAGCTGCTCTTCCAGGTTGCGATTTTGTTTGGTGAGGCGTTCCACGGCAACGGCTAGAGTTTTAACTTGTCTCTCGAGGGCGGTCGTGGGTGGTTCTTCTTCTTGAACATCGTTAGTGGTTGCCATTGAGCGAGTGAGCACCATGCAACTTTTTGTCCGGGAAGCGGTAATATGACTTACACTACGTTTCCCACAGACGGCGCCAACTGATGATGCTGAAAATATCACCAATAAGCTACACAGTCCTCGTACGCCCAAAACTGAACCTGCACAACAAAAAGAGAAGACCTTGCAGAGAGCACCGGTGTGGTGTCGGCCAAATACCCTCTGAAGGTCAAGTCAAAACTATTCTCACAACTCTAGAGTGCTAGAGAGGGTAAATTATGCGTACCTTGGTTCGTAAGGGTGCTTGGGTTTTTATAGTAGTAAGGGTTGAACCCTTTTCCTTGGAGTAGAAGTCTTTTCCTTATAAGAGTCTTCTTGGGCGTATTTTGCGGGATCCTTTCCATATAGGAATCCCTCTTAGGTTTCACAAAACGTGGAGGGCAAGTCATTTACTTATACACGAAAACGTGGTTAGCAAGCATTCTTTGACTAGTGCCGTCAGCTTACATTATGCCTTCAGTCTTCATCCCGTCAGTTTCAGGATCACTCTTCAGCTTTATTATCCCATCAGCCTACAGGTGCCTCTGGTGCCTCTCCCTACAACTTTCGCCCGCCGTCAGTCATTAAACAGGGGCTGACGGCCCAGTAAATCCTGTCACTAATAAACCGTTGGCTTATCTTTTGTGATCAATCTCTTTTATCCTTATCAAGTAGTATTTCGACATTAGTATAGGTAATATCACAAAATTTCTACATCATCATCACAATTCACAAGTCACAACTATGTTAACAAGATTATATAATCTATAAAGAAGCAAAGCAACAAGTAGTTAGCTCGAGAGGGCAAAAGTTGTCTTGAAAATTGAAATAAGGTGGGGAAGGGTCCTAGTCTTAGAGGGAGCTGAGCAATCAAACATGTGAGGCTCATGAGTTGGAACGTGTCCATCATGTGCAGTCTTGCAAGCCTCGCATGCCAGTTTTGAGAAATTTTCAAATTTACTCTAAACTTAAAGGACATTTTGATGGTCTTCCTAGTCTCGAAGCTAAACAAATTAGCTAATGTTCGAAATTTATGAAATTATATTTCTAACGATACTAAGTTTGCTTCAATTGAAGGTCTACATCAAAAGTTTTGGCCTTGGGGAATCTGGTACCTCCCAAATTTTTCGAGTTTCCGTCTTACTCTAGCTGCCTAGCACAAGTAGGTGCACGTGCATTAAGGCTTTCATGAGTATGCAATTGGGAGATCCAAACGTGGATGGACATATTTTGGCAAAAACCTCATATTTGTGCTTTGGTTTGAGAAAAACATATTTTGTTTTGGGAATTTACGGGTACATGAAAGTGTCGATTTCCACACATTTCAAGGTTTGTTACACACGATTATACGTGGTTTTTTTTTAGCCCATAGTAGTTCCTGAAAATCTACATGACTTCTATGATAGCACTAATGTCTTGTTTTGAAGCTTAAAAAAAAATTAAAACAAAAAAACAAAAAAAAAAACCATAAGATCATCTGCAAACATTAGGTGAGATTTGTGGGCTACCTCCATGCCCTTAATCTTGCCTTGAGAGATTTGTGGGCTTTTTTTTTTCTTTTTTTCTTTTTTTCTTTTTTTTATGGGGAGAGATTTGTGGGCTAGCTCTTGCTACTTCCATGCCCTTAATCTTGCCTTGAGATTCCAGGTTAATGATTAAACTAGAGAGAACATCAATAACAAGGATAAAATAGAAAAAAGCAATGGGATTACCTTATCTAAGACCTTGGAAGTGTAAAGTCTATATTTTTAAGTTGGCAACCATGAACAAATGTAACCTATAGAACTTAGTTTGTCTAGTTGTTTAGTATTGAAATAATCTTTGAAACAAGACAAATGAAGTTCTAAACAGGGTGAAGACTTAAGAAATCAAAAAATTGAAATGCTGAAGACTACATTTCAATTACAGGCTGACAGGTTAGAATCCAATTACCTTGACCAATCAAGATTCGTGCAAATTGTAGATTCTGGTTTTCTTCTTAGCAGTTTGATCTAAAGTTTTAATGGATCTTAAGCACATATAAATACAAACCATAGAGCATGTTTTTGCATATTCAAGGGGCAGTGTTTTGTATAAAGATTTGAAGATTTTCCATACCCTTTTGAAGCTACAGCTAAAGTCCATGTGTAAACAACAAATCTAGTCATAAATCAAAGTTGTTGCATTCAATCAACCACAGTTGCTGATCTAGATAAAACTTTTGAGTGAAGATCTCAAAGTCACAAACAGGAGAATTTGTGTGCAACAGTTTCACAGTAAAAGAGTTTGGAATTGGAGCTACGTGTAGTCACGTGGGTAAGTACTACATGAAGTAGCAGTAGATTTAGAGTTACGTCTATTGTATAAACTTCCATTCTATTTCCAGGTTTTTCTTATTATGAAACCACGATTTCATAAGTTTTCCTGCATCATCATTTTTGGTGTCTGATGAAGTAGAAATCATCAGTCAAGTAAACTCATCCAAATGAGCCAACAACCTCGTCCCTATACCTGAAAATGTTACACAAAGTCCTCTTTAGGTGGTCACGGGTGTGGTGCTTGCCATAGAGTCTCCGATGATAAAGTCAGCGTATAAAAGCTTCAAGAAAGTATCAGAGACCAAAGCTATGGCATATTTTTGTATTTAGGATTGTGTGTGTACCTTGTTTTGGTTCTGAAGAGTGTTTATATATGGTTTCACAGGATCTAGCCGTTTTGGCCTTTAATGTGGCTTTAATGCCTCTTTTAGTAACGCCTTTAGGCTCAGTAATGTAGGCTTTGATGAGCCTCCAACGATCTATACAGCTGGTCTTGTAACTGTCTGAGGTATTGAATACTTCCTTAAATGGCTTGTCTCCATTCGTTAGTGATATGGAATGGTGGACGGAGATGTCTAATGATTTCGTCTGAGCCAAGGGGTTCGTTGGTCCCATCAGTTGCCCCCCCAAGTTCTGTGGTCGTCCTTGCGTGTCATGAAGACCACCAGAAGGTGAAGGGTTTCTTGCTCAAACATGACTCTTGGGGTTTCATTCCGTTTTTAATGCGTAGTGGCGGTGCCAGACATGTCGTGGCCACGTGGCGTGTTCTGAGTGGGGGGATTTAATGCTCTACTTCGTGTGACTCTTGGTTTTCCCGTTGTTTTTCAGTTTTCTGTGCTTAGTTTTTAAACTTCCATCCTTTTCTATTTCTACTCCACTTTTCACTTTCTTTCGCCATTGCTGTTCTGCGCTTTCTCTTCTCCGAGCTACTATTCTCCCTGCAATTTCTTGCATTTTGCCCTTCTTGGGGTTGCGTTTTTGAGGTAAGGCTTCTTCTTCTTTTTGTTCACTCTTCGTAGAGTAGATAATTTGTATGGGTTTCTGATTTTCTCCTTTTTCTTTCTTCTTTCTGTGTTTTTGGTTTCTTTAGGATCTCCTCTTTTTGCTTTTTGAGTTCCATGGTTAGTAGTTCCAAAGTTAGGACACTTGGCCCTTCTGTTTCATTCCTTTTTGCGCATTTAGGGGCTTCGCTAAGAATTTCTCGCACTTTCTGTCCTTTAGTTGAGGGTTTTACGTGTGGGGAAAATAGTTTAAATCTGGTATTAGCTGATCTGTTCCCTTTACTCCGTCAATCCGTCAATTGGTTTGAGGATCTGGTGGGTGATCAGAGGGTGATGTCGGAGGTAAGATCCAGTAAGTTAGAGACAAGGTTGTCGTCTAGCGACGACCCTGTGAAGGAAGATACTGCGGCCTATACTTCGAGAGTGGTTAGGGCTTTTTCTGCTCTAGAGGAGGAGTGTGGCCTAGACACTGAGACCCTTTCTAGATTTAGGGATAGGTTTCAGTTTCCTGAAAGGGTTAGGATTCATCTTCCTCGCAAAAAGGAACAAGCTTGCCATTTTTCGCCGGGAAATGTGTGTTTTTATGAGGCCGCTCTAGATTCCCCGTCCACTCCTTTATCATGGGGCTCCTAAATCACTTCAATATTGCTCCTGGGCAATTTATGCCCCACTCGTGGAGGATTGTAGTTAGTTGTATGGAGATTTGGTTGGCGTCTACAGAGGGGGATATGATTAGGGTGGACGAATTTGCATATTTGTACCATCTGAAAGAGTCTAAGGAATACGGGTACTACGAGCTGGTGCCTTGGGACAGGAAGGCTAGGATCATTACTGACCTACCCTCGTCATTCAGATATTGGAAATCCCGGTTCCCTAGGTTACTCTGTCAGTGGAGAGCCCTGAGTCTAAGTGCGTCATTTCTCTGCAAGTCCGTTCGTTGTCCTTTATATACTCCCACTTCTGTGTTCTTCTTTCCTTTTGATCGTCACTTTTCTTGTTCGTTGTGTGTAGTTAAGAAGCATCCAAGGCTCAAAAGCAGGTATAAGGACTGCGTGGAGGCAGCTATGAAGTACACGAAGACAATAGATGACTTTGACGACCTGGTGGACCTGCGAACTTTGGCTCGTCACTGTCTTGGTCCAGAGCCTTCCGCCTTTGTTCTTCGGGCTATAGCAATTGAAGAGAAGAGTGAGTGTTATCATACCTTGTTGTCCTTCCCTTCTCCCCCTTTTTTTTTTCTTTTTTTCAAGTGATTCTCTTCTTTTCTTCTGTAGAGATGACAACCAAATTTAATCAAGATATGTATGTCAAAATGAGGGCCAAGAAGAATGAGCCCCTTTCCCACCTCGGGAAAAGAGTGGTGCGTGTGGTGGAGAAATGGGTCTCCGTCACTCCTGTTGCCTCCACCCCTGACCCTCCGTCCCTGACGTGACGAGGACTGCTTCCCCAGCAAGCTCGATTGAGGAGATCACCCCACGCCCGAAGAAACAACGTATGGCTGACAAGAGGATGGAGAAAGCTAACTCCCGCTCATCCAACAGTGTTTGAGACAACGTTGGCCTTGTGCTGACGAGGGCACAAAACACCTTTACTGCTGAAGATCTTAAGGTCTTTCTTGGCAGGCCTTCTAACAAGCTCGTGGGTCATCATATCCACAAGCTTGTCCAGGTAATGTACTTGTGCACTTTCACCTTTTCCTTTCTCTTCTTTTGTATTGTTCTGAAAATTGGGTCTTCTTTACAGGTACTGGGGGAAAGCATTCATATTACTTCGGAGTTCTTGAGCCATGAGGCAAAGGTCGCATCAGTGGGGTCCAGGGTGGAGGCTCTTGAGGCAGAGAATTCTAAACTGAAGAAGGACCTCATTTCTGTCATGGATGAGGCCAATACCATGAAGGAGAAGGTCAAGGTCTTGGGGGACAACCTCAGAGCTGAGAGGCAACTGACTCTGGAGAAGAATGAGCAACTCCAGGCCACGAAGGAGAAGATAAAGACCATTACTACCAAGTCCATCGAGGCTTTCCAGCAAACTGAGGAGTACAACACTGTGCTCTTCAGTTGGTACTACAAAGGCTTTGAGCTCCTTCGACGATACCTAGTCAAGCATCCTTCCGGAGTGGACCTGGAGGAGGTAGACCAAGAGATGGCGGTGAACGAGACTTCTCAGTCTACTGTTGCTGCTCCTGCGGGTGATGCTCCAGGAAATGCTCCAGTGCCCCCTTCTATTGGTGATGACGAGGCTACTGCTTAAACCTGTTTATCACATCTAAGTATATGTTTCATGTTTTGTTTGTTTTTCTTTTGGGTGCCCAATATGTTTTTGGGCTTTTTATTCCAGTTTCAGAACAATATTTTTATTCTAATTCCAGAACAATGTTTCTTGCCCAGTGTTTTTGGGATTTTTCTTCAGGTAGAATGTATTTATACTTACCGTTTGTCTTTATGCTTTGATTGATTTGTTCTTTATTTTTCCTGCTTGTGACTTGTGTTTTCATCAGAACCCTCCTCTGTTTATCCTCGTTTGTGGGGGGCTTGGTCAATTTTAGTGAGTTATGTCCGTCCAGGCGGACTCTCATCACTTAGCCAATTTTTAGGCGACTTACACCCATTTAAGGGATTGTCATTTTGCTTAGTCAATAAATTACATCCGTCTAGGCAAAATCTTATTACTTAGACAAATTTTTAGGCGATTTACACCCATTTAAGGGATTTTATTGTTTGGCTTCGTCGGTAACTTACGTCCGTCTAGGCAGAATCTTGTTACTTAGACAAATTTTTAGGCGACTTACACCCATTTAAGGGATTTTGTTTGTTTGGCTTCATCAGTAACTTACATCCGTCTAGGTGAAATCTTGTTACTTAGCCAATTTTTGGTGACTTACACCCATTTAAGGGATCTTGTCATTTAGCTTCGTCAGTAACTTACATCCGTCTAGGCGAAATCTTGTTACTTAGCCAATTTTGGTGACTTACACCCATTTAAGGGATCTTGTCATTCGGCTTCGTCAGTAACTTACATCCGTCTAGGCAGAATCTTGTTACTTAGCCAATTTTTGGTAACTTACACCCATTTAAGGAATCTTGTCATTTGGCTTCGTCAGTAACTTACATCCATCTAGGCGGAATCTTGTTACTTAGCCAATTTTTTAGGTTTTAGGCTTCTGGATTTTTTTTTTTTTTGCATGACATTGGACCATTGGTTGAATAGTTCTTTTATTGCTTCGCTTCAAATATGAATACAATTATTCGTTACATTGATGGTACTTCTTCAAATGCTCGATGTTCCATGATTATGGAAGCTTCTTCCCGTCCAAGGTCTCCAGGTGATAGCTGCCTTGTCTAGAGTAATGGGTGACCCTATAGGGCCCTTCTCAAGTTAGGCCAAGTTTCCCTTGGGCCGGATCTTTGGTTGTCGGGGCGACTTTGCGTAGGACAAGATCCCCTATGTCGAGTCGTCTGAGCTTCACTCTCTTGTTGTATTACTCGGCCATCTTTTGCTGATACTTCGCCATCCTGTGAGAAGCTCCGTCTCTAACTTCCTCCAAGCAATCCAAATTGACTTTCAGCTGATCGTCGTTGTTATCTTCGTGGAAGACCTCTCGTCTGACACTAGTGATTCCCACTTCAACTGGGATTACTGCCTCAGTGCCATAGGTGAGTCTAAAGGCGATTTCTCATGTCGGGGTTCTTGCTGTAGTCCTGTACGCCTACAGGACATTGGGTAATTCCTCCGGCCAAGCACCCTTAGCATCTTCCAAACGAGCTTTGATGATCTTGAGAAGTGTCTGATTCGTCACTTCCATTTGTTCGTTCACTTATGGGTGTCATAGGGATGAGAATTGGTTCTTAATCCCTAGGCCTGAACAAAAGTCCCTGAAGCCTTGATTGTCGAACTGCCGCCCGTTGTCCAATACAATCATCTGTGGTATCCCGAATCTGCAAATTATATTCTTCTATACAAAGTTCTAGATATTTGCCTTCGTGATGGTTAATAATGCTTCTGCTTCAACCCATTTTGTGAAATAGTCAATAGAGACCAGTAAAAATTTTACCTGTCTCTTACCTTAGGGTAATGGACCGACGATGTCAATCCCCCACTGTGCAAACGGCCATGAGGAGGCTATCGGTGTCAATCTCTCTGCTAGGAGGTGCTAAACATTTCCAAACCTTTGGAATTTGCCGCATCTCTTGACGAACTCCCTTGCATCCATCTGCAAAGTAGGCCAGAAGTAACCTATTTTGATAACTTTGCCTACCAAGGATCTTGGGCCTACATGGTCTTCGTAAATTCCTTCATGGATCTCTTCCAGAATGTATTTGGCCTCCTCCTCGTTGACGCACTTTAGGTAGGGCATGGAGAAGCCTCTCTTGTACAGGGTGTCATTCAAGATCGTGAACCTAGCTGCTCTTTTCCTGACTTTCCTGGCCTCCTCGACATCCTGTGGAAGCCGTCCATCCTGAAGGAAGGATAGGATTGGGGTCATCCAGCTGCTTACACTCTGGATTACAAAGGTGGAAACTTCTTCAATGCTAGGGCATTTTTGGACCTCCATCTTTAAGTTCATACTCGTTGGTCCCGCTTCTGATGATGCCTGCTTCGCGAGCTCGTCTACCACTATATTTTGGCTTCTGGGGATCTGAGCGAATTCCACCCAATCAAATTCCTATGCTAAATGCTTTGTCAGCCTGAGGTATTTTTGCATTCTTTCCTCCTTTGCTTCATATTCCTCTTTTATCTACCCCACTACTAGCTTTGAATCGCTTTGGAGGAGCAAGTTTTTGGCTCCTAATGCCTTCCTAACCCTTAGCCCCGTCAGTATTCCTTCATACTTAGCTTCATTGTTGGTGGTTGGGAACTTTAGCTGAACTCTGTATTTAAGCGTCTCTCCTTCTAGGGTAATGATAACGACCCCTACTCCGCCTCTTTTCCGGGCTAATGAGCCGTCAGTTTGAACCATCCATCTTTCTGCTTCATCAGGTGCCTCATCCTCGTCTGGGATGGTGAATTCTGTGATGAAGTCTGCTAATGCCTGCGCCTTAATAGTTGTCCTAGGGTGGTACTCAATGTCGAACTGGCTAAGTTCGATTGCTCACTAGACCATCCTTCCTGCAGCCTCGGGCTTGTTCATAGACTTTTTAATGGGTTGGTCCGTTATTACCAAGATGGGGTTCGCTTGGAAGTAGGGACGCAACTTGTATATGGCTACAGTCAATGCGAATGCAACCTTCTCGATCTGTGGGTACTTGGCTTCTGCCCCTTAGAAGGCTTGACTGACGTAGTAAACTAGGAGTTGCGTTTTGTCCTCTTCCCGAATCAAGGCTGTACTCACAGCGATAGCTGACACTGCTAAATATAAATACAAGTTTTCTCCTTCCTTGGACTGACTCAGGAGGGGTGGATTGCTCAGGTAGTGCTTGAGTTCCTAGAAAGTTTTCTCACATTCGTCGGTCCAGGCGAAGGCCTACTTCAGTGTCTTGAAGAAGGGCAAGCATTTTTTCGTTGCTTTAGAGACGAACCTGTTGAGTGCTGCTATTCTTCCTGTGAGCTTCTGGACTTCCTTCATGGTCTTGGGCGACATCATATCAAGTATGGCTCGCACCTTCTCTGGGTTTGCTTCTATCCCTCTTTGGGACACCATGAACCTAAAGAACTTCCCTGACGCTACCCCTAAGGCGCACTTACTGGGGTTCAACTTTATTTGGTACTGCCTGAGTATGGTGAACGTCTCTTGGAGATTATCCAAGTGAGCAAACTCTTCCTTGCTCTTGACAAGCATGTCATCCACGTACACTTCTATGTTCCTTCCGATTTGCTTGCTGAACATTTTGTTTACTAACCTCTGGTAGGTGCTCCTGCGTTCTTCAGTCCGAAGGGCATTACCTTGTAGTAGTAGAGCCCTTGGCTCGTGATGAAGGAAGTTTTCTCTTGATCTTCTTCTGTCATTTTTATTTGATTGTACCCCGAGAATGCATACATGAACTTCAATAGCTTATGTCTTACTGTGGAATCCACCAGCTGATCTATCTTTGGCAGAGGGAAACTGTCCTTCGGGTAGACCTTGTTTAAGTCCGTGAAATCTACGTACATCCTCCATTTCCCATTTTCTTTCTTTATCAGGACGACATTGGCGAGCCAATCTAGGTAGTAAACCTCCCGGATAAAGTCAGCTACTAAAAGTTTGCTAACCTCGTCTATGATAGCTTGGTTCCATTCTGGAGCAAAGACTTGTCGTCTTTGCTGGACAGGCGTTTTATCAGGGTCCATGTTCAGCCTATGTTGGATGACCTTTATGAATATGCTTGGCATGTCCTCGTGGCTCCATGCGAAGACGTCCAGGTTCTCTTTGAGGAATTGGACTAGTCTTGTCCTCATATCGAAACTCAAGGTCGTCCCTATCCTGGTCGTCTTTGTTGGTTCTCTGTCTACCAACTCCACCATCTCCAAGGCTTCCACTTTCTCTTCTTCTTTCTCCTTGATCATCCACGTATGGCTTTCCTTTGTAACTAACACCACTTGGTAGCACTCCCTGGCCAACACTTGATCTCCTTTTACCTCGCCTACACCATTTTCTGTTGGGAATTTTACCTTCAAGCAATAGGTGGACGTGGCTGCCTTCCAACGATTAAGCTTGGGCCTTTCGATGATCACATTGTAAGAAGAGGGACAGTCTACCACTAGGAAGTCCAGCTGAGGAGTCAGTTGTTTCAGGTAAGCCCCTACTGTGACCGTCAATGTCATTATGCCTTTGGGATACACTCTGTATCCACTAAAGCTGATGAGTGGGAAGTCAAAGGGACGCAGCCTTTCAGGGGCCACCTTCAACTATTAAAAAGCAAAAAGGTAGATGATGTTTGCGAAGCTGCCGTTGTCTACAAGGATTCTCCTGATATTGAACCCTTCTATCATAAGCATGACAACTAGGGGATCGTCATACGGCTGTTTCATTCCTCTAGCATCTTCTTCAAAGAACAGGATATCCCTATCCGTCCTTTTTTGCTTCAGGGGTGATATTCTATGGATGTTGTTCACTTGCCTCTGGTATGACTTCTTGAGGGATCTGAACGACCCCCCTATGGATGGTCCTCCTGTGATCTTCTTTATTTCCCCTATTGCACCCTGTTGATGATGTGACTTGTGGTTTTCGTCTCTTGGAGAGGTTTCGGGCTTGTCCCTGCTATCGTCACTAGGCCTGCTGGAATCTCCCTTCTTCACAAATTTTTGCAACTTCCCTCTTCGTATGAGTTTCTCTATTTGCTTTTTCAAGTCTCTACAGTCTTCTGTGTAATGGCCATGATCTTTATGGAAACGGCAGTATTTCCTCTTGTCACAAACATTGGGTGATGAGTGTAGCGGCCTTGGCCACTTAAGGTAGTGCTCATCTTTAATCTGTACAGAATTTTATCAACAGGCATAACTAAAGGAGTGAATCTTACCATCCAAGGGGTTTTATCGACTTTTCTTTTGTTCCCATCAGCATTTTGACAATCTGTCCGCTCCTTTTTTCGTCCTCTTCGATCATCGCCCTTTCTTTCCTTCTCATTAGGCTTTTCTACCTCTTTGATTGCTGCTAGGGCGTCCTTAGCGTTCATGTACTTCTGCGCCTTCAAGAGCATTTCCACCATCGTCCGTGGGGGATTCTTCGGGAGCGAGACCACGAACTCCTTGGACTTTAACCCGACTTTAAAGGCTGTCAGCTACACTTTGTCATCCGCTTCGTCCACCTCTAAAATCTCTCAGGTGAAGAGCTTCACGTACGACCTCAGGGTCTCCTTTTCTTCTTGTTTAATTGTAAGCAGGTGGTCTGCCAGCCTTTTTGGGTGTTGTCCTCCAACGAAGTGGTGTAAGAAGGACTGCTCAGCTACTTGAAGTCGTCGATGGACGAAATTGGTAACTTCGTGAACCACTCCTTCACAGCTCCTTTGAGGGTAGTGGGGAAAGAGTGGCATAATATCTCGTCGGGGGGCTGCTGAAGACCCAAAGTTGTCTTGAAGGTGTTGAGGTGATCCAAAGGATCCTTCAAGGGCATTAGGCACTCCAGGACTGTTGTGGTGAAGGGTGAATCTGTCCTTCTAACCATATGGTCTAAGCTTCGATCGGTTTTTTCCTTGATCGCACTCCTCAACTCGTTCATCTCCTTTCTCATCTCCCTGAGAAGGTCCGAGCTCGGTTCTTATGGAGTGGCAGGTCGTCGGTGTTCGTCCCTTCTTTGGCTTTCCCCATCGTCATCCTGGTTGGTCCCGGACCAATTCTCCTCTTGCTGCAACCGCAATCTCATTTCTTGGTTTTGTCAGGCAAGCTCTTCCATGCTGGCTGTGAGTGTTTGGATTTGCAGAGCTAATGCTGCAGAATCTTGGGGAGTGTTGGGCTCCATCTGGACTTGTGAGTTGAATGGAACTACGTTCTCGAACCTAGGTACGAAAATATCGTCCCCACAGACGGTGCCAAATTGATGAAGCAGAAATCGTTAGTCAAGTAGACTTGTCCAGATGAGCCAACAACCTCGTCCCTGTACCTGAAAATGTTGCACAAAGTCGACTTTAAGTGGTCACCAGTGTGGCGCTTGCCACAGAGTCTCCGATGATAAAATCAGCGTATAGAAGCTTCAAGAAAGTATTAGAGATCAAAGCTACGACGTATTTTTGTATATAGGATTGTGTGTGTACCTTGTTTTGGTTCTAAAGAGTGTTTATATATTGTTTCACAGCATCTAGTCATTGTGGCCTTTAATGTGGCTTTAATGCCTCTTTTGGTAACGCCTTTAGGCTCAGTAATGTAGGTTTTGAAATGGTCTATATAGCTGGCCTTGTAACCGTCCAGGGTATTGAATACTTCCTTAAATGGCTTGTCTCCATTCATCAGTGATGTGGAGTGGTGGATGGAGAATTCATGGTTTTAAAAACCGAACCGGACATAAAACCGTTTTTTTTGAAATTTCCGGTTCAACCCCGGTTTTTGACCGGTTTTTGGCCGGTTTTCCGGTTGTTGACCGGTTATTGACCGGTTTTGGGGTTTTTAACCGGACCGGATTGGCTCCCGGTTCCCGGTTGAACCGGTCGGACCGGCCGGTCCGGTCCGGTTTTTAAAACAGTGATGGAGATGTCTAATGAGTTCGTCTGAGCAAAAGGGTTCATTGGTCCCATCAGTGTCCATGTGAACTGTACTTGTTTGATGTTTTAATCATTTTAATTTTGATAATACTTAATTAATTAGTTAAAATTCGATTAATTTTGTGATAACTGGTGTCTAAAATCGTAACTGGAAGGTTTGAAGAAACCCATTGGACGACCATTAGTAAGAGAAACCAAAACATTTTAGCACATGTAGAATGCAGTTCCATTCAACCTTAATGTAAACCTTCTTCGTATCGATCTTAATGGCTGCATAGCCCACTTTACCTCTTTCCTTTTCAAAGAGTGGATAATTTTATGAGTAATCATCGTGTTGTCCTGAATTGCTCTAAAAGGGACAAAAGCACCTTGCTAGGGAGTAATAATTTCTAGGAGGATTTTCTTTAGTCTATTAGCTAGTAGCTTGGATATAACCTTATAGGTCACATTACAAAGGCTAATGGGGCGAATGTACCATAGCAGCACCTTTGGGTTTGGGAATAAGGGTTAAGAACGTATGGTTAACTTCCATCAACAATCTTCCTAGAAGCTGAAAAGGCTTTGGACAACACCTATAAGATCAACACAAATAATATCCAAATAGTGATTATAGAAACCAATAGGGAAGATATTTGGCCCAAGAACTTGGGAATAACCCAATTAACTTAACAACACATCTTTTATCTCAAAAACCTCAGGAAGTGAACAAAGAAGGGTATTATCTTCGGGTGTAATAATCCTGCAAGGAATAAGCTTTTTCATTTCTAGGATGTCAATGTAAACACCAAGATCTGCTATGAAAAGAGACTTAAAAAGTTAAAAAGCTCAAGAAAGCACTCTCATAACTCAATTTTCTCCCGTGAACTATTTGCGTTAATGGATTAGTTCAATCCAAAACTTGAGATAGGGGGTGTATTCCGAAAAAAAGATTCATAAGTGGTTGTTAATGGAGTTAAAGTTACTAAATTATGAGGAGTTGATATCAATTTATGCCTAATTGCTCCACCTATAGTTCCTCTAATCATATTTTCTAAATGTTCAATTACTCTTTACTCGCAAATGCAATGTAGGAATAGGGTTCGACAATAATGATATCGCCTAACATACCAAAACTGGCTGTCACCCCACCAGTAGTAGGAGATGTAAGGATTGATACATAGAATAACTTTTTCTTTGATTGATAATCATATAAAGCAGAAGCTATTTTAGCCATTTGCATCAAGCTTAAAGAAAAGTCAAGATAAGCCTAATAGAACCAGAGTCGATGAACCTCGAACTACTACTAACAAAGAAAGAGAGACTACTAATTATCTTACAACTCTACATATTTTGAAATCCATTACCTGCCTAATCTAATTCTACTGCTTGAAGTCAAAATATATTTGATTTCATCATACATATTTGTTTGGTTAGGTTAGGTTGGTAGAAATGATCTTTCCCTCATGTTCAGCTATAGCGAGAGCTCTTGAATCTAGAGCCACTTGGCATTCCAACCCAGTTCCAACAATACACTTTTCGGACAGGGAAAGTGGAATGATTATTACAATATCGGGTAATCTCGTCATATATTTGATCCTGCCCAAATATGTTTTCAAGTGAGATAATTTTCTCTTCAACATAGCTGAATCTCTTTTAAAAAGACGATTGAGTCTCCCTATCTTTTGTTCCGTTCTCAAGTCCCTGAACTTATGAAGTATTGTTTCCGTAGTATACCAATTCGTTAACATAACACCTAGGGCTGTCCAGAATGATCTGAGACCCGACCCACCCAAAGAAACCGACCGGATCCGATCCGACTCCGGCCGACTCGATTACTCCAGCGATCGACAGCGGATCTTCAGCATCAGAAACTGATTCCGGCGGGTCGATTTCAGTTTTCCTCCCCTAAAACCCAAAAAACCCAAACTGATTGAAGAAACACAGAGCCCGGCAAAAATTCCCAGATTCCGGCCAATTTTTCCAAATTCCGCCAAAAAAACCCAAATTCCGGCCAAAGTTTTCTAGATTCCGGTGAGATTTTGATCGAATCTGGCGAAATCTCATCAAATCCAGTGAGATTTTTGCTGAATCTAAGTTTTTCTCACCGTCTTCTCAAATCTGTGACTCCGACCGACCCGCCCGCCACCCGTTGATGGTTTGATCCGCTCGATCCGATTACTCCGGAGGTCGACGGCGGGTTCAATGTTTTGCCACCCGATTCCGGCGAGTCGGTTCTGGGTTTGGCACAAACCCGATCGGGACCGACCTATGGACAGCCCTAATACCACCTAGCCATTTTTTATTAATATAATGACAACAGGCCCTTATTGCAGCCTATGCTATTGAATCGACTGCTTTATTTTTGGTAACACTCCCTTAGCCCTTTCAACTATCGATAATAGAGATTTAATTAAACTCCCTTTAAGGAGTACTATTGAGCTTCTTATGGTAACTACCCCTTTCCGATAAGGTAAACCTTACCTCCCCCCCTTCCCTAAGAGGTCCCTTCCACTCGAATCTCATCACCGGTATAGGTATGGAGAACCACGAAAAAGCTTGTGTTAAGCAAAGGGGGGCCTTCTTCGCCCTCCACCTAAGCTGTGCAGGAAAGTCCCAAAGCCAATCTCAGGGAATAGTGAAGTTTCATAGGGTCTTTTTGTCCAGGTGCAAATAGTCTGTATTTTCACAGACATGTCTATTTCACTAAGTCTCTCTCCAAGACAGTGTCTAGATCGTTATGCCTTTCGTCAGTAATTCCATTCGCCGGTATGGCGAAGCAAGTAAAGCGGCTAGAAAGACAAAGCGCTACTGATGACTAGCCTTAATAGGCACCATGCTTTCGCCCATTGTAGAAAACTCCCCAATGCTGCCTCCGGTAGGAGTTTAGGTCGTGTCTCAGTTCCAGTGTGGCTGATCATCCTCTTGAACCATGAGAAAGTCAATCAAATTCTTTCTTTTGCTAATTCATTGGGCCACTCTCATCAAAAAATTTATTTACCACTACTTTATCTTGACTCCTCTTCTACACACACAGTTCATCAGGATTTTGATCAACTATAATATGTATAGTGCACAAAAACTTCAACATAGAATATTTATGTACAAAGCAATCAGAGAAGAGACCAATTAGAATTTGTATAGTTTTGGGTTGCTGCATTTTGATAAAATTTGTAATAGGTAAGTTTTAATTGGTTTTAACTGATATGCCACCATGTAATGTATAAGAAAGTTCAACAAAGAATGTTTTTTTATAATACATCTAATTGATATGCATTAACAAAAAAAGAAGTAGGCGAAAACAACATTTTGATCCCTACATTTTAGGATCACAATCAATTTGGTCCTTACATTTTTGTAGCAATTAATTTGGTCCCTGTTATTTTTAATTTACAGTTAATTTGGTGTGTTGTTAATTCACTAATGGAAATGCCTACGTGGCAAACAGTGTGCACTATTGCACACTTTAAGCATACGTGGCAACTAAAATAATAATATAATATTACATGCCACATCATCTAGAAAATTTTTGATTTATCAACTTTAAAGGAAAAAAAAAAAAAATTAGATCTAGGAAGAATGTGAACTCAGAAAAATCCAACCCAAATCCACTTTCAGCATATTCTTTAAGCAAATTCAAAAATAAAATCAAACAAAAATCAAATGGTTAAAAAGTAATTGCGGCCCTATAAAGCTTCTTGATAAGGGCCATAGGCTTGCGTTTCAAACCCCTTTGAAACAATATAGATCAGACCCATTTGATTACTTTACATTCTCATATATCCTTCTGGAGCTTGACATGCTCATCAGTATACATGTCGATAAGAGCATCCAAATCGACTCCTCTGAAGCTGAACTTCTTGAATGTCCTCTTCTTAGACTATCCCACTGCTGCCATAGCCACATTGATCTCAACGTCCACCTAAAACAAACTCGCATAGAGAGAGAGAGAGAGAGAGAGAGAGAGAGAGAGAGAGGAACTAGTGGTGGGATTTGCTAAAAGAATTTGTTGTTTATGTTTGCTTTTTTTGTTCTTTGCTAAACGTAATTGTGACCAAGGAATTGAAAAATGGACTTTTGGATTTCATATATGTTATTGATTGATTGATTTGGTGTTGAATGATGAGAGATTTGTGCTTGAAGAGCTGAGATTTGTGGATTTGGGTTTGATTTTTCTGGGTTCATGTTCTTCCCGTAACTAATTTTTTTTTTTCCTTAAAAAATGATAAATCAAAATTTTCCAATGTTGATGATGTGGCATTTAATATTATTATTTTAGTTACCACGTAAGCTTAAAGTGTGCCAACAGTACACACTGTTTGCCATATAGGCGTTTTCCGTTAGTAAGTTAACGATAGAGACCAAATTAAATGTAAATTAAAAATAACAATGACCAAATTGATTGTTACAAAAATGTAGGGACCAAATTAACTGTGACCTCAAAATGTAGGGATCAAAATGGTATTTTCGTCAAAGAAGTAAAAATAGAGAAATTAATAACAGATTTTAGATATTATTTAATTAGACTATATTAGAAAAAAAAAAAAATACAATGTAATTTAATTAGAATTTAGTTTTTTTTTTTTTTTTTTTGAGAAACAATTAGAATTTAGTTAATATTGAGTTACTGTAGTGACTTCTAAAATACAAAGGGCTATGATTGGTGGTTAATAATTGTGATGTACCACACCAATCATATACAATATAAAAATTCTAGTGTTTTGTGTAACGGCTATCTTTTCTGAAGACTACATGATGAGCAGGTGCCACTGGATCAAGAAATGGGAACCATACATGTGTCTTTCTGAAAATGCTCTCCCATCTTCCTTATCCCCATCACCGTTTGGTAGATTTGTCTTTGTGTTATAGTAGTGGCTTATCCTATTATTCTTCTGTTTCAACTCTCACTTAAAGCCACATGTGTCAATTAGTTAACTGTTAATGTCTCCTTGTCACATTTTAAAAGTATGACAACCAATCAGAATGAGACTATGAGAGAGGTTTCTTCGCCTGGTAAAGCTAATAAGAAATTTGGGGTTGAAAGTTGGAATCCCACTGCACTAAAATAATTGGTGTTATGGCGTGATGATAAATTAAAATTTTATCAAATTGAAAAATAAAAATAGAAAAAGAGAGAAATATAGAGAGAAGGTTATCTTTCCTTGTATACAAACTTCTACAAAAATAATAACAAAGAATAGGTTGGTCCAATAACCAGTACATTATATGAAATTTCGAATACTATGAGAGAAATATAGAGAGAAGGTTATCTTTCCTTATATAATCGAAACGCCATTGGGATTCCAGAGGCGACTTTACCATGGTGTTCATGGGAATAGCCTGATTGCCAAAAATTAAATTTATATTTGAAAAAAAAAACATTTATATACATAACTCTACCGATTTTGTCTACCCTAAAAAAAATACTAAATACCTTGACTTGAAAATCTTAAGAATTTGGGTTTAGCAAAAATAAGAGTAATACTAGGAATACAACAAAATATCACAATAACTTCACAACATTCATCACGGCTTTTGAGTGGAATTGTGGTGTGCCTTTGTGTTAGAACATCTTTCTCTCTTCCTTTGTGTGTGTGTGTGTTTGTTTCTAAAAACATAAAAAAAATAATACAACATTTCTAAATTAGCATGACAACTCACAAATGGGCCCACAAAAAACTTTAATTTAATTTTGTTTTCTTTTAATAATTTAATTTAAATTTTTTAGTATGCTAATTTAGGAATGTTGCGAAATTCTTGTGTCATTTTGTTGAATCCCTAGCATTAATCACAAAAATAATCTTGGTCCACTAAACATGATCCTTAAACCCTTAAATAAAAAGTTAAAAGCCCAAATAACAACAATAAAAAATGGCCCAAATAACAGTAAAAATAGACCAACATCAACAAGATTATGCTAAACAACAACAAATGAACAAAATATTCAACAAAAAGTTCATTAAAATACAAAAAAAAAAAAAAAAAAAACTCTTAATCAATCAGACTCATAACTAGTTCAACCCATTGCATAAAAAATATTCATAATTTCATTTTTCCAAAAAAAAAAATGGTCCCAAGAGACATAATGTGGCCGTGAGTTCTCTTTGGTAGTGCCAAAAGCTCTACTCTCCTCAGCTTTGCAGTCACAACAGCTTTGCACTCCTCGACGACTCGATTCGCAATTGCAACATGTATTATATGTTTGCTTTGTCTCTCTCTCCATTTTTCTCTTATCTATAATCATTTCATACTCTGTCTCACTTTGTTCCTCTCATCTCAACATTTTATTTTTCACTAAGGGTCCGTTTGTTTTGGCTTCAAACCATTTCAGGAAATCATTTTCCGTAAAATCGTGTGTTTGGTTGGCTTTGAAAATAGAATTTTCCGGATTTACATTTCCTTTGACCGTAAAAAAGAAGCCTTTGACCCGGAAATGTTTTTACATTCCTATTTTCACTTCAATTCATTTCCAGACCGAGCTTGCGCAAAGAGAGAGAGAGAGAGAGAGAGAGAGAGAGAGAGAGAGAGTAGAGTAGCCCATGATCGGTCGCGCCACAAGGAAAGCCGAGATTGTCCCGCCGAGATCGTCCGCTGAGATCACCGAGAAATTGATGGCTTCCTCTCTTCCTCCAAAGCTTCGATCTTTACCTTCTCTTCCGACGAAATTGATGGCTTCGATCACTCCGATTTGAAGAGAATGGATCGTTGGGTTGTGGCCTGTGAGTCGGTGGTGGTGGGGATCGGTGGTGTGGGTCCTTGGGTTGTGGGTTGTGGCCGGTTGTGTGGGTTTTTATTGGGTTGTGGTGGGTTTGTTGATAGCCATTGTTGATGTGGGTGGGTTGTTGAGGTGGGTTTGTGGTGGTGGTTTTTTTTTTTTTAATCAGAGTTATGGTGGTGGCAGGTGGTGGTTTGTTGATGTGTGTGGGTTGTTGAGGTGAGTTTGTGGTGGTGGTGGTGGTTTTTTCTAGTATAAAATTTGTTTAGAAGCTGAGAAAATAGATGAGAAAATGTGAAAAACTAGAATTTTCAGAACACAACCAAACACTAGAAAATATTTTCCAAAGCATTTTTTGAAATGCAACCAAACACTTGAAAATATTTTCCTTTCCCAAAAATAGCATTTCTGGAAAATATTTATTTTCCGGAAAATATTTATTTTCCGGAAAATATTTATTTTCCGGAAAATATTTTACATGAACCAAACACAGCCTAAATCTCTTATCAGTCTTGTTTTTCCTTTTAATTTTGTTAGTAGAAGGAATTGTAAAACTTCATGTATTTTGGTGTTTTTTTTTTGTGATATCGTTATATTCAAGTTCTCTTTTTATTAAATTTTGTATAATTTAAGTTTATTACTGACTACCCTAAAAAAAAAAAAAAAAAAATAGAGTCGCCACTAGGATACAAGTTATAATTCAATGGTAATAACATTATTTGTGATGGCTTATATTTGTGGTTAACCATATACTTCTCAACAAAAGGAACAAACAAACAAACAAACAAAAAAAAAAAGGCCGCCTTATATGTATAGGTTTTTTCTCCTTTGTCATGTGATGCATTGTGAGTATATTAAAATTATGTACATAATTTTTCTTTATAAGAAATTACATTAAATTTTTAAGAAGATTATTTTTTTTGGAGAATCTAATTTTAAGAATTATGTATATGTAACTCGTCAATAATCCGTATAATGTACATAAAATTTTATCAAATAAATATTCATAAATGATACATATTTTAATGTATATCAACTAATAAAAAGCCCAATGAGAAAGTTTGAACAAAAGATATGATGTGAAAATACCAAATGTAATTTAATGGAACTTGTTCAGTTTTGGAATTTAATATTTTCGTAAAATAGTGAGTTCTAATTAGTTTTAACTTTCATGTAATAAAAACCAAATTAAAAATATGCATTATAATTATGGTGTGAAAAGCTATGAGTTTTCAATAACTTATATATAACAACACAAGAAATAGTGAAACCCTAAAGATTTGCCTTCTACAAACTGTGATGGCATTAAGTGAACATACGCTCTTTAGTGTTTATATTTCCTTTTTTTTTCCTCTATCTCTTTTTTATTCCATCTTATGCCATGTGATGCGTTAGGAGTACACTAAAATTATTAATATAAACTTTATAACCAAAGCTTCAAGAAAGTATTCTAACAAAATCCTATTACTATTATGAAAACAAATTTATGCTTGCTATTTTCTGCTCCTGATAAAATAAAGACATTGAATCAAACAAAACATGTACATGAAATTAGAGGATGGTGGGCTCATGAACAGCTAGAGAGGCATGGGATAGATAAATAAAATATCACAAGTATCTCCAAACAGTAAAAGGATCCTACACTTTGGGGGAGCACTTCAAATTTCAATGAGAAAAGAAACAAATCAACAGCCTTATTAAAGGGCCACTGCTTATTCATGGTGGAGGACATGCTCATTATTTGTATCAGTGCAATTGAGAAACCGCTAAACATAGCAAATTTCAACCATTTTACTAACAAAATGGACCTACCAATCAGGCCCCAATAAAATGAATTTTTCTACTTCATTAATTAAAGGAAGAAGAAGAAGCGTTGAACACCCAATTGCATGACTACAAGAAAGACGACACCCTTAAATACAGTAGGGACCCATATACCAAACTTTATTGAATTGAGAGGCATGTGCATTCGTACGATTTATTATTACCACAAAATCATCCCTATTAACCCAATCAGAATTCAGAAGTTTTTGCTATCAGATTATATATTTATTGTTCATCATATGGTCAACTACTGGTCATGATGTGCCCTAATTTTATTTATTTATTTTCCAATTCTTATTGAAAGTGACCATGATGGAAAGTAATTCTGTAGTTGGTTGCGTTTATTTTATTTACTAAATATTTATTAGTTTAACAATTTCTTTTTTTCTATTGTTTAAGTCAAAAAAAAAAAAATTCTTTTTAAGAAATTATTAAACATGGGCTATTAATACTCCTGCCAAATCTAATAATTATGACAACGAGAGATGAGAATATGCAACACTACCACATATGATAGTTATGAAAATAAATATGAAATTGGATGTGATCCTAAAATAACTCCATGTTATAAGGTTCCTCTAACATATGTGATGGGTTCATGGCAACACATCTTATTTATATTTGAGAGGATATTACTTACACTTGTTACCTAAAATAATGTTGAAAAGATTAAGTATTATGAGTCACCTAATTAAAGAAGTATAAAATAATAAATAAATAAATAAATCTCAAAACTTCATGAGAAAAATACTCTCAATGGACTCACATGAAATAATATTCTTTCACTAAATTGGCTCCACTTTATTTCAATAAAAAAAATAGGAAAGAAAAAAAAAACCATTAATATATATATATATAGTTTTCGGTTCAAGTAGAGAAAATGGGCCCAATTTGATGAATATTAACCACCAATTTTAAAACCTTCTATAAAATTAGTGCTCATTTGGAAGAGTTGAATTTCATTGACTTATTGGACTTAAAAACAAAAATTAAATAAAAAGTACAATTGTACCTAAAAGAAATTTTTTTTGAAAGGAAAATTGTACTTAAAGATAAAATGCTAAACTAATAAGTACTTTCTTCTCCTTTTTTTTTTTTTTTTTTGAGAAGATGTACTAATAAGTACTTACATAAGCCTTTGTAGTGTATTCTTCATAATAAAATAACTAAATTTTATGTTGGTTGTGAAACTATTGTAGTGTATTCTTCATAATAAAATAACTAAATTTTATGTTGGTTGTGAATCTAGTGCAACTTTCTCCTTTTCCAAGATTGAGACTAATTATGAACACAATATATGACACAAAGCACAATTATATAAGACCGCAAATTAATCAAGCCGTTCACTCAATAAAAAGTATGTTCATGTTTGTTTGTTTATAAGTAAGTCAAGCTTGAGTTTTAATTTTAGACTTGTTTAATAAACAAGCTGAACCAAAAAAAAAAAAAAAAAATTGTTCATGAACAAGCTCGTGAATAATATGGCTCGATAAAAAACAAGTCAAGCTTAGGTTGGTTTACAAGCTTGGTAATAAGTTTGATATGGTCTTGTATAATAAACTCATATCTTACTAAGTTTTTAATTAATTGGGAGTTGAGATCACTCTCCCAAGCCAAATGGACTTAATAATATGCTTAGTATGAGTTTGATAATGTAATTGTATTGGATCTTGGTCTCAAGAGCTTGATATTGAGCTCAAGTTTAGCTTGACTAATGAATCAAACCAAACCAAGTTGAGCTTAAGCTTTTGTTCTTTCTGACGAGCTCAAACTTATACATTGTTTACAGATTCAATATAAGCTCAAACTAAGCTTGAACATTCAATACTCGACAAATGTCAGCTGATTTACAACCCTAAGGCGGAGTTAAGTAATTATGTAAGCTTGAGTATTATAAAACAAAGCCATTAGCCATTCATTACAAGGTGACTATAAATCTTTATTTTAATTTAAGTTTACGTGAGGCATTGATGAATTTGATGTCATGTGACTCTTTGAGAGGAACTTCACTGTAGTCTGTAGAGAAGCCACATCCACATCCCACTAAAACCATGGTCCCAGAACAATGACAATTTGGAAGGATTTTATCTGTTACGGGGGAAAAATAAATAAATAGATTTAAAACAAATAATAATAATAATAATAATAATAATAATAATAATAATAATAATAAGAAGAAGGAAAAAAAAAAAAAAAAAAAAAAAAAACCTGCTACGTAAATAACCTTTTTATTCTTTCTCGTCAAAGAGGAATATTTTGGGATTGTGATAAATTCCTTATATAGAAAGAAAAGATCTAACTGTCAAAAAAAAAAAAAAAAAAAAAGAAAAGAAAGAAAAGATCTAGAAAGAAAAATTAGCAGAAAGAAAGTCAGAAAATGAAACTGAATATCCCATTCTTTAAGCATAGTGAAAAGTATATGAAATCCAAAGCTAAAATTAAATAAATGCAAAACTCAAATGATCCAAGCACAGTGTTACTATGCCCATTACTTCACAGCCTGTGAGTGGCCATGAAAATCAGTTACTAAGCCGACATTTGAAGATAATTCCCAGCATCCCATGTGGGAATTTTCCTTTTATACTTGTTAGTCCTGTGTCTTTCTGGTTGTTAACTGCCTCTTTCTTGTGCTCAGTTTCTCTCTGTTTTGCCTCTAAATTAGAGGCACTTTTTCGAGAAGATCCTACCAAAGTTTCCTGGCTATTTGGTTTCATCATGTGGGAGGAGTCAGAGACTGAGTCAGTTAGAGGCCGAGACTATGGAAATGGAGTTCTTAGTTCAAGCAAGCATGGCGTCAAGACTGACGGGTTTGAGCTAAGGGGCCAGTCTTGGTATGTATGATAAAGTACAAAGCATCTTAGTACTAGTAGATAAATGCTTTATTAGAACTATTAGCGTAGTCCAGAGCATGTCAGGTTCAGTAAGTTAACTTTTGTTCAGTACAAATGCAAAATAGTATCTTGCTATAATTTTTTTTTTTAATTTAACTCATCCAAAATGGTGTTTGTACGGTTTAAATCTAATACAGCTATGAATTTTTCCTTTATTCATGCTAGTATGTATCTGGTTTTTTAGAAAAATCTGCAGAACTGAGACTTTGTAAACTTCTGAAGCATGTGGTTTGTTTGTTTTGTATGCAGGTATGTTGCAACTGATGTTCCAAGTGACCTTCTAGTTCAAGTTGGGGGTGTTAATTTCCACTTGCATAAGGTAGTTAAATTTCTGCCAAACACAAATGGTTGAATAATACTTCTTGTAGCTTCAAAATTCAAAGTTAATTACTATTAACTTATGTATTGATTTCATGGCTTTTTCTCTCCTTCTCTTCTTGTGCAAGTATCCCTTGCTTTCTCGGAGTGGAAAGATGAACAGACTCATATATGAATCACACGCCCCGGAGTTGAATATGATAGCTCTAGATGACCAACCCGGTGGACCTGAGGCTTTTGAGTTAGCAGCAAAATTCTGCTATGGAATTGCTGTTGATCTGACAGCAGCCAATATTTCTGGCCTAAGATGTGCTGCAGAGTATCTTGAAATGACAGAGGACTTGGAAGAAGGAAATCTTATATTCAAAACTGAAGCATTTCTAAGCTATGTAGTATTATCCTCATGGAGGGACTCTATAGTGGTGCTAAAAAGCTGTGAGAAGCTCTCACCATGGGCAGAGAACCTTCAAATTGTCCGAAGATGCAGTGAGTCCATTGCTTGGAAAGCTTGTGCCAATCCAAAAGGAATAAGATGGGCATACACTGGAAAACTCCCAAAAGCTTCCAGCCCAAAGTGGAATGACATGAAGGACTCCAGTCCCAGTAAAAATCAGCATGTTCCTCCCGATTGGTGGTTTGAAGATGTTTCAATCCTTAGGATTGATCACTTTGTCAGGGTCATCACTGCAATTAAGGTAAAGGGAATGAGATTTGAACTGATTGGGGCTTCAATAACGCATTATGCAGCTAAATGGCTTCCAGGTTTGATAAGTGATGGGACAGGGCCAGGAGATGAAGGAAGCAATATCAGCAACAGTAATACTAGTGGCAGCAGCAATAGTTGGAAGGGAGGACTTCATATGATTGTTGCAGGAACCAAAGATGATCTTCCAACTGTTCAGGCCAAAGATCAGCGAATGATCATTGAGAGCCTCATCAGCATAATTCCACCACAGAAGGATAGTGTCTCATGCAGCTTCCTACTTCAGCTTTTGAGAATGGCAAACATGTTGAAAGTGGCTCCAGCTTTGGTAACTGAATTGGAGAAACGAGTGGGAATGCAATTTGAACAGGCTACATTGGCAGATCTTCTTATTCCTTCTTACAATAAAAGTGAGACAATGTATGATGTGGATCTTGTCCACAGGCTTTTGGAGCATTTTCTAATCCAAGAACAGACAGAAAGTTCAAGTCCCAGCAGTCAATCTTTTTCTGATAAACACACGTATGAAGGTAGTCAAAGGGGTTCTAATCCAAATGCTAAGATGAGAGTTTCAAGGCTTGTTGACAGTTATCTTACAGAGGTGTCCAGAGATAGAAGCCTTTCCCTAACAAAGTTTCAGGTACTCGCAGAAGTTTTGCCTGAATCTGCAAGGACCTGTGATGATGGACTTTACAGAGCAATTGATTCTTACCTCAAGGTAATTCCTTATTCCTAAAGTTACGATGTCTAGTTTAAAAAATTGCTCAATATAGACTGTACCTCATACATTAATCTAGTGAATATATGGAACTCCTTTGTAGTAGTGCCCGCTAGCTTATGTCTACTTATTAGCATACTTGATTAATTTAAGCAGTTTAGTTGTAAGAATCAAGATTTTTACTGCTTTAAATCAGAGGAACTCCACAATTCGTTTTCATATTTTATACGCAAGCATCATGTTACAAATATGAGCATGCACTCATGCCTGTCTACCAGAAATTCAGAATTATAATGGAAATTTTTAATATCCACATATATTATAAATATGTGGATCGTAAATGGGAAAACTTCAGTCGGGTCAAAAACAGGAAACGTTCAGAGGAATGCAAGAAACCATAATCTGAGCCAAACTTATGCCATGTGAAAAACTTTGTCCTCCAGTAAATCAAAATAGAATGTAGGCAGACATACTCATTCTATAATCATAGTGTCATATATAAACAGACATACTCATTCTATAATAATATCATATATATGCCCAATCATGATGCAAGTAATGTTATGCTTCTGTTTGTAAAATCCATGATATGAGATCCATAAACATGTATAGTAAACAAAATCTCATGATTTGACTGGATTAAAAGAAAAAAGTAATAATAACAAACAATGTTATTTGCCTTTGGTTTGGAGAAATGAAAAATATATTCTTGAAAAAGTACGAATATTTATGTGCTTCAGCCCCATGATGAGAGTATTGAGTTCCATGTACCCTGCAAATTCTCTTTATTTGAATTCTTATCCATCTAGCAAAATAACAGGCCCATCCAACACTTTCTGAGCATGAAAGGAAGCGACTTTGCCGTGTGATGGATTGCCAGAAGCTCTCAATTGATGCATGCATGCATGCTGCCCAAAATGAACGCCTTCCATTAAGAGTTGTTGTGCAAGTCCTCTTCTCTGAGCAGGTAAAGATAAGCAATGCACTAGCCAACAGCTCCCTGAAAGAAACTAGTGAATCTCTCTACCAGCCAATAATTTCAAACCGGAAAACACTACTTGAAGGAACACCACAATCATTCCAGGAAGGATGGACAGCCGCTAAAAAGGACATTAACACCCTCAAGTTTGAGCTGGAAAGTGTTAAAGCTAAGTACCTTGAGCTGCAGAATGACATGGAGAATCTGCAGAGCCAGTTTGATAAAACGTTAAAGCAGAAACAGACATCAGCATGGAGCAGTGGGTGGAAGAAACTGAGCAAACTTACAAAGATGACTACTTTAGAAAACCAGGAAATTGGGCCTCAGCTCTCAACTGCTGCAGAACAGACTAGAAAGACTCCTAGAAGGTGGAGAAATTCAATATCCTGATAGATTAGAAGGTTGCAGTTGCCAAAAGATACATCTTTCATTTTGATTTTATGTTCCAAAATTTCATTTCCTTTTTTTCTTTTTTTTGGTTCCCTCTTATTTTTGGGAGTCAATGGAGTCTTCAATTACACAGAATCTGCTTTGGAAAAGTACCTTAATCACAGTATGTCACCAAATTGTGTGTATTTTGAGTGTCTTGCAGTATTTTATCACTGTTGATATGAAATATTTTTGTGTCAATTGTGGAACGGTTTTAATAGGGGAAGCTAGAGTTGAAATACCTTGGTTGAAAGGCACAGTGGCATCCAAATTTACATAGTTTCACATACTTCATATGATTGATTAAATTACTGCCTGCCACAGGGGGAACCATATTGAAAATAGAAAGGAAAGATAATAGATATAAAATTACGACCAATGTCCCTGTCATACAATGAGCAGAACTCATGAAAGCTTGTCAATGTGCTTCAAAAAGGGACATTGTTGCCAACTGAGATTGTGGGCGGTTAAGTGAGTCCCACCATTACAAAGCACATGCAGGGACTGAAGTTTTTAAAATTCATTTATCTTCCAGAGTTAACTGACTACATATCATGCACTTTGTTGATAGCAAATGACCAGATACTAAACCCTTCAGAGATGGTTAGACCCACTCATGGCCCAAAACCATAGAATGCACTTACCAGAGGAAAAGCTCATATCAAGTGAGGATGACCTTGTGAGTTGTGACATTTGTTACCTTCCAAAATTACATCAAGGTTCCAATGATATAAGTAGAACAGTCCTTGCTGGGACACACAGGCTCTTTTGCTCTGCGATATTCTAACTGTTGAAATGTAGACAATTCGAGTTCCTAATGGCAATGAGAGATTTCCATGTAAACTTTGCTTAATAGGCTCGTTATGTTGTTTTGATCTTCTGCTGTACAAAAAGATTATGTTGTTTTGATCTTCTGCTTTACAAAAAGATTCAATGAGTGACCGTTTTAGAATCCAACTCCAGTTCTATGGGGCCACACATGGAAGATGATAAGTACATAATAATGAGTCATGTCAAATACAGAAAGGACAAAACAGGATAAGAATTCCACTTTAAATAATATATCATCTTACATGGAAAGAGGGATTTCTGATGTGATATGTCCAGGTAAAAGGCTCAAGTTGTAGGTACTTAAAATGTCTGAGACTGGAAATGTGGTAGATTATTTGCCACACATTCATTTATGTAACAGTTTTAAAGAGTCATGAAAAATCCAGCCTGTGCATTCCACTGTTAAACAAAAACTATCAGTATGCTTAAATTTGGGGCTAGCAGATGCACACTTATAGAAAATATGATACAAGCCATCCACATGTTACAGAAAATTTTAGCATGATCAATCAATTTCATACCTACATCCATGGGCAACGCCAACCAAAATGCATGCACGTTTAAGCCTCAAAGTCATCTTTCAATCCCAAAATCCACCAAACTACTCATGTGATGACCACTTTGGGTCAAATCCCTCACCTGGATTAAAGCCTCCACATCCCTAACACTAATGCATGTATATAAGGCTTCAGATACAATTCATTATTTACAACTTTTCACTACGGGATGATAGTTATTTCTTTATCTCTTTGTTTTCCAATGTGCGATCATAGTTATATGTTTACCTCTCTCCTTTCTAATCTGGGATTTATTGGAGCTTGAGACAGTTGATAGCTAAATTTCAAGGTTACCAGTTACTACAGGCACTATTCAGGTGTAGTTTTGAAGAATTGCATGTAATGATGCAATGGTAAGTAGCCACCAATGTCAACACATGAATGGCACCTTTTAAAAGGGGTACGAGGAACGGCCTAAACACTTGCTGTTATGACGATCGCAACAAATCAAGTAACTGAAAGAATATTTATTGTTAGTTTCCTTCTTAACGCTACTTTTCTAGGATCACAACTTTTGTCACAAGTCTAACGTGACAAACTATAAGTGACTGTTTATCACTTTCATATAAACCTACCACTTTATTTCCACCATTCACAGTTAGCCACATCAAAGTTGTGGCACAAAAGTTGTGTCCACAGATTTTCCCTCTTAAAAGGATAGTTTTGACGTCTAATACTAATTATTTTTCAATTGGTTCTTGATAAGCAACTTCGTTCTCTTGAAAAACAAGCCCCAAATAAACTTCGGTAAACACTAGCCAATGAAGAACTCTAGGCCTTCCTATAATAAGATATTGGCCATGCTTCTAAAAGGCTACACAGCACTCTTTACTTGGCTCTGGCCCAATATACCCTGCCCTTCATCGCAATTGGTAAGCCCATAATTAACCCAACTTACCAATATGCTTTGCATAAAACTACTAAAACTTCACTTCTGTGCCCATATTTTGATTGAAAATTTTGTTTCAAGCATTAGTGCACTGCATAAAAGTCTTTACTATGACGAATAAAAAATGGGGCATAATAGTTTTAAAGTCAACATTACTGCAATTGAATCGTCGTACGGTAGTTTTATCAAACAGCTATAAAACAAGGACCTTTTGTATAAGTATTTAACTATTTGAGCATGTATAAAAAGATTATTTCAGATAAAAGCATGATGAAACTAAACAGGTCCAACATCATTACCCAATGCGTATTAGGGACCAACAAAATTAGTTGAGTAAAACAGATGTGACACATGGAAGATAAAATAAATAAACAATATATATGGAGAACACAAGAAGAACATAAAGAAATGGAGAAAGATCAAACCTGAACATCCAATACTAGACCAATTTTCACCGCTTCCACCGAAAATAAGGATCAAACAAAAGGCGGGTATGGTCGTTGGATTGGTAACAACGCAACGTCGTCTCTTCCTTTTTTCTTAAAGCTTTTTTTAATCCAAAATTTTCCCCTCCTTTCCCTAAACATGTCCAAGCCAACCCATTGTATGTGAAAAGCATAATATATATATATATATATATTTGCAAAACCAACCATCAATACTTAAAATAAGAAGAATCCAATTTTGACGTCAAAATACACTTAGAAAAGCTTCCAAGTTCAATTTCAATATTGATAAAGCAAAATTTATATAGAGCTCATCCATGACTTCTACTATATATAAAATTATTATTCAATTATGCCAGAAAAGAAAAACATTCTCCAACACAAAGGAAAGTGAAACAAAGAAAGAATATGAGAAGTAAGAAATTAGACAAGACACTTAGGCTTACTTGCTTAGATTTATATACATTTTTTTCTCTTTTCTTTTATTTTTGTTATCCATGTTTAGACTTCATAGTAACCTTTCATCCTTCCTCTCTTTTTATTTTTCTTTTTATTTTCCTAAACATGTCCAAATCAATCCACTCATTATGAAAGTAATAGAAAATCACACCCGAGAGCCTGTTAGAGGCGACTCACGAAAACCTCTTCATACCCAATATACAATACATTCCTATCACATAAATATACATTCTTATCACATAAATATGAATCTCATAATAGTCATCACTAACAGAAGTATAGAACCCTCCTTATATAAGGAGGAGGAATATATAATACACCAAGTGTACTACATAATCAAAAAGTCTAGCGACCCAACCTTAGAAAACTTCTTTAGTTGTCAATTAGTGACTAGAGTGCTTTAAGTGATAAACTCATGTGTAAATGATGACGCCAGTGGCAGCTCCAGGAATATTTTCCATGGTGGTTATTATTGACCAAAATTTAATAAAAAGATAACTTTATATATTGACCAAAACACATACATAAATACATTAAGTTTTACAATTTTATTCTACAAATTTTCTAATTTTGAAATCTTTGCATGATAGTCTCATTATCAATGTTACAAGTTACATCTCTTTCAAAATTTTAGTTAGATAACAGATTTATTTGGATTTTTCTTTTTGTTTGTAATCACTTTTCTTTTTTCTTTTTTTGAGAAAAGTTGTTTGTAATGACTTAATATATTGTTAAGGGAGCCAAAATTTAAAGGCAAAGTTTAACTATAAACTTAGTTGTAGCCTAAGAATACAACTCGCACTAAACAAATTAACATAGTTACATATTTTGAAAATCTAATAGTTGAATTGCATGTTCTTTATGTTCTTAAATCACATATCAAATTTCATGTTAATCGGATGTTATTTACTATTTGATTCATAAACTTAAATTTTAATGTAAATTTAGACTACTGTGAGGGTGCCTTTTTCTTTAGCACACAGGCCCAAGTGGAAACAAGGATCTTGGGCCCTTTATTTGTTGTTTGGTGAACTGAGCTTGGTTCACCGCAGCTAAATGGGGGCTGATTACGAACCAAGTTGTGCGCAAGTCACATAAATCTCCTCAAGGCAAAAATGCGATTCCTCCTAAGCAATGAAATATCATTATAAGTGTTTTAGTGTCATAAAATGACCATTTAATAAGTAAAATAAGTATTCATAATATTCACGATGAGAAAGAGATTGAAATAGAATATTTAAGACTTATCTTTTATTGTATAAACATTTAAAAGAGTTCATTCACTTGGTACCCCGAGCATATTGTCGTGGGATCCCAGGCATACTGTCGTGGGATCTCGGGGCGTACTAGGCCTGTAAGAACCCAGAATGCTGATTCTCTAAACTATATGATCTTTCTCCATGTTTATTATGCAATAGAGTTTTGTCCTTTCCCTTTACCTCTATAGGTGCTACATAAAACACACTATATAATACACATATCTTCAAATAATTGTTAGTTTCTTAGATTAGGATATATATTTTAATACATATACATATATGTAAATGAATTTCATGAGAATAATTCAGCCACGAGGATCCTGGCCCCAATTCTCACAGACTTAGTGCTTTTGCACAAGACTTGTGGGATTTGGAACTCAAGTCCGAGTGGCTTTGTTTAGGCATTACCTTCCAAGATGGTTAGGTGAGAAGGATTTTTGTGGGAGAGAGAGAGATATCTGATATGTGTATGTTTTGCCATATATTTCTTTGGAGGCTAAGTATGTCCAAGGCCCAAGTTGAAGTGAGGACCCCGGTAAAAGGACTTAGCTTTTGGCTGAGTAAAAGGAAAAACTAACAAGCAAGAATATATGTATTGAGTAGCAAGAAGCAGTAAAGGAAGATAATATAATAAAGAAATACGCGAAATAATTGTTAGAAATTCTCAAATCAATATGAGATATTTCATTATTTTTCTTAATTGTGGATTACAAATGTGCTCACTAAGATGTGATACAAGGTTCAAATAAGCTCAAAAATTACAGACTTTGATGGCTATCCAAGCCTCTAAGACTTGCAAAGTTTGAATCCTTTTGAATCCAAGTATGTGCTATAGTGGCTGTTTCTGGGATACCGGGAGACGTTCCTCTGTTTTTCTTAAATTTTACAGAGTTCTAATGGCTCTGTTATGATATTCTTCCTACTGAAAAATCGATCCCCTCAACATGGGTTTTCTCTTCCTTTTATAGTGTGTTTTCTAGGGCTCCGAGGTACTAGTGATTTCTCTCTTTTGCCCCTCAGAGCTCGTGCTGTGACAGTTGCCCAGGGGCTGGTCTTTTCCCTTTTTCTCATAATTTCCTCCTTTTGGTGCGACCAAGCTGAAAGTCTCTAGCTGGCTTTCCATTCCAAGATCCCCTCAGGCTGCTGATCTTAGCTATTTGGTCTTCTTCACCTTTTTAGCTTTTTTGGCTGCCCTCCATCCTTGTCATTATTCCCAAATAGTTGGAATCTTTTACTACTGGGTAGAAAGTTCCCTTCCAGTCGCTTCTACTTATGGTTTTCTCATTCTTGGTTCCTTGTGGTACAGCTCCTTTGTTCATGAATGTTTGCTTTATACTTTCTAATTCTTTGCTGCACCACTGGGTACTTGAGAAGGACATATCTGTTCTTCATTTCTTGTATTTCGTGGTACCTTTCTTGAGCTGTCTCAATCCCACATTAGCTGTACTGCACGTCCCGAGGATCCCGGGCCTCTGGCAGCCTTTGGGTATCCCGGCCCAGTTCTTTTACTGGATTTTGCTGGATTTTTTAATGGCCTTTTTTGCTGGAAATCTGAACATACATAGGGCCTTAATGTTGATTCTTCTTGCTGCTTGAATTGGGCCTTCTTTACTTTTCATGGAATGGGCTTTCTTGTGAAATTTTGGCCTTCAACAACTACAAAAACACAAAATATAAAGATTTGTTTGATGACATAGCTATTAATCTTTGATCTTTTTGAAATTTTGCAAATGTGGAGGATATAAAAAGAAAATGTAATTTAATGATGAATTTGTCATAATTCACATCCAATAAAAAAATATTGAGTGGAGTTGTAGTTTTTGTCTACAATCAAGTTTGTTGCCAAATTTTGCCCAAAAATTAATAATGTTGACCCTAAAAAACTTTAGGGTGGTCACAAATATTTTCTAAGGATAATAAAATCATAAAATTTTTAAATTTTATATCTAAAAATTAAAATTTTGCCAAGTTAAGGTAGTCCTGTGACCACCCTGAACTCCATGTGGAGCCGCCAATGGATGACACCCAAGAAAATTGTGATAAAGTGTGTGCCCAAGTGTCTTGTCCTAGAAGAACTCAAAATAATCTCATAGTTATTCCAGGACCACAACCTTTATCACACTTTTTCTCATTGCCAGCCTATGTGATGAACTGCAATTGATTGTTTTTTTCTTTTACATGAACTCACAATTTTTTCTTCGTTACTCACAATTTAGCCTCAAAGTCCTCTTTCAATCCCAAAATCCACCAAACTACTCAAGTGATGACCACTTTGGGCCAAATCCCTCACCTGGATTAAAGCCTCCACATCCCTAACACTAATGCCTATATATAAGGCTTCAAATACAATTCATTTACATCTCTCCTTTCTAATCTGGAATTTATTAGAGCTTGAGAGTTGATGATAGCCAAATTTCAAGGTGGCCAGTTACTGCAGGCACTTTTGAGGTGTAGTTTTGAAGAATTGCATGTGATGATGCAATGGTAAGTAGCCATCAATGTCAATACAAGAATGACACTTTATAAAAGGGGTAAGAGGAATGGCCTAAACACTTGCTGTTATGACGATGGCAACAAATCAAGTTGCTGAATGAATATTTATTGTTAGTTTCTTTCTTAACACTGCTTTTCTAGGACCACAACTTTTGTTACAAGTCTAACATGACAGACTATAAGTCACTTTCTCATAGACCCACCATTCACTATCATCCACATCAAAGTTGTGGCACAAGTTGTGTCCACATATTTTCTCTCTTAAAAGGATAGTTTTGGTGTCTAATACTAATAATTTTTCAATTGGTTTTTTTTTTTTTTTGGATAGGATTTCAATTGGTTCTTGATAAGCAACTTCGTTCTCTAGAAAAAAAAAGAGCCCCAAATAAGCTTCGATAAACACTAGCCCATGAAGAACTCTAGGCCTTCCTATAATAAGATATTGGCCATGCTTCTAAAAGGCTACACAACACTCTCCACTTGGCATTGGCCCAATATACCCTGCCCATTATGGGTGACCAATGTGTGATTTTAGGAAGGTTTGGGCAGTTTTGTAATTTTTGCATGGCCCTGAATCTGATGATGTTTTCGTAATTTAGTTTGAATCTGGGTGGTCGGTGGTTTTGTTCTTTGGACTCGAAAATTTGGGCTTGAGTTTATGAAGTAGTATTGGAATGTTCCGGGTTGGGTCAATGTGGGTTTTAAGTTTTTAAGATTCGAATGGGTCTTATTTGATTATCGGATTAAGCCTGTGTAGCTGGAGTTTGGTTTTGTTTGAAGTTTGAAGCTGGGCTTAGTTGAACGTGTTTGTGGCTTCAAGGGTTCGGATCTAGGCCTTAGTGCCTAAAACTGGCTGAAGAGAATTTGGGTATGTATGTATGGTCATGTCACAACTCACATGTGAGTCAGATGATGTGACATGTGACTCTGAGGAAATAAGAGAGTAGTAGAGAGGATTTTAGGAATGAATGATGGGAATTTCTGAGAAAATGAGGTCTCTCCCTTGTGTGAGGTGAGGCCAGCATATATAGGGCGTGGGAGAGAAGGAGGAGGTGGGGTATCAAATGGCAATGAAATTCGAGTTCTTTGCATTAATCCAATTCCATAACAATATGATAGTTACCCAATAATCAATGATCTCAAAATTAAAATTGGACACGCTCAGGGTCGGCTCAAGATATTGTGGGATCTAAAGTGACTATTTTAAATGAGATTTATTCTTATACTTTGAATATTAATAGAATATTTATTTAACTTTTTTTTTTTTGGGGGGCTAAAACATGAGTGTATTTGTACTTGTGTTTGTGTTAAAAATTGAAAATGCAGACATATTCATGCCATCACCTGATTATAATTTTATCAAATGGTGGGAAGTAGGTAATGGTTTGGGTTTGCAACAACTGGAGGCATTGTCGAAGATGGTACGGACCTACCAAGAAAGAAGAGGCTAAGCTCTCTAGCTATGATGGAGACATTAATGAACTGCAGTCTGTAGAGAAGTTTTTCGAAGCAATTCTTAGAATACCATTCGCCTTTCTACGAGCTGAAATCTATGAATATTGCACCAAAAAATCTTTAGAATTTGATTTATGGTCATATGTGTCATGCTTTCTTAACTCAAAATCACAAACATCATCAACATATGACATCACAATGTGCACCACATCACAATTGAAATAAATTGTGACATGGCATGTGTCCACATATTTTCTCTTAAAATGATAGTTCTTGTGTCTAATACTAATTATTTTTCAATTGGTTTTTTTTTTTATAGGATTTCAATTTTTTTTTTTTTAAGAATGATTTCAATTGCTTCTTGATGAGCAACTTCGTTCTCTAGGAAAAAAAAAAAAAAAAAGGCCCCAAATAAACTTCGATAAACACTAGCCCATAAAGAATTCTAGGCCTTCCTATAATAAGATATTGGCCATGCTTCTAAAAGGCTACACAACACTCTCCACTTGGCACTGGCCCAATATACCCTGCCCATTATCGCAATTGTCAAACCCATAATTCACCCAACTTACCAATATGCTTTGCATAAAACTACTAAAACTTCACTTCTGTGCCCATATTTTGTTTGAAAATTTTGTCTCAAGCATTAGCACCTCATGTGTCATTTAGCAACCCAATTTGACTGTTTGAAATCCCAAACATTAACAATCAGCTGAAAGTGCACTGCAGGTTTTAAAAATGGTTACCAAGCCTTTACTATATAAGGTTTTGTCAGTGTACAAAACTCTCACTTTTTTGTAAGTCTAAAAGAGGTGATTGGTAGTCTTACCTTTTTTTTTTTAGATGCTGATCCCGGACCTAGAAGTCTTTACTATGATGAATGAAAAATGGGGCATAATAGTTTTGAAATCAACATTACTGCAATTGAATCGTTGATATGGTACTTTCATCAAATAGCTATAAAACAAGAACCTATTGTATAAGTATTTAACTATGTAAGCATGTATAAAAAGAGTATATCAGATATGAGCATGATGAAACTAAACAGGTCCAACATCATTACCCAATACATATTAGGGACCAACAAAATTAGCTTAGTAAAACAGATGTTACACATGGAAGATAAAATAAATAAACAATATGGAGAACACAAGAAGAACATAAAGAAATGGAGAATGATCAAACCTGAACACCCAAACCAGGCCACTTTTCGTCGTTTCCACTGAAAAAAAGGATCAAACAAAAGGCGGGTATGATCGTTGGATTGGTAACAATGCAACATCGTCTCTGCTCTCTTTTTTTAAAGCTTTTTTTAATCCAAAATTTTCCCCTCCTTTCCCTAAACATGTCCAAACCAACCCATTGTATATGAAAAGCAATATATATATATATATATATATATATATATATATATATATATATAAACATACATGTAAACAGATTTGCAAAAGTAATCATCAATACTTACAACAAGAAGAATCCAATTTTGGCTTCAAAACACACCTAGGGAAGCTTCCAGGCTCAATTTCAATATTGATAAAGTAAAGTTTATATGGAGCTCATCTATGACTTCTACTATATATAGAATTATTATACAATTGTGCCAGAAAATAAAAACATTTTTCGACACAATTGAAAGTGAAACAAAGAAAAAACATTAGAAATAAGAAATTAGACAAGGCATTTATGCTTGCTTGCTTGCTTAGATTTATATACTTTTTTTTTTCTTTTTTTCTTTATTTTTGTTATCCATGTCTAGTCTTCATACTAACATTTCATCTTTCCTTTCTTTTTCTTTTTCATTATTTTCCTAAACATGTCTAAATCAACTCTTTATTTATGAAAGTAATAGAATATCACTGGGCTCTCTTGGACTTGGCTAAAGCTGCAGGAATTACAAATCTTATTATTGAGTGTGATGCCTTAGAAGCTGTCAAGCTTCTATCAAACAACTCAGTTTCTAACATGCTCTTTAATTCTATTCTGAATGAATGCAGGAATTCACTTCAAACTTTCCACGAAGTCAAGATCCAGCACTGCTATAGGGAGGCGAATAAAGCTGCGGACCATCTTGCTAAAGTTGCTGCCATTAATCCACCTCCTTTGTCTTATGTTTCTCCACCTAATTATGTATCTACTATCTTAAGCTTTGACAATTCTCTTGCTTGTACTACCACCCACAGAGTTCAGGTTAACTCTATTATCTAATGCATGTGCTTTATCCTTTTAAGTTTTAACCCAAAAAAAAAAAAATAATAAATAAATAAAAATCTCACAGGCAAAAACAAATTTGCAAAAGCAACCATCAATACTTACAACAAGAAGAATCCAATTTTAGCTTTAAAACACACCTAAGGAAACTTCCAAGTTAGTGCCAATTTCAATTTTATTAAAACAAAGTTCATGTGAAGTTCATCTATGACTTTTACTACACATAGAATTATTATGCTATTGTATCAAAAAGGAAAAACCTTCTCCAACACAAAAGAAAGTGAAACAATGAAAGAATATGAGAAGCAAGCAAGTAGAAGTAAACAAAATAATTTGTGCTTTCTTGATTAGATTTATTTACCATTCTTTCACTTTTCTTTTATCTTTTTTAAATGCATGTCTAGACTTCATACTGACATTTCCTCTTTCTTTTTCTAAATAAGTCCATACTAACATTTTATTTTCTAATTCATTTATGAGATTTCCTTACATATCTCTATAATTTAAGTTTCTTAACAATTACTCTAAAAAATTTCTAGAACAGCCATTGCCAAGAGAAAACGGAAGTCTGTAGCAACAAGGAGCTTTGCTTGCATCATGGGCCCCATGAGATCGTTGCGGTTGCCTCTATGAGCAATGTAACGAGGTTGCAATTGCCTCTATGAGCAATGTAACGAGATGACATAGTCACACCTCAATTTTTCTGTACATAATCAAAAATTTTAGGGACCCACACTTAAACAATTTTGTTAGGTATCAATTAGTGATTAAATATTGCACCCCAGCTAATTGTGACAGTGTGTGCCCAAGTGTCTTGTCCAAAAAGAACTCAAATAATTTCATAATTATTCTAGGACCACAATTTTTACCACACTTTTTCTTACAACTATCTTATGTAATGAATTGTGACTGATTTTTTTTTTTTTTTCCTTTTACATAGATTTACCATTTTTTTTTTTCTCCATTACTTGTAGAAAAGTTGCGGGCCCTAAACTTTCTCTAATTTCACGAGACCCAGGTGACTCTTCCATTCAAGAGGTACATAACACCATAAGTTTTTTTGAAGTTTACAGAAGTTACATACGAGGGCACGTCCATAGGACAACGGGCACAACAAAACATGTAACAAAATAAAGTCCGTGCTTCCCATCCATACCAAGATAACTCCATCACCATTTCCCACCACCATCACTGCAACATTCACACTCCAATTATTTTCACACTCAAAACACACAACTGACAAACCCATAATAGCATCAACAGAAAACAATCCAAATCCACTCAAAGGAGTCCTCACAAAGACAAAACTCGTGTAATGGACTCAAGCTACAACTTTGATGTACACCACAATGACTTTCACCTCCCCTCATGTAAAACAAGGTAACCTTTTAGTACATAATTTGATTGAGGAAGGGCCCCAAATATACATGATGGAACACTCTCCAAGCACTCATCCACACCCAGCAACTTTCTTCATGCTTTTAGAATTTTTATACCAACATCATGCGTGAGAGGTAAAAGGAGAGGACAAAAGCATAAAATCAAGAAGAAAAGATGGATTCAAAGTGGGACCCTTTAATTACCAAACGCGCATGCTCTTAATCCATGGGAGGTTCTCAACAATTAGGAAAAAAGGGTCCTCATTTACAGCACAGCCCACCACTACATCCCCCATGCGTTCAAATCTTTGTGACTTTCTTTAATCTTTAATGCCCCAAAAGCTAAAAGATAATTATTTCTGGTCAACCAAAGAAAAGCCTCATTTTTCTTCATCCCAGCAAACCAAAGTGCATTCCCATACCATTACAAGTTTCCTTTATTGGCCCATTATATACAACAGCTATTCTGGAAAAGATGAAAAAGGACCCCACAATACCAAAGCCCACTATACTTATTTCAAACTCATCAATTATTCAAGCCAAGAAACCTAAGGTAACCACCTTTTTCACCCTTCTTTCAACTCTTTATCGAACATGTTACAAGATGGTGCAACCTATTGATGGCTCACCCCTAGAGATTTGGCTTTGAGCTTCAAAATCTTCAGGTAATCTATAGCTTCATCAATAACCAGCAATGGGTCCTTTCCCTCTGCACCAGGAATTATGCTCTCAAGAATTCTCAATGTCTGACGGACCCTATCCCTTTTAAAACACATTTTACCCAAAATAGATCCTGCTTCCTCACCTTGGTTCTGGCCAATGGCATAGCCTGATTCTGCATCACTATCATACTCAAGAGATCTGTCCAGATTTACTGAGCTAGCAGTCTCAACAGGCAATGACTGTTTGTATCCACCATTGAGCAATTTCTGCCTTTTGATTGGGCCTTCCAAGCCAGCATCTTCCTCTGTTATGAATTCATCATATTCATGTTTCTCATAACTCGGAGAATGGCCTGTACTTGCTACTTCATCATCTTCACTATCATCCTCATCATCGTAATCATCATCAGAATAAAGCAAGGCATTAATTTCTTCTGTATCCTCATGGAACTCACTTTCATCACGAGTTATCTTATTCTCACCAGACTCTTCATGCAAAAAGTACTTGCTTGGATCAATTCGACCCCTTCCATCCACTTGCTCTTTCTCATCCACATTATAACAACAAATTGGTGTAGTGGCAGTAGTCGGATTCTGAACAGGGGGAAAACCAGAATTATAAATTAGTCTTGTTTGATTTCCACATTGATCAAAAATAAGGAATCTCGTTGGAGAAGACCCAGAGTTTGCATTTGGCACAGCCTTCCCATCAAGCCCATAACATAACACAGATTGTTTTTCTGTATGATATGGGTTAGGAGTAGGAAGCAAGCTCTGCAAGTGAAGTGGCAAACTTTGAAGCAATCCATGAGCTTCATTTGTTTGTCCTGTCTTCAAGTCTGGTATACCAGGAACCACAACCCCAGGCAATGCCACACGGGCAGAGGACACACAAATGCCAGGATTTATACATGCTGGCAAACTTTCCTGTTGCCTTGGCTGTAGTGTCGTGCTCATGAAATTCAGTTCAGATGCTTGCCAAGCAAGATGCTGTGGATAAAGCCGAGGCTCACTGGCCTTAACCATCCAGGTAAGTAATCACCTAAAAATGAGCAGGAAAAAAGATAAGTCATTCAAAAATGAAACAAGATCATTATAGTTGCAATATCAGCTGGACAGTTGAAACCTACCAGGAGAAGGATTGGTGCTTTAATCTGGAATATTAAAACGCTTGCTGCTTCTTTTAGGAACACAGAATATAAAAAGAAAATCTACGAATTCCAGCTGAATTTGATAACGAAAATTCGGAATCAATCTACGTTACAGGTTTAAGCAAATGACGGAAATACTCAGCCTGGAAAAGAGCAATAAGAACACACCATTATTAATAACTTCTTGATATGAAAAGCTAATTAATTGATCATGGAAACAGTTATCCAGGGGAAGAAGAATGGAATGAGAGCAAAAATGTAAAGGTTTATTGTACTCACCTGGCAATCCTGTAATGGTTGAAAGCATGCAATCACTCTCACTATAATTGTAGGTTTTCCTGCAATACCACTCTCATGTTTTAATGCCCGAAATCTAGTTTGGCTCGCTGCTTGGCACACCATAACTTCTTTCAACCCTTGACTAAAAAACTTGATTTATCTGACGACTATAGAGACACGAAACAAATACCGAAGAACAAAGAGCAAGAACTGGGGAAAGGTAGATATTAAGCAAAAAAAGCAGACTAGATTGACAAACAAAATGAGATTAAACACGAACGGGGTTCTGTTTGAGTACTTGAGTTCTAAGAAGAGCTTGTCACAAAAAAACAAGACGAGAGAACAATAAGAAGAGCTTTGGGTTCTAGCTAGGTTTTGTTTCTATCTTTTCAACTAATCCTATGCATGTCACAAGAAACGATGAAAAATCGATTGGATCCCATGGAAATTTGAGTTAAGAATAATAGGCCAAGAGAAAGAAAAATTTGGACTCGCTCAAGTAATAATTTACAGAATAACCCTGCAATATAAGTTTAGGCGCACGACTTTGCGGAACACATCAACCGATAAACTCAACCAAGGCATACTGTTCTCCTCCTTGAAATACCGAATTATCCACGATTGCTAAATCTGGTGCTATGTTTTGAAACTGATATTCCTGGAAAAAAACATATATATGTAGCAAAAGAATATATCTATAAGATCAAAGGATGCGTAAAATTATCAAAATGATAAAGAGAAAGCATTACCAAAGTTATATATGAAGAATCTCGACACAAAACAAATGCCTCATCTAGTTGCTAAGATAATGTTAGGAGATTTAGTAAAAATAACTTTAAACTAAGCCATACAAACCCATCTTGTCTCTCTGGACCAGAGTACTTCCGTAATTGAAAAAACTAAGAACAAAAAAACGTAAGGGTAGTTCTTTTAACACTGATCCCATAAACATTTTTCAAGGACAAGATCTGGAAAAAAAAATTTACTAGCTTTCAGTGCAGAAAGTATTTCGTAATCCAGTTCAAAAGAGTAAATTTTCGGCACAGAAATAAACAAATTTCAGAGATTTTTCATTTTCAGGTTGCAATCTTCACCTAATTGGATCCAATTATGAAATGGGTGTGGATATTAATAAACTAACATAATTATCATAATTAGATTACCAAGAAATCCTGGACCTCCATTCAACTATGACTTGAATTTAACTCAGCTAGTTGAATTATCATTTTTCAAGCAAAAAAACCAAAACCAAAACCCCACACACAACACACATACGCATATATCAGATTGAAAATGATCATATGAAATCCTAATGATTGAAGTTAAGTATGAAAGTTAGAAATTTAACTGCTAAGAAATTCAACACTATCTCAATTTTTTTACAACCAGATAAAGAAAAAAATTGTAAGAAAATCTTACTATTCACAACAAAAACTCAGAGCTTGTAAGAAAATTGTCCCAAGCTCTTCAATATCAAGTTCAATTATTGATTAAAAAACAGTAAAAGAAAAATCCTTGCAGCTGAGTCAGGCACAATCAAATAGATCAGATTTTCGAGATTCAAATTATTAATCTTTCTTTTTTCTTTTTTTCTCAGAAGCCAAACAGGGAATAAATACCCTACCAAACTAAAATTATAAAATTTAAAATAAAAATAAAAAATAAAAAAAATTCACAAATTTGAAAAAGGAAAAAAATAAATAAATTCAATAACTTACAGTGGAATTAGAGAAAACTCTGAAAGATCTTGTTTTGGAATCTGATCTGAAATGGAAAAAGTATCCAAATTTTCAATCAGAATAGGAGAGAGAGAAGTGAAGAGAAAAGAGTGAGAGATGGTGCAAATGCTTTGAAAGAGCCTATAAAGAGGTGAGTTTTGTTTGGGAACGCTAGGACTATATAGGGAGAACCAAATGACAATTCTGCCCTTTTATTTACTATGCATTTACTGTTCTTGAACAGTAAATGACCTTGATGAATACGAAGGGTTAAGGTCTTAAACCTTGGTTAATTTACTTTTGTTTTACCGTTGATGATGATGGTGGTGGGCGGCTTTACAAGTAGTAAATTTTAATAACCACATCCTAAGGTTAAAAAAAAAAAAAAAATTGTGGGTTTGTTTAAAAGTGAAAATGATAAACAATCAATCGGGGACGAATATTTCTCGCACCTAAATTTATACCCCCACTTATGTATCAATTCATGATTAATGTATAAACTAAAACAATGTATTCAAGTACTTATAATGGACTCATATGAAAATACTAAAATCTAATCACAAATTGACACATTAGCACAATGTGGATTTAGGTGTGAGAAGGGTGTCTTCTTAAGTGGAAGTGTTATTTACTTTTAGTGCAGATTTCATGTAACAATTTATTTGCTTTTATATATTTGATTTCATATAAAAAGTTTAATTAAAAAGAATAAATAAGTAAATAGAAAGTATGTGCAATTTGTTATTTACATGACGTACGTTGATAACTTGATATCTTTCAAGATTCTTGTTACTCATATAATTGGGGTGAAGGTTAAGTGACTCAATCCACCAAAAAGGGCACCCCATCAGCCATCACCCACTTAAATCTCCCTCTTATGACTCTATTGAAGTCTTGTAAGCATTAGTTGTTCAATGGATACAGATTATATTATATAGTCATGTTCACGTAGGTTTGCCATGACTGGTTTCCCTCTTAACCCCTTTTTATTCAATAAAGAAAAAGTTTGAGCAACATGCTCATGACCAATATGTTGGGAAGCCTTGAGAATGGAGCAGAGAAAGGGAAAGAGAATGAAAAAATTATTGTCACCTTTCCGACCTAAGGCTACGAGTGAGACACATGACAACGACTGCACACCTATAAAATTTCGTTTTATAAATGCGTAAGGCTTTAGACTTTCCTTTCATTGAAGAAAAAAAAAAAAAGAGAGAGAGAGAGAGATTATTTTGCAAAAGATATTTAATAATAAATTAATATAAATAATTGTTCTATAGGAATAATTCAACACTTGAAACCTCCTTCAAACAATCTATTACCATCAAAAGAAAATCCAAAAAAATTATAAGATTTTCAAGAGTTACGAAAAAAAAAAGTATTTTTGTCCAACATTTATTTGCATAGTCCTAAACATTTATCATCTCCAACTGAAGTCCAATATGTTTGCTAATTTTTAGAATCTAAAAAATTGAAGGAAGTGAGTGAACTCAACAACATAATTAGTAACTAATTAATGACCTTAATTAGCAGATCTTACCACCACTTAAAAAATATGGAACTCATTGGAATAGCTACGTTTTCTGGTGAGGAACAACCAAGCTGCAGAGAAGTACCAAATGCATAAAGAAAGATGGCCAGAGAGTTATATTCTTGTCCCTATTGTGGACTGTGTAGAACCATTTCTTAGAGTTCCCAATAGCTATAATATAAAGAGAAACTTTTCATAGTATTCCTAGTACTTTCGAACAGGCTTTTTTTATCTGATGTTATGTTGGCAGAGGATGATGTTTCAGATGACAGTGAGGAAGGAGTTCCCTCTTTTAATTTCCTCTTTTAATTTTTTTTTTTTTTTTTTTTTTTCATTCTTAGTTTCTTACTATATATTTGGTGTCCTACTAACACTTCACTTGAATTTACTAGACTTTAATTTCTTCAAGGTTAAATTTGAGTCTCTTGAGGATTTTCAACAACTCCTTAGAGACGAACCTTGTTTCATTGGCAACCATTTTCTCACCTTTGAGACATTCAGAGCCTAACTGTAGGGCATCATTTGCCTCATTTTCTTCTGTTGTGGTTTGGGTCAGGCTTCTAGAGTTACCCATTGAATGTCGTTCTGCTCAGTTCATGTTACCTAACAAACGAATTGGCGGCTCTTCTCCTAAACCTGTGGTGGTCTTTCCTCACTGATATTCCTACTACAGTGGAGACAATGGTGATTGGTTGCAGGGTGCCCACCCAAACTCTTGTTGATTCTGTCCCTACAAAGATTTTATGTTGGAATTGTAGGGGTTTGCTTAACCCCAACTTTCGAATTCGTAGAACAATTATGGAGTTCATTCAAGCTCATGCTGCGAAAATCATCATTTTTTTTTTAAACAAGGCTGAGTGCCACTCATTTGTGGATCTCCTAACTTTTGATGGCTAGCATTACACTAAGACAATTGGGTTTTGCTAGCGGCCTCTGGTTGCTCTGGTATAATCAATGACTGAGCTAGAATTTTAGTCTCAAGGGAGCAAGATTATCACAATCAAAGTAACAATCAAAGTAAGAAATTATCACAATACATAAATTTTAGACATCTAATTTGTTGCTCAAAATAAATTGAGAAAATAAGTCAATATAAAAATGTGCAAAGTTATATAGTCTCACTGTCTTGATTGCTTAAAAAAAATGTAGAATTCAACATTTCTTTCTCTATTTTTCTAAGTTCTTAAATGGCAAAAAACAAAAGAAAAAAGTGGTTTACAATAAAAACCTACACTTTAAAATTGTGATAAAGTCAAGGGATGGATGAAGGAAAAAAAAATTAATAGTGGAGGCTTCAAGGTTGTAATACATTACAAGGACATTAAGTTTTTTTTTTTTTTTTTTTTTTTTTTTTTTTTTTTTAATTATGTTCTCTATAAAATGTGGGATGGATTGCTGTGAGAAAAAGGAAAATTTTGGGATAGTAGGAAGGAAGAACTCAAAAAAGTGCCATGAATACTGAATGGTGGTAAAAGTGAAAATTGAGATAGAGTTAACTTTAAAAAAATATAAATAAATAAATAAATATAAAATGAGAGATTGGTGTGTCAGCCTGTCAGGGATTATTTTCCTTATCATTTCATAGTAAAGAGGCTTGTTACTCTTTAGAGAAAAAAATTTAGGGGCACAACAAAATGTTATAATATTTTCACAAAATTCTTGGTGTTCTATTCTAATATTTCATTATTTTATTTTACTGAAGTATCAATTATTATAAAAATGTTGTGACAATTTTTGGTTTTTTATACGCAGTCAATGATTGGTTGGTTTAAAATGGTAAATGGGAATTGTCTTCTTTTTTTTTTTCTTTTTTTCTTTTTCATGTGAGGAGGGGCAAAGAATTTAAGTTTTTATTCATGCTAGTAAGTAAACATAATAGAAAGACTTTTTTAAAGAGAAGTCAGGGGGTGGCAATTGCACCCTCTCGCCCCCCTGGCTCCGCCAGAGCTTGTGGGTGTTCAATTATTCAAGTCCTTTGAGCTAAAAATCTAAGCAGAGGTAAGGTTTATTTCTCTTAATTATAAATGTACTCTTTCTATTCTAATCCACTTTCGGTAAAAAGAAAAAAGTGTAGGTTGTGCAATAATTTGAAGGTTGTTTCTAAGTGTCATAATCTACCCTAAGTTGTCTTGGGTGACTTTAAGGATATTTTAAGCAACTGTGAAAAGTTTAGGGGAAATGGTCTTAATCTAAAAGAAGATTCCTAGCTTATCAATACTATATGGTTCATTGTGGCCTCATTGATTTAGGTTTTTTGGGACTAGGGATGACAATGGGGCGGGGCAGGTCTGAAGGATGGGATCTTCACCCTCGCCCCGCATGGTTTTATTTTACCCCATCCCCGCCCTACCCCGCATGACAAAGAAATTTTTTTTGCCCCATCCCCGCCCCTTGGGGCCTCGCGAAGCCCTGCCCTATCCCGTAAAACTCTACTACTTGTTTATTTGCCCACGACTATTACAATTGTTTTTAATAAAATCTATTTCGTTAATAAAAATATATTTGAAATTACAAATAAATTTATCCCATCAAATCAAACTAATTTTTAGCAAAAATTGAATAATATTATTAAAGTGTTTAACAAGACAATATCACAACAAAAACAAAAATCTCATAATACAAAAATCAATGATTCAATAGTATATAAATTTGTTTATAATAAAGACAAAAGAAAATCTTAAAATCGGTACCTTATTTCTAACCTTGCTAGAGAAAAATAGGCAGAAAGCCTTGTTGGGTAGAATAAAATAAGCTAATGATATGTTTGTTTAAATAATAGGGTTTTAGGGTATGAAAAATTTACAATTTAACCCTTATCAATGTGGAGCGGAGCGGGGCGGGTTGGGTCTAAAAAGTCTAAACCCATCCCCGCCCCGCCCCGTGGAGCGAGGCTAAAATCTCCCCCATCTCTGCCCCACTACCTTTACGGTGCAGGGAAAACCCGTGTGGGGCGAAGTGGGGAAGGGCGAGTCAAGCGGGGCAAGGCAAAATTGTCATCCCTATTTGGGACGCGTTCACTTGGTTAAATTTATGAATTACTACTAATTTAATTCAAAAGCAATTGGATAAATCTTGGGCTAATCCAGGTTAGCGATCTAATTTTCCTGAAACTTCGGTTATCCATCTTCCTTGAAAACACTTAAAGCCTATAAACCTTGCTTCTGTGGCCAAGTTGGTCTGGTGTACCCATGACAATAAACATAAGCTTTGGGCAAAGGTCCTCTAAAACAAACACCTACCTCATATTTGATTCTAAAGTTGGCCCCTCTTCCTCGAAGGTTCTTGATGGGCTAATAGGATTAGAGCTTCTACCAATTTTTGGTTTGATAACTAGGTTAATGATTATTGAGTTAATGTGAGTTTGTGAACACTGTCTTGGACAATTTTGACTCTTGCAGCTTCTATGACAAACTTTTTTTCCCTTTCCCTTATGAATAAGCAAATTTGGTGACACGTTGGTTTGCAAAGTATATATGGAGTTTCAGCTGATATCTATTAAGAAACTTACAACCATCAATACATATTGTGTTATGATCCTAGTGTCCTACATGGCTTAAGTGTAAGCTTAACAATGTGTATATAAGTTCTTAGGCACCCTTAATACATATAGGTGACAACCAGTTTTCAATGGTGAATTCTACTTATGGATTTGTATCATTTGGTATCAAAGCCAACCACTATGTTGAGTAATCGAATGTAGCTCATTGAGTATGGGATCAGATGATCGAGTTGCGATTTTGTGGTCAGATCTCGGAGAGGGCGACCTAGAGGCTAGATTAAAATGTCTTACTAAGTCATTGAATAATTGATAGGTAAGTGGATCCGCCAAAAAAGAGAAAATGCACTATCCCCTTGCAGGTCAATTTTCAAAAAAGAAGTTCTACCCATGGGTTTGTATCATACATATTTGGTAAGATAAGTCTGACCTCTCTTTCCCCAGACCCATTATTGGGGATAGATTTAACGTTAGATTGTATATACTTAACTTTTCGTAACTTTGGTAAACTTTTGCTTTAGTTAATCAATTAATTCTTTTGTAGGACGGTCAGTGCGGAGCCACATGGAGGCTAGGGGGAGGGGAGGGGGGGCATGGCCCCCCAAGATTTTGATAAAATTTTGTGTGTGTTTTTATATGGGAAGTTGCAAATAAGCAAACAACAGATCGCTTCATCAAAAACAAAATGGACTTTATAAAACTAACGTGTCAAAACTAAAAACACTCTCATGATGGTGTTTCACTCATAAAAGGCAAAGTTATGTTACAATATTTCTCTATTTTTTTTTAGTAGAATGAAAAGCGGTTGACTTGAACTGCCAAATAAAATTTTCCCTCTCAATGTTTGCTTCTGGTAAATTTGGGTCTATTATGGGCAAAATATATGCCTACAATCTAATTATCCCGCCCAGCACTCACTGTTGTGTTGCATGTCTTTTCTCTGTTCTTTTTTTTCCCCTCAATTTGAACTCAAGTTTTTGGAAGCAAATTTTGACAAATTTATTGTTAAATTACATTTTCTACATATATTTTTTATATTTGCAAAATTTCAAAATAATTACAAATCAATAACTATATCATCAATCAATTGTTTAAATTTAAGTTTTATTAGTTTAAAATTATGCATAAAAAATAAATTTATTAATCAAATGGTAAATAACACCCGATTGGCATATATGTTAAGATCTTATAGAACACGTAATCCAACAGTGAGATTTTTAAAATATGAATTCAATAACAAATTATTGGATGTTGTAACATTATTTAGAATTACAATAGGTATAACTTAAACCTAACTCATAACGATATACAAACATATTGTTAGCACAATGATGTTTTCTATGTTTGACAAAAATTTACAAATTTATATGGATAGATAATAGAATACCAATGTTTTGTTATCACAATGTAGACAACATATTTTATATTTGGTCCCTCAAAGATAAATTTCTTGCTTTATCACTGACAAGGATTGTATATATCCCTTTCACATAAAAATGAGTCTCATAAGTAGTTTAATTTATTATTTTGTGTAACCAGAGAGAGAGAGAGAGAGAGAGAGAGAGAGAGAGAGAGAGAGAGAGAGAGAGAGAGAGAGAGAGAGAGAGAGAGAGAGAGAGAGAGAGAGAGAGAGAGAGAGAGAGAGAGAGAGAGAGAGAGAGAGAGAGAGAGAGAGAGAGAGAGAGTAGCCTCAAAAATATTTTACCCTTCATTCATCAGTAAGAGGGTGAAACTCAGGTCGTAAATCACTTCTACCATGTCTAATGAAATAAGGTCTAGGCAACTGCCTCAAGCGTGCAGCATTCTTAATTATCGTGGATTTAGATGATGTTGATGATAATAGCAATTATAATGATGACACTAATAATATTAGAACATTAACGCCATAAACATCAACATGTGCCATTCACTTGCTAATAATCTAATACACTCATTAGTTATCTTAGCTAATTTGGTCATTAACCATTACCAAATTTTATGGACCACATTGGCAACACCAATGAATGTATAGTAACATTAAGGGGCCAAGTTTTGAAACTATGAATAATGCAACAAAATGACCTTAAAAAAGAGAATTATACAAGAGCCATCAAGTGCATATTCCATAATATTTTTCCCACTAGCAGCCATCATAAATGTAACATATTGGCACCGTGTATAAAAAGCCAAAAAGAGAAAACACAACCTAATATAACCATAGTCTATATTTATAGAAAAAAAAAAAGATTTAACACACCCAATTATTTTTATATAATTCTATAAATTATGAATATTTAAACGCATGGTACAATACCATATTGCTTTGAGTGGAGGGAACAAGTATCACTTACCCAATTTAATTTATTCATCCTATTATGAGGTCTGCCCTTTTGGAGGCACTAATATATGCTTTCAAGCTTTTTTCAGGTGGCATGCAAGAATTTAGGGATTCCTTCTTCATCTTATGCATCTAAAAATAATGGATGTGATTGCTTTAATTATTTCTCATCTTAAGTGCATACCGTTGAAATTTTGCATCAACAAATAAGTATACTTTTGCAAGGTGATTTGAAAGTATTAGTGGAAAGTGGGTCAACTTACTAGGTTATTTTTTTTTTTGTTTATATGCTAAATAAAAGAAAAGAAAAAGAAAAAGAACATGTTTGATTAACCATTCTTATGCGGTAGTACTCTTTCCTACTTTTTTCTCTACCTAAAAATATAAAAAAACAGAAAGCATGTGCAACAAACTAATAAGGTTAAGAGAACACCGATTGTGGCATTGATAGCTAGTGAGTGAGAGGTTCGCTTTACATTTCGTTTGTTTCAATAGAAAATTTTATATAAAAATAATTTTTTACATTTTAATTCTTTGTGAAGATGAAGAAATAGACGTAGACTTTCTCATTCTGCTGAATCAGTCACAAGTGACGGTACCTTTAACTTGTGGTCAAGATAATGGAAAAAGACGGGGAGCATGTACATAAGAAGACGAATGAGGAAGTGGACGGAAACAATGTGGACGACGGCAAGGTCACGTGACATCCACGTAGTTTAAGTAGTTCTCAAGAAACTTCAAAAGGAAATATCTTGCGCCTCACGATTAACCATGATCAACAAAGTAGTTATATGGAAAGGATCCCGAAAAATAAGTGATTTTATGTGGATCTTCCTAATAAGGAAAAATTCCCCTTTCCCAAAAAAGAAAAAAAGTCAGTTCTACACTACTATAAAAGCCCCAAACCCCTCATAAATCAAGGTACAGATAATTCATCTCAGCTCTAGCACTTTAGAGTTGTGAAAAGCTTTCTAACTTAACCTTCAGAGGGTCTTTGGCCGATACCACACTGATACTCTCCTAAAAACTTCTTGTTCTGTATTGTGCATGTATTGTCTTGAGCACATGAGGATTGTGTGACTTACTAACGATTTTTGGCATCATCACTTTGTATTTGGTATTATCATTAAAAAAAAATGAGTTAAAGGAAAATTATCTCTTAACTTTCATTATTTAACTTGGTATCAAATAGAGTCTTTTATTACAAAATTTTTCTAGAAAACAAATTTATTTCACGCGAAGCTAAATAAGAAAAATATCTCTATCTCTCATGAAGTTAAATAAGAGAAGTTAAAAAATAATTTTCCAACTAATTTTTAAGTCACTACCAAATATAGAAAAATGGGGTAATTTTTAAGAAATTTTTTTTTGAAAAATAATTCATTTTCCAAAAAATGGTAGTGTCGAAACAAATAGAAAAAATCCAGAATTTAATTAGTACCAAGATCTGTTATAGAATCACTAAAGGATGTTTGGCACACTGCAGAACATTTTCATTTTGGTTCTAAATTAAAAATTAATTACTTGGTACTGAATTTGATCCCTTTACAGCTTGTTTAAATCATGTTGTGAAGTGGTTCTAGTTATAGTTTTAAGTTCTAATTAACTGTAAATTCTTTTGTTAACGAATAAAGAACTTGGGTAAAACCATGCAAAAATTACAGAAATGAAAATCAATTCCTCGGTTAGGAAATTCAACCAATGCAATAAAAATTAAAATTGATTGATTTTACAGCTAATTTGATCCCGTGGTTTGTCAAATAGATGACGATCAAGCTGGTTTGCAAGTTAAGGCACACCTTGACGAAGCTTTGAGATGATTAACCGAAAACATTTTGAGGAAAAATACTAAAAATATTTAACAAAAGGCAGAAAAGAAGGAGAAGGAACTGATCATTAAGGAAACTAAGGAGAATAATGAATATTATCATCATAGTGCTTGAAATCCATTTTGCATCCTTTTAATGTAACTTAAGCTTTAAGTGTCTAGACAGATGGGATTTAGCGTTTGACGGTGGAAACCTTTTTTCTTGCACGGGCTACTCGTGCTAAAAGCAAAATCATAATTAGGAAGAAAAAATTTACATGAAAGGAGTAAATATAGGAGTGTCAAAGAGTGGATTTATGAAGGATAGGAAATGACCCAATCGAAGAAACCATTTGGAAGCCGACATTCCAAAATAATAAAAAAATAATAATAATAATAATAGAAATGTTAATGGATGTCCTAGGAGTATTAGTTTAGAAAATATTTTTAAAAACTATTTTATGGGAAAATAAAAAGGCAACAGATTTTTTTTTGTTAACTTTTTATATTTTCAATGAAGGAAAATTATTAGATACTCTTGAAGTACCATAAATGTGTAGTCCCTCCTCTCACATGAATAGTGGGTCCCACCATGAATTTAAATAGTAGGACCCACCATTCATATGAGAGGAGAGAGTGCGCATTTATGGTACTCCGAGAGTACACAATAATTTCCCTTCAATAAGAGTGATGTCAAAATTTTTCTAAAATTATCCATTAACAAATATTTTAAGAGCACACGTTAACATAATAATTAATACTCCCTCCGTCCCACTTTTTTTGTCATCTATTTCATTTTGAGATGTCCCAAAATATTGTCATGTTTCTAAAAATAAAAGTCATTAATTTACTAATGTTCCTATTATACCCCTATTAATTTACTAATTCAATTTTTTGATAAATTTTTTTAAGGGTAGTTTTGGAAACTTATATATTTTTAAAAGGTAGACAAGACAATAAATGATGTTCCCTTAAAAAGTTTGACTTTTCAGACAGAACAAAAAAAAGTGGACGGAGGGAGTAATAGTAATAATCTTGATGCAGTATATCATTAGTATAAAAGGGTTGAAGTAAAATACATCTCCTTAAACTCAATTAGTATAAAAGGGTTGAAGTAAAGTACATCATTAATATAAAAAAAAAATTTTCCTTAAACTCAATTAACTTCAAACACATAATTATATTGAATTTAATTGTTTTTAGAAAAGATACTATTTTTTGTGCTTTCTTGATTAATACAATCATGTGTTTATATTTAACTGAAAAACCTAACTTATTACAGTTAAAGAACTATACCTAAATTTTGCTCAGTATGAAAACTCTTATTATAAATTCAAAAGGGCTAAATTATTTGGATTATGTAAATCCTTTCACATTTCACAATTATGAAGATTATCTAGAGTCCCTTTGGGATTGTTGTAGGAAGTGAAGCTTTATGATTAAATAAAAAAATTTATTGAAAAATCTTTAGTATTTAGAGCATTTAGCAGATTAACTAAAATAATGAAGTGCTTTGAAGTTGTTACACCTGATTGGTGACCTTGATAATTATTTTATTTTATTTTATTTTTTTTGAGAAATTGATAATTAGTTTTTAGATGTGAGAAATAACAACAACAAAAAAATGACATAATAAATGTGCTCGGCTTTTTCATAATCAAACCTAATTGATAAAACTGATATGAATTTTTCACCAAATTATTATTCTTAGTAATATTAGTATTAGACTACATATTAATTAGTTTGTATTTTTAGTTGTTTTTATTGCTATTTTCATTTTGAAAAAGAAGTATCGATATCATTTCCCATAAGAGTTGGAATAATAATCAAAAAGAGTTTTAATTCAAAATTTTAACTTTAACTTAAAGCATTTTTTCAGTTTTACACATAAAAAATCTTGCAAAATTACATGAAAAATTTTGCTAAAAATATTCAAACCTTTTTAATTTCTTTAGAGCTTCTTATTGTATAGCCAGAAAACCACAACTCACACATTATAGATCTTGATAAATTATAATCTATCCTAAAAGTATAAGTTTTAAGGAAATAAATAATTTTTAATCATTTAGAATGCGTTTGGATTGGGATGAAAACTTCTGCGTTTGCGTTTTGCTTGGTTTTTTTTTTTTTTTTTTTTTTTTTTTCACGCGTTTTTGAGCGTTTTTGAGTGTTGCGGCTACTGTTCATGCACTGTTCAATGAACAGTAGCCGCAAACTTTGACTTTTCAAATTTTTTTGGACCAATCACAGCACATCGTGTACTGTTCACGGAGCCACAAATTTCACTTTTCAGCAACTTTTTCATTAAAAATGGGTCCCACGATACTATTCACACATTTAAAAATTATTTTGCTACAGTGTTTTTCAGTTTTTCAGTTTTCAGTTTTCAGCTGTATCCAAACCATTATTTTAATACTTCTCTATGGACTCAAATTCCCTCTTAAAAAATTGGGCCAACACATGTTATTTTATTTTATTTTTAATGGGAAATAAAGTGGCAACAATGTTCAAATTCGGGATTACATGCTTTGATACTGTAAGGACACGATTTGGAACGACCCAAAGCGATACTGGGTTCACACGTAAAAAGGCCCAAACAATATCATTTATAGAGCGTGGGTTTGAAAGGCTAGGCCTTGATCACAAGTCGGTGGTATTCCGTGGTGTTCATACATAAATAAAACGTGTACGCTCTGGGAGTTTTTCTCCTAGAGGTGGGCTGGGCCATTTTTTCCAGCCTCTTTTTTATGGATTGCTTGTTTTTCCTTTTATACTAGCCTATGTTCCTTATCCTTCGTCCACGTGTAGGGTCGACTTTTCCAAAACTGATACTTGTCCCATCAGCCCATACCCAGAGTGGTTGGGGGTGGTTGTAAAAGCTGGGGAGTATGGCTCTGTCAGGTGCAGAGTATTGAATGGCAGTAAGGACAGGTTTCCCTAGTCGTTATACTTTCCAGCATACCCTTCTCTATTGACTTTAGATATTTTAGATTTTTTCCAAGCTGCTCTTATACCATTTTTACCCTTCCTTTCGGCGAGACCTTGGACATGCTGAGGACTGAATCGTCCTCGGCCGTGTCCCAAGACTATTTCGTACTTGTATTACTGAGCTTGGGCTATAACCTTCCTCGGCTCAGGCCTTGGGCCCCGACGAATAAATGGGCCGGGGCCACACATTACTGGGCCCCACAAATACTATGATAAATTGCTGATTATCCCATAAAATTAAAATCTTGAAAGAAATTGTAATTTATTAAATCTTGCCTAATGGTATGTTATTGAGCCTTGGATTAGATTTTATTAATACTTCAAAGATTTCACTTGATTCTTATTATGAGTGATTCCACTTGCACAGTATAAGTCCACAAATCAATAATGTCCATTAGATTCAAAACAGTATATAACCGATGCTTTGGAGAAACCCATTAGCCTACATTTTAAAATGATTAGTCAATTTGTAATTAGGGTTCCTCTTTAAGTTGTTTGTAAAGTTCACCTAATTATAAATATCTTATGTAAGATTTAACCTGTTTGCACAATACACACTTATCCAATTCACTTAGGTATCACAATCTTTCATTTAAACTAGAGATATACCTTCTTACTTTGTGTGGTGTGTTAATCTAGATATTTCCGAGACTTATAAATCATAAGTGATTCTTCTAGCCTCGACTAAAATTGAAAACGTCAACTGTCAAGGGCGTAATAATTTGCAGAAGTCATTAAATCGAAAGACACTTAGGAACTTGATTACTTCTCTTTCCACCACCCTTTGAACGTTTGACCTTGATGGCAGCCAGCAACACATGCCACCAACCACCATGGTCTGTGAAGTTTGGTAGGAATTTGATTATGTGGAAGGTGGGTGTGACCAAGATAGATCTAACACTTCATAATTTCATGTACACCGATATTATGTGAGTTTTTATATATATAAAAAAATGAAAAAGTTCTTGTTCATCATTCTCTTTTTCTCCACGTTTTTCACCTACATGGTTTAAGAATAATGAAAACATCTTGATGTCATATTGATATTGCAATAAATAGTAGGGTGACTATAAAATGTTGAAGTTTAGGGTGCATGTTACAAATACCCCTATAGTTTAGGGTTAATGGTTGTAATTAACTATAATAATTTTAAAAACATGTTACTTCTGGGAATCTAGAAGCATTTGAAAAAGTGAGAAATATGGACGGCAAAAGGCCAACAAATCTTCATTCAAGCGAGGATGCTTTGTACTATTGTACAATTGTACCATCAATAAATATTATGGGAAATTAAATAAATCTCCTATGAATCTATGATGTATTATTATATAATTATAGTCCTTTGTACGGGGATGCCTCGGGGTCATTGGGCCTCGGACTCTAACCCCGAAACACTGTACGGGATAGGGACCCAGGCCCTTTGGGCCTTGGGCCCTTTCCTTGGGGTGTAACACTCGACCCTCTCATTATCAGGCTCATGACCTTGATCCAAGCACTTCTCAAGACCCGGTATGAGCCCAATAAACATAATGGGGTCATGTCACTCGCAGCATAAAAAGTGAATCACACACACCTAATCGACCTTAGCTTGGTCGGGAGTGAGATTGCTTGGCAAAGCAGCGTCTCGGCTTCTCGATGTTGCCACAAGTGATATCTCTGCCGAGCAGGTTCTTGGAGGTGGGAATCAGTCACAATGCCACTACCTCCTCGCCCACCTAAACACCCACTTAAACACGATAGAATTGGACCATCATTTCCACTTATAACAGAGATAATCATGGCATTCCCACTAATCTCACACTATAAATAAGAAGCAAGGATGAGAAGAAGGGGGTGGGCAATTTTGGAGAAAATACTAAGGAAGAGAGGAAACATTCAAAGATAATAAAAGAGTGACTCTGTGAGGAATACTTGGGGAGATAAGAGCGTACTCAGGTCTACCAAGCATAGAACCAACCACGGTAGGAAACCAAAAAGCCCACAAAACAAATAGATTGTGAGCCCAAATAGAAGTCCGGCCCAACAACCATACATTTTGGGTACGCACATCCTTCATTTCTTAAATCAATACTTTACACAAATTATATATGTATGCAGTATAATTATTTGTACAGTCTCTCGGTTCTAGGTGTAGCTCATTTTGTAAATAAGCAGTGAGAATATTACTAAATTAGTATTAGTATAAATAATTGTCTTTCTCATTTCTATCTCTTATAGCTCTTCTTTCTTTCTTCCTTTCTGCATTATAGCTTTGGCTTTGTTTGTTTTCGGTTAGTGACCCCTTTAGCTTTTGCAAAGGAAGGTACACAAAATCATAATAATATTAAGCGTATATATAGGGCCAAAATGGCACAATAACACTGTTTACCGAAATATATATCAATCTACCACTGATTCAGAAATATTTAGAGATCTACCACTTTTTAAGTACTCGAGTTTTCCATGGTACTCGAGTTCCATCAAAAATTTTCCGATAAATTTGAAGGCTATTTTTTCAAAGAACTCAAGTTCATGGAACTCGAGTACCTTGGAAAACTCGAGTACCCAAAAAGTGGTAGATTCTTAAATATTTTCCAAAACAATAGTAAATTGATATATATTTCGGTAAACAGTGGTGTTTAGTCATTTTGGCTGTATATATGGTAAAGTAATGAAAAGCATTTTGGAGGCAGGTGGGTGAAGAATGCGTAGATATTATGTTCCTCACTTGGGTATTAGTATTGCATCCTAGTTTGAGTCCATGCTTTATCCAAATTGCCGGATTGAAAGTAAAACAGCTCCTATTAGGCACTCCTTTTTTCAAATATATCAATTAATTTTGGACATATGTGTGAGATTTCCTTCAGCTCGTGGTGGAATTGACCAGTTTGATTGATTTCTTGTGTTGTGTGGAAAGTTTGTTCCATTTATGCATTTACAATAGAGTTTGGCGAATTCTCAGAAACAGGGGTAAAACAGAGGATTGAAAGAGATTTGTCATTCTGTCTTCTGGGGACAATTGAAGGGAAAAATTAGAATGAAGTCTTAACCTATGATAAGTTAGTGCAGCTGAAAAAGAACCAAAACTCTTCAGCTATTTGGTCGAACCTTTTTCAGAAAATTTCTTTAATGGTGAGTAGTGGAGAGTAAATTACTATTGTATTTTGGAGACACTGCTAATTCGGCAAGATAGGAATGAACACCCTTAATTTATTGTACCAAATTTTGAAGATTCGAGTAATCCATCCAAATCAGTTTTATTCAATATAGTGACATTAAGTATTGTATGCAATTTAGTTGAAACTGATAGGAAGATCACAACCAAATAGAATTAGAACTTTTTCAATAAAGCAATATTTATATCATAGGTCAGCACAAAGAATAAAAAAAATGTCAATTTGCTTTGTTCCTCAATTAGACACTAAAATGAATGTTTCAACTCTGCCATGATCACAAATCCTTGAATAGCTTCCGGACCTGTTCAAGTGTAACAAAGAGAACCACGGTGAATGGCCCTTGCCTTGAGATAGTAGGGATAAAACCCTTATACAAAGCCATAACCCCCTCTGTCCTCACAGTCTTCATGGCACAATCCAATGCACCAGAGTAAGGTGCCACACCTCCTGCCTCCAACTTCATATTCATCACTCTAGTCTTGATCACATCGATTGGATTCGAAGCCACCGAGGCCACAAACCCGGCGGCAAAGCTCGCCGTCACGTGGGTCCCGATCCCATCACTCATCACACCCTTTTCCAATATCACCTCCTTCACCTGATCATAAGTTGCGAGCTGAGAAGCCGTCACAATCATCGCACGGTTCACAGTTAGAGCCGAGCCGCGCCACAGGCTAGCAATCCCTTCTTGCTTTGACATTTGACTAATTGCATCAACCACACTCTTGTAGCTCCGGCGCTGCTCAATAGGAAGACGTCCATCGGCTTGCATGCGGACCATTGCCACGTCAGCCGGGTTCCCGACCGCCGCGCCGACACTGCCGGCAATAAGGCCAGCTACTATCTTTTTCATGATTGGTAATTTGGCTGCAGTGTCTGAATCAGAATGATCAGACCATTTCTGTTTTAGGATTTCGTAAAGGCCCATGCGGGTGGTGGAGTAGAGTGTTTGGCGGAGGATGGTGGCGGAGACACCGGAGAAAAGGGCGGTAGCGCCTTCGGATTTGACGATTTGGGTCCCGATGGAAACAAGTCCAACACGAGGTGGTGGTGCGATGTGGAGAGATATGTATCCATTTGGGGTGTTTAGAGCAGCAACTGTGGGACGATAGGCCTGTACTAGGGCAGGATTGGATTCGCCTTGAAGTTGCATTCGGACCTTGATGAGATCAAGAGGGTGAGTGGAAGCTCCAGCAATTATTGAAGCAATGCCTCCTTCAACGAAGCCTTTCAAACCCATTTGTAGTTTATGTTTCTTTTTTTGATTGCTGTTATAGCAAGATGTATGAATGAGAGTAGAGATCAGAGCAGTGAGGAATGAGCGTTTGAAGTGGTGAGTTTAGAAAGACCAAAAGGGAAAAGCATATTTATAGCAAGTTAACAAAGTTACGTGGTCTTCTCTTCTTTGTGTTTCAGTGTTTCTTCTCCTTCGTTTGCGTGTTGTATGACTCTGACTAGTCTTGGCAGTTCGGTTTTGACTTAAGAGTAAGACACTCAATAATTTTCAAATGAAGTGGCCTGGTGAGTATGTTGCCTATTCTGAAGGTATGTTGCTGAGTAATACACTTATGGGCACCAAATTGGAAAGACTGGTTCTGATTGACCAGTTAGAGTGAGTCCACCCAAGACTAACTCTTTGTGAGCCTGAAGCTTCGCACTCTTCTCCTGTGTCAAAAATCAAAATCGAACTGAGGCCATGAAGCCACGCAACTACAGACTTTCTATTTCAGAAATTATAATATAATAATTACAATTTTTTTTTTTTTGGATAATCAACCAATTTTATTAATAAATGAACCATAAACTACATACAAGAAGGCAAAATTTTATCTTGCTCAAGAGCTAATATATTACAAAAAACCGAAGGAACAGAGCTAAGAACAAAACAACCTGAAACTTATTTTTAAAAGACCAAAAATCTAAAACATGGGCAGCTTGATTTGAATTGAATAAACTGACAAGGAGCTACTATGTAGTATCTGAATATAGAACTTGAATCCTCCATAAAAATGAAATGAATGGTCCACTAATAGCATTTCTACATATTTTTACATCATTTTCAACAATATCTTAATTCATATTGTGTAAAATTACAATTATATATATATATATATATATGATGTGGCTCCAAATAATAATCATTGGGTCACAGAAAGGTTAGTCCAACCCTATCTGTTAGCAAAAAGAAGGGGAAAAAAACAAAGAAAGAAAAAGGAAAACCTTATCTCTACAGCCACGAAATTCTATAAATGTTTTCTAATCGGAAGCAATGAAATCCAATTCAAATCAGCAAGATACGTTTCTGTCCAATCTAAGCAAATTTTGCTAGACATTTCGCAGACCTGATAATAATACGTGTTTAACGTGTCTTGGAGAAAAATAGGGTGCTTCGCATGAGGTGTATTGATTGACCCCCACCACCACCGTATATATATGGAGCAATTCTTAGTAAAATAAGTGAGTAATACCCATTTCTCTTACCTAACAAGGGCTTTCTTAATTCAACAAGGGGTTTATTAATTCAAGGTGAGAAATGAACATTATTTCCAGAGTATTATGATACTAATCCTACATCATAGCAATTTCACAATAAATATTAGATGGCAAGTTGTTATCGGTGGGCATAAAAATGATGTCAGTGGTAGACTCAAATTAAAACCAATAACAACTTGTCACATAAGATTTTTTATAAAAATATTGTAAACGCATACAATATTTCTCCTCATATATAAGCATGATTGCTTCTTTTTCTTTTTCTCTAAATAACGATTTATTAAACTAATAGTTGACACTAATAAGAGAGAATGGTTCCTTATCCATCTCAATAGATATCAAATTGAACATGAACATAAAACAAGCAAGTCAAAGATGGGGATAGAAGATTGAACCTAAGACCATAAATGAGTAGAGCCGAGTATTAAAAGTTTAGACTTGTTCATTTAATTTTATTTCAAATGCAAGTTGAGCTTGATCGAGCTCACTACTAAACAAGATTACATATTCAAACTTTATTCATTTTTTTGTCGAATAACATCGAGTTTGTTCACGAACTACTTGATTAACCTATTGTTTTCCTATATATATAGAAAAATCAAGACTAAAATATTTTACACATTCACAAATCTATGAATTTTCACTAAGAATGGATTAATTATATTATTTATAAACTACAAATAATAATTTGATATCATATGAATCTATTTACAAACTTAGACAATCTAATCTCAAGTCTATACAAAACTATATTTTTAGACAAGTATACATATAAAAATATAATATTTCATATAAAAATATAATATTTCATATAATTAAATCAAGCATCATGTTCAGGAACTTGTTCACAAACACATTATTATGCTTGAGTTTGGTTCGTTTAATAATCAAGACTAAACATGAGCTTAAACTTGGCTTATTCGCTAAATGAACAAACATAAACAAACTTTTTTCACGAGCCAAACTTGAGTAATTCATAAATAGTTTGGTTTAATTACTGTCCTAATATTAGAACTCATTTTGCTACAACAAAAGACCAATTGGGCAAATTGATGAGTCAACAACTATCCTGAGTCAACAACTATCCTAATTCCACCTAATTATTTTTCCTATCATCAATGAATAAACTAATCATATGACCAAAAACTCTCTCTCTCTCTCTCTCTCTCTCTCTCTCTCTCCTCTCTCTCTCTCTCTCTCTCTCTCTCTCTCTCTCTCTCTCTCTCTCTCTCTCTCTCTCTCTCTCTCTCTCTCTCTCTCTCTCTCAAGGCTTAGTTGTCTTCTTCAAGAGCGTAAGTAATGGAGGCTATGGTCAACAAAGGTTCCAGTGGCAGAGGAAGAGCTGAGGCTCAACTTCTAACTTCACCATCTCTTTTCCCCAAGGGACCAACTGAACCATTCAAGAGATGGGTTAATGTAGCTGTTCAAGAGAGACTCCAATTAGGTTTTGTGTCACCTAACCAAATTGTGGATGTTTGATCATCCAAGTAAATCGTGGATATCAAGTTTCCAAACCTCTTTTTGGATTGTGTGTCACCTAACCAAAGCATAGATGTTTAACATACACAATACTGAAAATCTCGTAGATGTAAAGTGTCCAAACCTCCAAATAGTGGATATCTAATATGCACAATTGTGGAAATCCTTTTAAAAGTGTGGATATTAGGTTTCTGGTATATAGGTAGGAAAATTATTAGGTACTCCCGGAGTACTATAAATACGTAGTCCCTCCGCTCACATGAATGGTAAATCCCACCATGAATTTAATTAGTGAGATCCATCATTCATGTGAGAGGAGGGAGTACGCATTTATGGTACTCCAGGAATACACAATAATTTCCCTTTGACTATATACTAGTATACAACTATAAAAGATATTATTAAAGTTAGTTTAATGCCTTAAATAGTAAATACTACTAAGTCAAAAGTTAATATTCCTTTTCTTTTTAGCCATATATTATCAGTATTTCAATATTTAAAAAGCCACGCGATAGTAATGATTAGTGAGGAAATAGTTCATATTGCGGCTCAATTTGACAATGCAAGACCACGAAAGCTCAGTCCACAGAATTGTTTATGTAATGACTAATGAGCACGGTCATATTCAAATTCAATGCCTACCCATTAGAGATACTATGAAAGGGTAAAGCTTAGGTAAAATTCTTTAATGGTATGTTTGAATGACATGATTTTGGCATTTAGATTTGAATTTGAATTTGAATTCGGGTGATTAAAATCCAAATAACTTGTTTGGAAAATTTAAAAATGTTAAGGATTTGGATTTAACAAATCCACCAAGGATTTTAAACCTTTAAAATCCTTGGATTTGAAATAACTCCTAAATTTAATGGATTTGAAATCCCTTAATTTCAAATCTATTAATTTAAAATCCAAATCCAAATCCAAGTTTCCAAACACAACCTATGTGTTCGTTCATATTCAAATACATGCATTGAACAATATAAAAACAAATTGTATTATCTTCCTAACACAAGAATTGTAGCTGCCAAGAACCTTATAGCTCAACTATTGAATTATTATAAAAATAAAAATAAAAAAAATTATTAAAAAAAAGAAGAAGGAAGAACTATGATATTTAAGCCTTGTTTGGTTTGCTCATATCCCATATCTCAAAACTCATAACCCATAACTCATATCTCTATTTCCACACTAAGTCAAATATCTCTAAAATTTGTGTTTGGTTCCAAATCTAAGTTCTATCTCTCACTCTTTAACTCCAATTTTTGGCAAAATGGTGGAGCCCACCCACTATCACTACACAAAATGGTCACAAGGGTACCCGCAATTGACATTCTCTCTCTTCTACTTTCATTTTATTGCTCTGCCTTGACCATCACAAAACCCAGCAAGAAATAGATTTTACGCCTATGCACACCACAAAACCTAGCAAGAGACTGATTTCCCTCCCACTTCCAGCACCACTTCTCCTCTCTTTCCACTCCAAGTTTCATATATATATATATATATATATATATATTTTTTTTTTTTCTCTTACCCATAGCCCAAAACCACATATACAAACCCTCTTAAACATACAAACACAAACCCATAGACACCCAAATCAAAACAAAGATGAGTGATGAGGGGTTTGTATATGTGGTTGTCAAGAATCAGCCCGATTGTTGAGACGAATCGGGTTTCAAAGGGAACAGAAAGATTTGGAGCCATGGTTGTGGGTTTGTGCTTGTGGGTTTGATTGGTGAACATGGTGGAGTGGGTCTAAAGAAGAAAGAAAGAATGTAAAAGAAAGCAGAAATAAGAAGAAGAAAAAGAAAGAAAGAAAAAAACCAGGAAAAAAAAAAAAAAAAAACCGTTGGTGGTGGAGTGGGTCTCAAGAAGAAAAAAAAGGGCCGTTGGTGGTGGAGTTGTCAGAAGAAGAGAGAAAGAAAAAGAAAGAAAGAAGAATAGCAAAGTGGTATGAATGACTTGACAGTGACAAGTCAGGAAAATGGGTCCCACAAATTTGATTTTTTTACAACTTTGCCACTATAACTCATATTCCATAATCTAAAAACACACACACACACACACACACACAAAAAAAAAAAAAAAAAAAAAAAAAAAAAATTCAGTTTTCATCACTCAAACTCAATTTTTTGAGTTTTGAGTGATGGAAACAACACTCAAAAATTTTTCCAAACAAACTTTTTTTGTGAGTCCCACATTTTTTTGGATTATGGGTGATGGAAACTTAGTTATATAACTCAGTTTCCACCCAATTCAAACAACCCCTTAGTTTATCCCTACCAAACCTGACTTCTCAATTTTCCCATTCAGGAAAAAAGAAAAGACTCTTCCCAAGAACTACTTCAAGGAAATCAAGCAGGCAGTTTTAGGCTAGGTTCCCATAAATCTCCCTACCCTGACGTTATGTCAGCTCTTTTTTCTTTTTTTCTTTTTTGAGAAATTGTCCATAATGACATGAATAACATGAATTCTTATTTCATTAAATCAACCAACAGATAGCAAATTAACTAAACAGACAGCAGATAGAATTCTCAACAACTTGATAAATTTCAGCTAGAGTCCTGACTTCAAATGTATCACCCACATGACTTTGAGAAATAACATCATGACTTCAAGACTCAAGCTGATCCTTTCAAAGTTTGTCTGCCCATAACTAATTCAAGACAACTTGATCATTACACAAGTTATCAACTAAATGAGAAAACTAGAGGAAGAAAGGCTTTATGACTCTCAAATTGGACATAGAGAATGCATATGATATTATAAAGTTTTGGCTTTTTTTATAAGATTCTCAAAGTTTCAGCTTCAATTATATGTGGATAAATCTAGTTCAAGAATGTATATTAGTCTCATATTTCTCTGCCCTTGTCAATGGCTCTCTGCATGGTTTCTTTAAACTGGAGAGGGGGTCTTCGTCAAGGAGACCTCCTCTCTCCCTTCCTCTTTATAATAAGTGCTAAAATCGAGCATATTTTGAATGGCTTCAAAGTGTCTAGAATCTAGATCTTGTCCCAGTATGGGGCATCTTCTATTTGCACAGGAGTTACTAATATTTGCTGGTTTAAATAACAATTTTGGTTCCTGTTTGGGCAAACAGTTAATTTATAATGATCTAGAATGGTCTTAAGCAAGAACATTAGTTATGGACTCTCATCAGAACTAGGTAGTCTCCTTAATCTCAAAGCCTTGCTACCTTCCAGTCAAGATACATGGCCCTTCCATTAAACCCCAACAAATCCAGAAGTCAATATCTAGCATAAATTGTAGGGGGAAAAGAAAGCATCACAAAGTTCAAAGTTTGGAAATTAGCATCTCCAAAATCGGATGTAACTTTGCGTACCAAACACTTCTCTCATACCCTGAAGAAGCAGAAGCCTTATGTGTAATCCCATTTTTAAAAAAAATAAAACAATAAAATAATAAATAAATAAATAAATCAACAGTCGATGGAAGAGGTGCTATCCTTAAAGAGGTTGCCTAGTCAGGTCAGTAGTTGTATTTTCTTCTCTTTACTTGCTGTATTCTTTGGATTTTCCTAAATCTACCTGCTTTGAAATGGTTGGGGAATAAGAAATGCTTGTATTTAGAATCGTGGGATACTATTGTAAGACAAAAGGGGTTGAAGGTTTGGGGATGAGACACGTGAAAGACATAAAATAAAGCACTTGTAGCCAAAATGAGTAGAAACATGCTACCTGACCAAGATATGCTGGGTGAAGATTCTAAATTGAAATATATCTGAGGCAACTCATGAAAGCTAGAGCTCCTAAAAAATGCTATTGGCAATGGAAATCTATTTTAGGCAGTAAGATTTTATCGCAAAGGGGAGTTTGCTTAAAAGTAGGAAATGTGGTTGGATGTTAAGTGATGGAGAAACCTTGGGTTCCTTCCCTCCTAGATTTCAAGCTTAAACCTAAACCAAATCACCTTATCCATGTTAATTGGGTTCAAAGTTAATCTATAATAGTCCTATTCAGTGGAAAGGAGACCAATCCATTCAATTTTTTACTCAAGTTAGTTGCAAATATTTTGAGGATAGGAATGAAAACATGTCGAGTTTGATATCAAGATAACAAGACTCAGAGTTAATTGCAAACATTTTGAGAATAAGAATAATAACATGTCGAGTTCGATATCAAGATGACAAGACGTATCTCTCTTCTTTTCGGAAGGCATGCTAACAAACTAGTCCATTCTATAGCGCGCTGGGCATCTAATTGTAGCCGAAGAGGAATGTTCACCATCTCTTCACTTCCTGGATCAGTCCTAAGAGCCCAACAAGCTAGTTGTCAAGTCTATTCAGAGATTAATTAATAGAAAAAATCAAACCATGCCTGATAAACATTAGATACATATGAATTGACTTCATTATAAATATAATAGCTATATTTAGAATTGGCACCTTGCTTCACCCAAGCTATTGTCCATTTGGAGACATATTTTAGGCAAAGCAAGAACTTGGTGCCCTCATCTTTTGCCTTTGACTACACTAGTGACTAGATACTAGAACCAGTCAGAAAATTATGCCTGTGTCGATGGAGCAATTAATTTAAAACAGCAATTGGCACGAAGCTGAAATTCACTGAACATATAGAGTAATACCGTTTTCTCATAAGTTTTTCCATAAAAAGCATCTTAATGTATCATATAGTGGGAATATAACATTCTTATGACATGATATTCATACATCTTCATTGCAAGGCAAGTTATTCTGAATAACGATATGGTTTTACTGACAGCTATCAACTGCCCAGAGAGTTTTCACTCCGCACGCAGGACTTCAATCTCAAAAACTAGGACAGAGTTAGGCTTTATACCCCAAGCAGCAAAGCCAGAAGAACCATAAGCATAATCAGGAGAGCACTGAAAAATTATCAAACAGGAACACAAGATAAGGAATATTTCTTGTTATGACTCACAAAATGCATGCCAAATGAAAAGCAAAATGACATACAATGGACTTGTAACCTTAAAGCAATTATCTTGAAGAGGCAGAGAAACAGCTTATAAGGTTATGAGTAGTGACAATTTAGGATGTGGAGTTAAGTAATGAAAGAGGTTCAAAATTAGGGTGGTGTTTGGCATATAACCAGGTCAATGTTTTCAATATGATAAATTTTAGAATCTAAATTTGGGTCTTTTACATTTTGATCCCTGAAATTCAATTTTGTCCCTAAACTTCCAAACCACATTTGATGTCCTCCTTCAACTGGGCTGCTGTTAAGGCCCCAAAACAATGTAGAACCGTATTCTTTCCCATTTTACCTGAACACTCCAACCACCCCCCCCCCCCTTTTTTTTCTCTCTCTATTTTTTTCACTTTTCTTTTCTCCTCTAGCCACCCCACTCCTCTACTTCTTACTCGCCAAACTAAGTTTCACTCACAGTTTGAGTTGTTGGTTGTGTGTGGGTGTGGGTTGAAAGTGATTTGGAGTGATGTGCTGACGCCTAACGGCAATGGGTTGAAGGCAAATTGGGATGATGAGCAGCCACCAATGGGTTGAAGGGAAATTGGGATAGCGGTTTGACCATTCAGCAGCATTGATATAGATGTAAATTGACAGTGTATATGTGTTATAAGCAGGATTGGCTGTGTTTGAAGCCTTGGCCAGCAATGGGCTTTGATGGAGGTTCAATGATGGTAGTGGTGATTTGGCTTGGTGCATCGACAGCAGCATGTGTTGGGCAGAGGTAGCTTGGATTTCACTGAATGTTGTAGGTGCAGCAATAATCTATCAAAATAGGTTGTGCTGCCAGATAGATACAATAGAATTTCAACCTATGGCGTCCACTCTATGATGAGAAAAAATGAGAACAGTAACTAGCTAGTGGATGGAAGTGCCACATTGAACACGGTCTCATAGTTTAGGGACAAAATTGAACATTACGGACTAAAATGAAAACAAAACAAACCTAGACACTGTAAAATATAATTGAGACCAAATTTTTTGGTTCAGAGAACTAGTTCTAAAATTTAAACCTTCAAATTCAACTTCTGCTCCATTTAGAACTGGAGCAGATACCCACAAAAAATCAACTTCAAATTCATAATCTTTCCAATGGACATTCCCACCAAAACAAATTTTAAATATTCACTTTTTTAAAAGCATACATAGTCCCACCCAAAAGATATTTTAAATTTTACATTTCCAGATAAATATTCCTACAAAAACTACTTCCTTCTTTTAAAAGTAAATAAAAAATTCCTTCCCAATTAATTTTGAACTTTCAACCTTATAATTATAAATATAAGCCAGGAGGATAGAAAGGATTAGGTTTATAATAAGGCTTCAACAATAAATTTTTCATAGCAGAAATGAAGAAAAGGGTGAAAATTCACAAATGACACATTGCAAATCGGATGTGGAAATTGCAAGTTTTGGGACTAAGGTTTAATTATTGTTGTTGTATGTGAGAAGAAAAACAATATAGTTAATGTGTGTGTGGTTTTCTTGGTTGTATAATTACCAACTTATGTCATTAATATGCTGTGGCTCTTCATAATATAGTCTGTGTGTGTGTGTGTGTGTGTGTGTTAAGTTCACCATAGAGTATAAACAAAATAGATATAAACTAAAACAAGTTTCAATCAGACTTTTGAGAAATTTCATATTAACCAAAACTATATAATTCATATATAGACCAGTTGGATATCAAATAAAACCAATTTGATCAGGTTTCAACTTTGGAGCAATTTATATGAAAAACTAAACCAGTTCCATAGTTTAGCACACAAAGCCTAGGGCATTAGTTAAGAATGTATCAAGAACACTAATCCAACAAATATGCAGAACATACAAATTTTTTAGACAGTTAAAAGAAAGAAAAAAAGGTTTGATCCAGGACCTCATGTTACAAAAAATGTGTATGGTGCTAATATACTCGCAACCTATGAGAAAGTTCATAATGTTCATTCCCCAAAAATGACAAACAAGTGAAACATGCCAAAGATGACACCATGCCCCATAATGGAAGTTTTCCAAAGATGACACCATTGAACTTCAAAATACTTTCAGATTCCATTTGATGTGCAAAAAAATAGAAATTTGAAATAGTAAAAGTAGCACACAAATTGATTATTACCCGCAGACGAGCAACTTCTCCCAATTGCATTCCCAGCACACCTTCATCCCATCCTACAAATTGGTTCAAAGGGAAAAATAATTACATCCAAAGGTATGCTCTATAAATCTGCTGAACCAAAAAGGATGAACTCCTTAACATGAAATATGAAGGGAAAAAAAAAAATTTCAAGTTGTACGATAAATCTGCCATTCTGCCATTTATAGTGAATTATCTTTAAACTTATGAAAAAACAGAACATAGTGGTCATATCATTTATCTTGAGACATTTGATCCATCTAGAAAATATGTAACTTGCTACAATGTTTAACCATTAGTTCTCATACGACAGCATTGAATATTTAGACCTTCCACCTAATCAACAACAGTAGCAGATTGGCAAATTTTATCAGGCAAACAGCAATGGAGAAGAGAAAATGGGTGATCAAGGTTGATGGGACAAAACAAGGTCAGGCTTCAATTTGAAGTATCAAGCCTATCTTTCTACCCATGAACCGAATACTGGTAAACTTTTGTGACAACACACGCATATACTAGATCTCGAACCCACGACCTCATTCCCTACCTTCCTTTTGCAAGTAAAAGATACATCATTTGAGCTAGAGTTCGTTGCCTAAATACTGCTAAACTTATCAGACTAAACGACAAAATCATACAAGAAAGCAACCCAATGACACTAACTGGTCAGAAGAATGGCCATCCATTTAAATTCTAGGGAAAATAAATTTTAAACCTTGCGATTTAGGGGTCGTAACAAAATAAACTTTGTGGTTTCAAAAGCAACAAATTAAACGCCTAGCCTATATTAAATTCCAAACACACAATGTCATTCCACATTAGTTTGTTACACCCCTAGACTAGGAGGTTAAAACTGTAATTTTGCCTATGTTTAATTTGCAGAACATAGAATATGAAACAACAAAATGGGTAGAGTTACCTTTAATTACAGAACCTTGGCCAATTTTGAAGCTGAATGGCTCCTGCCCAGGATCCTTTGTACTAAAAAACCATGACAAATATGAAATATATTAGTAAACTCCTCATTCAAATCAAAATTTAAAAAAAAATAAAAAGGTAGTACAATCCTTACCTCCAAAATTTTTGAGAGAGATCACCATTTTTCCCTGAAAAAATAATAATAATAATAAGAACATTAAGGAAATGAAGAAACCAAAAAAAAAAAAAAAAAGGTAGAGAGAGAGAGGGTAACCGTAGCCAGTGCAGTGGACGGTGACGTTCTGACCGGGTACGGGCTTGGGACCGGTTCCGGGTCTCAAAACTTCCTTCTCCACTCCCATCTTTGTTTTCAGTCTTTGCTTTCTTTGGTTTAGGGTTTTGTTCGATCCAACACTCGCCCTCGACTTGCCCCTTCACACGCTTTATACTCTCTCTTTTTTTTTTTAGATTAGATTTATTTATTTAATCTCTCTTTTTTTTTTTTTTTTTAGAAACAAAAATGGAGACCTTTATGGCTATATTACACCCCCGGACAGGGCGCCAAAGGCCTCGGACGGGGTAGCCCGATCTCGGGAGCCCGTCTGTACCTCTGTGTAGGGAGTTACCCCACTAAGGATGCCCACTAACGGACTCCTGCGGACAGCGGGATTCGAACCTAGGTGTGGTGCACGAAGTGAACAAACTTTACCCACTCAATTAAGCCCTCGTTGGTTTATTTATTTAATCTATACTATTGTTTATAGTACTATTTAGGCTCCGCTTGGGAGTTCATAAGGGATGAAATGGAATTATAATAAGAAAATGGAATGGAATAGAATGTATTTAAATAAGGGAATGGAATGGAAAAGAATGAAATGGAATTAAGTAACCTTGATTGGATGTTTTAAAATAAACGAATGGAAATGAATGAAAATGAATGGAATGTAAGTAATCTTGTTTGGGAGTAACATGGAGGGAATGGAATGGAATCATTTTATGACAATATTACTATTAGACCCCTATTTTAAAATAAAGAATTGAATATACAGGGGTATTTTGGGAGTTTTAGTAAAAAATTATTAAATCTAATTACATTTCCTCCCATTCCTCCCAATTTCAGGGAGAATGAAAATTTGAGGTTTTAAGGAAATAGAGAGGAATGGGTGTTACCTCCTACCCATTCCATTCCCTCCTACTTAAACTCCCAAACAAGGGAATGAGTTTTCCATTCTCTCCATTAAAACTCTCAAACAAGGGAAGGGAAGAATATTCTAAAATGATTCTTTTCATTCCTTTCAATTTCATTCCATTCCTTCCTCCCAAGCGAAGCCTTAAGGGTTTCCCTGTTTGGCCTGGATTATTTTATTCTAAAATACCTCTGAATTCTTATGTTTAAGTAGAGACAAAGCCAAAGGCCCTGTAATTGAATTGGCACCTCCTCATGCACAAAGTGTTTAGGGGTTTAAGGAGGAAAGGATTTGAGCTGCGGGGTTAGCAGCATGTTGTAATTATCTCTAAAAAAAAAAAAAGTAGAGACAAAACTAAAGGACAATCCGGTAAAAATATAACTCTAACTTCTACTAAAATATTGCCTAAAAAATAGGGCCACTCTCTTGTTGATTTTCAAATTTATTTATTTACTTATAAATTAGATTCTCAAAATAAAAATTATATATATATAAAAAATAAAAAAAACATAGATTTTTTTTTTTTGCTACAACCACTAAAAAAAAAGCCTCATCGCACACACGAAACGCACGTGATAAGGCTAGTTTATTTTAAGAAATCGGAGTGTTTTTTTTTTTAAGTAGAAAGCAACCCTAATTGATAAAAAATAAATGTACATACTAAATTGCTCGGTGAGTGATGAACACTTTGTACACAGATTCATCACTCATAATTGGTTACTTCAACAAGTTGTAAAGTTGGATGTGTTCATAGTATTGTTTTGATAAAGAACTAAAATGGAATTATCAATTATTTAGATATTACCAAAAAAAAAAGGAAAAATGCACAAAAATCCCTATAGTTTTTCCCTAAAATACAAAATCTCTTGATTTTCGTATTATTTTATGTATAAATACCATTGATTGTGTAACACTAAACTCCATAAGGTTTTTAAGTGTAACCAAAAATCCTCACGTGATATTGTTTTACATGAAAATACAATTATTGTAGGACTAAGAATACTAAGTGTCTGTTTGTAAACAACTTATTTAGTTGAAACTGAAAACTTTTTTGTTAAAAGTACTGTAAATAAAGCTTAAAGGTAGTTGAAATAGTACAGTGAGACTCATAAATAGTACCAAAAAATGCAATGGAACCAATAAATAGTAGCAAAAATAAGTAAAATAGTAATAAAAAAAAATTTTAAAAAAAATTTTTTAAAAAAAAACTAACTTTTTAAACCAATGCCAAATGCACACTAAATGATATCGGTGGATCTTTAACTCAAGTGCCTTTATAACCAAAGAAACTTAACCAATCTTCCCCACAATAAGTAATCTTTCCAAAATGGATTTTTTATTGGACCCAACTTGACAACAGCTTTTAAATGTAAAACCCAATTCGAATGTGAGTACATGTCTTCTCACTTATTTGAGCACTCCTTAGCCCACTAGCACAACACTCTTATGTGATAGTCTATCCACATTGCATACAAGTCTTCTATGAACAAACAAGGCATATTAAGATTAATTGTCACTTCATTCGACATCAGTTCTAGTAGTATAGTCTCCATCTCCACTCGATTTTTTTGAAGACCAACTTGCACACATCTTCACCGAATCACATTTGCCTGACCGCTTTGGTGGTGATCTTGCCTAACATTTGCCTAACCACTTTCGTGATCTTGTTTCCAAAATCCAAATGATTTTCTCCACTCTACCACTAGATTGAGAGAGATGCTAGCATATAGCTGTGACATTTTCCATATATGCTTTTGACAATTGCTCAAATGCACCTATTCTTCATTTAAACATAATTAAGGGCCCCTCAAATCAACTTCTATTGTATATTTATAAAGATCATTTGTAAATGTACGGGACACACAAATAATATACAGAAGGCAAATAATGTTTTCTTCTCCCTCTTCTTTTCCCTCTCTCTTAATTTCAACAACAGTCATGCTAATAAAATAAATAAATCTTCTGTAAGGTTAATATCATTTCATGAATGATGAGAAATAATGAAGAATAAATTAGTACTCTGCATTAAAGAAGGTGTGCACCAACATTCAGGTGGCCTAGTTGGTAAGAAATCGGGCCAACAAGTCTCAAGACTTAGGTTCGAGCCTCAACAACTAATTATGAGGTCCTATGAGGGAGCGGTTAAGGTGTAATTATGATCACACCCAAATAAGGAAGCTACATTAATTGCCCTCCTAACCATTTTTTATTTACCCAAAAAAAAAAATTTAAATAAAAGAAGGTGCACAATTTTTCTGACTCCTATAAGATGTTATTGCAAGTCTCCTTTTTTTTTTTTTTCAGTGCATGAACAATAAAATCACATGGATTTACTGTAGCAGCACTGTTCACGTACTGTAGCAGTACTATTCATGCATTTAAAAATATTAAAAATGGGTCTCACGGTACTATTCACACATTTAAAAATTATTTTGCTATAATATTTTCAATTTTCAGTTTCAGCAAAAACAAGTATCCAAACGGACCCATAGTCTTCATTTATAAAACTTTTAGAAAGAAGAAATGATAGCACTAACTTTTACCTATTTTTTACCAATAACAATTGATTAGATTTTTTTTTTGGTAATTATAGGGGTGAGCAAAACGTTGCCGATGCCGACCTAACTGACCGGCACCGACGACACCGTCCCGACACCAGCACCGACCGATTGAGCTGAGGCTAGCGTTCGGAGGGCGAAGCCCGTTACGATGCTAGTGCAGGGCGGTCATCGGATCGCAGCAGCCTCCACCGATCTACACCGAACCGAACCAACCCCAGTTTACAGTTCTCCCCCAGTTTCGATACGGCGTCATTTCACAGATTTTGATTTTAAATTTTTTTTATGAAACAACGTCGTATGGGTTGGGTGTTATTAAAAAAAAAAAAAAACCAAAACGGTGCGTTTTCATTTTGGTTTTCAATCTAAAAGGGGTATAAATTCATTGTTAAGGGTCTGAAGATTCTTTAACTCTCTCTCTTGGTCTCGCCTCCCGCGGTCTCGCCTAATGAAGTGACACTCGCCTGAGCTCCCGCCGTTGCCTGAGGCAGTGACGCCTGGCCTGAGCTCTTGCCGTCGCTCACCAGTCACGGCAAACCAACGGTAAGGCTTTAACTCTCTTTTTTATGAAGTTGGTTTTCATTTGTTGGCCTGAGCTCTCGAAGTTGGTCTTGCCTTTCGTGTTTTTTTTTTTTTTTTTTAATTTTTTTTAATTTTATTTTATTTATGAAGTTGGTTTTCAATTGTTTGGTTAAGTTTGAATGATTAAGTTGGTTTGGAATTTTTTTTCCATTTAGCGTTAATTTTCTAAGAATATCATTAGTTGTCAGGTTGCAAAACAAATAGGAAAACTAGCATAAAAACTCGAGACCCAAGCGAAGACCCAACCGGTGACATCCGATGTGGAAAAAAAATTCCACGTAGAACTCGAGTTTTAGAAACTCGAGTTCCACCATTTTTTTTTTTCAGATCAGCCTTCGTCTTCTTCTTCTTTCAGTGTATCTCAAACCCTGAAACACAAACGGAGGCAACCCATGTCTCCAAGAACACAAGCAGTGACACCCACCAACTCTTCCATTAGAACATCGTCAAGACCCAAGAACATCGCCGACGAAATCACCGACGTCTGAAAGCACGTGAGCATCAGCCATGATCGGAGCCGCTCCTCGGTCCGGTCGCTGACGTTGCTGTCGCAAGTGACACAGAGTGACTTCATCTCTGTTCGTCGTCAGATTGTTCTTCCTGTTCTTCTTCAGGTCTGTTGTTCTCTGGGTTTGTTGATGAATTCTTTTTTTTTTTTCTGGGTTTTTTTTTTTTTTTTTTTTTTTTTTGGGTTCTTTCTTTCTTCGGGTTCTTTTTTTTTTTTTTTTTTTTTCTTCGGTCAGGTTCTTTCTTCTTTTTCTGGGTATTTACTATTTGAAATTGAGTGTAAAAAACTCGAGATATATTTTTTTAATCTCGACTGTTATCTATGTGGCATAACTGTGTCCAACTCAGCAAACTCAGCAAGTAGAAAGCGAGTCTTTGAGGCTCGAGATTGATATGGAACTCGAGTTTTAGAAACTCGAGATGCTAGTTTCCATTAATCTTTCAAACCCGTATTAACTTACTATATTCTAACCCTTCACAATGTTAGTCTGCAAATATCCCCAGTTGGTTTGATTGAGTTTGGGAAAGCATGAATGTCTTCGGGTTATAACTAACTGTATTAAGTAACTTACTTTAGTCCCACTTACTTTAATATGTCTTAACTAACTTACTTTAATATGTGTCACAGTCTACTATGTAATAACTAAAAACCCAAACTCCTCACTTAATAACATTTTGAAAGTGAGGGAAGTGGGCATTTTGAAATACTTTTTTAATCTTATTAAGTGAGGAGTTTGGCTTTTTTAGAAATATATATTTTTGGGTTCCTTAAATCAAGCTTTACTGTTTAAAGTCCAGGCCCTCCAGGGTTTAGGCCAGCATAGGTAAAATAATTTTGAAAAATTAACCTAAGCTGTGGAAACCTTATTTTGGAGGTTTAAGGATTGGTTAGTTTAATATGTAAAGATTGGGTTTTGGTTTCTATTTAGGGCAATCATGTGGTTGAGACATTGAGGTTTATGGTGGACAAAAAGTGGAGTTTGGGTGGTGCCTTGGACCTCTTTGGGTTTTTTTTGTTATTTATTTTTATTTTTAATGGGTTTGAAGGGTTGAGCACATAATAGTAAGCATTATATTATATATATTCATGCCGTGCTTATATTTTCGTATTGAATTAATTTTCTATCACTAGAGGCATTTAACCAATCCTTAAACCTCCAAAATAAGCTAGTATACCTAGGTAGAACCCTAATATTTTATCAATAAATTTTTACTTATCAAAAAATGTAATGGCAGTTTTAGTCTTGTGCCTATTTGACATGGTTGTGCTATTCTTCATTAGCTTCTTGTTGGCATCACTTGGTTGAGCTTGGTTAGCGTTACGAAGTAAGCAGAATTTGCTGATTTGGGATTTTTTTAAAGACATACTAGTTTTCTCAAACTTATTGATTTCAAAGGAAATAAGAGTGCTACTTGTATTCAAATATTATGCTAAGTATCTTGTTATTATGTGAAAGTTTTTGCAAATATACATTTTACAACGAGATCTTGTAGGACGAGATAGAGGAAGACCCAAAATAACATTAGTAGAAGTAAAAAAAAAAAGACTTATCAATTAAGGAAGTAACAAAGTACGATTTCATACAGAATAACATTAGAGGAGTGTTTTATTTTCTGTGTTGTATAATTCTTTGCGTGTTTTTCTTTCTTCTATTTTTGCATTGCACAGATTCTGGGAATTAGGTTAAATTCTCAACAACCCTAACTATTTTATTGAGGATCCATAGCCAACCCCTAAAATTTGGGATTAAGGCTTGTTGCTATTGTTGTGATGCATGTGTTCGGTGAGGTATTTCATATGTATACATGTTTCTAAAATATTATAGCTCAATTATCTATTATTTTCTTTGAGAAATTTATTGCTCAATTTTATTCATGATGTTTTGAGAATGTATTGTAATCGGTGATTTTGAATGCTTACAAAAATTTTCATGTTGAGATGTTTCCCTTTTTAAGAAATTACTGTTTGACTCTTCGTTATGTTTTATAAATGGTTTGATATTTGTTCATTTTTACTTGCAATGGTATGAAAGTATAATGATATTGGAAGTATATGTTTAGGAAAGGTGTTTCCCACCGTTTTGCTCTCTTTTCTCCTAAAAATATCATTCTTCTTCCCTCATTGGTCTTTGTATTACCGCCACCGCTGACTCCCTTCCAACGAGTTTAACAATGATAGGAGCTGGAGACCCACCGGGTTTGGCACATGGAATATTTGAAGTAATCTCCAAATTTTTTCAATTGGAATGCTTGATTCACGTTTATACACAATTAGGTCAGAAATAATCTAAATACAACGGAAGTTGGAAGTTGCCCTTTCAAAGGGCTGGAAAGGTTGAAACTCATGATTTTAGATTATAGGGCCAAAACCCCATGGAAGTAGTGTCTTCAAGTGTGGAATTTTTAAAATTTATTTAATGTGTATGTTAGGATGAATTTGATGATTTCATTTGCGAATTTTTGTTGTTGTGTTGATAACTTGACACTTGGTTGCTATGAGTTGTAGTAGAATGCATTATGTTGGCCCAACCCTATGGTGGCCAAGAATGCTGAATCCTACATAAATGTTTGTAGTAAAATTTGACTTTCTGTGGGTCACTTGAATACATCATGAGTGTTAGAGTTAAGTTTAACCTTATGAAATGGGTGATAGAAGGCCTTAAAGACTTTTATTCAAGGTCCAGAGGTGTCTTGTTAAGTCTAAATTAACTGAGAATAATAAGAAGAGAGGGGGGGTGAATTGTAAAGTCTTTTTCATCAATTGGAAATGAAGACAAACCGGATTTATTAAATTTTCCCCAAAATTAAATATAACTAAGCCGCATTAATTTCTTTTATTTCCCCCCCTTAAGTTTTTGTTAAGCATGTATATTTCTCTCTCTATAAGCGCATTAAAACATTTAGCAGATGATTTTGTATTCTTTGTTTCCAAACTGTTTAACTAATTTACTGACAATGGAAGAAAGGGGTTAATGAAGGAAACTCTTTTGGATTTTGTGTAAATACAACTTTATTTTGTTTTGTGTATGTTGTTCTTGTTCGGCACAGTTTAGAGGAGTGTTTTATTTTCTTGGGTTCCAAACTGGTTAACCAGTTACTAATTATAAAAGTAAGATAGATAGGTTAGTGAAGGATCCTCTTTTGGATTTTGTGCAAACACAACTTACTTTATGGTTTTACAGTAGTTATAATTCATGTGAATTTTTGTTTCCACTTATTGGTTTATGCATGTTAATTCTTGAGACTAAAATTTTGATTTGTTATTTTGTAGCGGTTTGTTGAAGCTTGTTGAGTTCTTACGATTAGAATGATATACACAGCGATTGACAACTTCTACTTAACTGATGAGGAGCTAAAGAACTCACCATCTAGGAAAGATGGTATAGATGAAGCGACTGAAACTATCTTACGAATATATGGCTGTGGTCTCATCCAAGAAAGTGGCATCTTGCTTAGACTGTATCCTGTTTTGATTTCTTTATATATTGAATATATGTTGGTATATGAAATTGTATACTTTTCCTAATTTTGTTGGTTCATTATGTTGCCTTAATCTTCTTACTTACAGACCTCAAGCTGTAATGGCCACTGGGCAGGTTCTATTCCATCGTTTCTATTGCAAGAAATCATTTGCCCGCTTCAATGTGAAGGTTAAACTTTGTCTCCCATCACTCTCTTGCTGAGATATAGATTATAAACAAAGGAAAAGGAATGATTTTTATTTTTTATTTGGAAGTAAATTCATGTTCTAGTTTCATATCGATATTGCACCTCTGCTAAGTCAAATATTTGCATTGAGCTTCATTGAATTAAGGTCCATTTTCTCTGCAGAAAGTTCTATAAAACTTCTATACCTTGTTTTGCAGAAAGTTGCTGCAAGCTGTGTATGGCTTGCATCGAAGCTTGAGGAAAGTCCAAGAAAAGCAAGACAAGTCCTCGTTGTTTTCCACAGAATGGAATGTAGGAGGGAGAACTTACCAATAGAGCATTTGGAGGTTGGTTTGCAGGTTAGGCATCCACCTTCTTTATTATGATATTACCTGGGTTTTTGCTTTTAATTTTCTTATCTGGCACAAGAATTGAGTTTTCCAAATTACTTATTTTTTATTTTTCCCCCCTTCTTTTTGGCAAGTATAATGTCTTTGTTGAATAGGTTTTAATTTTAGCAGTTCATGTGTATTTGCGTTTAAAATTATTATTTTTCCTCTAAAAAAATCAGTAAATTCTCTTCTTCTTCTTCTTTTTTTTTTTTTTTTTTTTTTTTTTTTTTTTTTTTCTAACAGAAATATCATGACCTCAAAACTGACTTGAGCAGAACAGAAAGACATATATTGAAAGAGATGGGATTCATTTGTCATGTTGAACATCCTCATAAATTCATATCTAACTACCTTGCTACTCTTGAAACACCTCCAGAACTGAGGCAGGGAGCTTGGAATCTAGCAAATGATAGGTACTTCTTATAAATTAACTACTCATGGACACAAGTTATGCACTTTCTATTCTTATCATTTGGTTATCCGTTGAACACGAAAACTTTGTATCTAGAATTTTTATTGTTCAATTGGGTCTGTTTGAGAACAGCTTATTTAGCTGAAATTAAAAACTTTTTGCTGAAAGTACTGTAGAAAAAGCTAAATGTTAGCTGAATAATATAGTGAGACCTATGAATAGTACAAAAAAGTGTAATAGGACTCATAAATAGTAGCAAAAATAAGCTAAAAACTCTAATAAGATTCAACTTTCATCACTTCCCAAATACACTCTAAGTGTCATTTAGTTTACATATGTATATGTTGATGTGTGGGAGCCCTTCCATGGTTTTAAAAGCCACACTGGACCGGCTGGTTCAACCATGAACCAGCCAATAATTCAACCTAGTTATGCTAAAAAACTGGAAATTTAATAAAATCTGGAAAAAACTAGAAACCGGAAATTCAATAGGTAAATTGAGATTTGAGAACTGGACTGGTTAAACTGGTGATGGATCTGAAAATGTAGCCAAACAGTAGCATTTTCTCTAAAAATGGGTGTGGCAGGTCAGGAGGATGGTGATGCAACACTTTACAGTCAAGTCCACTCAAAATATGGAAATTCTACCTTGTGGGTTCAGGGTAATTATAGAATACTCGCAGAGTACTATAAATGCATACTTCCTCCTTTCACATAATTGTGAGTCCCACTAATAAAATTCATAATAAGACCCACAATTCATGTGAGAGGGGGCGAGAGGGGTGGGGGGGAGTACACATGTATGGTACTCCCGGAGTATTCAATAATTTTCCGTGGGTTCATCCCAACTTGCCATCACTGAAAATATGATGAAAAAATCTGTCTTTCTTTTTTGTTAACTTACCATACTAGTACCTAATGGATTTCTTTGGCAATGTTGTCCAAGTAATCTCCAGAGGGGGTTGGACATAAAAAGGAGACTCCGAGAGAAAGAGACTTGGCTCTTTAAAAAAAAAAACCACTATGGTATAGAGCGAGGTCTTAAATTTGATTATAGAATAAAGTGGAGTTTGGAGGAGAGGCATTTTGTCTTGGTTTTCTATGGCTCTCTCTCTCTCTCTCTCTCTGAAGCTGTCTCAAGACTTTTATGCCAATTCAAAGCCCAATTCAAAGACAAGGTTATGGAAAATTTGCTCACTCACCAAAGACACTTCCCATACCTCCTCTCTCTTACCTCTGACCAACGTACCACAGTCAGTAGATTAAGGTTGGATCTAATACCCAAGAAACTTATTAATGTTTTTATTTGTGCACCCCTCCTTATTAAATTGGTTAGTTAAGTATTTTTATTTTCATTAATATAGGAACGTGGGAAATTTCACTTGAAAAAATTGTTTTAATGTTATGATAATTTTTTTACTAAATATGGCTAATTGTCATACATTTAGAATTTATAAAATTTAATTGTATTATTAAATAAGGATAATTACAGTAAACCCACCTGAGGTAAGGCCCGTTTGCACTTTGCCTACCCGTGGTTTAAAACTTATCACTTTGCCCACCTGAACTTCAATCCGTTACCCATCTGTTACCCACCTCACCCCCAGCCGTTAGAAAAACACATTTTTAGGGAAAAACAAACATAACAAAAATCAAAAAGCTAGGGTTTTAATTGCTTAAGAACTTCTATAAGAACAAAGTACATGGAGCTTTTTCAAGTTCTTGATGAGATTTGATTTCACAGTGACTTCCATTAAGCCTTGAAACCTTTGCGAAGACGAGAGCTCCTCGCTTTCTATTAGAATACTACTACTACTATGATCCGAAGCCGTTTTCTTCAACTTTGAGATTTCAGCCTCCATTGCCTTCAACTTCTTCTCGCTTTCTTCTCTTTCGTATTCAATCTTCGTCCTCAACTCCTCCAGTTCCATTCTCAACTTTTGGTTCTCAATCTCCAACACATCCACTCGCTTCGAAGCTCTATCAATCTCTGCGTTCTTGGATGAGATCTCGCTCTCTAGGACAGGAATAATAGCCACTGACTCTTTCAAAAGCTTGTGCCCCAAGAGTTCGGTTTTCAATAGCGACTCTCGCTCGCGCAGATCTTTGACGACGCGAAGCAACTCGGTGACGTTGGGTGGGCGAGGTTGAACCTGAGCGGAGGAGCGTGGAAAGTACACGCCGAAGGAGCGTGAGAACACGGCTTTTGGAGGAGCTTTATTAGTCGAACTCAGATTCGGCGACGTCGATGGAGGCTTCAGTGGCGTTTCTCGTTTCGAACTCGCCGGAGACTTTTGTAGCCCCATTGCCATTCTCACCTTCCCAGCCACCATGGAAAGATCACGATTACACGAACCCTTTGTTTTTGTTTATCTCAGACAGACAGACAGACAGATATAACCCTAAAAAGATTACAATATATTTCTTAGGTTTTAGGGGCTATGGTATACAGTGGGGAGAGAAGCCAAGATCAGAGTGGGATTTGTGTGCTATTCCTCCCCTTTGTTCTTATAGAAGTTCTTTAAGTAATCAAAACCCTAGCTTTTTTATTTTTGTTATGTTTGTTTTTTCCTAAAAATGTGTTTTTCTAACGGCTGGGGGTGAGGTGGGTAACGGATGGGTAACGGATTGAAGTTCAGGTGGGCAAAGTGGTAAGTTTTAAACCACGGGTAGGCAAAGAGCAAACGGGCCTTACCTCAAGTGGGTTTACTGTAATTATCCCTATTAAATAAAATATTTATTTTGTCACCATTTCGACTACCAGTCCAACCTCAGTTGGATCAAAAAACTGGGATCTAGTCCCTTTTCCGGTTCTCTATTTGGTCTGATTTTTAAATCCATGGAGCCTTCTCCCCCTTTTTTTGACTATCAGAAAAACAATGATTTGTATTCTTCAATCAACCCCATTTAAGCCCCATATTCTGTTTGTTTTTTATGATCATGTTTTATTTGGTGTTTAGACCCTTGTTATTTTTTTTGCCTCTCTTTAATTCTTTTTGCTCCTTGAATCTTATAAATGGCCTTTTTATGTTACTCTTGCCATGCTTATAGTTTGATCTACTCTCGTTTTCCATCAGCCTTTTCTTTTAGATTTATAGCTTATTTGCTTATGTCCTGCTTTTAAAAGCCTCACTTCTTCTAGGGACAACCATACTTTACCCAACTTTCAACAAATAAGCTATAAGCAATTTGCAAAAAGCTGCATTTGAGAACACTGTTCTAATGATGCTATAGCATAAGAGTGATGTATACCCAAGAAGGCATCTGAAAGTTATTTGTATATTTGATAGCCATACTATAGTGTGCAAGACAGTTGCATTTCTACTATGTTTCAGAATAATGGGTCTAATTCCAATGTACACAGCCTTTCCCTAATTTTTTCTAGTTGTGTTTTATGTCTGCCAATTGTTGTAGTTTTTCCATGTCTTTCGCTATGGCTAACAGTTCCATTAGTAATCTGTTTTGTTGTGTAATTTTATTTTAACATTCAAATTTGGGCAGTTTGCGCACAACTTTGTGTGTTCGATTCAAGAGCGAGGTTGTGGCTTGTGGGGTTGTCTATACTGCTGCTCGTTGGTTCCAAGTACCCCTTCCTGAGAATCGACCATGGTGGAAGGTATTTGATGCAAACAAATCTGGGATTGATGAAGTATGCAGAGTTCTGGTTGAGCTGTACATCCTTCCTAAGGCATAGTACATTCCAGTCTGTAAGGATGGAAACTCTTTTACATTTTCGAATAAGCCAAGGGATTCACAATCTCAGCCAATTCCGAAGGTACTACTATTTTATTGTTGTACTATTTTGAGTTTCACTGGAAATATAAAGCCTACAAATGCTCTTCTACAGTTTTAGCAATTTTCAATTCCTCAGCAAGTATTGCATTTTTGTTTGTCAACTACTGCTGTCTTATTTCCAATTATTCTTGCTATGGAGGTGAGTTGTTAGACCACCTGGCAGCCGCACTTGAATTCTCTGTTTAGAGAAAGGATGGCAATTGTAAAGACTTTAGAAAATTTGGTCCATCTTAGCATGGAATTTTTATTTCATTGCTATTCTATAAGAACTTCCATAGACTAGGGAGAGTTGAATCACTTAAGCATGGTGGGATTTTTGTTTCATTGCTATTCTACTTCTACAGGAAATTTCACAGACTAGCCCTACAACTAATATTAAGCCAGTTTTAGCAGCAATTAATCCTGAATCTATTGGAGCCAAAGAAGTATTGGTTAGAGCAGCCATTGACAAGATGAAGGATTCTAAGAAAAGTGATGACGAATCAAAGAACGTGTCTGTTGAGGGAGAGGCAAGAGAAGAGCCTCTGCCAAAATCTAATTCGGAACTCAAAACAGAGGCAAGTAGGGAAAGGAACAGGGAGAGAGAGAAGGAGAGGGAAAGGGAAAGGGACAGAGAGAGGGAGGACCGAATAAAGGCTCAGGATCGTGATAGAGGCAGGGATTCTGATCGTGAATGGGATCGAGAGGAAACAAAGAGGGACAAAGATAAAGCCAAGGATCGCAGTCATCGATCCAAGGATAAAGGAAAGGATTCAGGTATGTTTACAACCAATTTTGTTCATGAACCTGATGCCATTGTGTAGTGGGCCTTTTTGGTTAAATCAGGCTAGGCTGCCTCCTACAGTACTGGGCCCAAATATTCTAAGTAAAGGAGTTGAGACTGGTCCAACTGTAACTCAATTTGGTCCGACTTGTGCACAAATTATGCCTCGTCTGCCAGGAGCACGCTTACAGCGGGCAGAACTGTTTCAAATGGGTCGTGACAGACATATATGATAATAATAAGATAAAAGAAAGTACTTTGACTTCTTTATTAAAGTAAATAGATAATTCCTACTTAAGAAAAGATATTCACAGTTTAACAACAATTATTTTTATAAGGAAAGTAAGGGAAACAAGTGGGTAGTATATGGGTTAATTAAAAGAGGAAAGAAATTAGATTAAATTTGATCCGCAGGACCAAAATCAGAGAGGGAAGAATGCCCTTCTCAAAGTGAATAATCTCCTAGGGAGATCCTACCGTGGAAATTAATCACTTTGAGGGAAGCAGACCTGAATGGTTGGTGCACAAGAGAACTCTTTGTTTCCGGCAGAAAGCAGGACTTTGAGGGGGAGAGAGGGAATCAACCTATTGGTGCATACTTGCCACTCTAACTCTCTATCTTTTTATTTCCTTCTTTTCTAATATTCACCTTTCTTATCTTTTTTCTTTCTACTTCTTTTTCTTAATACTTGTTTTCTATTTCCTGATTTTTAAATTCCTAATACGGTGGTGCTTCTGTCGTTCCCCTCCTGTACACGGCAAGGGCCTCTTTATAGTGCCTACCGTGACCGGATTTTACTATTTTAGCCCTTAACCACTTTTGTCTGGTCTGGGTGTACTTGCCGACCACTACTGGTCCGTCTGTGTGCCATTCCCCATCACCAGACAAAAGAAAACTATTTTGTTTGTTTGTTTGCCGTGGCACCCTTCCCTATTATGGTGTGGGTGCCTTCTCTCTCCCTATCCCTCATGGCATGCACCTAGTGGTTCCAACTTAGCTTTGCTTCTTTTGGGTGGTATGTCATCCCAGCAGGACACTTCCCCCAAAAGAGCCCGAGCAGGAACCTCAAAATAGGTATTTCCCCTCTTCCCACCATCAAACCATGCCCTCTTACCTCTGGCCCATGACCTCACCGTGTCCTGTATTGGCTGGGTATAGGCTGGTGAGGTTTGGGCCTTACGCATGCCTCTCTTCCATGTATGTCCAAAATCTGCCTGCTGCTCATGCGTTTGTCGTGGTTGGCCTGCACAGTCTATCGTCCGTTTTTGACTATTTTCTAGTTCCCCTTTCCTTTACGGCTTGCCCCTTTTAAGGGCTGGGCCTTGCTTAATAGTGGGCTTTGCCTTTCTTCAACCCACCCTTTTTCTTACTACCATCTCCTGCCATACCACTCTATCATTCTTGCCATACCACCTTTTATGGCTTGCCCCACTTAAGGGCTGGGCCTCTTTGGGCCTGTCGTTTATTCTTATATCAATGGCCCACTACGGCCATTGGTTCTTTTATTACATCACTGGCGGGCTCCTGTGTCCCATTTGTTTTCTCTTGGGCGTCTTTAGCCTATTTGCTTTCCTTGGACTTCCTCGGCCCTTTTCTTAACTTTGCATCCCCATGGGCTTTTACTGAGTTCTTTAGGCTTCCCTGGCCCAATTACATTATCCCTCATCCTTGGGGTTCATGGGCTTGCCATCAACCCCTTACTTTCTTTGCTTTCATTACTTTGGGTCTACCGTGGTCCATTCTCACTTTTCCACATCATATATTGCCCATAGTTTGCTTTTTCTCTCTTTCTGGGCTCCTTTAAGCCCATTTACCCCCACAAAGCCCATTTGTTTATCTCATGGGCCTGTGATCTATTATTCCTACCGCTTGGGCTTAATGGGTTTTCTGTCCATTTACAAACTCTTTTCTGTCCGTGTTGCTGGGCTTCTCCTTTCCACTTGGGCTTCCAAAATGGCCATCAACATTTAGCCCCCTGAACATATGAAGCGTTCCTGCGGTTTATATGTGAATAAAAAAAACTTCTCTGCCCTTTCTGTCTTTCCATATTCTTTTCCTTCGTAGGCTTTTTGAACAGTGGTCCCTATCTTACACATACATATATATATATATATATATATATATATATATTTCTGCCATGAACAGTGTTGTCTCTTCGAATTTTCCAGTTTAGCAGTTATTTTGAAACACAGTCGCCGTTTCATTAATTTCATCCTCTTTCTGATGGCTGACCTGTCGCCATCTTTCGTGCCGACATTAATGACCTGGGTATTTAAGAGGGAGTCCCTTTGTAATCCAAACAAAAACTCCTTCCTTTCTAAAACTCTTTTTCTGTTTTCCCTTTCTTCTCCACTTCCTCTTCCTCAAACTCCCCCATCCATTTTCTTCGATCAAATTCCTGTACAATGACACTGGTGAAAAGCCAAAGCTCCTCCCACCATAAAGGAAAAGAGGTTATCTTCGATCCTCCCGCCGCACGTGACGTAGGCGAGGAGGTCGTGTACTCCGAGTCGAACCATTCCGACGAGGAAGAAATGGAGTGTGCCCCGGACAGTGAGTGCGCTCCACTTATTGATCCCTGGTATGACATTCATCCCCATTTCCTAAAGATTCCCGGTGATTATGCGCCGTCGCTGTCGGGCCGTGTGTGGCTCGCTCTTTGCCGGCGAAATACAGACGTTTCTTAGGCCCCGTTAGCCTCCTCGATCCCCAATCTTGTCATTCGTCAGGGCACTTCGCTCCCCGTGCCTATCCATTTCGAGTTTGGGTCGGGTACCGCCTTGGGTTGGAGGGAATGGGTGGACAATGAGTTATCCGACACCGGCTTCATGGGGTTGTTACAGCGGGCCGGTGTTTTGAAGGCCATCTTTTCATCTTGCTACTTATCCAACTTTCGGGACCTCTTCAACCTCCGTCACTTGGTCCGCCGGTGGTGTACTACCACCCATACCTTCTTCTTCTCCTACGGTGAGGTCACCGTGACCTTAGAAGATGTAGCCAACCCGTTACTCTTGCCCATCCTTGGCGACATTGATCCTGCCACCTTAGAGCTTTCCCCAGAGGAAGAGGCCATGGAGGCTGAGTTGAAGAAGGGGATGAGCGGGAATGCCAAGTTGTCTTATTAGGTTAGTTCTTCTTCTAAATTCTCTGTGTCTGCCTGTCGTGAGGCCTTTGTTGTGTTTTGGCTTTGGAAGTTTGTTTTTGGGTCTCACCCCTATTATGCCGTGAAGCCTTTATATTTCTGTTTGGCTATTAAGATTTCTGCTGGGGTTAGTCTGCCGTTGGCTCCTATGTTCTTGGGGCATTTATATGTTCAACTAGACATCCTGCGGAGCGATGAGAGCCAGGCAAGCTCCTGCCATATAGTCACCTCCTCTGTTCATAGTACCATTTTGCAACACCTGTTGTACGAGCGTTGTGCTAAGCATTTGTCGAAATGTAGGCCCCTCTGTTTCGCTAAAGAAAAGTATCAGTCGTGTCTGCAAGCCATTACTGATTTTTATGGCAGATTTGAGTCAGACTTTCCATAGGCCCTTCGCTAGGTCGACTTGAAGCCAATTGACCATTCTGTTGTTGAATCCTTTGATCAAGGCGTTGGATTTTCTTGGAGAGCTTATAGAAAATTGGGTACCGGTTATACATGCGTAGATTCGGCTATAGGTTTGTTCGTTGACACCGCCGGGACCACCACCCCCTTGATCGGTTTTGATAAGACCGGGATTACTTACTTGGCGGCCACCAATGCTGGGTGGCTACCTTATTTGGCTGACAAAGGAATTAGGTTTGTTCATTATCCTGCCAACTGGGTGAGAAGGCAGTTCGGACTAGACCAGGACATTCCTGATGACCTTTCTTTTCTTATAGAGTCCCCCACTTCTGTCCGACCCTTTCTGCGGCCCACTACCCTTGAATTTTGGAGTCAGCGCTTTACTGCAGTTATCGTTCCGAGCTCGCTGCGAGAGGGCCTTTGTACCCCTGCCATGCATGGATATCGGCAGGCTGTGATGACTTCGTTTGAAAAAGAGTTGATGGGTAGTCGTGGTTTCTCCCTCGTTCCTCCTAATGGGCTTAGCGCAATTATCTCGGCTAATCCTCGGTTGCTTTTGCCTTCCAAGTCTGTGTTAGCATATGCTAGGAAGTAGAATCGGTTTACTATCTTTTAGTAGGATGAGGAGAAAAGAGGGTAGCATTGGCACGCCGGTGATTATCCTCCGGGTTGGGAGAAGAAAGTTAAAGTGACAAATATTTCTGTGCCGAATAAGAAGGGTCCTGCCAAGCTTAAGTCTACAAGCAAGTCCAAACCTGCTACTCCACGGCCATCTACAAATGCTCCCCCTTCCAGCAGAACACGAGGCAGCAAGAGAAAGACAACCCCTCACCCTACGTTTGTTGCTGAGTGGAGAGTAAGTTACCTCTAATTCTGCTTCGTCTTTTATATACTTTTGACTTTCTTGTAGCTAATCTTGACATGTGTGTTGACTTCTCCGTCTAACCTTATCTCTTGTTCTCTTTTTCCTTTGCAGTCTAAGCATAAGGAGGATACATCAGTCACCCGTCCCATTTTGCTTGATGAACCTGAGTTTGAGGTATATCTCCTTTCTTTTCTTCTTCCTCCCCTTTTTTTTTCTTTGCACATGTTTCATCTGCCACATGCTTTTGTTTGACTTATCCGCCTAAAAGTTCCTTTGATCTTCATATCTTTTTTCTTTTGTCTTCTAGGATGAGCTCGAGCCTCTTTCTATATACCGCCCCACAGCTGAGGAGCTTTCTGCCTCCATGGGTGCACCCATGGGAGGCTTTTTTGATGGGGCTGACGTAGTATTTGCAACACCTGCCCCTTCCATTGCTGCACCCAGAGTTCCTACTGAGGCTCCTACCCTTCCCACTGAGCCGGTACCCATAGACAAGGGTACTCTTACTGGAAAGGTTAGTGAGGCCATTCCCGTTCCTGCCGAGACACTTACTCCCCAAGAGGTGGCCACTCCTCCCGCTATTGTTCAGACCGAGGTTGCTTCTCCTGTCACACCCCTTGTCATCTCCACCAGTGACCCTTTTGCAGTTCTATCTTAGGTTGTGAAGGATGGTTCTTCACTAGTAGTTACCCCTTCTTCCATTCCTAGCTCTGCCACACGTGGACCTGATGTGGACTTGTCCTCTGAAGGGTCTAAGGACGTCCTAGAGGACCCGGACAATGAATTTGTCTTGAAGAAGAGGATTTCTGACTCTGACAATGAGGAGAGTGCTCCCCCCAAGACCGAATTCATGGATATGTGCCTTTTTCCCTTCCCTTTTTTTTTTTTTTTTGCCAAGTTCATTCTTCCCTTTTTTTGTCATCTCTTCCTTACACTTATGTATTTGCGTCTCCCCTTTGCTGCAATTTCCTTTTATTTGTATGCCTATTTCCGTATTTTGCAGAGACTTTTGAGGGGCCAGGGGTCGTAGCAGACGTAGGTATGCTTTCAACCGCTGCTTTTGCCACACCCATAGCACCTGTTTTTGCTATTCCCACAGCGCCCGTTTCTACCGTACCTTCTGTACCTTTTTCTACTATACCTTCTATACCTGTTTCTGCCGTTCCCACAGCCCCTATTCTCACGGATCTTGGTGAGTTTCTCATCTCCTCCCTTATTTCTTTCTAGCGAGTTTATTGCTCCTAGCTCATGGTTTCTCATGTTACGTCTCATGCTCCTTGTTAGGTCCATTGCCTACTGTCCCTTCTCAGTTTGAGGTGGGCAGCAGTTCTGCCACGGTTCCAGATCCTGTGGGTGAGGCTGCAGCCTTTTTTGCGTATTTTGATCAACCTGAGATTAGCGACCTCGATCCTACAGACTTCTGGGGTTTCGGCCTTCCTTATGTGGACTTCCATGGCTTCAGGATTCCCCAAGATTGCGTTTCTCACCTAGAGGCAGTTTTCAGTAGCCGGGGGGACTTCATGCAGGGATTCTGCCTTGGTTGTTCTGCCAGGGAGCATTTCTTGAAGCTGCTAGGAAGCGTAATGAATGATATTGAGCATAACTTTGTTGATACTGTCTCTTCCGAGAGGATCCTGCAGTGGAGAGCTGTGGTTCAAGAGCTGATCAGTGTGGGTTTTGCTGTGGAGTTCATCCTAGACCATCTCCGTGAGATTGCCCGAGCCTTTTTCATGAAAAAGGTTCAGCCCGCTGTAGATGCCATTGACACACGAATTGAGGCTTTGAAGAAGGAGGTGGCAGACTTGAAGGGTTTTCGTAAGCGTCTTCTTGCTAGCATTGGTGGGTCCAACCGCTTTGGAGACTAGCCTCTTATCTCTAGGCTTCGTTGATGTAGTTTCCTTCCTTTTTTTTTGTTCTTTTCCTTCTTTTACTACCCCACCTAGTACACTTCATCTACATATTTTCTCTTTATGGTACTTATTTGGCTAATTTGACATAGTTGCCACAATTTGGGTTTGTAACTTTTGAGATGCTACACTTGGTTGCTATTTATGCTATTACTTATGATATGGAATGCTTTTTATAATACTTCATGTCTTTTTCATTGTGTACTCATAAAAGCACGTTACAAACTTGTCTCGTGACATGGTCACTTGAAGGAAAAAAAAAAAAAAAAAGAACAAAAGGTAAACCTTGAACTCATTGAATGAAAGGAACAACTACATAACCTTAACTTAGGCATAATAACGCTTTAGCCATTTCCCATTGATGGGATCCATTAGGTCCTTGCCATCCATCCAGGCTAGACAATAATACCCACTTGGGTGTATCTCTCTTATCACGAGGGGTCCCTCCCGTTTCGGTGCAAACTTAGATGGTCCTACCATACCTCACCTGACATGGTCCGCCACTTTCAGCACAAGTTTTCCTTCCGCGAACACCCTTTCTTTAGTCATCCTGCCATAGGCTTCTGTCATCCTTTGTCTGTATCTGCGGCTACGCTTTTGGCCTTCCTCCCTTCTTTCATCAAGTCCTTCTAGATCTTCACACCATTCTACCGTAAAGGCTTCTTCCTCTTGTTCCTTCCCTTGTATCTGCATAACTCTCAAAGATGGAGTCATTACTTCTGCTGGGCTTACTATCTCTGTCCCGTATACCAAGGAAAAGGGTGAAAATCCTATGGCAGACTTTGGTGATTTTCTGTAAGCCCAAAGGGCGTTTGGCAAGTGCGTTGCCTATCCTCCTGTATATTCTTGGCTTATTTTACTGATGATCTTTATGAGAACCTTGTTTGTTGCCTCTGCTTGCCCATTTCCTTGAGGGTAATAGGGTAATGAACGATGGTGCTTGACTTGGTAGAACTCCAACATCTTCCTTATATCACTATT